>JAOXJK010000001.1:80693257-80745020 GCA_025774025.1 Xenus cinereus
GTTGCTCAAAGCCCCATCCGGCCTGGCCTTGAACACTTCCAGGGATGGGGCATCCACAGCTTCTCTGGGCAACCTGTTCCAGTGCCTCACCACCCCCAGAGTAAAGAAATTCTTCCTAGTATCTAATCTAAGTCTATGCTCTTTCAGTCTAAAACTATTACCCCTCATCCTATCGCTACACTCCCTGATAAAGAGTCCCTCCTCATCTCTCCTGGAGGCTCCCTTCAGATATTGGAAGGCTGCTATAAGGTCTCCCTGGAACCGTCTCTTCTCCAGGTTGAACAACCCCAACTCTCTCATCCTGTCTTCATAGGAGAGGTGCTCCAGCCCTCTGATGATCTTTGTGGCCCTCCTGTGGACTTGCTCCCACAGGTCCATGTCCTTCTCATGTTGGGGGCCCCAGAATTGGACACAGTACTCCAGGTGGGGGTCTCATGAGAGCAGAGTAGAAAGGGAGAATCGCCTCCCTGACCCTGCTGGCCACGTTTCTTTTGATGCAGCCCAGGATACAGTTGGCCTTCTGCACTGCAACCGCACGTTGCTGGCTCATTTTGAGCTTCTCATCAACCAATATCCCCAAGTCCTTCTCCTCAGGGCCGCTTTCAATGCGTTCTCCACCCAGCTTGTATATGTGTTTGGGGTCACCCCAACCCGCTTGCAGGACCTTGCACTTGACCTTGTTGAACTTCATGAGGTTTTCATAGGCCCACCTCTCAAGCCAGTCCAGGTCCCTCTGGAAGGCATCCCTTCCCTCCAGCATGTCAGTTGCACCACACAGTTGTTTGCAAACTTTCTGAGGGTGCACTCAATCCCACTGTCTTTTTTGCCAACAAAGATGTTAAACAGCACTGGTCCCAGTACCAACCCCAGAGGAATGCCACTTGTCACTGGTTGCCATTTCAACATCAAGCTGTTGACTACAACTCTTTGAGTGCGACCATCCAGCCAGTTCCTCATCCACTGAGGGGTCCATTTGTCCAGTCCATGTCTCTCCAATTCAGAGACAAGGATGTCATGTGGGACTGTGTCAAATGCTTTGCACAAGTCCGGGTAGGTCATCAGTTGCTCTTCCCTTATCCACCAATGCTGTAACGCTGTTGTAGAAGGCTACCAAATTTGTCAGGCATGATTTGCCCTTAGTGAAGCCATGTTGGCTGTCACCAATTACTTCCTTATTTTCCATGGGCCTCAGCATAGTTCCAGGAGGATCTGCTTCACGATCTTGCTGTGCACAGAGGTGAGACTGACCAGCCTGTAGTTCCTCAGATTTTCTTTTTTTGAAAACAGGGGTTAGGTTTCCCCTTTTGCAGTCAGCATGAACTTCACTGGACTGCTACAACCTCTCAAATATGATGGATAGTGGCTTGGCAACTTCATCCGCCAGTTCCCTCGGGATGTGCGGATGTATCTCATCAGGTCCCATGGACTTGTGCACCTTCAGGTTCCTTAGATGGTCCCAAATCTGGTCTTCTCCTACAGTGGGCAGTTCTTTGTTTTCCCAATCCTTGTCTTTGTCTTCTGTGACTTGGGCAGTGTGGCTAGAGCACTTACTGGTGAAGACTGAGGCGAAAAAGTCATTGAGCTCTTCAACCTTCTCTGTTTCCCGGGTGACCATGTCTCCTGTTTCCTCCTGGAGAGGGAGTATTTTTTTCCCTAGTCTTCCTTCTGTCACTGACATACCTGTAGAAGCTTTTCTTGTTGCCCCTGATGTCCCTGGCCAGGTTTAATTCTGCTAGGGCTTTAGCTTTCCTAACCTTATCTCTGGCTGCTCAGACAAAATCTCTGTATTCTTCCCAGTCTGCCTGTCCTTGCTTCCACCCTCTGTAGGCTTCCTTTTTGAGTTTGTCCAGGAGCTCCTTGTTCACCCATTGAGGCTTCCTGGCATTTTTGCCTGACTTCCTCTTAGTTGGGATGCACCACTCCTGAGCTTGGAGGGGGTGATCCGGTGATCCTTGATTTTGACCATCTTTCTTGGGCCCCTCTTCCCTCCAGGGCTTTATTCTAAGCCCTGGTACTCTACCAAGCAGATCCCTGAAGAGCCCAAAGTCTGCTGTCCTGAAGTACAGGGTAGTAAGCTCACTATGCACCCTCCTTGCCACCCTAAGGATCTTGAACTCCGCCATCTCCACCAGAGCACCTCTCCTCATTGGCTCCTCAGGCACTTGGAGAAGGAAGTTGTCATCAACACATTCCAAGAATGTCCTGGATTGCTAATACCCTGCTGTGTTGTCCCTGCAACAGATACCAGAGTGGTTGAAGTCCTCCATGAGGACCAGGTCTTGTGAACATGAGGCTGCTCCTATCTGTATATAGAGGGCCTCATCCACTCGGTCTTCTGGTCTACAGGTGACCTGTAGCAGACCCCCACTGTAACATCACCTGTCCCTGCCTCCCCTTTAATCCTGACCCATAAGCTCTCAGTCATCTCCTCATCCATCCCTAGCTCCATGCACGCCAGCTGGTCATTGACATAGAGGGCAACACCCCCTCCTTGTCTCCAGTCCTTCCTGAAGAGCCTGTATCCTTCCATTTCGACACTCCAGTAATAGGGGCCATCCCACCATGTCTCTGTGATGCAAGTAAGATCGTATACCTACAGGTGTCTGCACATCTCTGGCTCCTCCTGTTTATTCCCTGTGCTACGTGCGTTTGCGTAGAGGCTTTTAAGTTGATGAAGCTGTCTTGGTGGCTTGTATTCCTTTGTGCTGCACTCCAGGTGCTCTCCTGTTGACCTGTGACCCTTCCCCAGGCTCTGGGCACCTATTACTGGCATCATAGAATCTTCTAGATTGGAAGGGACCTTCAAGATCATCTTGTCCAACCATCAACCTAACTCTGACAAAAATAAACACCCACACAACATAGTGGTACACAGAGTGGTAGGATTGGGATGGATTGAGGTTCTCTTTCCCTGGCATCTCTAGTTTAAAGCCCTCTTCATGAGCTTGGTAAGCCTCAGGCCAAAGGTACTCTTTCCCTTCTCTGGCAAGTGAACCCCATCGAGCCCCAGTAGACCAGATTTCTCAAAGCGAGTCCTATGGTCTAAGTAGCCAAACCCCTGGCTGTGGCACCAATCCCGTAGCCATTTGTTGATTTGCCAGATTCGACTGGCCCTATCAACCCCCTTCCCTTTGACCAGGAGGACTGATGAAAAAACTACCTGCACCTCAGAGTCCCTGACGGCTGCTCCCAGGGCTCTGTAATCCTTCTGATACTCCTTGGGCTGCTGAAGAAGTTGGGTCTCTTTGTAGCTTGGGTATGTAGTGAAGCAAGTTCATTGTAGTTCTTCCATAGACACTATGTATTTGCTCTGCATTTGCTTGGCTGTTGTAGGTTGTGACTGAAGAATGCTGACAGAGACGTGCGAGGTGAATCGTTGTCCTATCAAATCCCAGAGCACTAGTTATTCATGAAAATAGGATCTGCACGGCTTTGAGCACAATGATCTTCTGTAGGACTGATGACAATGACAACAAAACCGGATTGAGAGGGGAAGGACTGTTTATCTGAATGCCAACAACGGTGATGTTTGTTTCCTGAGATGATGAGCGCACAGGGCATGCTCGAATCATTTGCATACCATGGTGTGATGATTCATGTTGAGGAGAAACAAATGTTGAGTTATCAAACAGTTTTCAGGTTTTGCTGGCTATCCTGTGTGATTAAAAGCCTTCCTGCTTGTGGGGTTTTTCTGTGCTTACTGGAGCTGAAAAATGTCAGCAATAACATTTGATTTTAAGTTGAAGCATAGTACAGGATAAGCAGAAAGAGCCTGATAGGATCGAGAGTAGGGGTTCTGCTCCATTTTAAGGCTGAATGAGAAGAACTTTGGATGCAGCTTAGTCACAACAGCTTGAAGTAATAAATCACACAATGTGGTGTATCAGTTTATGATGGCAAACTTCTCTACCATCAAAAATCTTATTTTTAAAGGCCGTATAAATGATCTGCTTTGTAGACCCTCTGGTCTAAGCAACTTCCCATTCGCTTTTCTTTTCCACCCCACCAGTTTCTAAACCATGCATGTATGGGTGAAACAGCAATTAAGCTCTTAAAATGGCCTGTGTCAGGGCAGAACTGCCATATCGAATTCTGGACTATGTTGATTACACAGACTCTTGGATTCCGAAGAAGTGCATTCAACTAACTGTTTCCTTGTCATGTCACAATAATACTCTTGCAGGGTTTTTTTGCCAAGTTTTGAAGCTACTACTTCTCTCAGTGTCTTTAAGCAAAACCGCAGATGCCATCTGTCAGGATCTGTGTAGACAGGGCACTGTGCTTCTCAAAGTTAAGGGATTTAGTAGGTGCTTTTTAAGGTAGGATCCCTTTTACTTGTTTTTCTTTATGTACCATTAAGTCAAGACACAAAAACCCCCTTTGCTGTGCCTCATACACCAGCTAATGTGACCTACTGGAAAATGTAAGTCCTGATCCTCATTTATAAAGGGTCCTGTACATTGCCGAAACCTACAGTTTTCAATGGTTAAAATGGTTGGACTTGGGATTCTGATTTTAAAATTATGTTAGATCTAGATGTAATATCTCTGGCTCTTTCCAGTGCAAAAGGCATTTATAAATGCTTTGTTACAGCTTCTGATCTTTCTGTAGAGAGAAGCTTTTCTTTCTCATGGGACTATGGAAGATGCTAGCATAATGTTAATGGAGGTAACTGCTGAGTAGGGAAACTAAGGTAAAACTTCAGTGATAGACCAGTAGAGCTAGGTTGTATTAATTCCTTTGGCTTTGCATCATGCTTTGTCACCTGAAAAGGGTGCTGCGTTTATAGGGCAAAGCGCAATAAAAAGGATAAATTTAAGATACTGTTGGTATATTTTCTGAGCTTGCCTGGATTTTGGAGTAGGTCCTGTTTCCTTCAGCATCCTATAAATGTGGAGGAGTACAGTTGCTGCCAAGTGCCTGGGGTAGTCATTCAGGCTGTGAAGTCTTCAAAAAGCTTAAGCTACTGATGTTGTGGCTGCAGCTTCAGAAACGGAACTGAACAGGAGCCATGGTTTACACATTTATGTGCATCTGGACCTGTAACACAACAAATACTGGCTGTGTTGGGAGACCGGTTAGTTTCCAAAGTTGAATGACTTCAGGCACATGACTCCGCACATGACTCCCACTGAAAGTCACAAGATTTTCATGGCTGAATCTCTAATTCACTGTCACCATCTGTGCGGCTGGAATATTTGACAACCTGAACTCAGCATCTAGGAGAAATGCAAGTTTTATATTGCTGTCTGTTGTACCTTTCAGAGCAGTGGGTTTTTGTTAGGTTTTGGTTTTTTTTCCTTTGAACAGTGTAAGCAAACAGGATGTCTCCAGAAGAGCTGTTTGGTATACTTTATGGCAGTTCCACATCACTGTCTGAATGCAACAGAGAAACAAATGGCAAAAAAATTGCGTCTTTTGCCAAATAAATTCTCTCCTTGTACATGGATGTTTGTTCCCATGTACGTGGGAACAAACGACGATTGCAACATGTGCAAGTCGGTACAGACAGCTGTTCTGCCTTAACTCTTCTGTTCTGCTAAGTTTGTGGAGGTGTTGCAGTGAGAAGGAAGAGTGGCTTCTGCAGAAGAGGACAGCATCAACACTTTGCTGTCATTTTGAAACATGAAAAAGGAACACTGGCATTATTAGGTTGTTATTATGATTTTCTGTAAGGAGCCCAACATCTTAAATGCAAAGATTTGTCTTTTCTTTTACGATTATCCTTCTCAGAAATTTCTGTACTTTCTCATGGTATTTTGCTGATGTTTGGTTGTCTAAATACATGAACATAAAGGAGCTGCTACTTGATAGGCTCTGCTCATGGTGCATTTTTTGCAAGACTGTCTCCATTTCCTATGTGTGCTGGGACAGGCTGCTTGGCATAAACGAAGAGAGGAATACCGCCACAGGTGTGACAAAAACATCTCTTTCCCACACAGAACTGGATCCTGTCATCTGTGACCTGGAATATGTCACAAGCATCCCTGGCAGCCTAATGAGCCTTCGGGATGGAGGTGCTTTTATATTCTGTCCTATTTCCAGAGTAAATTTGTGTCTGAGGCACAGCGAGCGTGCAGCCGAAACATCTTCAGTGTCACAGTCAGTAAACTCCTGACTCAGGAAGGAGGTGTGGGCTGCAGGGGCATTTTTAATGAACTGCTTTATATTGCTTCCAGTCTCTGAGGAGCTCTCCTTAAGCAGTCAAATAGGGTGACAAGAAAGCCAGGATCAGAAGTTAATTTAATATGGATTGCACTGAAACATGGCAGCCCTGGGTCATGCAGCTGAGATGGTGCTCGGTTCTCTGCAGCAGGGGAAAACTTTATTGGGAAGAAAAGATGCCCAGACCCGGTTCCCCCATCTGATAGAATTGTAATGAATAATTCAGTATCACAAATGCAGCATATCTGAGTCACCGAGGGGGTGAGGGATGGAAGAGCACTGCTAAGCTGGGCTTTGCACCCTGGAAAAGGTGAAAGTGTCTGCTTGGAGCTCCCTGAAAGTCTCATCGGGCTACTAGTTCAGCAGAGTGCTTAATGTGTTTGATCTATGGGTTACACAGTGTCAGCTTGCTCATTAGAGGTATGAAAATGTCTGGTTTCAGTGTTGATATTAGTATGGAATTGAATCGGAGCTCTGGATTATTGTAATCAAGTCTCTAATAACACTAGTAATTAGAACTTAAATGTCTAGTCCGTCCACCAGGCCTTTTTCACCTCCCTGGTGTTTTTTGGTCAGTAACCCAGTTTATGCATATCCACATCCAACAGAGATGGTTTGAAATATGATGATTTATTAATGTTCTGTAATCTTATTTCTCCCATATCTTTGTCTGCTGCCTTTGTTACTGCTGGAGCGTGCCTTCCCTTGCTTTGCTGACTGTATTCTGGAGGAGGCATACTACGTATTGCTTCACACACTCGTGCTTTTCTGGGAAGAAATTCAGGAAGGCTGGTAAATTAAGCTGCAGGAATAAGGTAACAGTGAGCAACCTGTTACATCTGAAAATACCGGTTACTCTGTGGCCTGGGACCATGTTCGATAGTGCTTAAATAGTCACATGTTTATTTATCCTTTCCATTTTTGAAAGCTGATTTAGTAGATTCATGGAGCGTTTGAATTGGGGAATGAAAGTTGATGCAATTCACAGAGTATGAGTGTTGGGTAGCAGCTAGGATTACTTTGTCTGTATCTCAAATAAGGTGATTTCTTGCCTTGCTGATACTGATTAGTGTGTTTTAACTTTCAGCCTTGTCTTGCTTAGTCACAGTCACATTGGCTTTCTTGATGCCAGAGCTATGCTGGTGGAAAACAGTTTCCACATCCTGTGTGTCCTGTGATATCCATGTTACTGCTTTCCTCTCATTTGCTTGATGAACATCATCAATTATTAGGACTGTTCCAGTCATTTGAACAACTTGCACTTGTACTTGCACTTTTCTTATTTTTAATCTTTTATTCCTCTTCTACTATTGTTAGAATTGCAAAGACAGAACTAGACTTTTTGGTTTCTTTTCACATAAGTAATTTTGATTATGGATGGTTTAAGCCAGCTTCTAACTCTGTGGGTCCCATTACCTTTTCTCAGTTTTATAACTTACTCGTTCTTCTTATTGCTTCAGAATCTGCATCTTCATGTACAATATGCAGATACTGGAAACAGTTAGATGTGTAGGCTTGTTAAGCCTTTGTTTTCTATGACTGTGACTGGCTGATCCAGAAGGAATGTCTTGTGCTTGTTGAAAAGAAGAGAACAGGATATGTCTGGTAGGAATTTGTTGTGGATAAGAATTACTTTTGCAAGAGCTGTAATTAATTCCAAGGTGCTTTTTTTAATATTGAGCTATAAACTTAGGTAATAATGAAGAAAGAAAGTGATAATTCAGTGAGAAAACAATCTCAAGGCAGTGCAGGTATGAAAAAATAGTGTTTGGTTTGTGCCTTCAAATGAGGGGGGCAAACAGTATTTTTTGCTACAGATTGGTGAAGTGCAAAGGTTACAGAAGGATATTTCTTGTCTTTGAAGGGGGAGGAAGCTGCTGTTTCTAGCTGCCAACTGATGCTATAAATTGCCCTTCATGCCTTTTACTTTTGTCTCATTAGACATAAATGGGGTCTGACTTTTTCAAGTTTACCGTTCAGTTCAGACTTAGTCATAGACCAAGCGCAGTTGGGTGGAAGGAGGGGATGCCAACACATTGAAGTTGGGTGATGTTTGCAGCGATGCATCATCCTTTCTGAGAGGGGTTGGAATAATGAGCAGTGTAATTACCCTTGAATTTCAGGGGCCAGACTTCACAAGTTGAAGCACCTCTCACTCTAAGGCAAGCTAAAATGTTGACTTTAGGGCATTCTTATGCCGTTAAGCTGTGATCTGCAACTAGATCAATAAATGACAGGAGAAAGATTTGATTATAAGAACTTACAGTAGCAGTGAAACCCATGTGAGTAGTGAGAATAGCTTTGCAGAACTGAATATTGAGAATAAAGGAACTGTGAGAGAGTGGAGGTTATGTGTGAGTTGACTTTGCTGTTTTCAAGATTAGACTGCAACTGTGGTTGTTCAGTGAACTGGCGATGAGTCAACTGGTTTGTGGGTACAGTCTCCTCCGTTCTCCCCAGCCTGAGCCTTTCAGCGTTACCGCATATTAGTCCGTGGAAGGTACAAGAGGATTGTGTTATGAAGTGGTGCATGGCTAGGATTTTAGCGTATCTTGCTCAGAGCTTTGTTCAAGGAACAATCTTGAGAAGAAATTCTGAAAGTCTCATTCTTCAGAATACTTAAAAGGGACAAAACAGGGCACAGAAAAATATTTGGCAGGATAATCCTGTTTAGGAATTAAGATTGATGATCCATGATGGTTTTTCTGTCTTGCCTTACCTTTATCTAGCATCTCAAAAAGCACTTCAGTGCTATGACCAAAACACCCATGTGACAAGGGACAGCAGAGCCCTGCTTTGCTCTCTTTCACAGGTGTATGAGGCTTTCTCCCTAAAAGCTCTAGAAAAATCAGTCTACTCAGAGTCATAGAATCATTTTGGTTGGAAGATCATCAAGTCCAACTGGTAATCTGGCACTGACAAGTCCAGCACTAAACCATGTCCCTCAGGTCTTTTAAATTCCCTCAGGGATGGCAACTCAACCACTTCCCTGGGCAGCCTGTTCCAATGCTTGATAACCCTTTCTGTGAAGTTTTTCCTAATATCCAATCCAAACCTCCCCTGGTGCAATTTGAAGCTATTTTCTCTTATCCTATCACTGACTACGTGGGAGAAGAGACCGACCCCCACCTCGCCACAACCTCCTTTCAGGTAGCTGTTAGAGAGCGATAAGGTCTCCCCTCAGCCTCCTTTTCTCCAGGCTGAACAACCCCAGTTCCCTCAGCCACTCCTCATAAGACTTGTTCTCCAGACCCCTCACTAGCTGCTTTGCCCTTCTCTGGACCTGCTCCAGAATCTCAATTTCTTTCTTATACTGAGGGGCCCAAAACTGGACACAGGGCTCGAGGAACAGCCTCACCAGTGCCAAGTACAGCAAGACAATCACTTCCCTAGTCCTGCTGGCCAAGCTATTTCTAGTACAAGGTAGGATGCTGTTGGCTTTCTTGGCCACCTGGGCACACTGCTGGCTCACATTCAGCTGGCTATCAACCAATACCCCCAGGTCCTCCTCTCGTGAAAAACCCAAATTAACTATGAAAAGAAAGCATAATTCTCGCTCTTTGCCTGATAAAGGCTAAACTTAAGTATTTGGGAACTGTGCTGAACCTTATCAACTATGGTGAAATCATTGCCTGTTTTAACTTTCTTAATTAATATCAGTCCTCAGGAATAAAAACATGATAGTACATATCATGCAAATCATGCTAATGATTCTTCTCGTAATGTCTGTCTTTACCAAACATATCTGTCCAGTTTCTTAATTGCAATTGCAGCCTTTAAGTGACAACAAAACATAAATGAAGTTTTTATAATGTGATATTTTACTTCCTTTTATATTTTTGTACCAAATAGAAATATTTTATACAATCAGATGTTTTCTTTTTAGCTTTCCTAGCACTGTCTTATTTATAACCATTACTGTTGCTTTATATATTTCATACGTGAAGATTAATAAACCTTATAAGGTTTGTGGCTTTTAATAATAGGACTGCAAATAGGTTTATAAATCTAGCAAATTACTTTGATCCAAAAGAAAAGGTCCTGTGTGGTAAGTCTTCATATTAATGAGTGTTATATGTAGTTATTCCTCTTTGGAATCTGATCACAGTTACAGTGGTTTGCCTAGTTTTTAAACATTTTGATTTTGACTATTCTAGATACACCTCAAGGCAAATTTGACATTAGTGTGTGTTTAGAAGTTACAAATACTTGGAAAATCTTGAGGTGAAATCCCAGCTCCTCTGAAGTTGCTGAGAATTTTGCTATTTGCTTCAGTGGGCAAGTGTTTCATTCCCATTAAATAAAAAAGGCTAAAATTAACTGTTCAGTGAGTTACAGAATAATAAAGCCAGGCTGGTGGATATGTCTGATCTCTTGTAAAAATCCACCTCTACTAATCTTGCTTCTTGTCTGCTGTGGCTCCATTCCTGCAGTATTTCCTGGGCCTCTCCAAAGTACAGTCCCTCATCTCCTTGCTCTGTCCTGTGTCCCTCCAGCAATGTCCCTTTACCCTTTTCCCGTCTTTTATTTTTTCCTGGTCGCTACCAATGCAAAAGGTGGGTAGTTCATGGCAAAAGGTGACTGAGAAGCTAGAAAAAGATTGAGTTTCCCTGGTCCTTCTGCAGCAGTAGTAGTAACGTGAGGGTATCTGATTGCTGATTGTCACAACGATAGGATCCGTGAGACCTCCGTTAAGTTTGCCTGAAGTTAGCCAATGCATTTGAAAGATGGCTGGGAACAAGAAGGAACTCGATTGTGTAAGCCCCATTTTATTACACCAGATGTTGCAGGGTTTTTCCATTATATGACCATCACATCAGTAACCCGGCAGTGTTCTGTGCATATAGGCCAGTTTGCTCTAAGTTGGCATCTGTCTGGTAATCCCACATTCACATAAGGTGAGTGTTGCTGTTGTGAAGTCTTAAATAACATGCAAGAGATGTGAGAAAGGACAGGAAGGCCAAAGACATTTTGAAAGAAGTTCAGGGGCTTATTTAAACTAACGCAGCTTCTTCAGGATAGGAAATATTGCAGCTATTTCTGCAACCTAGTCTGAATGATTTTGACTTCAGTGGGTCTCCCATTTACAGGTAAGTGTGACAGAATGAATTGTTTGTATGCGTTTCAGTTTTAAAAGTATGTTTGCTGGTAGCTGCCTGTGAACTGCCAGTGCCTGGTTAGGACAGGCCGGAGTAAGAATGGTGTTTGTTAAGCAACACTTTCCACGTGTCATCAGCCATCCTGCAACTTGAGTGATGAAAGAGGATAATCCACTGCCATTCTCCAAGGCTCTTATTCCACCTGCAAACACCTTGCCATGTCCTTGCCTACAAATACATGTAAGCAGCTGCAGTAAGTCTTTCAAGTTGAATGTTGAAGATAAATGTCAGCATGGTGTTGGCGGAGGTCGGGCATAAATACTGCCTTTTGTATGATCAGGGCTGCAGAGTTTCTTGCCTGCAGGTCATGAATGAGTAGCAGAAGGTACAGTCACTCCGCATTTCTCTTGCCAACAAGTGGGAGCTATGAATAGATTCTCCCGGGTAGTTGCACCACAGATGAGCAACTGCAGTTGGGCACCAACTTGTCCCATTTGGACCTTGGAAGGAACTTCTGCAAGACACTGGAGTCTGAGAAACCTTCTTGCTGCTCTGATTTATCCAGAGACACTAGAAATTGCAGTTGGTGTTTTTTAGGTCGTTTACTACTCTTTCTGTTGGTTTGGCTTTTGATTATACCAAAGTAGTTTGGGGAGAGAGAATTTTAAGTAATTAATATCGAAGCAAATTTTTAGAAAAGGGCTGTTTTTATCTGCAGCTGAACTTTTGCCTCTTGCGTAAAAGAGTTTATGTTCACTTTATGGCAGTGGGCTTTGTTTTAGCTTTATAGCTAAAGTGGGTGTCAAGTTGCCATAGCTTCTGGGCATTGTTCTGCTTTTATGTGGGCTCCAGAGTGCATTCCAGGAGGATCAGGTGCAACTTCTGAATAATTAATAGTGTCCAGGAAAAGGGAATTGGAATTTTCTTTTGGAGGGCTTTCTTCTCTTTGTCCTTTACACTTACTGCAACTGAAAATTACAGTGGCCGTAATCCTGAGAAGAAAGCTCCTTATGACATACAAAAGTATCTTTCTTTTTCATTTCAGTACATTGTTGTACTGTTAAATACAGTTATTCCCTTTTAAATGTTATCTTGGATATAAATATTCTAGGCAAGGTTTATAATGTAATCTGTTGTCAATGTCATCGTCCCTTCTGCAGCTTCTCTATGTGACGGGACTGGGGATGCACCCTTCCCATAGGGTTTGTCTGCACGCTCCAGAAAATACCAAACTCCTTTGATTTTCTTCCCATTTAATAGAGACAGGTTTGTCGATGCTAAGCGGATGAGTGAGCAGATGGACTTTCATGGGTGACTTGCTTGGGTCAGTTCATATTGTCTTATTGGGTGTATATTCTACAATGATGCTTGGCAGCCTATTGCAAAACACAAAAACACAGCTTCACGTACAGGTCTGTGTTATTCTGACTTCTTCCAGCTTGTTAAATGCATGTGAAGCCAAAGTCTTTGGAGACTAAAGTAGTCACCTCCATGCCATTCGCGGTGATTTTCTGTTCTGAGGAAATGCCTTATTTCTGTGCCAACGAGTCCTGGCAGCTCCTGGGATACTGGCTTTTCCTCCTGAATTGCATCATGGTGTTGATACGCTCTACACAAGGAAGCAAGGAGTGACCTGTGTTTCCGTTGTCTGAAGGTGGGGAGCTTTTACCCAAAAAGGCAAACGCTGCTGTTATGGCAGCTCCATGCTGCAGGGAAAATTTGGACACTTCTTGGCAGGTCAGTCTCTGTGCAGCCAGACTTACTCCAATGAGCTGGAGGAGGTGATAAAGCCAGAGATACAGCAAAGATTTCAGCATTTGTCACACAGATCTGTGTTGCTGCTGAGTTTCAAGCAGCAGTCTTGTTTCCTATCATCGAGTCATAAAGTTGACTAGGTTGGAAGGGACCTTTCAGATCATCAAGTCCAACCATGCTTTTTTTTTTTTTATGAATAACCTCTACCCTCTCCCCAAGAGCAAGATGAACAGGAATCACTGCACACAAACCCTTGTACAGACCCTCTTCTGGTACTGAGTAGCTTTGGCTCAGACTTGAGTCTACTTTCTAATAGCTGCTAATCTCAGACTTGACACCTGGTTAAAATACCATAAAATGTTCAGACCAGGGTAGAATGCTCTGCATTAAATCAGCGTCACGAGGCTTATTGACTTTTTTTTTTCAGATGCAGAAATCAATATAACCCATACCATTACCATTAATACTATTACCAGTGTATTAAATTAGGTTGAAGCATTTGTGAGGCTGATTCAAAACTTAGCATTGCTACATCTTTAAATTATAATCTGAAAGTTTTAAGGAGGTGTGCATGTATTTTTTTTCTTTTAACATTGTTGAGAGCAAACCAACTGGGATTTGAAGTGTTTCAGAGCTACAGTGAAAGTAAAACAGAAAGTGGATACCCTTTATCATTTGAATTCTAATGAAGGTCCACTTCTATCAGAGGAACTGGAATTTTCCTTAATTCCTTTTTTAGGACTCTTCTAAGCATTCCAGTAGCTTATCACAGCTTGATTGCTGCCTCCAAAATGGATTTATATCAATGATAGCCTTGGTGACATTAGTCATGGAGATGATGCAGAAGTCCACAAGTATACTGAGTTTTGAGAATCCATTGAAGGTGCTGTATTTTCAGCTCACTGGAGAGTTGATGTTTGGGAGTCAGAATTGATGTCTATGCATAGGTTGGGGAAAAATAGGTTGGTTTTTCTGGTGAAAGAAGTGAAAGATAACTTCTCATGGGCCAATGTTTGTTCTTGCTGTCTAATCAGTTGGTTCTAGTAAAAGGCTGCTGTAGTCACAAGTTCTCACTTCTTCACATACATAAGCTGTCTTGCTATGGTAGCACTATTGGTGCTGTATGAAGTGTTTCAAGTTACTTGTATGTGTTCGATTTTAACGTTCTGCTCAGCTTGGGAATATAACTACAGTTTACGTTAATATTGCAGTTAATTAACTATAAACTTTTTTTGTCCTGACATTGTTTGATGGCTGGTTTTTAGCATTTGGTACCACTTCTTTGTTTTACTTTAAATATTTTCTCTGACTTTTCTCTTAGGGGAATAAAGGTGTCTTATGCCTTTTTAAAAGTTTTATTGTGATTTGTTTAAACTGGTAAAATGTATCTTCTTTCATGGTCCAAATGTATAACCAAATGCCTTGTGCTGTGTGAAGCGTAGTAGGTATCGATTACATAGCTGATTTCATACTAGACTCCTGAGTATCATACCTGCATGGATGGGCTCTTCTGATGCCTTGTGTCCCAGAGAACCAACACTTCTGCTTGGAAAGGATCTGGATGGGATACATGCATGTCTGTGACTGCCTGAAGGCTGTGAAACAACTCCTTGCTTCCACCTTCATGCCGTGGTGGTGCTGCATGTGAAGCTGCTTAAATGGAATAAGAAAACCTAACAGCTTGAGTTGCTGGCTTGTGCCAGGCTTGTGCTCTTGTTGCAGCTACATAGGTACCGATATCAAAGATGTCTGGTTTCCTACTGTGGTAAGTTTAGTTGCTAGGGTAAGGAGACACAATGCCTCACAAAGATCCCAGCTATGTGATTAGGTGCTTAAATAAGTGCCCACGGAGGTACAAAACATTAGGTGTCCAAGAGCGTTGTCTAGAAAATGGAGGCATGCTATGCTGCTGGTAATACCAATTTGTTCCATTAATGTCCGTCTGGGTTACACCATTTGCTTAAAGGTACCTCAGTGCTGAGAAGAGATTGTTAAAGTAGGAGGAAGTGAAACAAGCGTCTGGCAGATAATGCACGAGGAAAAAGCAGAACAATCTAGGATTGTGCTTTGGGGGTGGATCTGAAGCATGGGAGAGAAGGACCAGTTCCTTTGGTCAGTGAATTTAGAAAGACAATTTTATTTGGTTAGTATTTAAGATACCATTTTGGAACTACACCTTTTTGCTACAAGGAAGACTAGTAAGAGGAAATACTTGGATAAATGTGAGAAAGATTCTTCTAACATTGAAAGCCATTAGGCTTTGTAACAGTTGGATGTGGTATGTGTTGAGGGCTTTTAAAACTCTGTGCTGGTGAGAACATGCTGGGGGATAATTATTCTTTTGTAGAAGATGGACCAGTTTCGGAAGTATGCTTTTTTTTTTTGCTAATTTTTCCTGGTCTTTTGAACTTACTTTTTGTCAGTGTAAAATCCTAAAAGTCAAATTTCAGTCTCCATATCACAGCTGGCTCAGGAGACAATAGGATTATTTCCTCACTGAACTTGTATTGTGGATAAAGTCTTGAATTTTGTTCACTGTGTCTTCTTCCTCTCCCTTTTCATGTTCAGCCTCCTCCCCTTTACTGTTTTTCTTTGGGGGGGGTGGGGAGGGGCAGGTGGTGGTGGGGGTTTTTTGGTGTTTGGTTGTTTGGGGTTTTTTTGAGTGAATGTGGTCTGAAAAAAAAACCCTGGAAAGTGGTGCTACTACTGGATAGACCTGTAATCCCATTAGACTTCTTTTTAACAGAAAACCAGGATTTTTTTTTTTTGATGGCTTCTGAATGCCAGCAAAACAGTGCTCCTTATAAACCCTGTTCTTATTACCCCGTTCTTTCTGTGCTACCCAGCTGACAGCCAGTATTGATTTTTGATTGTAGGCTTCTTTTGGGGAGTTTTTTAAAGTCTTACGCACTAAGCTTTGCAAACAAGGTGATTTTCAATTCACTCAGGTTTCATCAAACAGTTCTAATACCTTGGGAACTACATAGAATTAATACTTTCCTAAGTGAGGTGTTGATTTGGCATTTGTTGGGTTTTTTTTAGAGGGGGGGGTGCTAATGTCCTAGTGTTCATATTATTAATGTCAATTAAAAACATAAGGCATATGCGGGAAAAAATAAAAAAAAAATTAATATTAAAGACCTGCTTAGTACAGTGGAAATAGGCATAACAAGAACCAGAGGCTGGCAAAAGTAAAGCAGCTGAATTAAATGAAGTTGGACACTTTAAGCCAGGAGGATGATTAATCATTGGAATGAGTTCTCAAAGTATTTTCCCAGGCACTGTATAGTCAAATGTGATTAACTGGGCTTTGTGAAGAAGTAACAGGATAAAAACGTCTGTGACACGTAGGTGGTAAGCCTAGGTGATGTAATTCTCCTTTCTAGCATTAGCTTGGCAGCCCTGTGCAAACTTTATAAAGGTGGAATAATGGATTTCAGCTTGCTGAAACTGTAGAAGGGTCGTCACCTTGAGGATGAGGAAATATCCAGGTTGGCTTTTGCATTTCACTGGGAAAAAAATAATTAAGTAAATACGTAGTTCTTTCTATTAATAAATTTTCACGCTTGCAGGAAGGCATATCTAACCTAAGCCAGATAAACAAGCACAGAGGTGAGGTACGGCCAAGTGAATCAGCAGCAGACCTGGAAAATGACCCAGTGTCTCCTAGGTCCCCAGCTGAGACATACTTGTTTTCTTGCGAGGAGTCAGCTGTCTGAAATCCAGCATGTTCTCTAGCCCATATCATTGCTTAAGCCAGAAGGCCAAATATGACAACATGAATTAAGCCTAGAATATCACAAAACAATGTTCTGTTGAAAAGCATGGGGTATACCAAGAAATTATATAAATTTTAAAATTTTATCTATGTATTATATATTATTTTATAGATATAAAAAATTGGGCTCATATTTACCATGTGATTTCTATAAGGCAGGCGTTTATGTTCATTTAGGAAGAGCTGTGCTCAGCACTGGCAACACTGACTTAACCTGAACTCACGTAATGGTTTCTGTTACTGGGAACTCATTGAGATTTCTGATGATGCTCCTATTTATTGATGTCCGAGTACTTAGAGGTCAGAACCGCAAACATGTTGGTCTTCTGCGTCCTGTGATGTCAATCCCAAATGTCTACATTAACTTGAATTGATTCACTTAAATATAAAAGGTTAATACTTACACCTTGATTTTTATTTATTTTTTTATTATTTGGAGTTCGATGAAGAAAATCTCTTGATAATTAAAAAGGCAGCTAATTCTACACCATTTTTGGGATCTTACAACTGCAATTCTTTTGCACTTAAGGAACCTGAGTCATGGTGCTTTCTGAGGCTTCTGATTTTACGTTCTTGGCATTTATGGTGTTTACATGTAATACCAGGAAGAGAAGCATACAGATGCTGAACAAGCTTCATAGAGATGTGGACAAATTGGGTCAGCCTGCCAAGGAGTTTAGATTGCTGATTTTAAACAATAGTGATTAACATGTATGAAAAGGTGAAAACTTGTGTTTAAAGATCTTAGTTATGAGGGTTGTTGGGGGTCTTTTTGTTATTTTTAAGGATTGATTTGGGTGCCTTCTTTATTGGTAAACGCTGAGCAGGTGGCTGCAAGGTCTTAAGGGTGTCAGCCCCAGTCTTTGTTACGTCCCTGGCTCTGCCTGAGACTGCACAGTGCGCTGGTGACAACAGGATCATTTGCTGTGAGTTGAACTGAGCCTGTTGATTTATTTCAGGTAGCACTGCGTGGCCACCTTCACCTGTCCACCACTGTCTTAGTAGAGGGTGGCTGAGATTAATTTGTGTCGGCGCTTGCGTGTGAAACTGAGCCCCTGGAAAGTGCTGTGTGTTTTGGCCAACCCAGATTTAGCACTTTGCTTTATGTTGAGATGCTTTTTTTGCTATCTCTGGAAGAATTATTTAGAAACGATTAAAGAAACTGTTGCAGGTAGAGGTGTTTATGAGATAAGGGGTGAGATTTTATTTGCTTTTCTTTAAAAGGCGGCTTGTAATTGGGGTGCCTGCACTGTGAAACGTTATTTCCAGTCAGACAGGGAGCGGTGGTGCTGGTTGTTAGAGCACCCTGGTGTGAGGGTTCACTGCGTTCCATAAAGCAGACCCTTCTTTGGTGGTGCGGAAAGTGAGGCAGCCAAAACTACCGGTTGTGGTAGCAAATGCTGGCTTCTTGGTGTAACTACTGCCCTAGTGCTGGGTAGGGCCGACTTCTTCTTCATACGCTCTCTGGGGATGCTTATCTGGGAACGAGCAGGCACTGCAAAGCACATCCAACAGACTCCAGCGCCATGGAGAGCATTTGGAAGTCCGTTTTCTGCCTTTCTGGGGTCGGATTGAGTGCTACCTCTTTTGCTTCTGGATGCTTGACGGCTCCTTTCTCTCTGGGAAGAGGGTCACCCCTGTTCTGCCCCAGTTGGACAAGTTAAACAGAGATCTGTACCCCATGCGGTTTATTGCCTGGGCAAAAAAAATGAATTCCCTGAATTCCCTAAATTAATTTCATTTGGAATACCGTGGAGTTTAAACACTTGGCTTGGGGAGCAGCCGTGGCAGTGATTCATGGTGATCCACCATGCCTTGACCCACAGGTCATACTGCCCAGCAATCCTACCCTAAATTAGTGGTTAGGAAAAAAGCGATTAAAGAGAGGAGCTTTTTCTGTCCTTGTCTGTGACAGGGTTGGGGGGCTGTTCCGTGAAAGAGTTGTGCAATGGCTTTGGAGTTGCTGGGGAGAAGTAGTTCAGCATGTGAATTAATTTCAGAAAACATTAGTAGCTGACTTCTGCAAAAGGAGGTTTAAACTTTGTCATTCAGAGATGATTAAACTCTGGCTAGATTAAAATAAAGGCTCCGTGGATATGGAGGCAGAAGAGACTGAGGTGGTGTCTGCTGAGCACTTGAGCTCTCTTGCCCTGGCGTTAGATGTAGCTGGAGTTTTTACCCTGCAACTTCTCAGTCCTGCCTTCACCCAGTCCTCTCGCTACCTCCTTCCTTCAGAGACAGGATGGCTTTTGTTTCGCAGGGTATTCCGGGAATCTCGCCAATGTGATGTTTCTGTGCTTTTAGACACGAAAGTGCAAGTATCACCTTTGTTTATTTAGAGATTAATTTAAATTAGATTATTTCCCTCAGCTGCTGTTATTTTTTTTTACAGTAACTCTCAGTAGTTTGTGTGATTATATTGCCAGTAGAAAAAGTTCATGGTTAGGAGCTTTGGAAGAAATAAAAACAAAACAAGGAAATGATGATGTATGAGTTCATAGGCATTTTTAAAGATATAAATGTAAAAAAAAAAAGAAAAAAAACCAAACAGTGCATTCAGCTTTCATGTTATCTAATGATGGTGTCAACCCTGAAATATTGTACTGTTTAACTGTTCTTTGTTATATCTTGGTTTTGTACCTTTATGCTTCCTGGAGGAGCTGAAATAAATACACAGTTACTATAGGGCTTAATCTTACTCCATTTGATTTTGTTCACATATTCTGACCTTTATCACAATCTGTTATCTAACAAATCCGCTCTACTCTGTCCCAGCCAAAGTGAAAAAATGGTTCATGAATTGCCCTCTTTGCAGTGATGCCAACTGGTCACAATATTCCAGACATTTCTTAAACATCTGTTAAAGTGTGTTACTGTGTAAACCAAGAAAGATACTTGACAAACAAAGAGGAAAACAAATGCTTTTCCAGATATTCTATCATGGTAGCACATAGCTTTGACATCTGTGAAGTATGCTACTTGTCACCCTATTTTGTATTATACAGCAGGTCAGATATTTAATCGTGCTCCAGATATTTTTGTAAAGTGTAAAACTGCTGTTTAACTCTGTATACTACATCAAGTTTTAAATTTATCTCTGTTGCTTCAGTATGTTAGAGTTGTTTTTACTTTCTGTGATTACTGGGAATTTTTCATTTGCTTGTTTTTGGTACACTGGAAATCTCATATGTAATATGTAGAGGGATTCAGTCAGTACTGTTAGTGTGAAACATTTAGAAGAGAGGTTACTAAAATGTCTTCTGTGAAGCATTAATTAGTGGACTTCATCTTCTTAGAGTCTCCTGCTGCACCTGGGAAAAAGCAGCAGCTACCAGCTAGATGATGTTGAGCAATAGTTTGTGACATGTTTGATTCTAAGGGATTGTGTTAAGAGACATATATATGTATGCAATATTTTATTTATTTCATTTTTGCTAAAACGCACCCATCATAAGGAATAAATGAAGCTGCTGTCCAAAAGTGAGATTCTCCTGCATAGACCTGCCTTTTTCACCTGTTGTCTGTCACATCCCCAGTTCCCCCAGTTTCACTTCTTCCACGCAAAGCCTTCCACAAGGGCTGAATTTCCATGCTCAACCAATTCTGATCCTGACAGAAAAATACAGCAGAAAGCTCCACAGCATGCAGCTTCTGATGTCAGTTTTGTGTGTGCATGTTGGTGCTTTTAGGTAATATTTTTCAAGGAGATACGATATTTTCTTAGCAGGTTGAAGTTGAAGTTTACCGGAGAGATTCTAAAAAGCTTCCTGGTCTGGGAGACCCTGACATTGACTGGGAAGAGAGTGTCTACTTGAACCTCATTCTACAGAAGGTAACTAAATTTCACGGGCTATTTATGCTAGAGCCATTTCAGGGAAGGCTCTGATCTATCCCTTTTCTTCCCTAGCTTGGGAGATTTGAACACTTCTGGAGCATAGGAAGGAAACATGATTTTAATTTTGTCTTTCAGAGTCTAAATGAACATAAACTGAAATGTTTATTATTTTTTTCAGTAGAGCCCTAATAGCTTTCCTCAAAAAAACCTTTAACTATACCCAGTGAAGCTGGGCTGAATTTTATGCTCTGTAACAAAGTTTTACAAAATAGAAGGCTTTGTCAAGTTTAATAGCTTCTGAGAGTGAACGAGACTGTTAGACAAGCAACATTTCAGTTAGAGTTCACAACAGTGGTGCAGCTAAGAGAGGGAACTGCTAAGTGGAAATGTAGTAAAGGTGTTATGTATTGCACTGGGAGTTTGCTGCTCTTCACATCAGAACTTTAATAAAACTACTTTTTTTTTGGTGGTGGTGGAAACATGAAGCTAGCAAAAATTATTTTTTAATTAACTCATAGGTTGGCTGGTTATTGCATATGTTACATTGGCGCTTAGGGAAGCTGAACATTACTATAGTCATTCAAGATGCCTTAAAAGTTCTGTTGATTATGATCTTGGAATGAGAGACTGCTGGCTCATTGCACACATCCTGGAAAATAAATTGTTTTCATTCTCTCTACTTCCTCCCAAAAGTCTCGTTGCACAACTTTTCTGCAGAGAGCAGTTTCCACCTTTATTTGATGCTGAATAAAACCAGAATCTGCTACAGTCAGAATTCAGAGGTGCTGTTACAGCTGGGCATAGCTGTCCAGAGCTACCATGCTTGCTTCTTGCTCCCGAGTTTTTTCGGGTTGTTTGGGAGGCTACATTAATGGTTTCTGACCTCTCTAATGTGTTGCTTGTGTTCATTAGTGTTTCTGTTTTTCCCTTTTCTACCTTAAAGTTTGCATGTGTCTCACTTATTCCTCCAGCTGACCAACAAGCTAGTGTTAAACAATAATGGCGGTAGTTTCTTTACTCATAGATTGTGCCCCTCAGCAAACATCTGTGCAAAAGGTTTCAGTATTATTGAGTTAATAAAAAAACACAGACTTGAAAACTGTAGGATTTTCAGTATAATAAAGAGAATAAAGAATACCACAATACCACATTGACAATACCACAACATCTTATTTTTTTAGCCAGACAGCTAGAAAAATGAAGACAGAATGTGTGCTGCTTCATGCACATGAATGTTTTATTTTTCTGACTCTAAACCTTTATTTCTCTATCTGGTACCCTGTTTTAGCTGGATTATGTGGTGACATGTGCTGTGTGCACACGCTCCGATGGAGGAGATATTCACATTCACAAAAAGAAATCTCAGGTGAGATTATCCTGTTATTACTGTGCGTGAGAGGTTGGCATCCAGTATTACCTAATCCCAAAAACTGTATCAAAACCAGGGCAGTGGTTCTCAGGCTGTGCTCTGACAGATGCATCCTTATGAAGCATCTCGAGTCCCTGTCCAGTGATATTTCCTGCCAGTCAGCTAAATGTGAGATCTAAATGTCCTTTATAACCTTTGTCAAAAAATTGTGAAGACCTCTGCACACTTCCAAGATTTATGTCTTTGCCCACTGGACTTGAGAGGGATGCATTGGGAGGGAGTGCCCAACTGTTAACCAGTCTGAGGGTAAACCTGAAGTTGTACAAGACCTGAGTTAATGAGAAGCTTTTGGGGTAAATCTGTAATGTAGGGCCGTTACTGGTTACTAATTTTCTTTGTATTGTTTTATGAGAGTCTTGTTTTCTGTCTTAAACTGCTCATTCCATCTCTACTCTGAAAGGTTTTATCACTTGCTTGTTTGCAGCACGCAGTTAATCCAGGGTTTAGCATAGTGGAGGAGACTAAGTAAGAAGCATCGAGGGAATAGGAACAAGAAACCCCAGACTTCTTCACTCAGTTTCCTGCAGATCTCACAGCAACTTCTCCTAGTTGGCAGAAATTCTTCTTTAAAATGCTCCTGTTGCCTTTAAAAGGCTATTTCTCCAAGGCATTTCCATTCCTTTAGCTCATTTAGCTGTTTGCTTGGCTTTACCTAAAATAAACCAATGCTCTTTAATCCTTTAATTTTGTTTTACCATTTCAAAACAGTTGTTGCTTTGCCTACAAACAAAACTAGCAACCCTGGTTATTGTATTTATAATTTTCGTTGGTGAGGTGCATAATTCCTTTCTTCTGGTGCTGTTGAGACACCACATTACACTGCTGATGCAAGCCTTTCATTTCTCATTGCTTTTTCCACCCCGAGATAACTTCTTCAAAATTATTTTGAGAAAAAACTGTAAATATTGCACGTAGACTCGAAAACTAGGAAGATGAGGATGAGAGACCTGCCCTCACTGCCTGCGAGCAGTGTTCAGAATAAGGAGGGGGATTTTCTGTTCCTCATTCCTAGAAGCTCATACTATAAGACCGCTAACAACTTTTTCTTTGTCTCCCCTTTTAAAACTTACCAGTAAACACTAGTAACATTTCAATATCATTAAGTTGATGTCTGGAGAGAGAAAAGGCAATTCTATGTGCTGTAGAAAGCACATTTACAGTAGGGCCTGTTGTTGTAACATGGAACATTGAGGCTTTTAGTTTTAATTGAACAAAAGCTCTGATGGTTCTTTGTTTAAAAAGTGCATATTATCCTGTCAGTGTGCAGCCATATGTTGAGTAGGTAGAAGCCCTGTTCAGGCGTAGGACTTGCTGTGCTACTCCAGACCTGTGACAAAGCTACCATGTTCATACCCGTAGAGTACCTAAGGCACAAAAACGGTGTAAAAAAGGTGGACTTTCCCCAAAATTATTTTGCAAACTACATTGTTTCTCTGATGGCTTGACAATAAGATCTCTACAAACTGTATTTTCCTCAGGTGTGTCTGACTGGAGATGAGTTTGGGGTTGTTGTGTTGGGTTTTTTTTTGGTTTTTTTTTGCTTTACATTGGATGGCATGAGAAGAAGGATGGCTGGAAGATGTCCTTGTTTCAGGCATAGGGGCAAGTGTAATCTTTGAGGAGTCTTGTTACTTTCTAATGTTGTTTCTTGTCCTGAAGCAACGTTTCTTTTAAATAATCTGTATTTAAATGTGCATGTAAGCTTCAAAAGTACAAATAAGGAAAAGAAACCCTCTCATGAATATCTAATATCCCACCCTTAGTTATATATCATGTTGAATGGTTTGTGGCAAGAATATCACAAGCCTGACAATCTGGGCAGATTCAGAGCTTTCAACACATTCACAGTGGGCTAAGATTTGATGGTTTTCTTTAATTCAAAGGTTTGTTTGTAAACAGAGGTGGAAACAAAGAAAGCTACTTGGTATGAGTTCTTCTCCCTATTTTACCTGCTTGCTAATCTTATTGGAATCATAAAATCTAAAGCCTTTAACTATTTAAACATTGGTTGTTTTGAGGAGTGCAGTGACCAAAGGAGTTCAGGAACTGCTTCAGAGGGAGGAATGTGCAAGAGGAAGCACAGTGGATAGAGAAAGAAACAGAAGCAGAAGATGAGAAATCAAGTGCCTGTCCTCCTGAGGGCCATGTACTGAGTGATGTTGATGGTATTGTGGTACTAAGCAAACAATAACAATGAAATTAACTGTACAAACAAACACTGGTAGGTCAGCTGTGCCACAATAGCTTCCTTGCTGTGTGTGTACTTTTACTTAACAGCATTTTGCAGTAACCTAAAGGCAGCTCAAGATGGTTTTCTCTGTTAATGAGAAGGAGGATACCTTAGTTGTACAGTAGGATGGTGAGAGGTCAGGTACGCAAAGGGACATTTACAGTGGAGCAACTAGCATTTGATAACTTGCATGTGAAAAGTCAAGGATTTCACAAATGTTGTCATTATTGCAAAACAGGCTGTAGTCAGAAACTAACTCAGCTTTGCCTGCAGGCTGTCCAGCATCTCTAGTGTAAGTGAAAATGTTGGCTGACCGAGCAGTGTTGGACTGGGGTGTTTTGATACTGCTTGCCTTGTATCCAGTATGTCCATTCCTGAGCACGTTCAACTGAGAAGCTGGTTTGTTTTTTTTCTGTCTTTCTCAGCAAGTGTTTGCATCTCCTAGCAAACACCCAATGGACAGCAAAGGAGAGGAGTCAAAGATCAGCTACCCCAACATATTCTTCATGATTGACAGTTTTGAAGAGGTGAGTTCCTTGTTGCAGCAGAGAGTTTGTCCTATTCTAGTCTTATTCCCAATTAGCTGCTTTCTTGTACCTTTTGAACAAATATTCTTGGCTAATTGAGGGTTATCTTCCATTAGCTTTTATTTTATTTGACCTTCCTCTTTCTTTAATGTTTGAAATCTGAGCTTAAAGCTGGATTTTGGCATCTGTCTTTATGACGGGCTAAAGCAAGACAGGCTGATGTGGTAGCTGCTTAGCTCAGCACAAGATTTGCAGTATGCACTGCCTGGAGTCTGGTTTTCTGAAAGACTCGGGTGGGGCATACAGGGGCATGGCTTTCTTCGATTTGCATTTAAAGTGCCTTGGGCCTAAGGAGAATCATGGGAATCTGAATACATTTGAACTTGTAACAGCTGCAGTTTGCCTTGAAGTGTTTCATCTTGCATCTTTGGCAGGTTTTCAGTGACATGACTGTGGGAGAAGGAGAAATGGTCTGTGTGGAGCTGGTGGCCAGTGACAAAAGCAACACCTTCCAAGGGGTGATTTTTCAGGGGTCCATCCGCTATGAAGCACTCAAGAAAGTCTATGACAACAGGGTAAGGCACTTCTGAAAGACACATCCCTTGTACAATGATACGCTAACAACAGCTTTAATTTGCCGCTGAGACTGTTAGCTTTTTGTACTATTAGATCATCTGCATTGTAGTCTGTCCCTTTTGGCTTGGAAAATTACCTGAAAGCTAATGCTTTTGGCTCAGACGGCTGAGAGTCTTCAGAGCAGGATGTATTTCTCTGGTGTTTGCCAAAAAAGGTGAAGTTGATTAAGAAACCCAAGAGCATGACACAAGAATGGACCTGAATAACAGAGTTCTAGGAGCCCCTTAATTTTTTGAAAGGTCATAGATATTTCTAGTTACTTCAGAAAAGGCATGTTTTTCAGGGAGATCTTAAACTCTATACTACCTTTCTATATGTAAAAAGTGTTTTTCTTTAGTTTGTTTTGTACTCATGGTATTTTCAACAGGCCACTGTAGCTTCACTGCTACAGAAGGAAGCTTACCTATAGAAATGTGAAATGCAAGCTTTCTATTCTTTTGAAGGTTACTTGATTTCAGTTATGTCTATTCATTCTCAGCACCGTATGAGTTGCATTACATGATGAGCATCTTGGCCCTTTCAGGAGATCAAACTGCTGCAAGTTGTAATAAACCACTTAAACTTATGGATAAGTCCTACTTATTTCACTTGGCAGAACCTTGACTGTTTTCATATTGGTCTGTTCCTTTTTTCAGTTCTCAGTTCAGTTTTCAGTTCAGTTGTGTTAACTGGAAAATTGAGCCCTTCTGTCTGTTGAGAGGGTTCAAAAGCTGTCAGGGTTTTGTGGTGAGCAATGCCATGCAGGTTAGTTGTGCATGGGGGCTGGTCCTTTCTACTTTGGGCTTGACGATATGGACACAGAAACGTCTGAGTTGCCTTGCCACAAAGTAGTGCCAGAATTGTGCAGCGCACTTTGCTAGTTTGGGGCATCTTGTGTATGTGTGTGTCTGTTGCTTTTTGGACTTAAATGAGTGTCCCTGCACAGGCTGAGTTGTGCACGTGGCTGCTTGTGCTGTGATGTGCCACATTGTGTGGGACTGGATAAAACCCTTTTATTTTATTTTTATTTATTTTACCTGTGCCACTGGGTAATTCTACTTTTTGGAGAGCTGAAGGAGTTGATTCTTCTCCGAGCTTCTGTTTTTATATCTGTAAAATTGCCTTCCTTCAGGCTGTGGCTTAAAATGCTTCTTAAGAACCAAGATAATGATCATTATCCACTATGTTTTTGATAACTGCTTTCAGAGAACACTATTTTTGTCAAACACGGAGATGATATTACATTGTTTTCTCTCCTGTCTTGATGCATTGTAGGTGAGTGTTGCAGCTAAGATGGCTCAAAGAATGTCTTTTGGCTTTTATAAATATAACAACATGGAGTTTGTCCGAATGAAAGGGCCACAAGGGAAAGGACATGCAGAGATGGCAGTGAGTAGAGTTTCTACTGGTGACACGTCACCGTATGGGACGGAAGAAGATTCAAATCCAGATTCCCCTGTGCACGAGAGAGTAAGTAGCAGACAGAAATAGTGACTTACGGTTAAACATGAACATTTTGTGTTCCAAATCCAAACGTTTTGTGTGTCCAAAGATGGACAGAAGCTGGGATTAACTCATATCAAGGTTCTAAACTTAGATTTGCCTGTGTATATTTTTGAATGTACTCAGTATATGCAGATGGATTTTTATCAGTTTCCCTTGAGCAAGTACTGAATACAGAAATGACTGGATGATTCATACTTCTGGAGGAGTGTTTTGTTGAAACAACAGCGATGCTGATGCCAGGGAAAATGATGAATTCTGCCTGTTTTCTATGAAAATTAATAGATTCCATTTCTGTACAAGATGGGATTTACCTAGAAACATGGAATCCATATAATATGTAGGTTGCTTGTTAAACCTCACAGGAAACGGTAGTTAGGAGATTTTGCCACTTATGAATGCTGCCAATTTGAAGCCTATATAATATTAAAGCAAAGATTATGGATTGAGATGCAGTACCGTATTTATGCATATGCTTAATTTTAATGTAAGTGCAGTAAAATATGAATAGAATTAGTGCATAGATGCTGATCTGGCCCTTTTTCAGTCCTGAGCTTTGTTTTCAATTAAGGCACTTTACCTAGTTAATGGGGATTAGGCAACATGCCTCTAAAATACCTGCACAGATGGGTCCTGACCTGGCGTAGGAAGTTCCTGATGGATTCTATTCTGGTATCCTGTGTAACATAGCTAACCTGTGTAGTTTAAAGGTCTGCAGGACTGCTCCTAAATTTCTCTACGCAAGCTGTGTGATTTTTGGTTCTGGCTTCCTAAAAGGCAAAATGAGCTGCCAGCACAGAGCTCTTTAACTGGGTGTGCTTGCTCTCTACCACAGAGATACAGCCTGGAGAAATCAGGCCTGGAGGGACTTCCTGACCTTTTGGCTCCAACGCTTCCAGTTTCAACTGGAAAATGTCAAAATAAATGTGATAATGTATTATCGTTGCTTTTTGCTAGTGGTTTTAATGGTGATTTGTCTGTTTCTGGTTTTCCCTCCAGGTGTGATATGAAATGATTTCAGAATTAAAAATAGAGATAAGCACAAATTAGAGATTAAGTGCACTAAAGAGAGGATTGGTTGGGTGGTAGAATGCTTCTAATTTTTTAATTTTTTTTTTTTACATTAATGATAGAGGGAAAACATTGAGTGTTTCTGCAATGTAACACCAGCCCAATTTCTCTGTCATCCTCATTCACATGTCACCTCCCTCCTTATTTGTGTGGACAGATGTGAGCAATATCAGAGCTCATCTCAGGAAGAGTTATGAGATTATTAAATTAACTTTGTGAAGAAGGAACAATGAGATAGAAGTTGTTCACCTCCATAAGCAAAGTAGTTATCTGTATATTTTTTTTTAATTTGAAATGAAAATATTAAAATACTACTGGCAAAACCAGTACATAAGCACTGCATTTCAATTCTTTCTGAAATGGATATGGCTGACGATAATTGTGGTTTATGCAAGAGTAACTACTGCTCTGAAGGACAGTTGTCTCTCCAGTTTCATTCCTAACCTGTGTTTCACCATAGACAATTATATCCTTCTGTTTGTCATATCCTTCTGTTGACTAACCAAATCATCAGGGGCCTCTCAACTTCTTTTTCCCCATCCTATGTTGAAATATGATATAACTATATTTGTACCTTGACTTCACTTTTGCATCAGCATCTTAGGTTAATTAATTGCCTTGTGACCCTGCTTCACAGACACACTGTGACCTTTCACAGTAATCCCATGTGGCATTCTTCTAAGCAGCGAAACTACTACCTTGTGTTTCCCAAAGAAGTGAAGATGCACAATTTTAGTATGTCCAGTGCAATACATTCTTAGCCTATTAAGTCTTCTGAGTTTCAACGTGCAAAAATAAGATTGACATTCTTTGTACCTAAATTATTAATCTGTATTTTGTTCCTTTATACTGTAATTCTTTGTTAAGTGATGAGCTGAGGAGAAAGGCTTTTCATTTGTTGAAAGCAATGATATACTTTAATGTTTTCATCTTGATGAGCATTTTGAAGCTGAGATATTCAGTTCATTGAATGTTCAGTTGATATTTTCTGGCCACTCTGATAAAACTTAGAGCTAGACACCAGTCGTGACTGAGTTTTTACACATGTGACTGCCTCGTGGCACGTATTTAAGACTGATTATTTCTTAGAAGAAACATAGAACTTCTTAAACAAAACTTTCTCTAGCATTTCTTCTATCTCCCTTTCAGGTCACTTCTTTCAGCACACCACCAACCCCAGAACGCAACAATCGCCCATCCTTTTTCTCCCCATCCCTCAAGAGAAAAGTGCCCCGAAATCGAATTGCTGAGATGAAAAAATCCCACTCGGCAAATGACAGTGAGGAGTTCTTCAGAGATGAAGACGGTGGAGGTGAGAGAAGTAATATCAGCTAAACAGACTTGTCTGGAGAGGGCACAGAGCTATGGAAAGGGATCCCAGTGCTGGATTTTCCAAAAGGCTTGCAGTGTAATAAAACCTAGCTGCACAGAAAGTCCAATGCCAGTGTTAATCTGAAATTGTGGTTATTCACAGGCTTGGAAACTCCTTGAAGGCTGGAGACGAACAATTCCTTCATATGTTTAAAACTTACCTCCCCCTTTTATATAGGTGCATTTGAGGGAAACTTGAGAATAAACAGGAAGGATCCTCCCTCTTTCCCAGGTATCACACTTTCAGATGGCGCTCTCACAGATATCACAATATAGTCAGGCAGAGCATACTCTTATGGACAGGTCCTCTGAATTCTCTGATTTGATCAAGAGTTGGTGAAAAGGCATTTATTTCAATTGGCTTTGGTTCAGTTCTGAACTCTCTAAAACAAAAATCTAGTGAATTAATTTCTTATATGTATATAGTGGTTTAACACATTGTGAACAAATTTTACGTTTTCCAAACATTTCATAGCACAGACATAAAATACTGAGTAGTGTCATTTCACTGAATTATAAATGTTTTGACCTTATTGTTCCTAAGATTGAACAGGAATACTTTAATAGCTTATTCTAGGAAGTTTAATTTATTCAGAGATGAGATTTCTACAAGGAAAAGTAACTAAATGAGATTTCTTTACGAATTTCTGAAACACGAGTGTCCTACCAGTGTTTTCTCAGGAGCTACAGTGGTGAAATTCTCTTGTTTTGAAGGAAAAAAGCTGACTTCAAAAAGCCCATCACTGGGTGAACTGTAGAAGTGGAGATATTTGGGTGCATCTTGGCTTTGTGGGTGGAGGAGAACTTGATTGTCTAAAGGTCAGCAGTGTCCTTGGTCTGGCCAGTGCTGCCGCAGACCTACCCCCAGTACAGAACGACCTGTTGTGGATAGGAACATCCCACAAGGGCCCACTTCACTTACTTTTGCTGCGTGCAAGCATGACACAACAGGAGAAAATGGTACTTATTCTGGCTACCAGGTCCTTTTGACCTGATCACCACAGTTCGCTTGGCATAGTGGCAATGTGTGAAGGGAGGGAATAGACTGCTTGGTTACACACACTTACAGGGAAAGAGTGAAAAGAAGTTTTTCCTCCTGCCTTGTTACGCATCTTGGAAGAGCCGCTGCCACTATGTGTTTTTTCTGTGCTAGGGCCTCTTTATGTGGATCAGGACCCACTTTTAAACAAATGAGTCTCAGAGCTTGGATCACTCCAGACCAGAATTGCGTTCCCTTCAACATCTGCTTTTAGCACTGTGGGACAGAGCTCAGTTTTACAGGGGAATGGAAGGAAAGTTTAGAAATGCTCAAAGTATGTGCCCTGTGTGTTCCTAGCTGTGGGAGACACCTGCAGGTATTAAAACTGCCTCTAGCCTACAGTCAATTTAGCATCCTTTTGCTTTAAAAGTTATTTGTGGACCTCTAAACTAATTATAGGAAGAAAGGTACTGCTGAAGGGTCCCAGGTTTGGCTTGGGGGATGCATGGAAACCTGCAGTGAACCGCCTTATTAACGCTGACTCTCTCCCTGTCTTGTAGATGTCAGTTTTCTTCATAAGATACAATTTTACTTTCTCTAACACTTGGGAATTTCTGCATGAGTAACTATTTAATTGTAGGGATATTCTATTATTTTATAAATGGGAGAAGGCTGGGTTAGGATTCTGCTTGTGCAGTGTGGTAACAAGGGCTTCATTCCCTCTCATAGATGGTCTGTTAGGGGATAACGGTTTACTACTGCTGCCAGCTGCTGATATAATTCATTAGCTTCAGTGCTAATGGGGAATTCTGTGTTGGACAAGATCTGAGTGATTTTGAAAAAATAAAAATAGTAGTACTAGTGACCTGCATGTGACTTCTCTCTAGACGATAAACAGTAGGCTTTTCTTTTTCTGACTTTCAGAAGCTTTCATTGGCTCTTCCACTAAAATGCAGAAATTATAATCACGTTAAGCTTGCTGTCTTCTACCTTTACAGATCTGCACAATGCAACAAATCTGCGGTCGCGGTCGTTATCTGGAACAGGACGGTCTCTGGTGGGCTCGTGGCTGAAGCTGAACAGAACAGATGAAAACTTTCTACTCTATGCACACTTAACTTACATCACTTTGCCATTGCATCGAATTTTAACAGGTGAGTTTTAACATATATTACGTGTGAACAGAGAGTCCCTTGCTTCCCGATCAGCCTTCTGCGTTGTGGGATTTTGCTATTAAGACAGAGGAACGAGTATTTCTCTGTAAGGGAACATCACTTTGCAGACCTCATTTGCTGATTGTAGCAGCAAATCAGCGTGAACAAGTGGAATGGTGTCAGCCTGTTCTCTGTCTTTGGGACAGTTTATCTTGGAGATGTTTCAAACAAGTTGGTAGATTGTTCTAACAAACTTCCAGAGGAATACTAGTTGCTTTAATACTGGAATTCAAACTTCATCCTTCTCATGAGCGCAAGGCAACTCATTGCAAGCCCATCCACTGAGGGCAATAGTTGTAGCTATTCTTAGTGTTACCATCCACTCTCTTCATTCTTCCTGAGTGAAGCCCTGAAATGCCTTCTCGTTGACCATCGTGAGCTGAAAGAAAGTTTGATCCAGCTGCACAGCAGTATCTCAGGCAAAACTATTGCTCAACTCAAAAATCTAGACCAGAATAAAGTTATGATCCCAGAGCAATGTAAAGTTCTGTCTCTAAACCTGGAAGTTCCTTGTAACTGTTGCTTCCTCTAAGAACTTAAGCTTTTTCCTCTGTCCTCCCTCCAGCAGATGGGATGACTTTTGAATATGTTCGTCTGGATTGTGGGCTTTTGATCAGTGCTTGCTTTTATTTTTCTTCTGGATCTGAAAAGGGAGCACACCTGAAAACAAAATCAATCTATTACATAGTGGTTATTTCCAGACTGTTCCTGAAAGGTAGCTAAAAGGAAAGGAGTTAGGAAATAAGTTGTTAAAGAGGTTAATCTTCTGCTAAAAGAGATTAGAAGGTAGTATTCATATTAATGTAATTGGTTATGTTGCACTAGTGTAATAGTAATAACTGCAGTCTTGTACTCCTATGCAGGCTGAGATCTTGGAGCCTGTTGCAAAAGTAACCTGGCTCTTACTCTGCAGAGAAGAAGACTGTAGCTGATAAGGTAGAAGTGGAAATTATACTTAGCAAAGAGGTGTTTCTACATTTGTCCTTCCACTGTATGTAGGGATTGATTTCAATTAAGAAGAAATTACAGATTCCAGTAAAAATTGATCCTCTGTAATTACGGGTGGATTTTGAACAATGTTTCAGCAAAATATGTAATTATTCTTTATGATAATTGTGTTGATTATCTTACAGCTAGTTAGCTGCAGACATCAAGCTCACTCGCTCTCTCACCACAGGCATTCTGGAGTTCACAGAAGATGTATTGTTCCTGCTGGCATTTAATACTTGCTCAAGTGGGTGGCATAAATGCCGTGCTCAAATATTTGCTTTGAGCTTGAACATCCTTTCTGAGACTTAATTTGTTTAACATACGGTTGCAGGAGTCAGTGTATATATTGAGATGCACAGAAATAGGACATGAAATGTCTGGGATGTAAGGCAGAATTTTAAGCTACAGTTTTTCACTACTTGCACTTGCTTTTGCTTGGCACATTGGGCAGAGTCCGTTTCCAGTGCCTTCTTGTAATTAATGCATTTGCACCAGTGGCAGGTTTCCAGCAAGTGGGAGTGTTACATGTGGGGCAGGGTGAATTGGGTAATTCAGGAAGCCTGTACTAAGAAACTAAAATCCCAGGGATAGCGATCAAAGTACACTTTAAAACATCTGGAGTTTATACATATTGATGAGACTTCCTTCGCTCTGAGCCTTCTCTCCATGCTAGATAATCCCAGTTCTCTCAGCCTCTCCTCATATGTCAGGTGCTTCAATCCCTTAATCATCTTTGTGGCCCTGTACTGGACTCACTCTGCTGTGTTTCAGTCTTTACAAGTGTGGATAGAGCCCTCAGAAGCTGTGGATCAATTTTTACTCACGTCATCCTCTTTGTGCAGCTGTATGTGATCAGCCTTTTAATTAAGCGTCTGCTTCTATTTCCCATGTTCTTTACTCTCTGTGCAGCCTTGAAAAGGATGTAACAGCCCAGTTTCCTGATAATTTCTACATACTGCCATGTTAGCATGCTGGTTTTACTGTCCACGTTCGGAAAGATACCTATGATTATGACAGATATTTTTACAGGTTCATATTCTGTCACATTTGGACAAACTGGAACTGAGGAACCAACAAAAGGAGTGATTTTTGTGGCAGCTTTTTTGAGTGCAGAAATGTTGACTTTGGATTATAGAATGGATTAAACAGTTGAATTATTTGTACCCACATCTTCAGAGCCAAAAGTGTTTTTATGGATCTTGGAGGTGGTGCCCTTCTCCCTTCAAGAAGGAGGAAAACCCTTGTCATCTCCCGTAATTGTGCTTCCGCTTGTTTCTTTGTCAGGAATTGTAGTGACAGGACAAGCGGTAATGGTTTTAAATTGAAAGAGGAGAGATTTAGATTAGATATCAGGAAGAAATTCTTTACTTTGAGGGTGGTGAGACACTGGAACAGGCTGCCCAGAGAAGCTGTGGATGCCCCATCGCTGGAGGTGTTCAAGGCCAGGCTGGATGGGGCTTTGAGCAACCTGGTCTGGTGGGAGGTGTCCCTGCCCAGGGCAGCGGGGTTGGAACTTGATGATCTTTAAGGTCCCTTCCAACCCAAACCATTCTATGACCCTACAGTTACCTAGCAGTCAACCTCTGCATGGTCCATGGGAAAATATCACCAGACCGTTTAGCAAGCAAAAGCCAACAGTGCAGCTCCAGTTCTAGTCCTTCATGGTCTCAAGTGACTCTGAACCCCTCCCCTTCATCTGCCTCCGTCTTCATCTGCCTACAGTCTATCTCTGGGGATGTAAGTGACAGCCAGATTACAGCACTCTGCCACAAGTTGCTTCATCCCACTGTAAATGATACTTAGTAGATTAGCCGTCATCTCTACATGATGGGATATATTTGTGTTTACCATGTCTCAACTAGGATGCATCTGGGGAAGGATCAAACTGGACTTTAATAGGCAAAGTGACATACCTGACTTGTTTTAAATTCCTTTACTGGCCTAAAAGGGGAACCGTGCTGCTGTGCACAATTGCATCTCTGGTTCTTCATGCTTTCTGGTGCCGTGGCTACTTGCAGGAGCCTCCTGAGTTTGCCATATCTCTGTTTCTCTCCCTTGCCCAGATATCCTGGAAGTGCGGCAGAAACCAATTCTGATGACATAGCAGAGAGCGGGCACTGCCTTGGAGCCTTGTTGCCAAGTGCCTAACCACAGCGGTTTTCTGTGCTAACGCCACCATCTAGTGGTCAGGAACATAAACCTCCGCAGGAAAAAGGGAAGTCCAAGAATACCAGCCGATCAAAAGTGCCTCTTTCTTCCTTCCTCTGCTGTCGTACACCGTATGCACACTTGCAGTACATCGCTTGAGTGTTTCTGACTGGAAGAGGACTTTTCAAGCAAAACTAAGAAGAGAAGGGGCTGTGTTTAAAAACAACTCAACGCTTTATGGACAGTTTGTTACTGTGTTTACTTTATCACTAAGAAACCAACAATGTGTACAGAATGTGTTAAACTTTATATTCTTTGAGAGAAACAACCTGAGGATTTCATAATGATGTACTAATGAACGTCGTTCGGTAGACTCTCACCCATACACTCCCCGTGTCGGTTTGGCTTAATGTGTGTGTGTGAGTGCGTGTCGGGGGGGGATTGAAGGGATGGAAGAACAATTTCCTACTGAGGGAGGAAAAGGAAAAAGATGCTACAAAGATACATTGCCATTTTTGTACGTGCAGCGGGTCAGGTCAGAGCTTAAAAGAGGCTGAAAATGTTCCCATTTGTTCATGTGTCAGTTTTAGGACAGGTGAACTCTGCTGACAGATTTCCGTGTCTACCAAAGAACAGCAACGTTTTCATCCTCAAGAACGGGCTAAGAAAACGAGCCAGTGAAAAGAAGGCTAAAATGTGCTGCTATAGTCAAGCCGAGGTTCATATCCCGTACTAATGCTGCTTTATCTCTCTCTGTTACCTGAGTCGATACAAGTTTGAATCTAAAGTGGAAAAATAGGAGGCCGTAACTGGACTCCAAAACCTGAAAACCTTACCAATAACCAACAACCTCCTGCACGCACTGGACTTCAGAGTATGTGGAGTCATCCTTGTTGGTAGCGTTTGTAGCCAAGGAGGACATAGGAGCTGATTAATGGCTGGGCAGCTTGCCTGGCTGCTTCATCTCCTGGTGGTGTTTTGGCCGTACTGTTACATGCTGAAGTACAGAGAGTTTTCCTGAAAGGCAAAAGGCTGAAATGGAATTCTGCGCTGAAAAGTGACTAAAAATAGCATAGTGGGAGGGCTGAAAATTGTGTGTCAGGAGCTCTCAGGAAAAAAAAAAAAAGCCTTATGTTTACAGGTAAAATACAGCTTTCTTTAAATAGCAAAACTCTGCTGTCCTTGATGTTTGAAAGCTAAATGCTTAAATACCGAGACTACTGCGGTTTGGGTCACTGGTTTGATACGGGACCCAATCAGTATTTCAGTTTGTTTACAACTGCATAACTGGCCCAGCAAAGGGTGGGGTAGCGTGTCACTTTGGGCATGGGAGGCTCCAATATATGTGCAAGTAGAGTGCCAAGATGCCATTTTTGTCACTTTTCGGACTCTGAGCACCTAAACTTACGCTGTTGCCACAGTTACCAAATGGCATGTGCTCTGAGCCTGGACCTTTGTATCCCTCATACCGGGCCTTTCCCCAAGTGCTTTGTTGTTGTTCTTTCGATAGCATCTGATGGCTTCACCTCTCAAATAGGACTTTCTGCTTTGGTTTTTTTTTTTTTTTCCTCAGGCCAGGTTCCATGGGAGTAGCTCCACTTCTCCACTTCAGCATTAAGGTAGACTAACTTTATCATTCATCCCAACATGGTGAATCCAGCATGGTAAGGAGGTCTTTTTTTTTTTTTTTTTTTTTTCAATTTGAGGCTAGGCCTGGAAGCAGTTACCTTAGCATAGAGCAGTGGCATTTCTAACACTGACAGCATGAGTACGTGGCAGGGACAGTTCACTTCAAATGTGTTCCAGCAGGGGTTGAAAAAAGTTCACTTTTTCACTACCAGCAAGCCACTCTTCATGTTACAGCCACTCTTCACGTTGCAGCCTTTGAACTTTGCTGTTTGGGAGTGTGTGCTCATGCGTGTGTGTGTGTGTTCACACAGTCTAACCTGAGGCATGTAACTTGGGTGCCTGGGCTTCTGTCCTGAGCCAGGGGGGAGAGGTGAAGTCCTAAGACAGCAGCTGAAGTGTCCTCTCAAGGAACTTGGTAGGCAGCCTGGGTAGCTTACCTGAGATCCCTAGGTAGTGTGCCTAATGTCAGTGGGTACGAATATTCTGCTCGCTCTTCAGCTAGAAGACCAGTCCTACTCTGAAGCCTCTCAAGATGCTCCTTATTCTGCACTTTCACACTGCCGGGTTGAGCAAATCAGTGCTTGGTTTTCCTTCAAATATTGATTGGAGAGAGAAGGGAAGAAAGGGTTAATATTCGTAGTACTAGTGACAATTGATACCTTTCAGTCGAACAGACAGAGGAATAAGGCAGGTGAAAAGGAAATGTATCCAGAGTGGAACCCAAGCGATAGGTGTCTGAATGCTGCTCAGTCGACAGTAATTTGTAATGGTTTTTTTTCATATAACGTTTTATGTTTAGGCAGCTTAATTTCATGTGATCTGAAAGACTGAGCAAATCTTGCTGTGTAAGACTTCAGAGCAAACGAAGACCGATTCGAAACTAGTACATCAGTATAAAGGCAGAAGTATAGTTACAGAAAGTACAGTTCAGATCCCACATGCAAGAGGTGTCATCTGCTTTGTTACCTGTACGCGGGTGGATTATGATGTCTAGTTTTTGAAGGGCTGCAATGTAAGTGTCCTGAAAAAAGTCCATTGTTTTATTGTATCTTGCTAGTGGATATACTATAGGTACGTTGAAGACTCACCTTTTTTAATAGAAAAGGGCTACAGGTATGCCCACGTGGACATCCATAGAAAGCACAGGTCAAAAAGTCAACTGAATGTTAATAGTGCTTTTCGGAAACAAGTAGATGTGCCATATTTTCAGTTATTTCTTCTCTAAACAACTGACTTTAGGCTTCTTATGTATAGCCCCTGGTTCCCACTTTCTGTTATCAAATGCGGAAAACAAATGCTCTGTTTTGCTTTCAAACAAACCCTTAAAATCATAGTTTATTGTTCTTGTGTAGGCAGATTGACAGGGGAGATGATCAGAGTTTTGCTGGGGCCCAGGTGGCATCGCTGGGCCCTTAACATGCTATTGCGCTATACCAAAAAAGAAAAGGGAATGTTAATAGGAACCTCTCACCTTTTTAATTTGGAGGGGTTTTTAATTCTGTAGGTCCTAAGCAAGTAAATGATTTTGAGCCTCTGTTGGCCATTGAAATAATTGCTGAGGAATGAACTGGCATGTCCTGCATGCTGTAAAGGCTGTATGGTTGTCTGTGTCTTAACTGTTGGAGCATGTGGTTTTCATTAGTTACATTGCTTGAGAAAGCAGTACGGTTAACAAATTTGGGAAGCTTTGCAGGGCAGCTTTATTTATTTACAGAATCCCATCATACCTCACTACTCAGTTAACTTGTTCCATCCTTCTGCCCACTCCCTCCGGAGATCAAGGCTTACCACTTGAACTGTTCATAGATGATGTATATTCATAGATGTCAAATGCAAGAATATAAATCTTTTCACCCTTAGCAGGTTTTTCACTGCTGTCAGTTTAACAAGTAAAAAGCCTTTCTTTTTTAAGAAAGCTCTTAAATCAATTATTTTGTATTAAGCAGATTATTGCTCTGCCTTAGAGACCACCACGTATGTGAAGTAGCAATAAGTGTTCTCGTATTGCTAGCCAGCACAGGGTGGGTTCCAAGTCTCCATGTAAAAAAAAAAAAAAAAAAAAAAGCCCATTTTTAGAAACACCACAAATCTTTCAGCTGTCTTGGCTAATCCAGTGTGTGTGGGTTCATGTTCCTTCGCTTTTTATTCTCCTGATCTTCACTGTTTACAAGGCTCGAGCATGTTGGGCTCTGGATCGCTGTTACTCAGTTTTCCATTTTTGGGCACGGTGTGCATTCCTGAAGAGAGAATTGTTTGCACGGGTGACTTTTTGCAGTAAAATGGTTTTCCCAAAGTATATTCTTACACCAAGTTTTAATTTAAACAATGAAATCCTTAGCTCTGCAGACAGATTTCTTCCAGCAGACCTTCAGGTACAGAATCCCATGTGGTCACTGAGGTTCTGTGTAGATGTGAAGTCCACATAAATAGTCTATGCTCTCAGACTATTGACCTACTTCTTGCCAATCATTAATTTTTCCCTTTACAGATAATTGCTTGTCCTGTATTTCGTAGTCTAAAGCTTCCCCTTACTAAAGATAGATATAAGGTAAAATCTTCGGAAGTGCCTAAGCCCTGTTGTTATTCAGTGGGGTTTAAGAATGAATTTTTATTTAGGAAATAAATAAAGTAGTCTTAAAATTCTATATGTGTTGTGTGTAGCAGCGTCAAGAAATGTCAAGATTTTAGTTCTCTGAAGAACTGGCTGTCTCCTACAGACTTGCCCTTTGTGTTTGAAAGACTCTCATGGTCTCCAAAGGTCGTGGCTGAAAGTTCTGGAAAATTAATTTCTTGCGATCACAGCAGTCAGATATCTGCGAATGCCTTATCTTGTTTTGTGAGATATGACTGAAAGTGTGTGGTGCTGGTGTGTAGAAATTCTGTGTCAAAAATAGGTGCGGTAGAATCCAGTTAAAGGCATTGTGAAATAAATAGCTTTTACACCAAACCTTAATCGAAAGAGTATTTTACACCAGAATGTAGCTGTTCGGATGCTTGGTCAAGATAATACAAAGCTGCAAGCAGGTTACAATGTTGAACGTTCTCTGTGTAAATATATAAATATTTTCAGCCTAATTTTATCAGACTATCACATGTTGCATGGTTTGGGGTGGGGTTTTTTTTGCCTCGTTGATCATCAGTGTTGATTAAAAGATGATGGGTTGAAAGTCATGCTGGGGCAGTACTGAGCCCTTTGAACAAAAAGCAAGAAGAATCTTTGTGCACCAAAAATGGAGTTGACTTTGTGAATGGCAGCAGTGCAGAACAGTGTTGGACCCTGCAGCCAATAAACAGACCTCTTAAACGACCATGAATTCTGTTAATAGTGTTTTCTCTCTACTGTGCCTAGTGCTGTTTGAGTTTCAACATATTCCTTACTGGTGGCAAGCGTAAAGGGCGGAATAATGCTCTGTAGCATTGCCGCATAGACACTCATGAGACAAAGCAGCCTCTTTACTCTTCATTCTCATTCCACTTTGAGCGAAGCCCAACTTCTGACTGCCTGGTGGATCTTTTAATGAGGAACCTCCTCCCCCTTATACAAGGTCAAGCTGTCGGAAGGTAAAAGTCAATGTATGCCTGAATTTGTTTAAAAAGGCTGTTTTTTCCTTCAGATGCTAGCAGTAAAAAAACCAAAAAAACCCAACAATCAAAACCGTGCTCAAAACAGCCCTTCTAAAGTGATCTTTGTTTGTTTTGTTTTAAACTTAATTATGTAGTCATTAACATTTAAGTTTGTGCAGTGTATAATGAGAGGCTGATGGCTGTAATGATTTCTTCCTGAGAAATTCAGGAAAAATTTCAATATTGGGTTTGTGCAATGTTGTAAAAATGAGATTGCCCTTTAGCTCATAACTGCTTATACTGCCTTAAATTGTGAGCATTGATATCGAATTGGTTTTGGTTTAAAGACCTGCAAAGCACTGCATCCTCCCTCTCCACCTGATTTGTGTGAGTAACATTCACTTGTAGGCTTCTTAGGGGATTTTTGTATCTAAATTAGTTTAAACAAAACACCCATCATACAAATGTTATCAACTGTAGAGGTGACTTGCTGATGATTCCATTTCAAAGAATCCCAGACCAGGACTATTTTATGAACCCGTGTGTGGTGCAACATCTCTGCTAAGCCACATGTGTGGTACGTTAGGCAAAACTGAAAAACAGAGCTTAGGAAGGAGAACAGGATGTTTTAGTTCTGTAAATGGGTATTTGAGCAGATTGTTGGCAGTGTTGTTCTGTGCGTGCACAGGCAACTGGACAAGAAGCTTGACTGGTTGGGAAATACTAAAATATGGCTTAGAAACAAACAGCATGATTTTCCTTGAATGCTTTAAATTGAAAGCTTTTGAAAGCAGCCGTAGTGGAGAAAGCATTATTTAAAGCAGAACGAAAGGCAAAGAGCAGCAGAAGTTTACAAAATATGGTCATAAACCTCACCTGCTTAGTTAGTCTTTCAACATGATTTAGTGACAGGAGAAGGTGTGCTTCTTTTGGTTTTGTTTTTTAATCCAAATGGGACAGAAGACTGCCACGTATATATTTGAAAAGCTTTCACAACTTTAATGAATTAATTTCATAAATATGCTAAAAGAAAAATACTGTTTTAACAGTGCGGCAGTATATCTTGTTCAACAGAGTCCCTGCTTTGGGGAGCCAAGGTCCTTTTGTCCTGGAGTGTTTTGTCTTGCCTGTCCTCATCTGGAGAAATGCTCCTAAGAAATACCATAATATTGCTTTGCACGCAAGTTTATCATCAAGGTCTGATTTTAGGAAATAAAATCACACTTTGGAGATCAAAGAAAAGATATGCATCTTTGCTAGCAAATAGTCACTTGTCTACTGCTGTCAGAAATGTTGTTCCTGAAACTTGTAATTAAAAGTTTGCAGAAAGCAAAGGACTAAAGTGCAGGAACACTGTGGGTCCAATTTTCTATTAACAGTGTAGATGAGAATCTGGGAGTAGCAGATGCTACTCAGTAAAGAAAACGTATTGAAATGCATCAAGGAAAATATTCAGTAATTCAAGTTCTGTCCCCAGCTTGGTTCCTCACAGGGGTAAGGATGGAATCTAGTTATCATGGGGGAAAAAAGTCATTTATGATTGGTTAAGACAGAAAACTCTTCCCCAAGTCAAGCTAGTTGGCTTTCTCTAGTAGGGTTAATGTTGATTGAGATAGTGGTGTGAAAACCAAGGTAGATAATCCATTTTCTTGTTCAGACGAGACAGGAGCGTTCATGTGCACAAATTGGATTTGTTTATGTGTGAGGAGCGTTGGCTGCTTCCCCTCCACTGCACTTCCACTGCAGAGGGTAAAATTAGCCAGCCATATAGCTGTCATTGGACGTGCAGGCAATGTGTACCCTATGGCATCTATACAAAAAGAATGATTTTTTTTTGGCAAAACATCCTTATTGGAGTATAGGATCAATGCGAGCCGGGGGAGAGGGTGAGGAGGCATCCTATTAAACAAAGCAGACTGGGGCAGCTGCTGCCTGTAGAGATGTGAGCTGAAGATGCTGAACTTCAGGCAGTAACATAAATGTGGGAATAATAAGTATGCAGGTAGTTAACTGGTGTGGTTCTGAGTTCGCTTCAAAGAAATTGGTTAAAGAAACGTGGGAATAAAGAGTTGTAAAAACCCTATTGAAATGAATGGAGTTGGCTGATAATTTTGAAAAAGACCAAGTCACCCTGCACAGATCAGTGGAGACCACCTGCTTTTAAAAAAAGGCTTTGTCTCGAAGTGTTAGTTCCAGCTGCTTCAATGTTTCCCCTGTTATCTGTTTATGCCAATGTTCAGTTGATTCTGGTGACTCATAACTTAGTATTTCACAATATGTAATTACTCAACCCATGCTCTTCTGCCTCCCATCTCCCCACAACATAAAAGGGTGTTTATGTTTATGGATCTGCTTTTCCTTCTGGAGCAATATTGCTGGGGAAATCTAGGAAAAGCAGCTTACTAGACTACAGACTCTTCAAAGTTTCATATTCAACCTTTAATTCAGATGCAACCACTGTGTTCATTTCAACCGTGTCCCACTTAGAGAATGCCTGAAGCCTGCACCCAGTCTAGAGGCATTCCTTTGCTCTTGAAGGACAAGAAGGTTGGCAGAACCCACTCTTCCGTCCCTGCTCATCACTGCAAGTGTCAGACTAGCTTTTGCTTTGAAAAGGAGAGTGATAGATGTAGCCTCAAGGAGCAAGAAGAGCTATTACTCAAGTTTTCTTTTCAACAAGAATTCTGAATTATGTGCTTCCTGCTAAGTACCTCCATGATTAACCTGCCCAGCACATAAGGAGAAGGTCAGCATGGACAGTTGTCCACAGTAGTCATTTCTGACTTTACTGTAAAGGTAAGGAAACAATTACTTCAAGCACTGCCAAAGCAATTAAATTTGGTATGTGATCTGTTTTCTCTTCAGTGTTAGGAATTTGCTTTTTGCAATGGAGAAACCACCTGCAAGTTTTCCCGGGAATTGCAATCAACAGAATTACACTTCGCAGGTAAGAAGAATGCCCCAACAGGCCACCAGTTCAGGTAGGGCTCCAAAACTAGCATTGACCATGAATTAGTCACAAAATTCTGTACTACTGCATTATGTCATCTATGATAGAAGATAGCATACCAAAGTCAGAGACTTTTCACTTAGTGGTACTGCCTGAGCAGGCACATTCCGTTCATATCTTTGAAGCCTCTGCCCAGAGATGAGCCGCTTCTGCACGATTATGATGTTCCTAATACACACTGAACTGATGATTATGAATATTAATTCTTATTATAATACTTATTCAGAATGCTCAGAGGCAAATAAGAATTTCTAAATGAGTATGATGCCTTAAAAGAAAAAAAAGAGCCGTATGCCACCCTAACAGAAACTTAGGTAAGTATATCCATGACTACTTCAAACAATGAATATTCTTTTTCTAGAATCTTGTGCATCCTTTGGTTCTTGTGTGCCGCTCCTCCTGTATTTCACACAGGTCAGTGGGTGACGGGTGCTGACGCAGTCACATACTGTAACTTGTGCGGTAATGTAGAGGTTTGTCATCCGGTCGTCATCTGCTGAATATCCAAAGTAGTTTGTTGCTCTTCTCCACCTAAACTTTAGTTGTCTGTTAGTCCTACGCCCTTTCTATGAAGCAAGTATTTAACCGCAGCAAGCTGTTCACTGTGCCCTGGGTATGAACTCGGTCACAGCTTCAAACGCCCTGTCGTCTGTACGGCTGTGTTACTCAAAATTACTTGGCTGGCTCTTGCTCTTCATTTAGTGGCATGGTTTAGTGATGGGGGTTTTTTATCAGAGTTAGGTTGATGATTGGACTAGATGATCTTAAAGGTCCCTTCCAACCTAGACAATTCTAAGATTCTGGTTCCAGTTTTGTCTTTAGCAGGAGATTGATGACAGCAGGTAACCCGTCTGTCCACGCGTTGTTTGGGTCATGGTTGAAGTTAACTTGTCACCTTCACTATTTTTCTAGCTGATGACGTGTCCATAGCCTTTAGCTTATACTCAATGTGTGTTCCAGGTGAATCGGTTCTGACTTCTGTATGACTCAGTCTGCTGTGGGGGGCACTTTCCTGCTGGGTTGAGTAGGAAAGGGGCTGATTTTGATGAATGCAGACTGTTCTTGGAGTGTTGCTTTTCCTTAGTCTGGATGTTCAGGACGTGTTCTCTTCTGCACCTTTGCTTTTGCCCCTTCCTGTTGTGCAAGTGGTAAAATCTTTGGTGATTAGAAAAGCATGGATTGCCCCAGCCTGAAATGAGTATTAAGCTTATTTCTGTTCTTGAGAACTGTTACTTTGCTTTCTTCTCTTCATGGCTTCTGAGAGTGGAAGAGATTCTGTAATCAGCGCTGGCTGCATTTTTAAGGAAGTGATGTCCAAAATGTGGCATTATGCCAACATCCCAAGCATATGAAGTTGGTTTTAGGGGTTTTTTTTGTTTGCTTGGTGCTTTTTTTAAAATTAATTAATTTATTTTTTAAAGTACTGGGTGATTTAAGTAGAAACGTAGTTCTCTGATGATTGGAGCTTCATCCTTAGAACTGCAACAGAGGCTCTTGTTTTTTCCCCAATCATTGTAATTGTGGGGGTGATGATGGGGGGGGGGGTGTCAAGATAATCTTTGCTAACCAATAGTTGTATCCTCATACAAGAAGTAGCTCTCATCTGTGGGCATAACTTGGATAGATCCGGAACTATAAAGGGATTTAAGGGGGTCTAAACAGCATCATAGTGGCTAACAGCACAAAGTACAGTCGGGTGTCAGGTGCTCTCATGGTCTCAGCAGATCCTGGTGCATTGGAAAGATCTATGCTCCTCAGAACAAATCCATCTTGATTTTATTCTTTTTTTACTATTATTATTTTTCCTGTTTGCCAAACTGTCACAAAGGGATGAAGAGAACAATCACTTTGTGGCGTGGCTTTAGGATAGCCAGGCTACCTTTAGGCGGATCTAAAAATACGTTCTACATATGCCATCAGGCAAACACAGGTTACTTTTGCTCTTAAATCTTTTAATATGCCAAGCGGAGGGATTTTTAGAGGTCAAGCTCTACAGCCATTAGCAGGTAAGAACTAGATTTTCTCTAATCAAAGGCAGCCCCGGCTCCTCCCTGGGAGCTGACTGAGCTCACTGACCTTGCAAGACGAAAGTAGTTTTGCTGAACTGGCTCTTGGTGATGTGATGGGTCCCAAAGGCAGCTTGAGAAAGGGACATGGGAGGACATCACTTCTTTTAGCAGGCGGTAAAAGCTGGGTGCAGGATTTCCCAGGTAGGAGGTCGCCTGCAAGCTGCTGATTGTAAAATTTATGTTATTAACACAATGTTATACAGTCAAAGTGAAAGGGATACACACAAGACACCTATCTCCCATTCATTTATTCACATTTTCCATCGATTTTTGTACACTTCCTCAATGTATTAGAACTAATGAAAATTGTTACATGACAAGTTATGCAAAACTTAAGTATCCACTGAAAAATTCAGAGCAATTTGAAATCTATTAACAAGTAACAAATCGTCACATTCAACATTTTCATTGGATGTATACTAGCTCATGCCACTTTAAATTGTTTAATGTCAGTTAATTTCTGCACACAGGCACCAGCTACAAAATTTTAGCAAATGCAAATAAGTTAAGGCATCGGAAAGAAAGTCTTTAAGGACATTTTAAATGTAACAGTGCGGCAAAGGGAGCTGAACTCAAGTTCTCAATAGTAAAGCGTACCTCCTAATTGCTTTATGTTCTACAACATGTTCATTTGAACTGTAAATTTAAATTTTCACATCCATCAACCACAAGAGATATGAACATGCTGTTGTGCTCCCAAATAGATAACTTTACATACATTACAATGAAAAAAAAAAAACCAACAAACCCCTGCATATAACAATTTAATACTTTAAAATAAAATTCAAACCAACTGTAATAATCTCCCTTACTGATAATTAAAAGAAGCAGAGATCTTGATTTTTCTATTTTGGGGAGGTGAGAGGGAAAGGAAAGATTTCTAAGCAGCAGAAACTTCAAAATTACAGCAGGATCCATGCATGATCCATGAGACATTCCAATACCTTCGTACAGCTGAAACAGTGAAGGCATTAACTCAAATTAGGGAGGAAACTTGCATCTTTAACATCAGGTGTCTGATATCCAGCTGTTAAATATGTTAAGTATCTACCAAGATACAGGAATGCCTCATTGAGTTGGAATTCTGATCAAAATTCCTTCCTTGTATAGCACGTGCCACTTTGTTATGAAGGCATTAGTATATGGATTTCTATGCTCTCCACTAACTTTTGCTTTTAACTCATTTTAGGCCTTTGTTTCTATGTAAAAATCTCCAGCTTTTTACAGTATTTATGTACTTGAATATTTCTTAACTAGAAACATGTTTTTAATGGTAGTGGAGAAGGGTTGTGCTTCTTAACTGAACACGAAGTGAAAAGCGTGTGACTGATTTCTCCTGCCTCATACTCCAGATAATTGCAGGGCTCACTATGAATGATGCCGACTAAAATTTTTTAATTTGCAGTAAAATTCTTCCCTATTCAGTCTGGCAGCTTTAGGACTGGGCCAAATACCCGCATGCAAATCCCCAAGGCTGCCTGGCTTGGGAGGAAAATCCCTAAGGATACAGAGGAAGTTCGGTTTCTCTCTTACTTAAGTGAGTTGGTCCACGTTTCGAGGGATGAAGAAAGATTTACGTATCCATGAGCTTTTCAGAAGTAAACAAACCCAAAGCCAAGACCCCCTCCCCTGATACGATCTGTACAGAGTTGCTCTTGAAAGTGGGAGACGTGTTTAAGACACTACAGTCAAATGATGAACGCAAAATTAACTGAGCCCTTGGACGTTAAACCTGAGCCTGTAGTAAACTTTCAGGCAATGTTCTGCTTTTCATTCATACACAATTAACATGCAAGCCTTCAGATTCTGGCCTCACATTTAAGTATTAACAAGATTTTTTTATATTTTTTTTTTTTTAAAAAGCACACTATTTTGAGGAAAGTCACTTTTAGTGGTTAAGTACTGAGCCAGATAGATAGAAAAAAAAAAAAAGGCACCAGTTTATACTTCAAATAACAATTGAAATCTTATCTATGCTTCCTTTACACTTGAATGTTAAAAATGCAATTTCTGTGACCTCAGTGTAGCTGAGAAGTGGGCAGAGGCCTTTGTTTTTGAACTTTGGTCAAGAAGGCTAAAGATCCTATAGTTTTTCCTCCTTTTCATTAAGAGGGGTGGAAAAGGCCGTAACCTGAATCGTGCAGTGAATGAGGACTAAAGGCAGCCGTTTGTTTCCCCACAGAGAGCAGGTAAGATGTGCTGCATGTAATTAAATGGTGCTGCTACTTTTTCCCCAGCCATAGGATGCCACTATTTTGGATTTCCAGGTCCCCTCTGAGAATTGCATCATGCTGCTTTTTTTGTAAAGATTGGTATTTTTTCCTCTGTGCCGCATTAGCCAGAGAAGGGTTGACATCTTTCTTCCATCTCCCCGGACCTGGTCAGTGTGACAGATCAGAGAGCAGTTCAAGTTTAATATTACCATCTAGCTCTTAAATAGTTTCCAGAGCTGGAGACGAAGCACAAAAACAATTATTAGGGAAGGAGTTTCCAGCAGGCAAGATTTGAAAAAGAAAAGGATTAAACAACCAAACAAGGTCTGATAAAGTTGAGATGGAAACTGCGAACAGAATGATGTTCTGAACCAAAAATTATTGCCACATGGTTAATTTTAACACAGCTGAAAACTGAGTTATAGATTAACCCAGTGCTCCCTCCTTTTGCAACAGAAAGCTTGTCCTAAAGCTGCAAACCACTGCTTTACTTAATGTAGTAAAGCACTGTAGTTTTAGGACATGGGAAAAGTAATTACTGACACACATACATTTATGCATGTATTCTTGGTAATGGTCAGAGGCAATATAAATATCTAAAAATCCTGAAATTTGTCTGTGAAAAGATGTATCTTCAGAAAAGTATGAGTAGCAAGACAAGTACAACATTTACAACTCTGCCTCTGCTGGGTTTCAGTCTTAGCCCAAGGGACTAGGGAAGAATACGTCAGAGGGACCAGAATGGAAGTGCAACCCTTTGCCTCTGACTTTTCGCAAGTCAGCGAATGCCAGCTGTGGTTGTGGTCCAAGATAATCAGTCTTCCAGTTGTCTGCTTGTACTATTGCACATTGTTAGCTTGTTGCTACAGTTAGGACCAGAACTGACAGTTCTTCTCTAAGAAACACTACTGTCAACAAAACTACGCAAACAAATTTTCTTTTAAATATCTGGAGATGCAGTCTCTGAGTCCCCAAAGCACACGAGCCAGGAGGAGTTAAAACACAGTACAATATATAATAGCATTGGTGTCAGGGTGAATTGTTGTCATCCATAGCTTGAAAAATTAGTCTCACCAGAATATGACAGACCAATTAAAATTAAAAATCTTGAGTCTAGAAACAGTTTCAACAGTTGAATTTCAACACCCGCCCTTCTCAAAACAGGAGGTTGTTGCATTGTACCGCAGTCTGTGAGGAAGCTCTGGTACCATATTTTTGTACTTTGATTTCAGTCCATTCAGTCAAATCGACTGGTGTTAATAACATGCTTTAATTTAAACCAATGTGCTTTATCCAGAAGAGGTCCTGCATTTAGTTATTGAAAAATGAGGGAGCACAGTCCAACACTTGTGTTCTATTAAAGCTTTTATTAGCTAGTTTCACTTTACCTCACAGAATTTTTCCAGAATTCCCATAACAGCTCTTAATATCAGAGTAAAGAGTTAAGTGTTCAAGTTATGGAAGAAAAAAATGGAGCAGCAGCAGTTTGGCAATAATTCCTCAAATCACTGACTGCAACTTATTTAAGCCTCCTTTTTCTCCAGTAAGATTTTGTGCAACTCATCTGCATCCTCACTTGTTTTCACCCTTATTAACATAGTGACAGGAACAGCTGGATTCTTCTCATCAATCGGTGGATTAGGAACACAAACTATAAGAACATTGTTTTTTCCGGTTCTTGTACATGGCATCTTGTGAGGAATTAGAACATTCAGCAGTATGTTTCCTGCATACGAGGAGGAAAAAAATTACAATTAGCAATTTTTCAGCTTTTACTTCAATGCAGATGTTAGTATACTTACTAAATAGGAATCTAAGTTTGTGTTTGGAAGGAAGGCAGTTTGCAAATATCATATCTACTTGTCCTGTTATTTCCTAAGCGTCTGCTCGTGGCCACTGCTCTCACAGGTTTATTTCCTCATTAGGAATGAGGAAATTTCTGAAAATACTATGTCCTCCTCCTTAAAAGGAAGGAGTCTGAAGAATATCAAACGATAGTAGAGACACGCAGGAAAAAGGGAAGGGGAGAGGGGAGAAGCAGGAAATGAGGAACCCAGTCATGGTGCTTAGTTTATGCTTATGCAAGTTACTCATTCTGACCATCAAGCACAGTAGAAGTAGTAGTTCAAGTAGAAGCAAAAAGTTAGCTTTAACACACATACTGTCGCGTTAATGTAAAATTGGACAAACTGTGGTAAATAAGTACTTTGTATCCTCAAATCATACAACGCATCTGATGTGGTCTACCACCAGGTTACTAATAGCTCTACATCAACTTGTTAAATTATGTAGTGAGTTTGGGAGCTTCAGTATTAGTTGTCTATTAAAACAGTTGCAAACAAACTCAAATCTGCTTCCACAGAAGACGCACACATTTTGTAAACCTGGTAAATAGTTCAGAACACGGTAGTAGTATTTAGGGAAAAGTCAAGTCTTCGCCTTCCTTTCCAGGTCAGTTTTTCAACACAGTGAGATTTTAGGAAAGGATTACAGCACTGTGTGAAGATAGCAAAAAGGAAAGTGTTGCATCACTATGACTGCAGCAGCTTCTAGAAACCAGAGCCTGGAAATACCAAGCTGAAACATCTTAGTGTATGAGCTGAAGAAAAAGGAAAGATTTCCTAATACATCACCTCAGATGAAGGTAGAGGGCATGTAAATCAACATCAGGAGAATTAGCATCAGCTGAGTGAAAATCAAGACTTGTGTTAAAGGGCAGGTAACTCACAGAAATGGAGTTTTTATCTACTCTATTCAACACATTCAAATGCCCAAGGAAAAGCTGAAAGCACTGACAACGCTGCTGTACGTTTGCCTTTGGTCTTACTGCTAAGCATTGCCCTTTATCTGGCAAACCTTGTCTCCACTAAAAGAAGTTAGTGATTTGGAAGTGACTGACACAGGAGTCCCAATCTCACCAGGTATTTTGAAAACTGCCCCTAATGGGCCTGCAGAGACTCCATATAGACCTGTTGGAATGCGTTAGAAACTGAAAGTGAGGTGAGATTTACCAAAGGCCTACAGTCCAGCATGGCTTTAGTCCCCAGGGCTTCTGTGAGCATAGTATTTATTCTATTTTATGTAAGTTGTCAAGTGCATGTGAACCCCACATGCACATTTATTGAAATTAAGTACTGAAGTGTAGCAAAGTTTCTCAAGAATGAATATCAAGGTGTTTATTTGCACAGTTTGAGTGCATAAATATCAAGTCTCTCTAACTTCTAAAAGCAAAGAAACAGTTGGGTTTCTTTTCCCCTTTAATTAGCTGCATGTGATATCATTAATCTCAAAAGACATTCTGAGGAACTGTCACACTACAGGTGACTCTAATTCTGTAAAGTAACCTACCATTAGTGAACTGAAGTTAGCTAAAACACAGTTCAATAGTTGGACTTCAGAATGCATTTTAGAAGCAACGCATACAGCAAAATCCTGCATGCCTCATCTGTATAATGCTCCCCTTTACTCCTAAGAACAACAGGTGTCTGCCCACATGGCTAACTATTTACGTATTTAGGATGATAGCTGTCCTGCATCTTAGCACAAAATTTGTTCCTCTTCATTCATGACACCTGATAAATGTGTATTTCATTGTGAATCTTAAGCCACCCTTCAAAGCCACTCAACAAATCAGGGATTGAGAAAAGCTGTAAAGGCGGGGGAGGGGGGAGAATACCCAAAACGTAAACCATAACCTTTTACTTCCTTGCACTGCTTTAATGTGCACTATTTCATAATACTCATTGAAGGTATCCAATTGCTTGTTCAATACCTGAACTTATTCCAAAAAAAGGCAGAAAGGCTTTCAAGGCTTTCACTAATCTTGTCTGTTATGCTGTGTAACAAAAAAAAAAATCCTAATGCTTAGCAGGAAATTTCGTATCAAAACTTGCTACTAGAAGAAATTTACTTACCTAAATTGGTATCTGCTCGCACTAGGAGTTGAGTTTTTTCATTTCCTGCTGGTTTCAAGTGTAATGTTCCTACACCTTTTTCTTTAAATTCATTATCCTTTTTGTAGAATAGTTTGCACCTGTGCAAATAAAAAAGCAACCTTGTTTGTGCAGATGTGCAGAGATTAAATACAAAGGTATCTCCCAAATAGACACACATATACATGTATACTCACAGTAAGCCAATAGTTTAACAATAGTCAGGAGTTAACATGCTGTGAGTAGCATAAATCTTTATTCTTCTAACAGATGCGCTAACAGATAGTACTTACAGTTCAGGAAGAGAAAGTTAATTATTTCTTTTAGCATTGAAATATTGGTGCGAAACTCAACATGAGTCAGCAATGCATGCTGGCAGCCAGAAGGCCAACTGCATCCTAGGCTGCATCAAAAATGTGGCCAGCAGGTCCAGGCAGGTGATTCTGCCCCTCTACTCTGCTCTAGTGGGTCCCCACCTGGAGCACTGTGTGCAGCTCTGGAGCCCCCAGCATGAGAAGGACGTGGGCCTGTTAGAGCAGGTCCAGAGAAGAGCCACAATAATGATCAGAGGGCTGGAGCACCTCTTCTATGAAGACAGGCTGAGAGAGTTGGGGTTGTTCAGCCTGGAGAAGAGAAG
>JAOXJK010000001.1:80755321-80773573 GCA_025774025.1 Xenus cinereus
GTGGGTGTGCCTTTTTTGTACATTACAGCCTCCTTGAGGCAATCCAATCTGTGTTTCAGGGCAGCAACCCTAAACGGGCTGCCCAGGTGGACAATCCAGCCCTGGCATGGGCCACCCAGCTCTGCAGCTGTTGACCACGAGGAAGAACATTACGCTGCTTATAAAGCAGCTGTGTGCCAGCAGGGTGGTTAGGTAAAAAAGGACCAAATCTCTTCTGATCTCTAACATCATGTGCTTTTCTTCCTATAGCACGACGAACCAGGCCCCATAGAGCCGGGGGGAATGGTCTTGGGGTGAACACCCTTCCCAACCCTCTCCCGGCTCGGCACCCCTCGGGCTTGCCGCCCTCCTGCGTGACATTTGCTGCCGGGCCATCCCTTCTCCTCTCCCCCCACCCCCCGGGGTTTGATCCCCACGCCGCTTCCCCAGGGAAGGCGATGCCAGCGGCCCGCAGGCGACCGGGCGTGGGAGTGGCAAGCGGGGAGACACCCCGCATTTTGCCCCAGGGGAGGCACCGACTGGCCGGCAAACGGGGACGATCTCCCTCCGGATACACCGGCACCCCCACCTGCGTCGACCACCGGCCTCATTTCCACACCCCACACCCCCCGGCAGCGTGTCCCGTTCCCCCCGGGGTGGGGAGAGCTAGCACTTACCCCCACGGGGAGTCCCCTCTCGGTCGCAGGGCGGGAGGGCGCTTGGTTCTGCCCCGCGGCGCCGGGCTGCGGGACTGAGGCGGCTGCGGCGAGCAGGAGGCGGGGTCTGGTGGCAGGCTGCCCGGGCCGGAACTCCTTCAGCATCCCACGGCCGGGTCTTCTACCTTCGCGGCCAGCCGGCGTGGCTTAACCCGCCGTCAGGGCCGCCGCCGTTTTGTCCATCCTGAAAAACGGGGAAGAAACCGCTTCAAAAAAAAAAAAGCGAGAGAGCTGCCGACCGCCGCCGTCACCGCCGCCGGCACTGCGCATGCGCCCCGCTCCTCCCCTGCCGGCGCGGCGGGTCCACGGGAGGGAGAAGGAAGGGGCGGCACCGGCGGCGGAGCGCGGGTCACGTGGCCGCCGCAGCCCCAATGGACGGGCTCCTCCTGCCAACGGCCGTCGGGCTCGCGCATGCTCCCTGGCGGCGGGACGGGGCTCGCGCTGCGGCCGTTCGAATTGTGGTCACGTGGCCGGCGCCTTCACTTTCCCCTCACCGCCACCTGAGGCGGGGGCGGAGTCGGTACGGCGGGACAGCCGGTACGGCAGGACGGCTGGGCCTGCGCCGTTTACGCCGCCCATAATCGGTGGCGGGAGGGATTGCCCAAACGCCAGTTGGCGTGAGGGGGAAAGCGCATCCGGCTCTGGCTGTAGACTCAGCGGCCGCTGAGTCACGGGGCAGGGCCCGGCCGGCGGCGGGGGAAGCGGGGGTTTGCCAGGCTCTGCGCCTGACTGGCTTGCGAGGCCTTGGCTCGCTTGCGGCCTCTTCTGCCAGGGATTAGTGCTAGTATGAAGCGACTGTAAAGAAGGTAACGTCCTCTGCTCTGGTTACATGTCGAAAACAGTGACACCCAGGCGTTTTTTGTTTTTTGGTTTTGCGGTTTTTTTTGCATCATTTACTACCTTAGAACACTAAACGGGAAGGCAGTTGGAGTAAACCTAGAAGCTGTAGTTCTCATGGCCTGTCGTAGGTGCAACTTTACAACTAAGACTTACGGTGCTAAACTTGCAGGCTGAATAGCCTTGACCCAAAATTAAAGAAAAAAGGTAAAAAATTACTTCTATAAAGAACTTGCTCTTCTAAAGCACATAAATTCATTAAATGGAGGGAGGAAACCCTCCAGCATTAGGTAAGAGGCACTGATATTTTATCATACCTAGCACCCTAACACTCCTGTAGCATAGACCTACTCCCCGGTTGTTTTACCTAGTGTTAACCTTCAAACAGTGTACTTTCACCATGTGTTTTTCCCTCTTTATAAAATGTTACAAATATTTTGAACCACCTTAATTTGGAAAAATCATTTTCCCTGCCCTCCTGGGATTTCAGATGCACTATTTTAGAATGTGTCTCGCTGCATAATGATGGCATAAACCAGTGTTAATGCCTTGAATTTAAAATGAAATGCTTCCTAAGTTTCTTGTATCGCTTACTGTTAAAAATAGGAGTGCCACAGTGCCATTAATTTTTTTACCTGGCATTCAGCTGTTTTAGGTCCCATTTATGTTTAGATTCCATCAGTGACTCTGAGTGCTTCTAATATTCCCTTTAATCTGGGAACGCAACAAACATTCTTTAGCCTTTTACTGCATTGTCTGTCTGGCAGCCCTTTTGAAAAGTTCTACTCTTTTGCTTAAAGAATAAAATGCCTGAAATTACCTGTGCAAAATAACCTACCTTTCCTTGCTCTCTTACAGGCTTTTCAGGTTTTTCCTTCGTTTCTTTTCCCTTAGTTTGGTTTCACTCTAGTTTGCCCCTTCAGAGTTACAAAAAGTCATAGATGCAGTCTTTAAAGAGAATTTTTGAAATAATTGGTGTTTGCTTCTGTTAGAGCAAACAATAACCAAGGCTCTGTTACTAACACTGTGACCCTATTGTCCGATCACACCAGAAGATTTATAGATTTTTCAGATCTGTATTCATGGACTTTTCCCTCTAAGCCATGGAGGTTTCTCCCTGAATTTCGTGGTGTTTGGCTTGTTTAGCCTCAAAACATCAAAGTTGCTTCCTTCTGCAGGGAAGCTCTCTTGAGTTCCTGCTCAGTGAACTTTTTTCCCCTCTGTGATTTTTAAAGATTGACTTGGTAATTCAGCTTGCTTTCCACTCGATCCTTTTGAAATGTGGTAAGAACGCCGTTCACACCGGCTGTAACTATTATTGTATTCAGCCATTGTTTGACTTCTGCGGGTGCTGGGAGCTGTTAATGGCCACTCTGTACCTCTCCCAGAATCTTTACGCTCCGCCCACAAGTTAGTTCTTTAAGGTCGGGAAGATAGCAGTACAACAGTGAGTAGATAGCCTTAATCGAGTAGAATTTGTATAAAAATGCAAAATATTTCACGTTCTCCTATTTCGCGTTCTCGAACTATTTCGAATTCTGGATCAGATGGCCAATTCTTGTCCCTCCCAAAGAATATACACGTTAATTGTCCTTCCTAGTAGCTGTGTTGTAATTTTGTGTGATACAAAACAAGGGTGTCTGTGGGTGAGGTCTGTACTACTTAGCAGATATTTTGGGTTATCTGTGCTCCAATATGCTGAGATGAGAATGAAACTGTGCAGAAGGAGATGATCAAGTGGTCAGTGAAGCAAAGTTGTTTATTTGCGGACTCCAGCAGGCAGGCGTGGCTGCAAAAATACAAAAGCAAAGAGCCTCGGGCATTCAGAGAATTGTGCAATTTTAACTAGACTTCATCTGCCCTGTCTTCGCTGGCTCACATTTTCTTCCCCATTCTTTCTTTCCTATTCTCTTCAGCTTAGTTTCCATCCACCCCGTCCCTTTACTTTTTCTTGTGCCATGCCTCCCCTATAGTCACAATTGACTTTTTTTTCTCCCTGGTTGTCTGGTTCTCTCCCTCCCTATGCAACTGCTATGCTTTTTCACTATTCCTTTGTTTTATACCTCCTTTCTCCATCCTCTGCTCTTCTGCTTGCAAAGCTCTGTAGGGTTTAGTATTCTGCGTTTGAGCAGTGCCTGCCACAGTAGATTGCCCCATTCTTGCTTGCGTTTCAAGATGACACGTAAAAGTGACTAAAAAGAGGATGCTGCAAAACACAGTTTAAAGGGGTTTAGTTAAAAAAGAAAGGATTAGAAGGCATTTTCTTGAGGTCTTTACGATGGTCATTGTAGAATAGGGTGGTCTTACTTTTATGTCATCTTAGAGTATAAAAACAGAGATTCAACTTAATGGAATACTACAGTCAGTTGATGTTGAAGACTTAGAAGTAAGTTGTTCAGATGAAGTGCAATTGGCCAGTGGAAATCCCTCCTGGTGGAAGGCAGTGACTTAGCTAATGCAACTGAAAAAAGTTGTAAGAATGAGCGCATAACTTCATAAATTCACACACACACACACCCCCCCGGCAAAAATGAAAAGTGTGTCACTTCAGAAACAAAATTATCAGACCCTCTACAAATGCAAAGTGTGTAATAACTGGTACAACAAAAGCAGACTGGGAACGCCTGGGGCTTTATAGCAGACCGAAAGCACTGTTTTACAACACTGTATGAGAAATTAAGGCTTGGAAGTTTACTAATGAGTAGAGTCAAATAATTATAAGCCCTCAGGTGCTTGTCTGGATTTGACACTAAGCTTTCAGATGGATGCAAAATATCCACATGCAATCGTAAAAGATTGTAACAGTGAAGAAAAGTCAAAATAATTGGCTGATTGATGAAGAAAAGTGAAGATTTGGGGAGTAAAAGATGATTTGTCCTCCAATATGTACCAGGTTTTTAGAAAAATAATCAAACTTCCTTTATAGCAGTTGAAGGGTTGAGTAATAGACTTTGTTTATAGCCAGGGAAAGCAGAAGTTGACATAAGAAATTCTGCAAGAATGATTAAATATTGTTACAGGCTATCCAGGAAAAATCACTAGATACTCATAATTGATAATGACAAATAAATTCAGTTACATTTTGTATAGCTTCTGTAGGTCTTGTCCAGTGTTATACTTCTATTGTATTTAGTTAAGGTGTACTTTGAGCAATTTCAAAGTACTGAGGGGATGCACAGGTATGCATCCATGCTGATCTGGTTGCAAAGTAAAAAAAAATGTGTGCGACAATGTGATAACTGCTAGAAGCAAGACACCTATGCATATCTTAAAATGAACAAACTTACACCAAAATATATCTACTTCTGTTTCAGAAAGAACATGCTTATTAAGAAATACATGGGAACTTACAGTATTTTCATACGAAGTAACAAATTTCTAAGGACAACCCCCATGTGATTTATGCAAACAGTAGCTTTATTACTGTATTGTCTTCTACTTGCTTCTGTTTTTCTGATAATTTTCTTCCAGTACTCTGTGTTCTCTGAGTCAGGGACCCGTACAGCTTATTTACATGTGCAATGTCACGGTGACGTCCACAGTGCTTCTTAAATTGATATATTTGTTGTCAGTTTAGTTTATAAAGTTCTTAGGATAGACAGTGTTTTTCTTACTTCTGTGCAGCACCCAGCACATTGGAATCTAAGCAGAAGAAGTGTTCGTGTTGGCATAATGAACATAGATAAGAGTATTCATAAGAGGAATATTCTCTGCCATGCATACTCTTTAGGGCAGCTTTTTAACACAGTTAATGTGGTGCTGTATAGGATGCCATTTTCTCAGAACAAGTAATGCTAGAGGTTGAAGTTAGCTTTTACAGAACTTGCATGTCTTAAAGATTGGAGCATAAATTGGAGCTGAAGTAAATTGGGAAAAGAAGAGCGGATATTTTGGCATTGTTGTATAAAGGTATATTTTTCTGCTCCTGTAAATCAGTTACTCTGACTACATTTTCAGGATTGGTTTTGTGCAAGTCTCTTGCTGGGTCCCAACTTCTGATACCCTGAGCACTTGAAAACTGACAGAGATAGCACAGTGGCCTAGCCTAAAACATTTAATGTCTCTAGCCAGCTTTTAAACATTCATTTCTGAATACATTTTGCCTTGCTTATATACTCACCTTGTAGTACAATATGATAGACAATTACATAAATATACAAGCCATCTATTTCTAAATAACTTTTAGTGTAAATTGAGTCATCTCTGGTTTACGTAGCTTTGCTGTTGTTACAGTTCATGAAAGTTACATGCCATTTTCTTCCCAGAGTGCTTTCTGTACCAAGTCTTGAAATATTACCACCTGATGTGTAATGCATTTTTCATCGGATGCAGTAGCACTAAATTTAGGTGTTGAATCTGCAGTGCTTACATGTTTGAGCAGTATTAAGCTCTGTAGCCCTGTTCAAAGGTGTGGGTGTTAAGAGGCTTAGGGTCTTACTTTGAGAAACCCTGAACTGAAGTGAGCTCTGTATTTGTAGTCCTCGAAGTCCACAGTGTCTGTGTGAATATCTACTAAAATGATTGCTGTAGTTAGACCTCACTGTAAATTAGCTATGCACGTGTATAGAGTTATTTAATTTTTTAAGTAAAAATGAAAAGCTTAACTACTTAATCCTCTTAAAATTCAACAACCAAACAAACAAAAAAAAGCCCCACTGATAGTGTCAGTATGCTTTTTAGGCTCTAGCACCACATTTGTTTATATGCACCTTCTGGGAAGTAAAGAATAAAAATAGGTAAGCTTGTTGAGTTTGAGCTTGTTTAGTCTTACAACTCTACTGTAATCTAGTTAAAACTTAGCATAAATGGACCAGATTCAAGATATAATATACTTTTGAGAAAAGAAATAAGCATGACAGAGACCTTGCAGTCCTTTATATAGTAAATTAAGCCACTTGATTTTCATGGGAGCCTATGTATCAGTTTGTAGAACTGTCCCTAGACCGCCCCCGATACAGTGAAAGATATCAGTATCATCCTGGTTGAGGTAAACCAGAGATCACTCCTATGCTTTTATAACGAGTGATTATTTTCCAGTGTGAGAAACCAAAGTAAAGTGCATGAAAACACTTTCTGTTGGCTTAGGGAGCTGAATTTTAACATTAACATCAGGCAACAGCCATGTTCCGTGCAGTTCTGTTGTAATCAGAATACCCCATTAGAACAGCTTCAAAATCCTTCCCTTTCATTATTGTAACAGTTTAAGATCAGACTCTACCTCCAGCATAGCCCCACTGGGGCAACCCAGCACTTGCCAGATAGAGATCGCATCTGATCCCTCTCTGGCAGGTGGGAGCTGGCAGCAGTCTCCCGGTGAGCAGAAAGCGAGAGAAGGGGTGTTTGGGGGGGGGGGGGGCTGCCCACTAGCCAGCCTTAGCTGCCAGCTGGCCCACCAGGTCCCTCTGCCAGCTGGCACAAGTGAGAGCAACCCCATGACTTGCATGTGCACTGCAGACTCAGGGAACCATAACCTGCCCTTAGCAGATTTTGGCACAGGAGAAATTCTGGCCCGTGAAGTGTTTGAACTAAGTAATCAAATAGCATGAGTAGGCAGATACAGTCTTAAGTGATGCAGGAAAACTTCCCCGGAGAGTTTGTTTGGGAAACATTCAGACTGGCTCCAGTTAAAACACCACCTCCAAACATGCACTACAGAAAAATGGAATCATTCCAGTGCTTGCAGAAAGCTCTTTGTTCAGTCAGGTTAAACCATGGTTGTGGTTTGCAGCTACAGTAGAGCTGTATGAAGTCCCGTTCTAGAAAATGCTAAATAGTGTCTTGTTCCAGCAGCAAAAATAATCATCAGAAATAACTGTATGAGACAAGAAGAAAGTCACCCAGAGACAGGGCTTTGCGTTCAACTCTGTCTTCAGCCTGAATGTTGATAATAAAGATTGTAATTTTGTCTCAGTAGGGGGCAGAAAACACGTAAAGAGGAACTGAAAGACGAATCCAGCGTTGCCCTCGCAAGACACATTCGATTTAAATTGAAAAGGTCAATGCCCACATGATTGCATCGCCCACCATGCCAGGTCCGTTGAAGGTATGAGGCTTTGACAGGTTGTCTGATTTTACCAACGGTGAGGCACTTCAGGTGTAGTTTGCTGAAAAAAAGCAAAGAAGTCAAATACAGATATCCTGCTGAGATGCAATAAATGGGAGAAGAAAAAATATCTTTTTTTAAAAATATACATTTTTTAGTAAAGTAGATAAACATTTTCTCCACTGTTTACACATTTTATTATTCCAGAAGTGTAGCTTTTAAAATTGCTTTACCTGTCAACTCTTATTCATTGTAACTAAAGCACTCATAGTGCTTAAGAAAAGGTTCATTTATAAAATGTTCTTTCAATAAGCAGTTTTCTGGGGTTGCTTAGTTGGATTCTAGGCATTTCGTCATTCTGGTTTTTATGCTTGTATGGTTGGACATCGTTGCCTGGAAGGTTTCTGAGGAATTCCTAGCAAGTATTTTAATTGGAAATGTGTCTGTTCTGTTTTATAAGAACTCCTCATCTGCACCATGCAGAAGACTTGATGATTAGAAAATAGTCAATCTTGTGTGATAATACAGGTGTAGGCACCCACATTTCTGTTGGCAGGTAACGAACTCGGTGTTGATCCAGGGTTAGAGTTTCATTACAGGTTTTCTTCTTGCATTGTCTCTGTTTTGCGGTGCTTACCACAAAACATAATCTGTTAAAACCCCAAGTTCCTCAAAAAAACTGTCTATAAAAAGGCTTTGTTTTCTTGGTTGTTTCTTTCTAGTCCAAAAATTGTTAAAAGAATATCTCCCAGTAGGGAGCTGGATTTGCTAAAATGTGACCACCAATCTCTTAATTAGCCCCTCAGAATACCATGTTGTCTCCTGGTCCTCAGTGTGAAACAACATGAGTGGAAATGAAATGGAGTTTATTCTTAAATGACAAAACCAAATAACTCCTAAATAACAAAAATCACAATTGCAAAATCAGGGGTCAAGTGAGAGGACTTTTACAAAAGCTGCATTTCAGAATATTGACTGATTTTAGGAATTTGAAGATTGATGAAAAGAATGAGAATAAAATATAATTCTTAGAAAGAGACTAATGTTTACATTTAAAAATAAGCTGTACTTACACAAGAATATCCAAACCTTTTACATAAATATGGCTAAGAAATGGGAAAATTTCTTCTAGTGGTCTCTAAAATACGTTAACTCCAACTGCTAATTTTGATTCCCTGTTAATTTATGTGAAGTTAGGCCTGAAACATTTCCCACATTTTTTTGTTTGTTTTGTTTGTAGTTCTGCTAAAACCAAAGTGTCTTAAACACAGCTGTTCTCCCCAGTGAGGAAGAATTTTGAGAATGTATGAGAACTCACCTTTTTTTTACAATACTCTTGGAGGGAATGAGCACAACTGTCATTCCTGTAGTTTCCTAATAGAATTGTCCCTGCTATAAATTATTTCTAATGTGTTGTGCTCATCCAGTGCTACCAAGAACCAAAGATGGCTGTCTAGGCTAGTTAGCATGTTTATATAGGTTTCTAAAGGATGATGCGTAAGGCGTGTTCATCACTGTGCATCAAAGAGCTCTGGAAGACGTAACACCCATTTCCCAAGGAGGTAGAGCTCTACAACATCTTAAAGAGGGTCAGTATGGTAGAGGAGCTATGTGAATTATTAATAGCTCCATCCCTAAAATATTCTAAAAATTAAAATTTCATATTAGCTGGAAACCTTTTTGTTGTTTTTTAGCAGAGAGGCAAAAAATCCAAACAATGGAGGACTAGTTGACATGCTTTGTCCAAAATGAAATTAAATGCTTCCATTCATTTTTTGTGTTTTTTAATAATTCTTTAAAATAGCGGGAAAAGGAATGGAAGAAGTAGGATTTCACTGCACTCTTCCTTGTATTGGGGGGAGGAGGGGGCAAATTTCAATGATGTATTCCTCAACTAATATACAGTCACTTAATGATGGATTTGACCAAAGAAAACATGGTTGACTAGTTCAAAATCAAAATTCAAAGTCGGGGTACATCTCTTCCATTTGGTTTCTGCTACCTCAGTTAGTAAAATGTCTATGAAAAGGGATTTCTTTGATGCCATTTTCAAGGTTCTTCTGCACATTATTAGAACTCTGCTTTATCATCATTGTAACAGTAATTACTTGCTTCAAAGTGGGGTCATTAGCCGTAAGTAATATTTACAGACACACCAGTGTTAAGGTGAATCGTGTTCTGAAAGAGTGGAATATTTTGTCATAGTAATATATCTCAGCAGTCCAAAAGTGCTTACAGCACTCTTCTCCTCAGTCCTAGCTGCAAAATAGGTCAAGACTGTCATTTTTTCTCAGTCTCTGACTGTATTGTGAATTGTGCTCTACCAGACTTCAAACAAGAGATTAGTTTGTACCAAGTTTGCAGATCTTTGCAGCAGTAACTGTCTTAATTTACAAAATATTAATTACTTGAGCTATTTTTCACATGTAAGCTTTTTTTTTCTCATTTTACAAACAGATGTCATAGTTTTGGCAGAATATCCATAAACTTTTAGGAAACTGTCAGGTTTATTAACATTTTCTTTATTTATAGAAAGCTGTTTCTTTATGAATATCAAGTTATGTTATTATCTACACATGATAGTTTGTAGAAATACAGTGCCTAATTCTACCCACGGTGAGACGGGGGGCACGTTACAAGAGCCTAGCTGTAGAGAAGCATTATTTCTGCATTTCAGTGTCCAGATGGCCAGAATGTTTGTGGGGGATTTTTTTATTGCTGTTGTTGCTTTCCATCATCTCTGTTGGAAATGTAAGAGTCGTTATTCTAAGCCTATAGTAATTGTTAGAAAAATGAAATTCCATCTGCTATTGACTGAAGGAAGCTGGGGGAAAATCAACAGAAAACCCGATTTGCTAGGCAGCATTTGTTGCCAGTTCTGAGCCAAAAAACTCAAGCCACTGTGCGTAAAGAACTCTCGATAGCTGGTGATTTGACCTGGTAGACAAGAAGGCAGGTGCACATTTTATTATGAATCTTCACCTATTTGTATTATTTTTTCTTGTGTTCTAGTTCCTAACCACAACACTTCGAAAGGTTTTTGTAAAGTGGCATCAAGCTTACCATTAAACAGACTTTCTATATTCATTTAGGTAAAGACATCCTAAATCAAGAGTAGGCTTCTCAATGCATAAAAATATCTTAGCTGTCATGGACCAAATTCCAGAAGCCTCAGATACTGTGCAATTAGTTCAGTAGAAGTTGTTCAATTGTTGATATTTTTCATTAAATATGGCCTTGCTTCCAGGATGCTGGTTGCATGTTTGAGTAGAGTCACAAAACTCCAGAATGGCAATGATTCCTTTTGTCAGCCCATTTCCCCAAGAATATCTTTCATGATGACATTTTGATTTTATGTAACATAGCTAGTCCTGTTCCTAGCCCTGCATTTATTTAGCCAGCCTTTTCCTAACTTCCTTTGGCTACAAGGTCTGTAAGGCTGACCTCCTGAAACTCTACATCAAAACTGTTGCTAGTGCACAGCTTTTTGCATGTTACATACAGTTGGTGTTAATGAAAGGTCAGAGGAAAGTGTACAATCTTGAGCTTCCTCAACAAGCATGTTTGACCCCAGTAGGTTTCCTCAAAAGCAGTTTCAACTGTGGGGCACATACCAATATCGACCAGTTGGAGAGGTCCAGGCAAAGTGCATTACATTTCCCTGTTCTTCATACCTAGTCCACATGGAATACATGGAGTACCCTCTGGTAGTGCGGAGTTATTCTGTCTTCTGCTTTGCTGAGCATGGTGAGGGTCGTCTTGTTCCATCTCATGCCACAGGGATTCCACCTGGTTATAAACCTAATTCATGAGGTGATGAACAGGTCTGTGAAAATGATTGGTGCCACTCGCTGAGGTTGCCTGAGCCAGAGGAAGCCATTTGCCTGATGGCTGGAATCTCTCTTTTATTGCTGTAAATAGGATTAGTGCTTTCAAGAATTAATCATCTGGGCCTCTGCCTGTCCTCTAAGTGCATAAGTTCTTGTCAACTGTAAGGTCTCATTGACTGTGTAATTTAGTCAGTGGAGGCCAGATTACTTTGATTACTCTAAAGTAGACACCTTATGGCTGGTCAACTCAATAGCTTTCTAGATACCACTAGGTAATATTGACTGTATCTCCTTTGATTGCAATGCAACCTTATAGATAAAGTGCATGTATAATCACCTGCATGTAGACACCTGGATTTATGTGTTTACGTCTCGAAACTGAACCCCGCTTCTAGACTTTCTGTTACAGCCTTTCATAACAGGTTTCAAAATAAGTGTCTGGAATTAGACTCGGTGGAAACCATCATTCTTCACCTGACGTTGGCAGAAAGCAATTTACAGTCCTTCCTGCTGCTTGCTATAGAATCTCTTCCTTGAGAGACCAGACTTGCCTGGTCTGTTTAAAAATCAGGTACTTTTCCTGTCTCCCTTTGTTCCACTATAGAGTTTATGCGCCTGCAAACATTTTCAGCATCCATGGATTTTTGGGTTTTTTCTTGCTTGACTCAGATCTCTCTCTCTTTCCCAAGGTAATGGAACAGAGGAAATAAAAGCCAGAAAGTGGTACTTATATCTGCAGTGGTAGTCAGAGTTTTTGGGTCTTCTAGAAAATGTGTAGCCTTGCCTATTTCTGGGCACTTTTAACAAACTGGTTACCATCTGCCTTCAACTTCAGAGTGTTAATGTGCTATTGACCACAGCTTTCAAAATATAATAAAACTCAAAGGATATTTTATCTTATCATTGTACTAATTCAAAGTACTGTTTAGTCCAGGGGAACTGAGTAAAGACAAGAGTAAGACAAGTTAAAACACCAAGTCAGTTGTATAAAAGAAGCTGTTGAACAAAGTAATATATAGGGAAGGTGAATTAAAGAGCTTAAGGAGTATCCAAGAAATGAATTTGGGATTTTCAGTTACTATTAAGAAAAATCTCTTCCAAAGCTGAGGCAGCAATAGCTTAAAAGACATTAACAAGCTTTAAAAATGGAGCTATTAAGCTTTTTACAAATGAATGTTTATTTTTATCTTGTTTAACTTGGCTCTATAGAAACAGTACTATATATTTAGTAAGGTGTTTATGGATATCTCTGTGCCTTCAAACTAAACTTCTGCATGATAGTCAATATTTTGTCTGTTTTCCAAGAAAAACACATTTTCCCCACAATAACCTGCTTATCTTATCAATAGGATTAGCCCCCAGGGCCTGAATCAGATCAAATGCTCTTAAGGCTCCCTTCTTAGATGGATAATAAGTAAAAATAGGAAATGAAAAAAAAAAGAGTCAGTGAAAGAATTGGTGAAATGCTTGGGAGTTTGAGGAGGCTAGAGATAGCATTTCTTCTGGAGTACTTGGAAGCTCTCAGTAACCATGCGTATCATATGTGGTATTTGCATTGGCTTGCAGTCTACTTTTGATTTATCCAGGGTTATCCAGGTTTCTGGATAATTTGTACTGCAGATGTGTAACGCTCATGTTTATGAGACACGTTGCGTCTAAAAGCAATATATTTTCATATTTTTGTTGCGCTATCTGCGCCTATCACTTAATGTGCATAGGTGTCATATCATTTGTGTTTTGCTCTACCTTGTGCAAAGGTGTGCTATCTAACGATGAGTTTTGATGATGAGTTTAGAAACATGGAGCTGGAAGGGAGAGGGAGAGGAATAGAAGTGGTTTACTTACAGAGACATCTCTTAGCATGGTTTTTGTTTGGTTGGGTTTTTTTACAGCGGTTAGTATTATTCAGTACTTCATACACAGTGACAACTGATTTAATTTACTACCATGAATGCTCGAGACATCTACAAATTGTAATCCATGATCTGGAGATTCAAAAATGAGAAACATGCTATTAATGATCACTTGTAAAAAATCCGTACTTTGAATAAGATTTTCCAATTTTTGAATGGATTTAAGGCCATAATATTCTTCATATATTAAATTCACTGGTAAGTACTTTAGTGAGACTTCAGATTGACAGAAGCTGCAATTGGATCCTAAAAATCCAAAACTAGTATAAAGATGCAGAAGGCATGCTGCCGAGTTCAATACTGGCCACTGGGGAACACATTCCACAAGCAGTAATCTGTGCTGGAACCCTGTGCCCTCTCTTTTGGAAGCAATGCCTCAACTTAGCATTTAAAATCAGTGGCTTCTTCTGATCTCGGGCCTGTAGCTGCCACCAGCAGCGCTCTTTGTATCTGATAGGTATTTGTAAGAGTAAGCTTGCTACTCAAGAGACAACCAGGCACACTTTTTCTAAGAAATCTTAAGGGAGTTAGAAAAAAAAAAAAAAGCGCAAGGTAAAAAAAGATTGTTTTATTTTTTTAAAGCAGGATTTGAATAGCATGCAGGAAGAAATTCAATGAGTCCCTCATTGAATGAGGAAAAAGCAAAGTGTTACAAGACTATCATCCACCTTGTGTGCTGAATGAAGTGGGTTCCTGTTGGAAATCAATCTAAAGATGCTCACAAATACAAGGGAAACTACAAAACGTTTCTTAACAGAAATGTAGGGTATCCATAGTACACGGTAGCTGTCCTATGAGGCGTGACAGCTAGGATCTGCAAGGCAGTGAACTTGAAGGTGGTATGGAGGACACTGGGAGACACATGCTTTTCTGGATAGTGTGTTCTGTTTTATAGATACGCAGCACACCACATAGAGAGACTGGTATGGACATGTCCTTTCAGCTGATAAAAAAACCCTCTAACTGTCAAGAAATATGTGATAAAATATTTATATGTGCTGTTTCTTGACAATAATACTGTACCTGCTGTTCAAGAGGAACAGTCTTCAATTCTGTTTTATAGTAAACCTATTTACATTTGTCTTATTTTTGAGGCCAAACAATGTTTCATATTGCATCTTTCATGCTTCTTTTTTGCACGGCTTTTTACGCTATGTTTACATAGAGAATAATGTTTATTCTGAATTCTGTAGCTAAGGCTGTTTTGTTATGATGAAATAGACATTTCCTTATACCTAGAAATAATAGTGTGTCCATGATGTAGGCAGCCTAAGATTTATAGCGTCCTTAAATACTCGTTTTCTTGCTTTTAAGTAGTCGCCTTTTCTAAATGAGGTGATAGATAACTATGTTGTTCACACAGATATAAGGGGAGGGACCTGGACCAGTGCTTTGCACTTCAGTATAGGTTTTTTATCTGCATTTCATCTGACTGCAAAGATCTCCATGCATTTGAAAAATGTATGTTTGTGCTGTTAACTTGTGATACGCCTGCATAAATGCAGAAATTTCAGCAAATGCAAATGCATTACACTATATATAACCTCCCTGTTTTTTTGGTGTCTGGGTTTTGTGGGGTTTTGGTTGTTGTTTTTCAAATGTATAATGCCTTTTTGGCTTTATCCCTTTTTACTAAAGGGGGAGAAGTAAAATTTCTTTTATCAGATCTTGGTATGTCCCCCTTTTTTTAAAAAAAAAAGTAAACATTTTATTTATAATAGAAACATTTTCTAATAATTTTCAAAGTAGAGAAATTGTTTTAAAACACTTTTATCCATACTTAGGAAACTAGCTCCTCTAGGCACCATTATCAAGATACAGTCCTGTTTTGTAGTATAATATACTGTGGTATCAATATATAGATAGAAGATCAGACACAATAGATTAATAAAGGAAGAAGAATTGTAATATGCTTTAACCTTAGAAAGATACGAAACCTTTAGAACACTCTCCAGTTGTCATGGTACTGAAGATACAGGCTGGCTGTTTGGGGTTTTGTTAGATATCTGTATGTGCTTGGGATACCCATATAATCTCTGTAATAGTTCCCCTACATGTTAAGTAATGGTAAAACTGTCACCTGTGGGACTGGGAGTCCGTTTATTGGAAAAAATCCTGAGGGTTTTTAGCTAAGAGAGTAAGGGAAAATCTGCCTCTTTAGTCATAACAAAAAGAAATAATTTTGTCTTTAAATTGTTGCACTTAACGGAGAGCAACTTTATACACATTTGGGGTAAATCTGATTTTAAGATGGTGAGGGATTATGTTCTCACAGCCATCCAATATTCATTGTTCTAAATGTTCCTCATTTACACTTGAGGATCTTACCAGTAGCACAAAATACTCCTTTAAATGAAGTCACTGATAAAAAGATGGTGAAAAAAAATCTTGATACCACTGTGAGTTGAATTGCATCTCCTATTGTCTGCAAAAATATATCCTTAATAGTTTTGTTCAAGTGTTATGTATTTTCTTCAAATATAGCCCACAGGTGACATTTTAAGGATATATAGTTGAGATGGGATAGGGGGAAAGTTGAAAGGAGCATGAAGAAGATGTTTCTAAATTGATGGGAAAGAAAAAAAAGGGATTTTAGTATTTCTGTGTGCTGGTTGTTTAATGACTGGGGTTTCATAGTTTGCAAAAGCGCTGTCCTCTATCTTCCCAACAACTATGGTAATTTTCTGTTCGTGCTTCTTTCAAGCTGAGGAAGCAAGGAGGGTAAAACAAGACTTCATAAAGGAAGTTGTAGCTGATGCAGTGGTTCAATATTACCAGTGGTACTCTCTATAACACAGGTTTTCCCTAAAGTCTCTTCAACCAAGTGATGATTTAGTCCAGCGTTGCTTCATTTAGATCATTATGTAGCAGACTGAAATGTTTTCCTTCTATTAAAAAAATAACAAAACCAACAAGCAAACAACACAGCAAAGTACAAAATGTTGATCATAAAATAACGAGGAAAGATCATTCATCCTTATCTTTCTCTGATATAAATGGCTTCTGGGAGCTTACTGCAAGAAGATGTTTAACAATTGTCTGCAGTTTACTTTACAAGTCTTGTTGAATAAGGCAGGCTATAGTTTTATAAGCACTTAAACTGGTACCACTGCCAGAAAAAGAAACAGTAATCCTACTACCCATTCCCATTTCAAGCTGTTGTTTCCTCTGTGTTGGCAGATGTTTTCTGCAGCTGAGGTTAGAGAACTGGTTCTGATTAATGCTCACTGTTACATTTCTTTGCCAGGATGGTTTCCACTTAGATGAGTTTCCTGATCAAGTTCACCACCTGGCTGCAGAAACAATTCTGTCAGCTCAGGGGAATAGCAGCACAAAGAGCAGAATAAACCACTAAATTGAAGCTATTTTTGTTTAGTGGCAACCCTAGTTAGTTGCTATAGGACTATATGAATCCACAAATTATAGCTGGATGGGTGACAGAGGCTATATGTAAATTGCTTTGGTAGGTGCAGATCATCGCGTGGCTCTTTGGGCGAGCAGCACACGCTAGTTTGGGTTGGATTGGTCATGTCTGTTCACACTGATCCCAATGCTCTACAGCACCCAAGGTATCTCACAGATGCCCAGGTGTCATACACACAGGCACTCCAGCATGAACCTGTCTACCTCTGTCACTGTCCTCGGTGACCACATCATCACGCTGGAGAGCAAGGACCACAACTGCCACCTCCCTGCTCATTGGCACTAATTGTTGCTAGTGAAATCTGCCAAGGACAGCAGGCTTGGGGCTCTCACGACCCTACAGGATAAACTGAGGTGATCCACAGCACAGAGTGGCTTGTATGTCAGATACTGAGAGTAAGACTGTGGGAAAATTAATTAAGAAGGTAGAAACTGTCCCCAATACATGCAATGTTTGTGTGCGTTATTTCAGAATATTATTTTTTCTTCTGTATTTGTGGAGAGTAATAGAGTGAGGAAAGATCCAGGATGGACAATTCTAGAATTCCCTCAGCCTTACTGAAATCCTTTTCATGGAATCACGGAATTGTCAGAGTTGGAAGGGACCTCTAGAGATCATCTACTCCAACTCCCCTGCCAAAGCAGGGTTGCCCAGAGTACATCACTCAGGACTGCATCAAGGCGGGTCTTGAAAATCTCCAGAGAAGGGGACTCCACACCCTCCCTGGGCAGCCTGTTCCAGGGCTCTGGCACCCTCACCTGAAAGAAGTTTTTCCTCATATTTGAGTGGAACTTCCCGTGTTCCAGCTTGTGCCCGTTGCCCCTCATCCTATCGCTGGAAACCACTGAAAAGAGTCCGGCTCCATCCTTCCTTCAACCCACCCTTTAGGTACTTGTAAACATAGATAAGGTCTCACTTTTTTTTATTCCAGCTTTATTTGTATTACGGGAGGAATAAGCTAGACAAGCACATCACTTAGAATAATACACACAGTATACAAAATTACTTTTATGGAAGAGGCTAAAAAAAGTCAAAAGATGATAGTATAGATTTCAGCATGACATGACTGCAAGTGGAACTAGCTTATGCTACCTTGTTTATTATAATTTTTGGCCTACAGAACTTTTATCTCAAAAATAAATGTCACTGGAAACAATTGTAGCAACTCAAGTAAATAAGCAAAGGAGCAACATAGGACATGAGTCACATATGATTTCTCCAGGGTCACAGTAGTCCAGACTAATGAAGGTAAAAGAGGTGAAGCACAACCTTGATGTGAATCTTGCTTCTAGTATTAAGTCCCACTGAGCTGGACATTACTGAAATCTCTACTAAGGTAGCAATAGACCAAATTCTTGAAGGCATTTGTAAGAGCTATTGCAGATCACATGGAGGATTGAACTAGGAGGGATAAAATAGCTTTTTCATAAAACAGCTCGTCCGTCCTTCCTTCCTTCCTTCCTTCCTTCCTTCCTTCCTTCCTTCCTTCCTTCCTTCCTTCCTTCCTTCC
>JAOXJK010000001.1:80778315-80824921 GCA_025774025.1 Xenus cinereus
CTTGCAGAACTTTCTTGTCAGCATAACTCGGCACATCTCTGAGGCCTACTCTGGCTAACTGCAACCATTCCCCAACACATGCCTTCTTACTGGCAATTACTGTAGTCCTAAGAGTAACCTTTTCCTTACCATCAGAGATGTTTAAACCAGATGCAAAATACGAAATTATATCATGTGGTATTGTCTTTCTTAAAAACATCATTGACTCACTGGATCTTTCCACCACAGTGAGCTCATTTAACACCAGCCAGGAAGAAAGCCTGATATTATGCCTTTGCTTTGCTTGGTTTGCAGCCATTGCATTTGTGTTCTTATCTTAATAAGTGTGAGCTACACTATGAATAGACTTCATCTGAATTAAAGATAACTAAGATAAGGTTGGCTGCAAAATCTGTCACCTTTTTCTCCATCCGTCATCCATAGCAATGAGAACACTTTTGCTGCACAGTACGTTTGATGTAATTCGATTGCCTCTCCCCAAGAGGGGGGAGAGACTTTTTTTGGTAGCTGAGCTACTTGAAGATTCATTACAGTGTGTATAATTAATGAGTATCAGCAATGAGACAAATGATAAACTTCAGAGTTCTTTATTAAAAAAAACATTTTTGAGGACTCGCAAGAGGATCAACATTTAAGGGGGGTACATTTAATGCCTGGATTACTTGAAACTGCAATTTGCTTTTGTCAGAATCAAATATTCCAAGAAAATTGTACTCAGAGCTATTGTACAAGATATTTTTTAAGTCCTCGTGATTCAAGTATAGAAAGAGTCAGGAAACATTATGACTTGCTCTCATCTTTTATTTTTCAAAATCCAAGGTAATAAAGCCCTCATTTCACATCTAGAAATACTTGAAATAATATGCTCTTCGGGGGCAAACAGACTGAACAGCAGTTAAGCTATTATTGTCACTAAACCATATAATAGGCTTTAATAAAAAGCCTCTTCTTAGCTGTATTGTCCATTATTAACATGACTACATCAGTCCTGTGATATTCTTATTTCTAAAGGACTCTTGATGCTGCTTTTTCCTCAAGAGAGAGTGGTAATCTGTACGTTAGTAGTTGATGCATATGGCCAAGTGACTCACCAGTTTGTGCCTGTCTGCAGAAAGCTTCTTTTTCTACAACCAGCTGCTTTTTGTGACACCAGAAGGAAGAAGTCACCCACAGATGGTGCACTTTGGTCACCTGAGTATGGTTGGTCATCCCTGGGTGAAGTGCATGGCAGCTTTAATAAGCTTGCTGAAAATAGTATGCACTTGGGGTTGCAAATGCTTTGGATTTTCTGTGTATTTGTGAAGATTAAAGGAGATGTTAATACTAACCAAAGGGATCATTAACTGTCGGTGTAGAAAAATAACTGAAATATATACTGAATATTTTGAAGGGAAAGCCTTTCATTTTGTTTAATGTTGCTGGCTTCACTCATCCCTGTAACAAGGAGGCCAGGACTTTGGGTGTTAAAGCGTAGAGCCCGCCGACTCTCTTCTCTCCGAGTTCAGCATCCTGCAGATCAGGAAAACTCCAGAGTTTGTGCTCAAGTGCCCAATAGCTGCTTTAAACCAAAATATTTAATCTTTATAGCCGGAAGAGAGCAGAACACAAGAGAAAGGCATTTTAAGGCAATAAAAGAGCTACATGCTGTCTTTCTTACCCTAAGGCCTTTGCCCTGTGGTACAGAGTCACAGAAGCTTTGCTTCTTCAGATCCTACAGTAGAATCAGTGCTCTTTATTCTCTGTGGAATTTCTTTAGGGAGATTATTTTACTCTATCTTCATTTTTTAACTGTTGGCATTCTTTTGGATCACTCTGCTCCCAGATTGGCAAAACCAGCTGTCTTAACATTGTTCTTTGTCTGTCACAGGCTGGGGATTATTACCTATCTTACTCCACTGTCAGGACATGATCTTATTTCAGTAGTTACTACTTTCTCCCTAGGAATTATTTTCAGCTAGGTCTTTCTGCAGACTGGTCCTGGAGTGCAGTCTCAGAACTACTGAGGGTGCAATAACCTCTAAAACTGATGAAGGCAGTGTTGGGAGGAATAAACAAGTTGGAACAGGAGTGAGTACTAACCTCTTAGTCATCAGACCTACCGTTTCCAGAAAAGAAATTAATTTAGTTATCTCATGAAAGCAACATCTTCTAACATAAATGCAAAGGTTTTTCAATAAGACTCCATGCTGTTTAGCAGGAGGCTGCTTATTTGAAGCCAATGAATAGTTTGTCAGCTTTCTCACCAGTCTGTCATTAATTAAATGAACATACAAATTTGTTGCACATTCTGATTACCTTACATAATACAGTATCACCATAACGAGTATTTAAAAATTAACGTTATGTCCTTTGCAGCCTATGCAAGCTTCCAGGTTATTGACTAATCTGGTTCTTACTCTGTTAACGTGTTAGCTGAGTGCCAGTGAGAAAGGACTACTCAGAGGGTCCATTATGTTTTGATAAATACCCTGTCTCAAGGCAAGGTGTTTCTTCCAGAATGCCATTTATGACATTATTTTTCCCCTTAAGGAAATACCCCATAATAAACTGCTGAAAAATGTTATATTTTTGCAGCAGATGTGGAATTTTCAAAGTCATTGGCAGTGTGCCTCATCAGTCCACAAGCAGGTTTGAAAGCCGCAGGGGTTTTGTGTAGGGAATATGTTTCCTACCAATGCAAATTTCACTAGTCCAAATGCAAGAAAAATTTCCATAGTTGCTAGTTTCATTATGTGTTATACTGTACCACTATGGAGCTGCATGACTAGAAGAAGAAAAAGGTTTCTTTGCTCGTTTGTTTTTTTTTTTCTTGTGGAGTAACAGATCTAGTGTATTAAGGAAAATAGACCCAGGACTTGGATCTCAAGTTGAGAACAAACAACATGATCACAACTTTTCAGTCATCATCTTAGAGGCCAAAACTGTAAGTGGACAGGCTAAGGCTTGTGTCTTCATCGGTTGCTAACTATTTTGTGGCTAGTCCTGCTAGCTTTTGGCTAGCTTTAAGGAGCATTTTGCCAAGACCAATAAGGTGTTATGTGGGATCCTGGCCATTTCATCATCTGAAATTGTGGTGGTCATTTTTCTACCTGGAAATATGAAATCAGATAGCCATCTATGTACCTACACAGAGATTAACTGATAATATAATCATGACATGATATGTATTAAATGCTGCTTTCTTTCTGTTTGTCCTGTCCTGGAAGGTTTAAAGACAAGATTTTCAATGTACATTTGCCCGTTTTCTGTGTACTCCTTTGATAGAAAGTATCCGCAGCCTAACTCACAGCTGAGTCCTTTGACTGTATAGTGAAGTGTATAGATTTATGGATTACATTATGTTGTTTCTTAACAGAGGAAAGTTATTTTCCCCTGTCTGAAAATCAAGCACATTTATTTTAGAAACCCCAGAGTCTCTCACTTCATATCATCAGTGTAATCGTGCTGTAACTGCCCTTATGAAACAAGATCTTTCCTCAAACACAACAGGAATTTCCCAAGTAAACTTTTAATTTCATTAATTAACCAACAAAAGCAAATCTACAGGTCAAAGAAGAACAGCTGTTTTCTGCAGCTTTCCCCACCACTGCTCTGGGAACAGATGTAAAGAATGATTTAAGTATCCCATTACTATAATTCAATTTTTCCTATTAAGTAACACTTCTCTGTAGTACTGTGTACTGATAATCATGTTACTTCATTAAAGAAAGGTTCAACTTATTTCTTTCAGAGAGCTGGTAAGATATTTAGAGCAAATCAGTTTTGTGCTGTTAGCACTTGGGTGGAAGGATTTGCTATAACACATACCTTCTGAGACAGCTCCTGCACCATAGCTTAAAGTAGATGGGCTAACCTCTAAAATACCAAGCGCTTCCTTCAAGAAGCCACACAGCAATGCGTGAAGGAAACCCTTCACCAGCACGAAGGAGACCCTTCCACCACCCTTGCAGTGGAATGATGGAAAGGAATGTTAGAAGCTCAGGATGAAATTATGATTGTAATGTGCTGTCGTAAATGTCAAGGTTTTTCTGGCTCCCATCAGATACTTCACTTATTGAAGGCTCCTGTGACAGAGCAAAGTGTGTGGTATGTGCTCATTTTTTGGGGCAGATCATGAGGGGTGCTTTGCATATGGTGGCTATGGCATGTCAACCTTTCACACTGGAAAGACTTCTTCCAAACTTTTCCTTTCTAGGAGGTAAAAATTATATGATCATTTTTACTTCTCTTGCTACCAGAGGGCCAGGTGACAATCTGTAGGCATACATGAGTGTGCTACAAGACTAGCAGTAGAATATGACCCTCTTTTTAACTCTGCAGGGAAGATAGGTACGGAGTGAGATGGTGTCTTTCCCCATGTTTCAGCCGCATCTTTTATCCTGGCCCTATTTTATTGCATTTTTAAAGGGAATGTCAGAGGGATTACATAACGAGAGGACAGATGGTAAAACTTCCAGGAATAGAGTGACAACGCATGTAATTAGGTGTTTCTGGATTTAGAGTGAACCATCCACGTGCAAACTGAAAATTGGAAGTAACTGCAAATGGCAGCAAGAACTTGACCAGATCCTAGTGCAGGCAGGTGGGGTTCGATGTTCTAGTGGCAGTGGGTGTTACTGAGGGGAGCTCCTGCCCCCAGTATTTAAAATGTAATTAATTTGTTTTATGATGGAATTAAGGAGGGGATGCCATAGGAGGAAAGAGAGAGGAGGCGTACATGTTATTAATACCCTAAAAGTGAAAAAGCATTTAAATGGCCTCCTTTTACGATTCACTGTTCTAGAATAAGGGGAACCACCAGGAGATGATTGCTTGCTGGAGTCTGTTGGACAGCCTGAATCCTCAGCAGTGAGGTGCCTTTCAGAGGCCATCCAAATTCTTCCATTCAGCCAGAAATTCCTCCATACCCCATAAAGTTTATACAGTCTCTCAACCTGTTCACTGATGGCACATTACATTTTCATGAGACTAGAACTGTGGGCATTATGTGGCTAATAGCCACTGTTAGTTGCAATGTTAAAGCTCTGAATTCTGTGAAATCTTAGGTAAAATTCTGACTATACCAAGTACAAGCTTGCAAACCCTATTCAAAATATATTTGGGGTGCTGTGAGACATACAGGCTCCATAGGTGTAGTCAGAAGAGGCTTGTATATGTAGGTATTTACCAAATAACTAGTGTTCAGCTGCATACTGAAAAACTGGAAGTGTTCTTCTGCCAAAGATGATTTGGAAGCCAACCGATCAATAAATAGCGCTCAGGTAAACACTTGTACCTAGTCATTTATTCCCTTCAGATGTTGACAATAAGGAACGTTCTAATAATTACTCAATGTCATAGCCTCCAGGAACGAAAACAATGGGCTGAGTTCATCCCTGGTGTAACCACAGTTAAATTTGCCTTTTGCAGTTATTTAAAATGTCTTTTAGGGAACAGCAAATTGGGTCTGGCATTGCATTTGTTCAAAGACTGAGTATGAGTAAGCCTTTATTTCTATCCGTCCTCTAAAGCCTCCTGAAAAATTGGCATGCAGTATCAGGGGTGTTAAATCATTAAATGCATTTCTAAACACAGTACATCTATTTCTATAAACTTTCCCCAATTCCTGTTTGTTTGTTTTTAATTTGAGTCCAAACTGAGATGTGGAATGTAATTTCTGGATCTCCATTTCTTTCAGCAAATATTAATACTGAACTTATGCTGGGAAATGAGTTGCAGTTTTATCAAAGCAATTTTGCCTGCATCTAAACCCATGTTAACCAGAGCTTTGGAAAATGCTTCTGGCAGGTCATTTACCTTTAGCCTGTCAGGATTTTGTTCGAAAATATGTTGTGGTGCTTTTTCTTGTTTGTTAACCAAAATTATTTTACTCTTTTTTACAAATTCGTGACAAATCAAGGGTCACGTGAAAGTTGCTTGTTTCAGTGGCATCCTTGATTGCCTTCTCTGATGTGTATTAAGAAGCCTAGGTCAGTGTTGCAGTATTTTTGCTCTCTTAGTGGACTATTGAAACTTTGGTGGAAAAGTGGAAGAAAATGAGATTTCAAGGAAACAAAATGAAACCTGATTTCAGCATATGTTCCTAAAATACTTTTGATGTTTTTCACAACTTGCTGGTAATAAACACCACTAGTACAATCAATCCTGGAACGTGAGAAAAAGAAAAGGAAATTCAAAGTTTTTATCCAAACACGTATAACTATAAATTCAATCCTAACCAATGTCACCTAGTGCTTGATAATCCTTGTCCAGGCTGATAAGACCTGTGGGCCTTCAGTCTTTTGATTTTACTGATATACTGTATTTAAGCTCTATTTCTTTCCTTTATTCAGCTAAAAGTATTATGAAGAATATGTTATCATTTCCTACTCTTAGTAGGTACTGTAAAAAAAATAAAAGGAATATGAAGCTGGACAAATATATTTATTCTGTAAATCAAGATTTTTACATGGCCAATACACATTGAGAAGGATGAACTTTTAAATACACAACAGTGAGACAGCAATTCACTCTCAGATCAATACAATACTCAGTGATGTCAGGGGTAGTCTTTGCATTGATTTCAATATTCAGTGAGTTCAGTCTCCTGAGAAGCACTTTTTTAACTCATAAGCATGTCCTCCTAACACATCTTCCCTGGACAGATTTCCTGCTGTCTTTAAAGTGTACTATAGCTATCCAAACTTGGGATGGTAATTGAAATTCTGCTGATTGTTTTGGGGTTTTTGCTTTTTTGTTTTTGTTTCAATCTTGATATACTTCTGTGTTTTATTTTAGCCCTCATTGATAAACTCATTGACTTAAAAAAAGTTTTAACCCTGTTTCTTTGAGACATTAGCTTTTGGATTATTATCACATGCATAAAGACAAAACTTGGTCTGAATCATTGAAGATATACTGGAAAAGGATTTAAAGGCAATAAAGTGCTGAGATCAGTGAGGCCATAAATAATTACATTTTGAGTTTACTGAAAAGGGGCATGTCTTCTGTAATCACAGAGAGAATGGTTTGGTTGTGTTCACTTTTTTGTTAACAAGTTCTCTACTGAATGGAAATGAAAATTGACATAAATAGAACAAAACACATTTTTCTAGAATGCTTTTCAAAAACATTTTTCAAGAAAGCTATTTCTGGTGTTTGAGTGCAGTGTCAAATATTGATTGCCATTGAATACATTTGAGATATGACAAAGACAACTCTTTAAACCAACCAAGACATTTTCTGCTGCTAGGATAATGTCTTTTGAGCACCTTGTTAGAAATCTTAGGATGTTGTTTAATAGGCTTTAAAGGAGCAAGCCTTCAGTCCTGACTCTCCACAACTCCGATCAACACCCTTGTGCCTTCTCCCTCAGTGCACTGAAAATGACCCATGTATCCATCAGTTTGGTCATTCTGTAGTATTGGACCAAAACCTATGGCAAGTAGATTTTGATGTGTCTCTGTGTTAACAATTTCTGCCATAGCTTAGTTAAATATCTTGGCTGGCTACAGGCAAAGATACTCAACTTGTAATTTTGTGGGAACAGAAGACAGGCTTCTGTCATTTTTTGGTCCTCCAACTTTCTCTGCAAAGCCCAAGCAGGGACAGGAATGAACCATGTGGGAGACTTCGCACCTACAGTTCCACCTGGTCATGCTAAAGTAGATCAGGATGAGAAAAGTATTTGCTTCTCTTTGGACAAAAAAATGCTAAAGGCCAGTCTGTTTCTCTCCTTCACATGCTGGTGCCATAGGGTAGATGAGAACACTGAGGGAAAATCAAGATGCACTCTGCAGGCTGTGGTGTGTTCCGGGAGCAAGGAGATGTGAAAGCACGTGAACAACCCGAACTTCCTCTAATGGGCAAAAGAAGCCTTGGAGTATCCAAGTACTCCAAGCACACTTGCAGTATCTCCACATAGAAGTTGTTTTGGTTTTGATGTATTGATTTATTTAATATTTATTTACATTAAAATAGTTTTCAGCTCCTCAAATAGGGCTTATTCCTTGGGGTATGACAGTAGTAACTGGCAGAAGACACGATGGTGACAGTGTAACTGTATCTGTAGTAGAGACATTAGCCTGGTAATTATTTATTTAATAATAATTCCACACTTGTCAGTGGAAGCGCTCTTCCAATTGAAATATTTAAGCCACTATAAAATTGGCATGTGTTGGTATAACTTAATTGGTTCTGTTTAAACAGCTGGATAAGGGAAAGCCAGAGGGAAAGCTTCACTCTAAATGCTCCTCAGGCTGTAGTGGTTGTTACAGCCCCCAGCAGCTGTAGCACGTAGGCAAGGGCAGCAGTGGAGGGACAGGGTGCAAGGGATCAGCCACAGGGAAAAGTGGTTCCACATGGGACTGACAGAGCTTTCTCCACCTGAGTAGCATCACCTGTCTGGGAAGAAGAATGCAAAATGAAGACAGAGACAGAAGGGATCAAGATGCCAACTGCTGTTCCTCTTACAAAGTTTCAGTAGATGAAAATGAGCAATGATTTGACAGGATTCCAGTCAAGCATGGCAGACAGAAAAATAATGTCTGACCCTTTTATCCAATCCCTACAATAGGTTCAAATAGCCATATAAGGGTACATATATATATACACACACATATACAAATATACATATGCATGTATTTATATGTATGTGTGTGTTTACCAATACAATTTTTCAATTGCCTGTGGTTTCCCAGACATGCTGTAATGCCTCACAAGTTACTGTTATGGTCTACCTCATAAAAATAAAAATGTAGTGAATTTTTAAAAGGTGTTATTACTCAATATGTTATAGGGACTTCTGTGGCACTCCATTGCATAGATATGTGTTTCAGTAACTTAAACTGGATTACTTACTGAATGAATATATATATGTAAGATTTCTGCTACTAGTCTTTCTGCATGTTGGATGAACTGCTAAAACATGAAATGTAAAAGATGAGGTGGATACAACAAAAATCTAGAAGTCTGCATGTACACTCCACCTTTAAATATATAGTATATGCTAAAATACCATGAAATATCTTTGAAGACTGTAATTATTTTGCATCCATTATTTTCAAATACTGGCCCATTTTATAGGATAAGATTAACTAACTCTTGATGGTGTTACTGATGCTTGAGTTATCTCTGTATACTTTCTCCACTTGAAAGCACTGTGTACCTGTGTCCCATTCTGTGGCACTGTGGAGGGCTTCTCCTAAAAAGAAAATGGGTGTCTCTTAAAAGAAAAAGTCGCTGTTGTGCAACAACAACAAAATCAATTTCTGAGAATTAAGAAGCATATCAAAAACCATGTAGCTCTTGGCTTAAATTGTTCAGCGTGGTCTTATATTCTTCTGAGCAGTTCAGAAGGGAGCCATTTCCTCCTTTTTTTCTAAGTCGGAGCCCCTAAAGATTGGGTAATGGATGAGAATAAAAGCGTTTTGATGATAAGAGGTTTACAATGGGATCATTGTCAGATTCGTACCTTGAGGGCTCTACTGGGGGCCATTGTCATGCCCTTTTCCTTTCTGCTAATGTGGATCCTGGTTCTCACTGAGGTATAGTGAGAGATCAGTGTGGCTACCCAAGAGCTAGCAGTGGCTCATCTTTCTTGTCAGCCTCCCTGTACTCACTGTGACAAAGTGAAAGGCTTTGGAAAAACCAGACTCATTCAGTGTAATTGAACTAAATGGATAATGGGACACTTATTAGAGCATTAAACAGAAGAATACTCTTTGCTGGCTTTTGCAAAGACTACAGCTCTTTGTCATTTTATAATAGACATTCACTTAGGAGTCTATTCTTTTTTGTGTGCATTGGGATTTTTAAGATATCTAACTTCCATCAATATTAATGGGAGTTGTGCAAGTAAATCCTGGGAATTCAGAAAAATAAAAAATGAGACCTTTGTGTTTCTAGGAACACTGACCAAAAGCCTAGAATAACTCTAAGTCTGTAATTGTTTGTTTCTATTACAGGACTTTCTTGGGGGCGAAAAAGAGCTCAAATTATAAATAAAAGACAACATAAGGACAAATTCTACAATCCTTATTTAGGCTTAGATATCTTGGCTTTTCATGGAGTAAGAGGGAACTCAGGATAAAGCAGTATAGCTCAGTACGAAGTCTGAAACCTTCATATATATTTCATCTCCTCTTGCTCTGTTGATATCAGTCAGAAAGATACTTTTCAACTTGAGAAATCAGGTGTGAGTTTTTATCCAATGTTATGATTTGAAAATACTGGCAATGCTGGTAATTTCACCTTTCCAGTTCTGCTCTGCATAGATCCAGTAATACTCAGTTTACAGCTTATTGGCGTCTTTTATCCTCAAAATGCTTTGCAAATGTTAAACCATATTCTCTTGTCATTTAATCAATGCATCAGTGTCACCCAGAGCTAGGTGTGAAGCCATTAGAGTTCACAGCACTTGTAAATTAGGTAAAACCAGGAAGACATGATTACTCGTTAGCATTTATCTTTCAAAGAAAGCATTTCAGCTAGACACTGCTGTTAATGGCAAAACTTACATGATGAGACCTACCTTGCAATAAAAGAATCCCAACTTATAGTGTTTTTTCACCCTGCCATTTGTCTTGTTTTACGGGTTCAGAAACTGAGGGAGGAATGTGGCTGTAAATTAGAACCATTGAATGGTTTGGGTTGGAAGGGACCTTAAAGATCATCTAGTTCCAAACCCCGTGCCACGGGCAGGGACGCCTCCCACTAGACCCAGTTGCTCAAAGCCCCATTCAGCCTGACCTGGAACGCTTTCTGAACTTGCTCTAGTCCAGAAAGTGAGTGGAAGTCGGGAGCAGAATTAACCTTCAGTTACCACTGTTGCCCTTCACTAAAGCATCTCTCAGAGTCACTTGTTTCTTGTGAACCCAGCTGGCAATTAAAATGAAAGTATTGGAGTAAAGAAGGAACCAGAGAGAAAGGACAGGTAGTGCAGTTCTGCATTCTCTTTTTATTAATGCATGGAAAAAATGGAGAGATTTGCCTGGTATAGAGTGCAGCCTGACTCCGTTTTGTCTCCTCACTGAGTTGCTGCAGTAGCTGAAGAAACATTCCATTTGTCCGTCATGGTTTCCTTATTAAGTTGATATAGTGCTTTGTGCGTTTGATTCACACTTATAAAAGAGGAGGAATTTTCCTCCCTGAGGTATTTTACGGAATGGAAGAGTACACACCCGCTCACAGCTGCACTGAAACTTCAGTCCTCTGGGGTCACCTGTGGCTGTGCTAACAGAAAGAACTAAACTGGGTTTCTTCAGCCAGTGAGTTAGTTTTTCTTTTGTATTAGTTGTTTACACCTGTCTCAAATAGGTAAGCCCTGCTTTTGAAAAAAATAGGTTGCTTAGGGCAGCAGCTAAATATACACTTAATAGGCCCAATTCCCGCCTTATTTACCTTTATGTAATCAGAAAAAACCTCATCTAATGCAGAACAGTGTTACATCAAAGTAGAACCAACCTGATAGGAGAAATCAGCCCATTACGTTTGGGGATCCTCTATTATGTTTCCTTAAAGATAGGAGGTTGCCTAATAAAACTGCTACTACATAACTGAAAATTATGCTTTAGGAAAACTTTCAGCGAGGTGGCTGTTCCTTTTGATTTACCCTGTATTTGTACCGAAGTCTTTGGAATGTCTGAAGTAATCTCTTATTTTTTTTTTCCTAATTGGGAACATTTCGTTTGCCTCCCACTAGATGGCTACACGGAAAGCAGTTTTGCAAGGAGCAGAGGCAGGCAGCCCTTAACGTCTGCAAGAAACTTACTTGGTTTTCTTTTTTTCTTTTTTAGTCTCTGACTACGTGATGCTTCCCAAGCCAAAAAGTCCTGTTCGGTGGGGGCTGGACAAAGTCACTGCCTTGGAGGAGCCTGCCTTGGAGCCTATGGCAAATCAAACAAGGTAGTCCATTTGACCCTGGTTTCATTCAGCGCCCCTTCAGCACGCCGGGGCCACGCTCAAAATATATGTCCCCACCAGCAGATTGAAGGACTATCCCAAGTGTTGTGTGCAGCAGACTTTAACGCTGTCCCCTGTTATACGGCAGGTGTAGCCCTTCATAGGTTGTGCTGTGCAGGATATTTGGCCATGGTGCTACAGCAATTAATCCTGTGCCCAACTTTATTCACCTGCAGTGCTACTGTGATCCAGAGCAGGTGTGGGCACATGATCTTCGTTTTCCCCAAATTAGTCAGAGCCCCTTATTCCAGCTTTCCACCAGCTGTGGGAGGGCAGAGAGTACCCTCTCAAGTATATAAACCTGCTAGGACCATATTCTCTTGTAATTTCTTTCTAAGTATATTTAAATTGGGAGAGTGAACTTGTGCTAGGTCACTGGTTTGAGTCATGTGGTGGTTTTGGTCTTGGGGTAGAAGCTTAAAGCCTTGATGAATTTTTCTAGATCTAACTTAGCTCTAGGGGTGTGAGTATTGGATGGTTTTGACAGGGACCACTGAGATGCAGCAGGTAAGGTTTCTGTTGTGTTTTTTAGCCAACAGTGGTGCATGGAAAACCTAATTATAACAACTTGTTTGGTGTTTTTTACTGTGCCTTTCCTTACTGGTCTACAGCACATGAAGGAAGTATCATTATTTGCACTTTATAAATTGGGAAATGGAAGCATTACCCAGTGAGGTGACTTCCTGAAAGCCTTCCAGCTTGTTTGTGGCAGACCTGGGAATAACAGGGAAAAATACCATGAATCTCAAAAGAGATGGGGAAGTGGGAAGACTGAGCTGCAATGTCCCAGGGGGATTGGTTTGGGAGTTGGCTGGAGGAAGTAATGTAGCTAATATTACTGGAAAAACTCCTACTGATTTCTTTACTGGCTTTACTTGTGCAGCTCAGGATGCAAATATGCAGACACTCTAGAGAAGGATTTTTTTTAAAGCCCTGTTTGTATCTAAACATTGTGTTGAATCTAGACTTTACTCTCCAAAAAGCTAAGGATGGAAATAGTAACCCAAAAAGAAATTGATCTAGAGTATTTGATGCTGTATTGTAAACAAAAAACACTGTGAAAGAATGGAAAAATCCTGCTTAATCTTTATAACCCACTTTTTCTACATTTCATGTAATACTTCAAATCTAGATAATCGGATATAAGTCCATAAATGAAAGTTATACTCAGTCTTAATTCTGATTTATGTTAAGCAAGGTTTGGCCATATCATGGGGCATGACTTTCCTTTGTCTATTGCCCTTTCTAGCTGCAAGAACACAGCTGAAATGCTCCTCACAACCCCAATTTTGGTGGGTCTTGTGAATTTATTCTTCCCCTCCTCCAATATATCTTTCTACTCTGCACTTTCTGCATCTCTGAATATTACTATATCTATTGTGTTTTAAGGTATAAGTCTCAGTCAGGATATAATCCCCTGTGTTCTTTTACTGTAAATTAGTACAGTATTTTGTGTGTATGTAGGTGTAGAGATAGAAATAGTCATCTTTAAAGTTCACAAAATGAGTGTAAGTCAGACTTTTCTACAGTTTAATTTTAAAATATTTATGAAGGACAACCTGCCGTTTTTCTTGCAGCCTCAATTATGCTGTGTGGGAATATAGTTCTACTGTGCCAGTGGTTTCTGATATATCCATTGCTTTAATGAAACTCTATTCTGTAGCTTACATACAGCTAGGGAATAAGGGTGAGAACAGAGAACTGCCTACTGCATCATCCAATTCTGTGTGCTGTATGAAATTCTGTATATGGGAAACTTGCAGTCACAGTTAAGGTAGTTCTTGCACAAATTCTAATTCATGCTTGTCTTTTGCCAGTGGCTGTGATTTGGCACAGCCAGCATGTATCTTGGGGTAGAGAATGGCAATGCTGTGCTAGGAGGAGGACAAATCTGGATTGGTGCAGGCGCAAGTGATGGAGAGTGCCCACACTTCAACAGCTGTATTTCTCCCCCAGTTTACCAGGACACCTGAGACTTGATGCTGCTCTTGCTATCACTTCACCTAACACGCTCTTTTAGCCCACCAGTACAATGTCAGTATCTCAACTGGCTGTGTTTACCCTAATTTATCTTTTTGGACTTGTCAACAAGTCTGTATGGTCAACAAATGCATTACTTGATATCACCTTCCATTTAAGAACATCTTTCATGTAGTTCCTAGGGCAACCCTCTCCCTACTGCAAGGGTATTTTTTCTCAGAATATGAATTGATATCTGTCTTTAGGAACCAAGTGTGGGGAAAAAAAGACATGAGTTGTATTTCAAGGAATAATTATGTTTATGAAGGGGATCCTCAGTTTCCACAAAGTAACATTTTCAAGAATTGAGTATTAGAATCATCATATTAATAGTGGTATCTCTAGCATTTGTAAGCATTAGCCCCAGTCATAGTTGAAAGGCGCCACATAAATAAATACATAGGATTGTCAGTCCCTCTCCTCAAGCCCTTGCACATTTCACAAAGTTCAACTCTTCAACAGCTGTAGGTTCTCCAGATATTGCATTTAGAAGAGAGTTGAGGGTTTTTTCAAGTGAACGGTTTCTGTGTATGTTAACACTGGAGAAATAAGACAATAAACAGGAGATGAAAACGAAGGGGCCGTATTACTGGAAGGTTGAGGGTTATAGCTCAGGAGACTCAGTTTTCATTCCTAGCTCAGTGCATCTGTTGAACAATTTTGGAAGTCACAGCACCTCACTTTGCCTCAGCTGCTCCATCTGTGTGCACCCACCTCTTAAGCCACTTCAGAATTGGGTAATGAGTTGTTAATGCTGAACACAGACAGTGATGCTGCTAAACTCTAAAATCATTTTGTTCATCTTAGCAGTTCATCTTGGAATTACTGGCATGGTAAATCTGTTTATCCCATGACTAACTTGCAATAACTGGAACTGAAACATGTATAAATTGTTACTTTTCAGCTCTGGCTCCCAAAGTTGCTAAATACACAATGGCTGTACCTACATTTCAGATCAATACTGATCAGCAACAACAAGGCCAGGAGCTAAAGTGCTCTTGTCGATTATGCAGAGACAGTAACTAGAATGAAAACTCAGCTTTAAATAAATCAACGCCCAGAGAAAAAAACCTTGCTTTCTGTGATTAAGTCTCAATTGTGTTTCTCAGAGGAGCTGAGTAGCACCATGCCTCCCTGCCAGAGGAGTCTTCCCAGGTTGGCGTGGAGGGTGAGGAGCTCTAAGCTGCACTACTGACTCCCATGGACGGGAGCCAAGAGAAGCACCTGCACTAATTCTTGCTAATTGCCTCCTAGCACGCACTAGCTCCGCACGGGCTGCTCAGGAAGAACCAGCTTCAAAAGTCAGGTCCACTGGAGAGAGGGAAAAAAAAATTACAAAATTCAGCAGCAATTAGGAGATGGTAACCCAGACATGAAATTTGTATTCACTCCAAACAGTAGTCATAGTTAGATTCCCCACAACCTCTCTTCACTTCACATACATTCACAGGCAATAGAGAGGCTTGTCAAAGCTTGTTGCTCTGACAGTGATTTTTCTACTGCCTGTACGTTTTTCCTCATTGCATGCAGGGGGCTGCTGTGGGAGAAACATGAATGCAATCAGTAGCTGCACGAACTATATTGGGGAATACTGCCAGGGCAAACAGTTTTCCCTTCACTTGTTGCGGCTCTGTGAGCAGAATCGTAATCTGCATGTGCGTGTGGAAATAAAACCCCAACATCAAAACCTACAGATATAAAATAATGGAACTCACAAAAGCCAGAAAATTCAGAGCTAACACTGACAATCCTGCACTCCCTGTACAGCTCAGAGCGCCAAACTATCTTGGCTAACGTAAAGGGATTTCAGCGATGCTAAGAAGTTCAAATATTCTTTCAACAGATACTTGCTGTTTAGAGAACCTCCACCCAAATGCTTGCCTACTGTTTAGTTAAATTTGACAAGCAGCTTTCGCTCCTAATTCTGTTTTGCTTTTCATCAGCTTCGTGTTACTTTTCAACAGCCTCGTGTTACTGTACTGTTGTGTTTTGATAACTTCATTTCTTTTAGCCTGCCTAGTCCCCTTGTTCTGCTTCCAAGTGCTCAGTTTCCCAAATTCCTTTTCAATCCATCTTGCAGTGCCAGAGAAATGCTTTCATTTCCATAGGACTCTGCTGCTCTTGTGTTCGATGATGTTGTACACACTAAAGAAGCCTCTGAACAGATTCTCTGTTGTTTCAGTTGCTGAAGCTTAGGATGCTTATTCTGCACCCAAGAGAGGGGAAAACAGAAATGGGTGGGATTTTTCAAGTCTTCTGAAAAAGTTTAGTTTGAATATCACTCTTATGCAACTTTGACCTAATTTATTTGAGACTTTAAGTCCTATTTTTGCCTATTTCTGATGTTACTTACTAATTCTCAACACAGGCTGCAATAAGGATGGTGGTGTACAGTTTGACTACAAACCAGAACTCTACAATAAAAATCTGTAGTTTATCACATTCAGAGATATGAAGGTAAATTGTGAAGTTTAAAGACCTGATTCCTTTTTAAGTCTTGTTTGAGTTGGCACCTCTCTGCTGTTGTACGCAGGCATCTGGATAGGCTTTGTCTGTCCACGTTTAGACACCTGCATTTTCTGCAGTCCAGTTGTGTGGTTGGGATTCCCCATCTAGTTAACAAGGAAGCAGCATTACTAAAGTACAAAGACTTGTGTAAGGTAGATGTCTAAACCAAATTTTGCTCTGTGAGTGTCTGTTTCTCTACACTGCCCTCAAAGAATCCACCAGATCAAGCAAAGACAGTTCAAATTAAGCCTCTACAGCCTGGGGAGAAGAGCTCTGCTTTTGGTGACTACAAAGCACAAACTGCACCATTTTTCTGGCATGTCTCCCTTACTGCACGTTTCTTCAACAGCTTTTTTTCTGTGTGTCCTCTTATAGCCTGTTTGGTTTGATGCTGTTGGAGGACTGCCTTTTTCATTAGGAAGTGTAAGATCTAAATGCCATCCTCTCTGGCGTGGAACAGGGCAACTCTTTTCCTATAATGCAATAATACGTAATGATGGAAGACTTTCCCATCCAAATGAATTTGAAACTCAGCAAGAATATAATTATTCCAGTTGCTATGTATCCAGCAGCAGCATGCATTGCTGTAGTTTGATCCAAGATCAAGTTCCCATAATAGGTGAACATGTGTGGATTAACACACCAACATGCAGACACACGCATGCTACAAAGGCTAGAGTGCTGCAAATAACTTGTTTCCTTCTCAAAGTGTCAACAAACTATGAAAGAATAGTTTGGAGTAAAGGAAATCAAAGCAACATTAATGCCAAGATGGTACTAATTGTCTTCCAGGTTAAGAGGGGATATTCTAGTCAAAACAATATAAAACATTTGCTAGTAATTTCATATATTTGTGATTAAATTTACTTGCCACAGAAGAGTACATCAGGTCTGAAATGATTAAAAGAAATTCTATTAGGAATTTGTTCTGACTAAAACAATTGTAATCAGCACTTCAGTCAATGTGAACTTTTGTTTCTTAAATGAAATAATTTGTAAAAATAAATTACTCTGTTCATGTTGCAATTGAATTGCAAAACACAACTTGGAGAGATCTAAACACAGAAAAGGAATCCCAAGTAGCAACAAGAGGTAAAAGAGGGCAAGGAAAACTCCTGAGTTTGAGTTTTATAGCCATTAAAAAGCCATGTAGCAAATGTACTCATTTCTCTACTTTTAACTTGGTGCATCTTAGTATTGCCCTCTGAGTGCAGCACGTGAAGCAGCACAGTGTGTACAAGGTAGGGATTGAGCTGTGTTTACATCAAGCAGTAGCCTGAGATATTACTTAGTCTGAGGATCCCCAAGCATCAGCTGAGGAGCTTACAGGCCTCCTTTACTGGAGTAAAGCGCTTGCTGAGGGAGATGACCTCTTGTGGCCCATTTCCCACGGTGAGCCAGAGAGCTTCTCTGAAAAATGCTCTATGCTTCCCTCATTCCTGCCCTCACAGGATTCCTTTCTCCCCAACAAGGCAATGGTTATGGAAATTGGCCAAAGCCATTGCTGACTCAAGCGATGACAGAGAAAGGTTTCTGTCCTCTAAGGAGGAGGAGACGAGACGAGCCACGGATGTGTGTGTTCCCAGGACGTCATTCGGCATGTCCTCCAATCACAGCCTTCATGACTCTGGCTTTAATTGTGTATGCGGGTTGATCTGCTTGAGATTGATGAGGCACTTACTCCTAACAAAGAAGCAGTTCAGGGGATGCGCTTTCCACTGATGTGTATGATAGATAAATTAATTAATGCCTTTCATGCCTCTCTTTCTGTGGGGAGGAAGCTTAGAGGAAGGTCATTGGAGGAAGAAGAAAAATGAGGAGAGAGATGCTGTGAGAAAGTTCTGAGGTTACTTTTTCCTGATTATTAGTGGAAGCAGTTAAGCCTTTGAAAGAGAAGAGCTGCTATGTGATCAAATGTAAATAATAAAATAAGCAGGAATGCAAGTGCATGTATAGTTAGTCTAAGTTGATTTAAGCTGGCAGAAGGAAGTAACAAATGTTTGATTCCCTTGAAAAATCGTTTCTACATATTTTCTTCATGAGAAGAAAATGATATCTTTTAGAGTTGCTTCATTTTGCAGAGTTTAAAATGTGTCCTTATATTTGGTAGATGGAGAAATGGAGAGGTTTCTTTTCACGTCTTTATGACAATAGTTGTTGAATAACCATCAGAAGAGGAGAGTTTAACATAGAGTTTTGAGGAAACGAAAGGACTGACGATCACCTCAAAATTGTAAATAACATGTAAATATGGTCAATAATCTATGCTTAATCGCTATAATACAGTAATAACAAAATACTTGTTACTTTACAGATGGTTTTGTGAGGGAAAAAAAAAGCACATACCTTTAGGTAAAAAGTATTTGGAACAAAATTTAAGTTTTCCTTTTTGATAAAATTGCAATTTCAGGGAAGAGGAGTTAGATTGAGCAAAGAAAACTAAAAACTAATTTCTTATGAAAACTAGCATCAGTTACTTATTTGTAATTGTTCCTAGCTGTTCTGGTAGAAATAGCTGTGCTCAAAATATGCAAGACATTAAAAAAAATAAAAATTTTGACAATGTGAAAAACATTGAAATATCTTGATTTATGGAAGACTATATAAAATCCTCTTCCTTTGAAAAATTATGGCCAGCTGTATTTAGTACCCTTTAATTATGTATTTGATCTGGTGTGCCATTTATTCATCCTGCTTTCCCCAGCTGATTTCTGACTGAGCAGCTCTAAAGCGTACGGTGGTAACTGGGTCAGCTGTATTTTTGGTATGACTTGAAAGAGAGAATAAGTTTTCCTCCCTAAGGAAAATTTGGAATGTATTTTGTTTTGGCCGTGAGAAGAAGTCCGAAGTGAAGGAATCGAGCATGAAAACATATAAAATTTATGTTTTGTGGAAGAGTTCATATAGGACAAGATAAAATGATGTTTGCATCATCACAGCTACTAGTTATTCCACGTGTCAACACTTTTTGCTTTGGGTGAGGAAATGTCCTACTGTTGGTGACTCTCAGGAACTTATTCCAATATATAGGCATCATTCAAAAAAAACTCAATCCCAGGCAAAATGATGTGACACACTACTGTTTAGTGCATTGAGAAATTCACGCTTCCATGCTCAAGATCTGTAAACTTTCATGCCAAAGCTTTGTCTCCATCAGGGATGAGGAAGATCCTTCTCAGAAACACCGTTATTTCTTCTCACAGCTGGCAAGAGGATAAAAAGACAAAATGACGGAGACAACCAGGGGTCCACCAAGACAAAGAGAGAAAAGCAAAAGTCAAGGTCTTAGCATACAGTGGTTTTTTTGATGGGCCGTTGATCCATTCTTGTATTTTAAACCTCGCACCTCACCTGCTTGGGAATCTAATAGATTTAAAATAAGGAAATGGGTATTGACACCTTAAAGAAATAACGTTATTAAAAGATTTCCTCTTTCTCTTCTTCCTCTGTATCCACAAATTGTTTTCACTGGAGCATGTGCCTGAGGCCTTCCAATGGTGGGGACCCTGGCATTATTTTGGAGAATGTTTTTATCAGAAGCATGAAATTTTATAGCTTGAACTTTGAACTCAAGTAAACTCTTGTTTGTGCTGGGGTAGGCTGTGAGCTGGTTGAATGCAGACAACCAGATTGTGAGTTGTTTGAGTACAACCTGGTTTTGGAGCACATCTGATCAGCTTGTAACTCTCCAGAGCTGCAAGACTTGCCTCCAGCCCATGGAATGCTTCAGGGAGAGGCTTCCCTGCTGTTGGCTTTGGCTGGACACTGGTTCTATGGTCATCCCACCTGGGCTCATCTCACCATGAGAGCTGAGCCTTTCTCTTTTGAGATTAACTTTATCTTCATAAGTTCAGGCTTAATAAGTTTATTCTGGCTTGTGAGTGTTCATTAAGGCTTAGCTGGCTGCTTTGAGAGATAAAAACGATTTTTCTTTCTCACACAGAAAGGGCCGCTTGATTGTGAGGAGAAACGCTCTGCTCCTACTGGTCCCTTGGTGTTTAACAGATGGTCACTTCAGCCCCTTCAAAACAGAGACTTGGGCACATCACTGTAAAATAGTTCATAACTATTTTGCAGTTCAGCCAAATTAAACCCAAAAATGTAACAAAACTCAAATCCATATTAAACTGTGAGGGATGTTGCCCCCAAAGTGCCTTTGTCTGGAAACTTCTCATGCTGGCATTTCTGCCCACTTACGTAAGTTAGATGACAGTGCTGCAGAACAGATGAAGCATCTGTCTTGGATATTTATAAAAATGCCACTTTTGGAAAAGTGTGATTAGTTTGTTGGTTTTTTGGGGTTTTTTTTAATAAGTAGAAAGGCTGGATGTGAATCACTGGCTAGGCTGTCCCAAACCTGCGGGTGTTCTGGAATGGCCGTGGGACGTTTTTGGTCTCCGCTGTTGAGTGTGGCGTCGTTGAGAGATGGCTTTGCTGAAGGAGTCTCTGAAAACCCTACCTCCTGGGGAAGGCCTTGCCTCGACAGCAGGACTGTACTTGTCATCCTCATGCCTGTCACAGCAGCGCAGATGTGATGCCGACAGCACAGGCGCTTCCCTGCTTCTCTCTCCAGGCATCGCTTCCAATATTGAGCAGAAGATGTATTACTGCTAGTTAAGAACAGGCTAGGGCTGTGCTGGAGGGGGTTTGACAGAACCAGGTAAAGCACAGCCAGCTTTTGAACCGGGCAATGAAAACCATCTCCATTAAGTTCAACTCCTCCCTGCTACCTTCTTAGCGAGGCAGCCGAGTGTCTCATCTGGGTCTGCAGCTCCTTCTCTGACATCCCTACTCATTTCACACAGACGTCCTCTACACAGCCACAGAGCTGCCTGGTACAACCCAGCTGTTGGTACAACAGTTGTTGGTACAACCCAGGAATAGATGATGCAGCTGCTGCTGTTGACCTGGAGTTTGATGGCAGAGACTGCAACTGTTACCTTTGCAAACAGGTAATGATGCTTTTACCACACTGTGTTTGTTAGCACTCCAGTGCCTTCTGCAGGGGATTAGCAGTTTGGATTTCCTCCAAAGTCTGAAGGGTGAGTGCCTCTTATAGCAACCCTGGAATGATGAACATGCCTTTGCAAAAGTGTGTGCTAATACTGATGGGGGCCAGAAAATTATACTCATTGAATGCAAGTTTCCTGACGAATCAGATTACCCTCATGGCTCTCATTAAAAATGTCCAGAAAACAAGGAGACCACAGCTGTCATCACTAAAGAGGAAACAGCACCAGCTCAACATGATACTCGAAGGCGCTAGGAAAAATAGGCCTTTATTTTCTGTCCCAGCACAGACTCTAGAAGTGGCTTGTTTGACTTTATCTGTCCTGACATACTTTTGCTCATGGTGAGTGCATCAGCCTCCTCTTCCACAACAATTTTGTGGCTTTTGTTTTGCTGTAGAAGCTGGGCCACTGCTTGATAAGTCTAAATCAGTGAGTTTTCAACATTTTCCAATTGCAGTCCCCTAAATATTTTCCAGTGGCGGTGCAGCCTGTTACCTAGCAGATTTAAGTGTACTAACGGCAGGTTTGCCTCCCTGTATGACCTGTCATGGACCCCCCAGAAGCTGTTCTTATTATGTGGGGGTATTTCCACTGCAGGTTGAAAATTACAGGTCTGGATCATTGATATCCTCCTAGCTAAATCTGTAGCATTCCTCGGTGGCATACGCGGGCTAGATGGCAGTGCAGCCCGCCGATGCAGTGTTACCTCCTTGCTGTGGGGCAGCTCTCCCCCCTGCTGCACGCAGAGGATAAAGGCATCCTCCAAGCATCCTTTTCCCCCAGACTTTGCAGCTGCTGTGCTGGGGTGAGATGCGTGTCTCACTTCTTCCACAAAATCCAACTGGAGGAGAACGGGGAGATGAGCACATGCGTGGGCCTTCTCTATTATCGGCCAGGTGCAGAGCCACCAAAATCCATCCAGCGGTTGGTGGATTTGGGACAGGTGCCTATGAAATCCAGGGATGCCAAGTGAGCTCCAGGAGCCCAAATGCACCAGTGGGGAAGAGGCTGGACACAGGGGGCTCAGCAGGTAACCCCACTGCATCTGCTGCTGGAGGCACAGGTCAACTCTGTGGTGGGTGATGGACCTACCTACAGGCACAGGTAGGGAAATGCTCATGGTCCCTCACCTTACGTGATCTTAGGGCTACCCTGCCTTTTCTACAATACCCTTTCTTTTTCATCTCACGCAGCAGGGCATTTTCTGGTGTGAACGGGACAGCAGTGCTTTCATTGTTGTTCTTCCTCTGGGGGCGTCAGTAGAAGATTTTGTAGCTTACAAATTTTTACCAAGGTAAGGAAGTAGGTAACACCTATTCCCCCAAATACTGTACCATATGTATGGTATCCTGTACTTCTGGGAACTGGGCTTATGTCCCACTGACTTCAAAATGACAGATACACATATTTCAACTTAACTCACGTTTACGTGTCCCCTAAACAGCAACTTTCCAAAACTAGTAACATCAACATATGCCTAGAGCTGTGCGCTTCCTTCAGCTGGAGCCAAGATCACACTGGTAAACTTATTCCTGACTTTCAAGAGAAAAATGGGGAGCACTGCAGTCTCAGTGATGAGATGAAAGCTTCAGCAGGAATCTGAAAGATCCAAAGGAAAAAAAGTCACTGAGTAAGTTTTGATTTACAGAATGGCCCCTTTCCCCCATACAGCCTGCTCAATGGCTATTCAGTGGCTTTCTGATATTCTTTAAGTGAAATCCATGTTGGTAAAAAAATTACCACCTGACTGGGTAAGAAAAATTACTGACGACCTGATCCAAAGCTAATTGAAATGAATCCTAGTAAAAGCACTACAGAACAAAGCTTTCACAAAGACTTAATTGGATTTTGGATGGAGCTCTAGAGGGGACGGTTGGCAGTGTGGGAGACGTTCTACCTGCTGTCCTTTCTTTTTTTTTTTTTTTGTTTTTGTCCTTAACGGCTGGAGCCCAGTGGTGGAATTTCGGGCATAGTCTTTTGCTGTCTCCGCTGGCAGGCAGAGGATATTTCTGAGTCCACCCACGTAAAATCTGCACTGGTGAATATCTCTGGATGTTTGCACACACACAAGCAAACAAATACACAGGCTGCGTTAAAAAGCATCACTGGCATTACAGAGTCACAGACATAATAAAAGGCAAAACGAAGGCAATGTAATTCTGTGTCACTGTTGTATACTCAAGGGCATTTTTCTGACTTCTTAATGGTAGATTTTTCAACCTTAATAATGTTCTTTTAATGCATTTATGAAATCGCCAGAGGTTTTTTAGTAGCAAATTAATACAAAACAAAAATCCTATTGCTCAGCATTGTGTTGACACACAATTTGATCATAAACAGGGATGAAACTTCACAATCCACTTTTCCTGGATGATTTTCAAGGGGGTGAGCACTCTTTAGTCCCATCCCACCTTAGAAGCAGTGTCAAAGACACCTTTTCCCTTCTTATTCCTGGCTCTAGGTCACCAGCCATTGTCTCTTAGCCATTTCCACCTAGTTTTCATTTCCCAGCCTTTATTAGTCTTATTTTTTGCCCATCTCAATCCAGTCACAGCTGCCTTCTGAGCTCCAGCTTCCTTCTCCTCAGCCAGTGTCCTCTCCCACCTTGGTATCCAGTCACGCTGGATAAGTGTGCTCTAGGCTTATCCTAAGCTGTTTCCAAAGACCTTTCATGAGATCTTTGCTTAAACTTAGAGTTTCAGGGAACATCCTGCTTAATTTCCCCTACATCAAGCTCAGTGAGGATAAAATATTTAAAGAAATAGGCCATGGAGCCTAAGAAGAGTCTTCTGTCCATGTGTGAACTGATTTTTAATGGTCTTGCAACTTGGCCAAAAGACAAAATTTCCTGTCTCCCCCAAAGGCCTTTTCCTGCATCAAGCAAGCTGTCTCTCATGAATTTTAGGATACAAATTGTAAGGGAGGATGCATTTCTCAAGAAAAGGACCACTAGGTTTGTGTGTTTACTTTTACCAGCATAGCTACATCTTTTCCCATCATTTTGTTTACAGGAAGATTGGATTCACTTGGACTGAAGTGAAATTAAACAAATGCAAATGCCCTACAGCCTGTCTCAGCCTGATAACCAGAGTGGTAAAATTTACCCAAAATGCTTTAAGTTTGGCAAAGTTATAAGCAGAGAAAACATGTCTTGCAGTATCAAATATCAACTGACATAAAATTAGGCAGTGCTATCAGCTCTACCTATAAAGTTACCGTAGCATGGAGTCAGCGGAGGGTGAAAGGAGAAACCTAAAACAAAACCCAGTACAAAAGGAAGAAGCTTTAATGGCTTAGAAATACAAAACAAGGTCTCTACTTGGGCAGTTTTGGAGTCTGAGGAGATAATATGCTGGGTTCTTTCTTTTCCCAGCTGTATAACAGAGCTGAGAGAGAAAATTGATTTTTCATGCAAAATATTGAGTTGCAGTTCACTTGTAATTTAATTTATTATTTTTATATTCTGCACATAATTTGTTAGGGCGCCCTCCTATCTCTATAACATTGTTGGAAAAGGTAATATCGAACAGTTTGCTAGCAATATTAATTTGCTGTATTATAGGCATTTCTCTTATAATCATTACTATTGTTTCTAGGCCATAAAATGTAACTGGTGTGTGAGCATGCAAGTATTTGCAGGCTGGGGAAGCACCGCGCACTGCTAGGACACATCAGTCACGCAGGTAGGTGGTATACCCACAACATCTCCAGGCTAAGGATTGTGTCACAGCTTGTGTGGAAAACTGGGTTTGGGGGCTTTATTTTTTTTTAAGTTGCTCATCTGTTTCAATTTCCCATTTCCCACTGGTTCTGAATGCTTTACTCCTGCTTCCCTCCTCCTTTTTTGCCTTTTATTTATTCTAGAAACTCAGCAATGCAGGGTTGCAAGAAACCAAATTTTTCAAGGTTTGTGTCTGTTTGGTACGGGCTTTTAGAGGAGTTTAATATTAAAACCAGACACCCCCAACTCAAAAGCTGAGGGCCTCCCTCTTGAATTGCCATATGGTTTGCAATGTGTGGATGAAAAAGGTAGTACAGGTGATACAGAGCAGCCTTCAGCCACCTTTACTTCAGGAGAGATCTCCAGCTGATGGTGGAGCCCCTGAGGTGTGGTTATGTCTTCTTGGTGCAAAGGAGTCAGAGAAGCCGGGGAGGATTTGTGTCCTGAGGAGGTAACTGAGCTCTGGTGTTGAGTGCCTGCTCTCAAATGGAAGGGGGGACAAATGGACTGATCTGGCATGACTGGTGTTTCCGTGAGCCCAGCTTGGTTGCCTGATGTGGACCAAAGTGCTGGACTCAGAGGATTCCCAGGGAAGCCCTAGGGACAGTCTGTCTCTGGTTTTGGATTTTTTATAGGTGTCATGAAGCTTAAGCTCCATCTCTGTTCAGGGGGAGGGAAAGTCTGCTGCACCCCTGGCTCCCTGGAGGGCTCCCTGAGCAGTAAAATACACGCTGCGTGGGGCAGGCTGTTCCGGACACCATATCACGATAGTGCCTCGGTGGGTTGGTAGGGCTGGTGCTTGCAGTTTCCTTTTCAACTGGATTCAACAGCTCCACCTTTCAGACCCAGATGTGTCTTTGCATCCTCCAGCTCTCAGGGCTGCACAGTTGTCATCTGAGGTAGAAACTAAGATTAAGTTTCACTGGAAAAAAAAAAAAAAAGGGGGAAAAAAAATTCCAACCACAACTTCACCTTGTAGGATAACTTCATCTGTTTCCTTCTTGATCTGATACATTATGATTTTCCTTTTATACTTTTTCTAAAAATACCAAGCCAAATTGAACCTAGCTACGAGCTGAGTTATGCCAAAGTTAAATTTGCTGTAATTAGACTTTTCTCAACTTCTTCCTCCTTTGCTCAGTCTTAGTTTAATTATCAAGTGGTTCAAAGACACCCCGTCGCCGCAAATTTTTTTCTGCTTATGAGTAAAGCTAGGTAGCTCACCAGCTGGAAGTTATTGTCGAGTGCCCATAGGTAGAAATGAGTAGCACTTATTTCAGTAGCCAGGCATCTCTAATCAACAGTTTTATTCTCAGTCACCACATATGGCCAAAATCCTCTTTGCCAGTGAACCTCTGCTACCTAGCAGACTTCAGGCAGGAAAGAACAATGTGTCTCTTTCTTTCATAAAAGGTTGGGTTTTGGTTTGGTTTTTTTGTTTTTCCTACAGCCTGGAAATGCTGGAGAGCAGCCAGTTGTGTTGGAGTCACTTTATTAACTGCTAAGGTTACACTTTGTGAAAAGCTCCACGCGCACAGAGAAAAGTACAACCAACAATTTAGTACAAAATGCCATTCCTTAGTCAAACAGAACAAAACCGGGATTGCACAGGCAGGGCTTTTCTTTTATTTGACAAAAATGAATTTATACGCATCTATTCAGAAGGTGTAATTCCTGTAATAAACGCTGAAGAATATCTGCAAGTGACTTACAGCATGGGGTTGGACCCGAGGAGGCGACTCAGTATGCAGGGGGACAGGGAATACCATTTCCTTTCTTCTGAGAAATGATTGAATTTCAGTATAATTAAGACAGATGGGGGCAAAAGTTCTTCTGGTCTACGTCTCTTATTTGAACCAGCATCTGTGGCTTTACTCTTTGCTGGGGATTGATTGCAATCTTCTTGGCAGGGAGGGGCTCTGGCGCCAGATGGTTTGATCGAGCTCGTCAGTGAAACTGCTCTCACATGGCCCTTGTTACGCACTGCTGCATTGGGGTACAAGCCACCTCCAAAGCTCAGGAGCGACGTTGTGCGTGGCTCCAGGTGGGTGCCATCGCTCTGCCCGAGCCAATGGGCATATCCCAACCATGGCCAATTAAGAGTATATCTGTGTGTGCCTGCTCTTACCCTGCCATAGGTAACTGCACTTCAACCTCCTGGCGAAGTCCTGCAGGGCAAGAGTGGGAAGTTACCATGGGCACCTCCTTCCCAGCCTTCCCTGTGGTGGCTGGCTGGTGTCCTCTGCTTGCCCTTGGCTCTCCACACGTCCCCTGGACATGCTGCCCAGACAGGTTCACGCCCTGGGAGAGAGGCGAGAGCTGCAAGATATCTGGGTTCACTGGTTTGGCACTAATCACGGGAATCCTAAAAAGCTCTGTTTACCACTCATCTGTCATTGTCAGTTCCCAGAAACAGCAATTCCAGGAAAGAAAATGGGTGTTTCTAAGCTAAGAGGGTACTTCTCATGTCAAGTAAGATATTTGCTATTTTTCATGACATAATCAACAACTGCATTTAAAAGAATTACATGAAGGTTACAAAGTAAAGCATAAAAAAGTTGTGAAATGTCAGTATTAAGGTTGCCCTTCCTATGTATACTGTACTACATAAACTTTAATAGTAAGTTGGGTATTATGTTTTTCCATGGCGCCCTTTCAACAGTTGATGTTAGCAGTGGCATACTCAAGGTTTTACTATGCAGAAAGCTTTTTTTTCATAGGACCTCCATCTCATTTCCTATTGAAATAGCAAGTTGTTGTTATTTGGGTGGGAGATTTAGGAAGGGAAATAAAGTTTTTTATGGGCTGGAGGAGCTGACTGCTGCCATGAGCGACTAGATTCCCCATCTGTTCTTTAGGAATAACCTCAAGCATGTCTTTGCAAAGCCCAATGCCAGACCGTGCACACCCAAGTGAGATTAAAATGAGCTTGTGCAGGTGCCAGAGGTAATAGAGCGGTGCTAGTCTAGGTCTAAACCAAGTCCTTCCAACTAGTGGGCAGTTTTTTCCAGAGCTACCCCAGGCATCCTTGTAGCTCTGAATTATGCTGCACAGACAAATTGCAGATGCATGGACATCTGTGGGTGATGTTAGAGCATGTCTATGTGGTTTTTGCAAGCAGATGCTAAGGAGCTTTGCCCGTATCAAAGCTGGCTGAGCACATCCAGGCTGGTGTCATGCAACCAAGCAGATATACCCTGAGCCCACTGGTGTCAGCAGTATCCTGCGGATATCCACCTGCAGCACGCCCTGTTCTCCTGTACACCCCATCTGCCTCTGGTTAACATCTCATCCTCCTTTGCCCCCATAGCCTGGAACCTGTGGGACTGCATCTGCAACACCTGAGCAGCAGAAGGTGGGAGGGTTTCAGCAGGGCTTCACTTCTTCCTACCTCAGCTGCTATTTGCAAGTAGCCTATTAGGAGCTTCAATAGGTTTAGGTTTCTCCAGGTCAGTTTTTGAGGCCCAGGAGCAGGGAAGTCTCTGGAAGTGGGTCTTTCTGATGACAGTTGTATCGGGCTGATTTTTTCCAGGCCAACATCTCCAGCTAGGGCCACCCTTCATCTGCAGAAAATCCAAACCCCCTGTGTTTTCAAAGGGGCGCCCTTGTCTGCCTGTGCACAATTTCACTCTTCTCTTTGGAAGTCAGCACTTCAGCGTGTCATAAGAAGGTTTCTCTGATGAGGAAGGGGATCATAATTAGTGTACTCAAATTTCTCTGGAGACGAAAATCAAAATCTATTGACTGAAATAAAGAGGAAGTCAATGCATTTGATACCAGAAAGAAAAAAAAAATCCCAATATATGCATGACCATTATTAAGCATTTTTAGGTGTTATACCTTCTCTGAGATTCAACTTCGGGAGCAGGGGGAGGAAAAATCCGAGAAGTACTGTGCTTAACTAACAGGTGAATAATTGCAGTGACCTTACCTCTCGTGCACCAGGCCAACAAGGCTCACAGCCTGCTCAGCCAAAGCCGCGTATCAAATCGATTGTAGGAGGAGGGGGCAAAGTGATTCTTCAATGTACATATCAAAGGGGAATCCCAGTAATGAATGCCTAATGACAAATATCTACTGATGATCTATTGGTGCAGGCCTGTGATTGGGGTGGAGGTGAAATCACTTCATGCGGTGGGGGGAGAAGCTGGAAGCTCAGTTCTTCTTGATGTAATTAGTTGCTCGGTCCAGTGTACCTGAGGACAGTCCTCCTGTTTGGACTTCTCATCACTTCAGGTTGAATCTGGCCAGGGAGTAAAAGAAGGATTCAAAATTGCTTTAGACACATTTAGTGCTGTAGCTTGAAGAATACCGAGGCCCTCACTTGTGAAGGAACAGGCAAGTTGAAGCATTCAAGCGCAGCCTTTGCTGCTCAGGAGGTCCTGCCAGTGCCTCAGCTCATGTGTGCACACACTGCGCCTTCTGGTGAAGTTGTTCAAATCTCTGGCAACTTTCCCTGGGTTTTCAAATACTCACTGGTGATCAGCAATCAGAAGGAATATGAACACTCTGCTGCCGCTTTCCCTTTTTTGTGCTCAGGATACTGGTGGGTGTGAAATTCACCAGCCAGGTTCACAATTTGCCCCAAGATCTGTCAGGGAAATAATTTGTCATGGTTTCTGCATCCCCTTCTTTTTGTTGTAGGTAAAGCCTACATGCTGCCAGGGTAAATCAGCACTGCCAGGAGCTAAAAGGAGAGCCTGCTTTCAAACTCGGAGAGCCATCACTTCCAGTAATCTGAAATCCCTTTCCTCCTTAAATAAGAGCATTATCTTTTAAAAACTGTAGCTATCAATCTGGAGGGATAAGTAAGCACGGCGAAGTGAAGTGGGAATGCAGTTCACAACACCTCCATGAGGCAAGGAAATATGATTTCTGTTTTGCAAATGGGAAACTTGAAGGAAAGCACTGAAATGACTGGCTGAAGGCTGGAGAGGCATTTGATATTAGTGTTTTGTTAGGAAATTAGCATCCCTGATCTAGTGTTCCTGCTATTAGATCACATCTTTCCCTCTTTTAGACAAACAACTAATTAAAACAATTTCTTATATAATAGCTGTCATTAAGCCTGTGGATGCCAGAGCGTACTCGAGTGGATGCTGAAGGGTAAACGATACCAGCCAGAGACCCACAGCAGTGCAAGCCTGGAAGGAGAGGCGGGTGAGGAACGTCTGCATGAAACGCTCAACAAATACCGTATGGGGGTTTTATCACAGAAAGCTAATTAAACATAAAGTGTAAAATCAGACAGGACAAGAAATCATCATGAAACAATGATGATGATGAAACTGGAGAAATAGCATTTGACAAATTATAATGTTGAGTGAATGTTACAGGGCTGAGTCCCCTCTGTCTTTTAGGGAAATAGATTAAAGGAAAAATAATTTCATGTGCTTAATGAAATTTGCTATACTTTGGATACTTCTTTTTTCTGTTACTTGACTAACCCTAATGCAAACCTTCAGTTTATTTTGTTCGTAACCTCTTCTGGTCAGATTGTTTTGGAGTGCAGCTATTCTGAATGCATTTAGCTGGAATTTTGTCCACAAGCCATTATTATGTTTATTACATTTTTATTTTTAATATTCAAGAGAAAATGAATGAAACCCTCATTAACCTCCATATGATCTGTCTTGTTCAAGATAGGTTATCTCTATTTTGAGGATTAACCTCTTACTCCACCAGCTCAACATAATGGAGTGCTTCTGTACAAAGTACGGTGGTTCTCAGGTGGAACCTGTGCTTTTTTCCCCACCTTTTATTGTCTGTGTGTGTTGGCTTAAAAACACTCTCCCATGCAAGCTCATTCTCAGGACTATGAGAATGAAAGATAGCATGCAGCAGTTCACGCACTGATTAGTCAGAGGGAATTTCATTTTTGACTGTTCAGAGAAAAAGATGTCATTAGATGCTGGAGAGTAACAATGTTTGCTATTGAAGTATCTGAATAATGAGTCCAGAATTGAGCTTGAAGTAAATCTTGGTCATCATAGACAGTCCCTTACAGGTGTGGCTGATGGGAGAAGGGCTATTCATACATCCTGCGTGAACAGGCAACACCGTGGGTCCAAGATGGACAAATGTAACCGTATGAAATTTAACAAGGATAAATGCTGGGTTCTGCCCCTGGGATGGTGTAATCCTGGATGTATATATGGACTGGGGGATGAGAGGCTGGTGTGCAGCCCTGCAGAAATGGATCTGGGGGTTTTGGCTGATGGCTCGGTATGAGTCCACAGAGTGCCCTGGCGGCCGAGCATGTCCCGGGGCACATTAAGCACAGTATAGCTAACTGGTCAAAAGAAGTGACTGTCCCAGCACTGGTGCAGCCTCGCCACAAGTACTGCAGGCCATTTTGGGCTCCACAATATAAGAATACAAAAAGAAGGGCAACAAAGATGGTGAAATGACTAGAGGGCATGACTTCTGAGGAGTGGCTAAGGATGCTAGTTTTATTCAACTTAGAGGAGACTAACGGGAGGCCCCACTGCTGGCTACAACTTCCTCAAGAGGGGGAGAGGAGAGAGAGGTGATGATCTCTTGTCTCTGGTGTCCTGCGATAGAACACAAGGGACTGTCTTAAGGCTGCATCAGAGAAAGTTCAGATTGGATGTTAGGAAAAAGTTCTTCATTGAGAAAGTGATCAAGCACTGGAACAAGCTCCCACAGAAGTGATCATTGCCCCAACCCTGTTGGTGTCCAAGAAGCATTTGGACAACACTCTTAAGTATATGATTTAACTTTTAGGTTGCCCTGTGTGGAGTCAGGAGTTGGCCTCAATGATCCTTGTGGGTCCCTTCCAACTCAGGATAGTCTATGAAATGTCTACTGTGTGCGTAATTTGCAGTACAGCAAAACAGCTTACACACTGTCCACAGTACAGTGTGGTCACTGGAGCTGATTGCTTCTGCTGCCGTACCCCATATCCTATACCTTACCTTTCTGTTCCCATTCAAAGAGGCCTGTGCCTTCCCCTGCACTGGTGCACCTAACAGCTTGAACAATTTTTGCTCAATTAAGAACACCTTAGGTTGTCTTAGTTTTCTTGGACAAGGATTCTTGCTTCTTCCATGCTCTGTTTCGTTGTATGGGAGGTGCTCCTTATTAACTTGCTCTCCATACAATCAATCAATGTTATTCTTTATCCATTGAGAGTTTTCATCCCATGTGGATAAACAGTGACTCCACGAGTTCCTACCATCTCCTTCTTGCTATTTTTTGCCCTCCCTCCAGCAAGTTTATTTTCCTGTTGCTCTGTGCAATATATAAGCACCACTAAGTGATGTGGTGCTTAATACATGTTAGTGTAGCGGCTGCAGTTTGCCAGACAAGAGGTCATGTTTCTCGGAGAGCTGTAGGAGCAGCCGTGCTTCTGAGGAGCTAAATGTGAGGGGAGAGCTGCTGTCCTCACCACTTTTTTAGCTTTAGGGGCGGCAGAACATTCAGGGAGGATGGATGTGAGCCTCCTGCCAATTCAGTTGCACAAAAAAGGAGTGTGAACAAGAAGTTCATCCAAAAAGTCAGTACTTCTGAGACTATTTCTGTACCCATCCTGCTTTTTGCATGGTGTCCATGAGGCCCAGTGATTTTAAAAGCACTTTTTAATAAGTCCTCCTTAGCTGAGGACAGAAGAGTTGGGAAAAGTAGCTTTCTTGCTATCTCCACTAGGAGCTTCTTTTTGGGCTTTTGGGACTTCGAAAGGACAAGAGGTGCAGTTTCTACAAGCCAGGTCAAGGTCAGCGTTGAATAAAGCAGGTCGTCGGCACGGATAAGCAGTTGGCCTTGGCCAGAATCTTATGCCAGCCATAGTAAGCACCCAAAGGAAAAAAACCCAGTGCTGAAAAAGGCACCAACTACTTGAGGGTTTGATGCAAAAAATAGTCTCTGTTGTGCTAAAGATATTTAGCTTCCCTTCATCAGTTCACCTGTGCTGGTCATCAGGGGATGATCTCCCTCTGGTCTTGCTGGTTTTTGGCTATATTTTCTGATACCAGTGTTTGGTGGGGACAGTTGCTGTGCGGCAGACAACAGCTGTAAAATGGCTCGGTAGATCTCAACAATAAAAATCTAATTGTGTTATTCAATCATGCAATAACTTGCTTTCATCTGTGCAAATAATGCAGCACAAATGACTAAATTCATAACTCGGAGGAAGCATTTCATGATTTTGCCGAACTTTTTTGAAGAGAACAGCTAACTGTTAATTTTCTCCTTACTGTATTTCTGCTATTTTTTAATGATATCACTTACATCTGAATGCTTCAGTGCCCATGTAATTTCCCTACTTGTATTTTTGAAAGAAGAATGACTAATATTTTCCAAATTATATACCGTGGCAATTAAAGGGAAAAGGGACCTATATATGCTTGGAGTGAAGAAAAATCTTTTTTTTAGATTATCCCCCCTTTTTAAAATAAAATTGCATTTCTTCAGGCTCATACCTATTCATTGACACCTCAAGCTACAAATTACCTGCCTAACACAACCCCATTAATTTAATACATTAGGACACATACATCAGGGCACAGCTCTACCCAGAAAGCAGAGTACAGCCGTACCCACACGCGCGCCGTACAGCAGCGCTAATCTGCAGGCATGCACAGTAATAGCAGTTGGAGAGAAGCGAACTGCTACTCTTTGTCACTATTAATATCAAGTTCAGTGTTCACCCAGAACAGTCACCTTCACAGAACATACAGAAGCAAACGTATACGCAGGTTTTCCCGGCTGCCACCTCCTGCTGCTTAACTGGGATCCTTCAAGTTGCTCATGAAGCCACAGCTCTTGGAAGAAGGTGATTACTGAGAATTTCAGCTGGGGTCAGGTGGCTGGTCGAATACCTTCTTTTTTCTTTTTTTTTTCTCTCTCTCTTTTTTTTTTTAATGGTGGAAAATAGCTTGAAAATACAACCCCCTAGACATCCAGAGCACAAAACCAAACAGTGAAACTCCAACTTTTTTTTTTTTTTTAAATTTCACTACACAGAGGGTTGAGAACAGATGTTAAAAACCACTAAATAACTGTAGGTAGTGCACACAAGAGCTAGTGCTCACTTTAACCTTTGAGGTTCAAACGGTAATGTTATTTAGTTAAGGCCCATGTCACTGGGTTCTTGTAGTCTGCTCCTTTTTCTCACGAATTTCAGCAAAAATACTGGCATAGAGATTTAAATCCTGATTGTGTTTCATCCACATTTTAACATCGAAATATCAGCTGAAATCGCAGTTTCATCTACTTTAATTGCTTATGTGCTCTGTGAAGAGAGATGCTTTCCTGAAGCTTATCAAGGTCTTAATGTTAGTTGAAGTGGTCTTAAGTTGTGCACGAAGGCTTACGGAAGCACGAGCAGAGTGGGGTTCGTCTTTTCCAACGGATAATTTTAATCATAGTATCATTCCCTCCTGTACATTTCTTGGTGCTTTGCCTTGCCTTGTTTTCATTATCCCTCATGTTTCCTCTCTCTCTTCCCAGGAAGATGAATGCAAGGCTGATTTATTTTTTTTCCTTTGCCTTCCCTCTAGGAATGCCACTTTTCAGGTATCGGCATCTCTTGCAGCCACCACAACAAACAAACAGCAGCTCTTTGAAGCAGAAGCTGAGGAGAGAGTGCCTTGCATCGTTTTAGAAATCCAGTGGACTTAGCTGGCTTTGTGCTTTAGGCAACTGTGTGGAAGCGATTGCTCCATCTCCAAAGGGTGATCCAGGTCTTTAGACATCTCTTCACCCACCCCCCACCCCTTTTTTTCTCTCTATCTATCTTTTTTTTTTTTTTTTCCGATCAAACAAGCAGCAGTTCTTCATTTAAATGATCTTGATCATGATGTGAGTAGGAAGGCGCCTTCCATAGTTAGCATTGTGAGGGAGAAACCTGATAATTCATTTATTCCATGATAATAGCAGGGGTAGCTTTAAGGTTTTTACCATCTGTGCTCCTATGGGAAGGAGGAGCAAAGCCAATACAAATTTAACCTTCAGATTTATGCTTCTGTGCTTCTCCATTGTGCCTCTAAAGTTCTTCAGAAAAAATCATTAACCATTTCACTACTGCACAAGAAGAAAAACTACAGCTTCCAGACTATACTTTTATTTTGTGTCTTCAGGGTTTAATTTAATAGTAGACTTTAATAACTATTTAAGGCAAGTTATATATTTAGTGAGTGTTAAGTTTGATCGCATCTGTCTGTCTGTATGACCAAAATATCCAAACCTAACATTAAGTGCTGAATCTATCTTCAAAGCTTTGTCTCCTAGCAAGTAATCTCACAGTATTATAGAACACACAAATAGAAAAATACAAGTTGTCACTTATGCCTACCGCTTTTACAAGGACAAAACTCTTGTTGAAGTGGGAATGGGGACCTGAGATAAAAGGAAACTCTTAGCACAGTTACATGCCAAAATTTAGGATAAAAAGGTGTATTGATTTGTAAATTCATCCGGATTTTATGAACAGATGACCTAGGAGAAACCAGGGTTGTCTGAAAGTGGGCAAATGACCTATGAGCCAAGAGTCAGTTTATTAGGCAAAGATCAAAAATGTAACTGCATCCAAAAAGGGTCAGTGAGTGTTATTCTTCTAACCTTCAACTGAAAAGGACTGAACTTCCTTAGCGCATTGTAAAATGATTAAAGGTTTGAGGTTAACATTCAAAAATGGCTGCAAAGTTGGGGGCAGGCTCTGGAGAACAGAACTGGTTATTGTTGTGTGAGCCAGGGATGGAGTCATATGAAAATCTATGCACTTTTTGCTTCCCTTTTATCTAGGTCCCTATCAAACCGTGGAAACACTTCATGGTTTTTTTACTGCATCTGAGTACTTGCTGATTATACTGCAAATGTTTAATTATTGCTACTTTCTGGTGAGCTTGCCCCAGAAAGTGGGGTCTTCAGGGGCAAAATGCTCTTCTCACTCTGGATTGGCTAAAAAATTAAAAATAAAAACACAGTCTACTAATTTTCTGCAGGAGATTGAGTTTAGAGTTCAGTTTAGCGCTATACAACATACTTCATACACAAGTTTTACAGGAGGAAAAAAAAGCGATATTTTCTCTTATTGACCTACTTACAACTGGGTGCCATGGGATTCTCTGGCCATGTTGCATGGTGGGGCATACAGTCTGTCCCAGAGAAAACCAGCAATATGGGAACACCTGAGCTATACTTCCTGTGATGCTGCCTTGCAGCCTTTCCAAAACTCACATGAGTCCTACTGTAAATAATCAAAACATGGCTATATTTGGATTAGCTGTGCCTTGAAAACAAAGGCACTTAAACTAGGTCGGCATGAGGCATCTTGGCTCTACAAGCATTGTGGTTGTGTCTGAGGGCCTCTGCATTGCATAGGCTCAGCTGCTTGCTTTGGTCCTGACTGAAGAAATTTCAGGCATTGTGGCAATGGGATATCCAGTCTCTCTTTTGCCCTTAAATGCTGCTACTGTATGGTTTAATTCTCTATGGGTATTGTTTCGACTTCATGCAGGTTATTCACTCCTTCATCGCAGTAGACAGTGGATTGTCAATTGCTCTGTTTTTCCAAATAAGAGCCTTCAGGTTTTGGCCTGTGAAAGTTGAAATTTTCCATGGAAAAAGCTGAGGATGCACTTGTTTTAATTCTCATCAACCTTTCCTGTGAGGAAAAGCCTTGCTGTTTATGACTATCCATGGTCCTTCAGCAACAGCTACCTGTTTTGGGAAGAAAGAGGCTGGGGCAGAGCTGCTCCCCCCCCTGCCTGCTGTCCACAGCCTGTCTGAGGAACAAAAGGGGTGACCATCGTCCAGGCTCCCGCGCATCAGGAACGCACTTGGTTGCTTGCCAAGATCTGTAACAGAGCACTTTTTCCATAAACCATAGAAAAACCATGGTAAAATGAAGAAGAAACTGTTTCTTCTGAGTAGGCTGCTGCTAGCGCAGTACATCTCCATAAACACTTTTGCTAAGAGGCATCTCAAGGAAGTCACTCGCGTAGGAGTTGTGGTACCCATGTCCCTTGTTTCTTGTACAGGAAAGTCTCTAGAGAGAAGAGCATCTCAAAAAAGGTGTACCTTGCAATGTTTTTGATAGTCCTTACTGTTTTGGATAAAAATGTTGAGTTTAAGTTTTATGAGTTGCCTATATAGGCAAATAATTGCAACCACTTCTTATGAAATCCATCAACTGAAGCTTCATTATCACCTTCCATTGGTAAAGGACAAGTTAAGCTTAGCATTGAAATGGGTGGAAAATGGATTGTAAGCCTATTTCCACTATGATTTTTTTTTTGTAAGTTGGCTAATTATTGTTCTTGAATTAAGAACTCATAATGAACTTCATGCCTGATATCTTTGGCTTTGTCTTGTGGTCCATAGGGTTTTGCAGTAAAAAACTCTAAAACAAGCAATAATGCATGTAGACAATTGTACAATGTTATGGCTGGGAGGAAGAATTGTCTGCCTAATCTCTACCTGATTGTTGTGGAGGAAAAGATTTTATTAGTGTATTTTGCTGTCTAAAAAAGAAGAACTCAATTGTTTTTTCTGTGTGTAGGTATGATCATAAATATACCCTTGAGTCTTCCTGTTTCAAGGTTAAATAAAAGCAGTTGTGCAGGTTTCTGTCATATAAATAACCTGATAGAAATAGGACAATAACCAAAAAACAAAAAAGCACAAATATTGCGTGCTCACAGCAAGGTTTTGTTAGCTTGTAAGCTACAGTATAAGCATTTTGATAGGGAAGGGTTAAGACTGCATCAGAAATTTTGAGCTTTATGAGTATTCACGTACTCATAATGCTCATGCTTAAAAGATAGGACACCAGGAAATGATCACTGAAGTACTCCTTTTCACAAAAACACACCTGGTACCTAATAGTCCTCAGAAATAAATGTCCGGGGTACAAGAGCAAAAACAGCCACTAACTTATAAAATATTCAGTCAAGGCATAGCAATAGAACTCTTCACTGAAGAGCTGAACCCTACCACACAACACAGGATGACTTCACCCGTAACCCTATTGCCAGGCTGTAGCTTGTGCTCTGCGTGTGACACTCCCGTTCCTCTGTCCTGAATGGGGCTCAGAGCAAAAACGATTGAAAGGAAAAATAACCCAGGTCCCTTGGGAATCGGCAACACACATTTAAAAAGCTTTCTGTTCGCCACTTTGTAGACTCAAGAAATATCAACAAGCTCTGAAAAATCAGAGAAACAGAAAAGTAAGAGTATCAAGGAAAAAATGGATTTGACTTGAACTTATTTCAGGGCTGGAATTAATGTCATTACACCAACTGAAATTTGCTGAGGCGGAATGGTACTCTACACTTGACAAGCAGTTATGTATATATCCAAGATGTGCTGCTAAGTCCATCTAGCAGGTCGGCGTACCTCTGTCTACATCATTCTAAAAGCCAATCTAAGTCTTCGGTGCATGGAAAGCTGCCTCTGCTGCTCTTTCTAACCCTTTAGAAAACAGAAAGACAACCTGTGAGGAGTTAATCCTTCAGAAATCTCTGAAAGACAAGGAGTTCATCCTATGTGAGTACCTTAAAGGCCAGCAGCAGCCCTCTTCGTATACATAGGAGTTTGCTGGACCAGGCCTTAAACTGCATAGCAAACCATAAGGTGCTCTTAACTTCACCAGCCCTACCCATACTGACAGTGGGTGGGTAGCAAGTTTATTGTGTTAACTTGAGGTGCCCATTGCACCTGGGACCAGACTTCCAGGACCATTAACAGCAGACCTGTGAGCTCAGAGATCAGCTGGCTACAGCTATTTCATTAGCAGCAGGCAGGGCAAGCAATCCCATTTTTGTTGAATTAACCAAAATGCACGATTAGAATTTTTTGCAGGTTTTTTTCCTTTTCTGCCGGATCAGTTACAAAGATACCTGATCCTTCCTAGACCCTACTGAAGTGTTAACCCCAAAACACTGCGAAGCGACAAGATGAACTGATAGGAGATGAGCGCCGCTGGGTCACGCAGCCAGGGCAGGTTTGATTACTGTTAGAAAACCAGAAGCCAGATTCACAGTAAATTATTGAACCGGGGCCCTGCACCCGCTGACTGTCACACTAGCAATAGGAGCATGGCATAAATCTTCAGATCTAATGGTTTATGTGTTGCAGTCATGTATCTCCCCGGGAGAGCTGTGGAAAGAAATACAAAGGAAAGCAGCAGACTTCAAACTTTGGGTATGCAGTAGCCTCCTTGGTAGTATTTTGGCACAGGTATGTTTTGTCGTCATCTTGCCTGTTACTGTTTGATGACCACCCAGAACTCACATTTTATGTCAGAGTGAGAAGGTTTTTAACATCTCTCAGCCAAATTGAACCCCAAATTACACGTCCTTACTAACATACTTTTTCATTAAAGAAACAACATTTTTTTTCAAAATACACGCTTCCTGATGTTACCTAGATACAAATTTCTGTTCCTGCTCCTTAACCCTCCATCATCTGCTGCAAGGTACTGAATTTTGTTGGGCTCAAGTCCTCTTGCTGAGAAAAGCCACTCGGTTTGTAATCAGACATGTTAGCGGCTCGCTTCTCCATTGTTATCCACGAGGTTAGTCGCAGATTTGGTTTGACAAGCCATAACTAATTTATTTCAGCTAAATTCTATGAAAGCAGTTATCATATTAACTGTGCTCACAGTTCCACCTCTCATATTGTGTTTTTGTTTCTGGTCTCCAGTTATAATATCTGTTTTTTCAGATTTTTGTTTTACCCAGATGTTAAATATTAAATCACGGCTTTTTAGTTTCTAGTGTAATTGAATTTTATACTGTCTGGGCAGCCTTCATTTAAGAAGCTCAAAGTGCTTTAAAAATGTTCCTTAATGAAGCTTCACAAAACTTGATTGAGAGAGGTAAATATTGTTATTAGCATGGTTTTATAGGTGGGTGAACAGAGGGAGCTGTAAGGTATTGCAAATGCTCTCCAGGAAATCATTGGTACAGAACTGAAGAGCAGACTTGATCAAAAAAAGGATTTAATTTTGGATGAAAAACAGCTACTAACAATTTTGGACAAAAAAAAAATCTAAAGCTGACATTTGCTACAATAACCATTCTTTTTAGTTGTCAGTCAAAACTTTAATTTTCTGACAAACGGAAATAAATATTAGAGAAGAGCAAATCTATTTGACCACTTACGCTGAGGACAAGCAGAACAATGCACACATATGAAAATTAAACTTTCTTCAAAGAACTCCAGTCATCCAGGTTCAGATGTTCAGCTATCCTACACATCTCTCTTTTACTGTCATGTTTTTTAGATTAATAGGAGTTATTGCCCATCTGATCGCTTTTAGGATCTGTAATTCACATCCTTTGGAAATTCAGTAGATCTCACTCTTGTAGCTTGCTTAGCGGTTCTGAAAATCTCCATGTGAATGTTGGAAGCTGAATTGCTTCATTTTTTATTCGGGTCAGACTTAAGTGTCATCCGTATCCTGGTTCCACTCCAATCTGGTGTCAAGAAGTTCAAACTAATGGTTCGGTTTTACTTTGAGATTAAAAAAAAGGTCTGAGCCAATCTTCATTCTGTCTGTGTTTGGTTTGATGCCCTGGTTTTAACTCTCTTTTCAATTTGTTTGCATTCTCATTTTCTCCCTCTCTCTTTTTTTTTTTTTCAATTTAAAAAGGAAAGTGTTAGGAAAGGCTCAATGTAGGAAAAGTTACTTTAACTGTTTAAAAAAAATTTTTTTTGTTATCTTTTCTGTTTTCCACACAGCATCTGCTTCATAGGCCACCTGGTGTGGACTTATGGGCCACCTGGTGCTCCAGCAGATGCTGAGCACTCAAGGAGTGAACCATTTCTGTACCACCAGCAACGTTTGCAAACACATTTAGCACAGCAGCCTCTTCTGGGTTTGGATTTTATGCAGCACGATGACCATGCGAGACATTTCCAGTCCACAAACTTGCACGTGACCTTCACTGCCAGCGATGTGGGACAGCGGGAGTCAAGGGTATGGATGGGACAAGAAAAAGCTGCAACCCCTTTGGCTGATGTCAGTGGCACGGGCTCACACGAACCCCTTTTTCCTCGACTCAGATCAATTTACCTGTGCACCAGCTTTATAGTCTGACAGTCCCCAGTCAACGGTTCGTTTTGATGCTTTTCATCAGCTATGCTGCAAACTCTGGAAGTGGAGATTACCGTGAGCAGCTGGCCTCCTCCTCTCCTCTGCGAGAAACTTGTTCTAAAGCATTAAACTACGCCTGCTGTGGTCTGGGAAGAAGCAGAGCTTTATTAATTACACTTTAAGAGCATATGAAAAACTAATAATTACACTGCTAACACTGTTACTTTATGTAGTGTTACACAGTTTGGTTTGTAAAACACTGATGAAATATTTATTTGGTGCTGTGGTGACCACTAAAAATTGAAGCATTGTTGCTGTCTTGCAGCTTTGCTTAAAAAATAAAAAATCATTTATCATACTCCACTGGAGCCAATATTCGACGAGGATATATGCACTCCAGGCTTCAGGTGTTTATGGCCTTTCCACATTCGATTAGATCATTGGAGATTAGATCATCTATTAATCCTCAAGGTTTAGGGTGATTAGCTGATAATCTGTATTTACCCCTTGAAGGCTAAGAACCACCCCAGGAGGCTACTCTTCCCTGCAGCTCACATAAAGGTCTCAAGGGAGGGGTGGCACAGGGGTTCTGCTCTCCCTCCAGATGAGGAGCAAGAACGTGCCACCCTCCCTCCGCACTGGACCCGATTCCCAGCTATCTGGCAGCCAGAGCCCTGTAGCTCTTTCTCCACGTGGCTTGCTTGTCTTTTTGTGGAGCTAAATTCCTTCCTGCCAAGAAAAGCTGGCTTTTCTAATTGTCGTTCATTTTTGTGCGTATGAACTTAGCGATTGTGAAAAGGAGCTGTGCTGGCAGGCCTGGAGAGGGAAGGTCTCTGGTTTCACTAGAGAGCTGGAGAAGCATGGATGGAGATGACTATGTCACCCACATGGTGCCCCGCCAATGGGACTCCGACTTCAGCAACTGGGTCTGAAGGAATAGAGGGGAAAAAGCAGGATTGGCCCAGGCATTCTGGTGTCTTGTCAATGCTTTCTCACTGGACAGTGGTGGCGCAGTTGGGGAATGGGGATGTCCTGGTGAAAAATACCCTGGGTTTTGGAAAGTGGCTGCTCACTGAAAAAAAATTAAAAATGGGAGCCACACTTAGCAGAGCAGAACTCACTATGAAAATGTCTTTCATGTTCAGAAGAAAGTCTATTTGAAAGAGGGCAGAGGGAGATGCTCTTTTGCAGAGCTTAATCTTGATCCAGCAAAACTCTGGGGTGAGGATGTCCCAGCGAGCAATCTCCAGGTTTCAACTCTTCCTGCTGTCAGCTAACACAGGCAAGACTAGCAGCCCTTCTCCTAAGTACTCTTCATGGTTCCTCTAAATGGGCCTCATTTGCATGTCATTTCCTTTAATTTACACAATTCTGACAAGCCCTAATGATTTCTACTGTTATAAAGTCCTTTTTGCTTGTTAGGTTTCCTTAACTTCATTTCCTCTGTGAACATCTCCTCTGAGGGACATCCTCTGGCCTCTATAGAAGATAGTACATCATCTACACTCCCAGAAGTCAACAGAGAACTCTTGATACAGGTGGGAATGAACAGAGAAGGCAGCAATAAAAATAAAGTTAATGTTTAATGGGAGTTAAACAGTTGAAAAATCTGCTACAGAACAGTAGGGATGAATCAGAGCTGACACTAAAGCCAGTTGTTCTTTTTACAAACAAGCTAGTACTTGAAACACTTCATCTGGTACTACTGAAGTCAACAATAACTTTGCCGTTAATTTCCACAATGGGAAGAGTTGGCTTTCTCTGTGAGGAAAAGCCTGTGGTTACGAGTGATTTGAAAAGAGTAATCGACATTACAGTAAAAATCTTGGTAATTCGAAGAAAGAAAAAAAAGGAAAACTGAGAAGTTGGAAAAAACAGTACCGAGTTTCAGTTCAGTGTGCTCAATAAAAATAGCCTCAAATTTTAGGAAACTTTTTGTATGTGAGGAACTTGGTAGAGAGTGAGTATTCCCAAACTACTCGCTACAAGCGGTAGTTCACAATATAGTGTACTATGGCTACAAATGAGCTCTGTTACGATACCCAAGTCCTGCTCCCCAGCCCAATGAAACACACAGAGCTGCTGCCATTGGGTCGGTCATGGAATGAAGACTGGAGAAGGGGCCAAACTATGACACTGTTGCTCCTCCTGAGTAGTGCTATATATCACAATAATGCTATATACCATGAATAGACCCATTTGGCCGAGTGGGAATTACTCATGACAGAGAATGCTGTTCTGTGCGAGTGAGATGATTGCAATCTGGACTGTAGAAAACAGCATCCGAGCCTCTAATGTGCCTCGGAGCTGGCAAGGAGTGGCAGAGCAATGGACTTCCCAGGGAATTTTATTGGAATTTTGGGGATGTTTTAGGGAATAAGCTGCTGGAAGTTTATAACAGTGCCCAGTGGAAAAGTGAGCTGACAGGATCGATGAACCAAGAGGAGCTAATCATGTTGATCTACAAGAGAGGAGAGAAAGAAGACACATCAGAGTGGAGACCAGTGTCTCTACTGAATACTGCAAATAGGATATTGGCACAGATATGGCAATGGCATTAGGAACAGCTATTGAGGAAATTTGACTCAAAAGTGTGGAGTTCCTGAAAAATCATTTGATTTTAAGAAGTCATGTAATTTGTTGTGGGAGACAAGGAAATACGTTTCCCACACTCAATCTGCAACTGTCTGATGTCTTGATCAAGAAAGAAATCGATTCTGCAGAGTTAGGCAGAGATTTCATTGGGTAGGTTTTTTGAGAAGGAAATGGAGATCCATAGTTTAGCTCTTTCGTTCTCATTTTATAGATTTTCGTGTTGTTTTCCATTTTTTTGATCATATGTTTTTATCAACTTTTTTTCTAATGAATACAAAAAGCCTAGTGGCACTTTGGATGTGCAGCTTGTCATGGTAAAGATGTCTCAGCTGAAAAAGGGCAGATATATTGCTAGAGAATGTAACTAGAAAGAAGTTTAAGGCGTAACATAAGTACACAATAAAGTAATCACCACAAGTGAAAGGAAAAACGTAAAATACCTGTGTTCTCAGGAAGTGGATTTAATATCGAGCTGACAGCATAAGAGACAGAAATCCTCTATTTATCTCGGAACAAATTCAATGCTAAACTGAAAAGAGGACATCTTACAGATGCAGAAGTATTAATAGCTATTTAGTTAGCATGAAAACAAGTTTCACACACACTGAAATCCCAAGGTAACATTCATTGTATTTGTGTAATAAGCATTTATAACCCTTGTATGGACAGTTTGACCAGAAGCTGTTAGCTATCAGAAGGGCAATCCTCCTACACAGGCAGACAAGTGGCCTTTGCAGGATACTATGTAAAATTACTGAGAGAAGCTTGCATGCCTTGGAGAAGGGGGGGGAACACTTCTACAAAAGACTTGCTTTGTGCTCCTCACACTTTTATTCTGGACAATATGACTTGAAAAATTTGGCTTATATCAGATGGTGCAGTATAATTGAGATATGGATGCCACGTCTACAGGTTATGTCACTGATAGCATATGATGGATAGTGATGGACAAGATCAGCAGCATAGGTTATTTTGAGCCAATACTGTAAGATGTATTTAATTTTGGAAATTTATGAGGACAAATATGCTGTTCTCAAGTTCAAAAGCACCTGCTGATGCCGTAGAAAGGTAACTACTTGGGGAAGGCCAGTCCTGGAATGAGAGTGGAAGTCTTATGTGATGAAAAAAATCCCTTGCATTCAGGTCTTCAACTCAATGCTTAAATTTTGCCCTTAGATCAGGATCACAAGTACCTACCTCTGCACCACCCAGCCCCGATGCCACCCTCCTGCCATTTGTGCAATGGCAATATTGTGTCACTGTAAAATTCTTTGACAGCCACTAAGAAGACACCTCTCGCCATCATTGTCCAGGTAGATGCTCTTGTTAAAGGGGCTTTGGTCCCAAACCTCAATTCGTCTTGCATTTCCAGTGAGGTCTTCATACACATGAGCAAGTTACTGCAGCACAATGAGTAACTGGATGTCAGCTGAGTCCCAGTCAGTGACTGCACAGGCTTAGCCCACTGCTTGTGTATTTCAGCTTAATTTAACCCTCTTTCCGTGTGGTGAAAGTGGGCTCAGCAGCTGATCGCTTACCTTTGGAAGGCATTTAGAAACCTGGCTGTGGAAATCAGGATTTGGGTTTGTGTGCCAGTAATGCATATGACATGTAACAAGTGCAAGGTTCTCTGTCACATGGCTTTTATCTCACTTTATAGCACATATTAATTACTAGCATGCCTATATTTTTAAAACCTGCTTAAGCAATAGTAGGCTGTATTTGCATGCCAACAAATATAATTAGATTGCTTTCACTTGGCACAGATCTGACTGTGCTGGCTACAAACAGGCAATGATCACCTTCTGCTGAAGAAAAGGAGGGCAGAGAAGCAGAAGAGAAACTGGATGTGAAGCGTCAGTTAAGGGTATAATGTGCACGTTGCAGTCACTTCTGTTTTTCTGCTTTCCTATTGTCACTAGTTCTATAACTAGCTTGGGTTTAGCCTGAAACACCACTCTCTTCAGACAGATATATCATGTAAACCAGAGCAGACCCATTCTCATTTAAACTAGATAATGCACAGGACATTAGTTTATTCTCTTTGCTGCTAGGAGTTGCATAAAAACCACTGTAATCTGCATAAATGCTATACTTCTCGAATAAGTGAATTCACTAAGCCAGCTCTATTTTCATGCCTACATGTGAATTGGGTCTTAACATGTGAATTTTTTTGCCAGTTACATAACCAACTTGAACTGTGATAATCTACATAAAAGAAAATGTAAGCTTCCTGGGAAGGGAGCAAAGATTTTTATCCCAAATCTTTTCTGCAGGCAACGAGGTTGCTGTCTAGATACACTGCATTCCCTTTATTGTCCCTCTAGTCTCTCAGCTGGAGAGCTATGTTTCCGCTCCTTTGCATTTTTTCTAGATACCACTCTTCAGCCAAACCTTGGCTGAAAGTTACTTGCAGAGAATATTCCAAACCAGTGTCAAAGGCCCCTCTTGGCTTGACCGTAGTGAGGAAATCCTGCATTAGAGCTGCTCCGTTGCTTTCATCTTACTCCCCCACGCTGGAGCAGACGCTGTGTAAGCACAAGGCTTTGGTAGAAGGGGATGAGAGGGCGTCTCAGTGGGAAATTTTCTTCCTTTACTTGCTGCAAGTCACAGCTTTAATGCGTCTGTGATTTTTTTTCAATTTTGTTAATGGCAGGTCAGCTGCTTCTGAACTGTACTTTGCACTTTGCTCCCACTCACTTTATTTCCTTTCTCCACCCTGGTGATTTGAGAAAGAGAGGGGGGGCG
>JAOXJK010000001.1:80833191-80851524 GCA_025774025.1 Xenus cinereus
CTGTTTTGACCCTGATTTTTTTTTTTTTTTTTTTTTTTTTATTTTGCATAGCACAAGTTTGAATGATCAGGATGGGGTTTTTTACTGTTGACCTGGGAAGCACAGGGAAAGGTAGAACAATTTTCAGCTAAATTTAATCACTAAACTTTGCAAAGCTTACTAGAAAAATGCAAAACAGTATTGGAAATTCTCATAAGTTAAGTGACGAGAATGAGCTTCAGAATAGACAAGTGTCCCAGCATATGAATGTTGTTCTGACTTTCTCAATGATATTTGAGAAGCTTTTTTGGACTGTCTCAGACTCCTCTTTTCAGGCCCCATCAAGCTCGTTTGATCCCTTTGAGCTGGTAGCAGGACTCTTCTAACATCTTTTCAGGGTTATAATTTCAAATTTCTCTTTTTACATTTGCATACCGTATTTTTGCTTTTCAGACAAAAAAATTTCTTCTAAACCAGGCTGAAAATTTCTGGATGCTGAGATGCGGAAGCAATTTTTTGTTAGCTTTTATTAGTTTAATTAAAACACTTTTCCCTCAGGAAAATAAATACTAAAGTTTTTTTCATGAAGGCTGCTAAAGAGTTGGAACATCTTTCTTCTGTTCTTATGAGGCCCTGCTTTCTGAATAAGTCCTATGAGGAGAACTATTATTTCTCATCAGCATCAGAGCATAAGCACTTTCATTTTCATATGTTCTCTGATTTTGCTGTATGTCTTTACTTGAATTCAGCCTAGTTGATCCCAAAGTGAAATAGGAGAGGTCAGGTAGAGTTTAAGACCAGGAAGGGGTCCAAGATGTTTACCTGCCTGCTGAAAAAGTGGCAGAAGGGAAACATCAAAATATTTGGGGCAGAAATCATTTTATGAAGCCTGGGGATAATGAAGTTGAAGACTTGGGTGGTGAGAATGTTCTTCACAGTTGTTTGCACACTCGTAAAAAGGGTCAGGCAGCATGGTTTACATAGCTGCTGTAATAGCTAAATTTTCAAGGCTGTGCTAGAAATGTGGCCAGTTAGCAAAGTAAAATCAATTTTCATTATTTTAACCCTGGTCACAGTGAAGATGCCTTTTTTCTCACTACTATAAAGGATGTAAGTCTTATAGACAGGGACTAACCTGTGCTCACCAGATATCATAAGGAAAGGGCTCTGCGTGTTGCTGTTTTGCAGTGCTGTTCTACTGAGTTAAATACTTGTAGCTCTCCTCTCTAAAAATCACACCTGGTTATACTTGGGTACCTTACCAGCAACAAGGTCCATTAGGAATTGTAGCCATGTGTCTTGTCAGACTGCTGCATTGTTCTTCTCAGGAGTGGGCTCCTGGAGCACTCTCATGAGCCACAGGTGTGGCCTTCCCAGGTTATGAGATAAGGAACCTGCTAATAGCCTGTATTGGGTTAAATTTGGGGGTGGCTTGTGAGCTATTTGCAGTTGAGCCTATGGCAATGTCAGAGCTTGTTCTTTAAATTCTGGGTTTCCTTTGAGTGCCGGGATCCAGAAACTTGACTGATAACCATGGTTACTACTCTTAGTTGATGCACTTGTGCATCAGCAACTGTTGCCAGCTCTTGTAACAATGTTAGATTTTATATTTTGGGGGGGAAAAAACCAAATGTGAATGCAGAGTCAGAGCCCAATTTTGAACCTGGGTGACCCTGCATCTGAATGATTGTGAAGCTCTTCTTTGCATTAGCAAAATAGCTTCTGTGTAGTAAGCACTCAGCAAGCATCTACCTTTTGCTTTGTTCCCACTCTTGGTATAAATTAGATGACTCTGCTCTGATCACTCATCCAGGTGATAGGATCAGAGGTGGTAGTTGATAAACTGTGAGACATCAGTGGAATTAAGTTAAACTGCTGGAGACAAAGGAGTTCTGAACCCCCTCCCTGGCTGGCAGATCAGAGAAGGATTTAACAGCTTGAGCAGAGATGGCTCCATTGAAAGAGAAGCAGTGCAGTTACATTGATGCTCAGAGTAGAAAGCTAGAGGTGTCTCTTCTTAAACATCCAGTGGGCCTTAATGACTCCCCTTTTCACACCCTGGAGCATTTCATTTGCCAGAGAAAAAAGCCAGTTACATAAAGCGTTTTTGTATGTGAATCCTCCTCCTATGACACTCCTGTCACTTCAGGATGTTATTCAAAACAGGCTGATTATGATTGCTTCTCGAAGCCCACAGAGGTGACATTAAGCCATCTCTACTTACTTCTTGCTACTGGCATGCAAGACACCTGGGCTGCATTTATGAGCTATTTCTGTATTTCACTCAGAGCTCTCTTTAGTGAGTCAAGATAGTCACACTCTTAATCCACGGAGTTATATTATGTGTTGCTGTTACATGAGTTGGAGATAACAGATTTAGCTCTAGAGTTTCTCAGCAGTTGTATGATCTTTAAATGATGTTTTTTGGCAGCTCTTAGAACTTAAGGGGATCAGAGTAGAGCTATGCAGTTGCCAAAGAGGCAGCTATACTATGAGTAGCCATACATATGCTAGCTTTGAACCAGCTAGCTCAGTTGTCAGAAGTGATGAAGAATACAGGAATGGTCCTCAGAAGAGGATGTAAAAGCCCAGTTGGTCCTTAAGTGCATACTTGTGCTGTTGGCTTGTGATGGAGATCATGACCATGTCCTGTGGGACCATGCAGTAAAGCTGGTCAATCACCCTGATAGCTGTTTAAGCACCCTAAAATACGCCGTGCATATGTGCTCAGGAAACACAACTCTCATAGTGGCTCTGTTTAAACAGTGTGATTATACTACAAATTCTTAAATTGAGGCTGCTGGGATGATGCCTTCTTACCATGCCAAAAGTATGAAAAGCTCCAAAAGTATGCAAGCTTCACTTGCACCAGTGGGTTTGGGCAGGGTAGCAGGAGATATAAGGCTGGTTTTCCCAACATCCAGGTCACAACTCATGCAGGAGTTTTTAACATGAAAAATACTACTTTAAATTTTATTTGTAAGTAAACTTGTAGGCCAAACTGTTGGTAGATATTGGACTTCTCACCTTTATTCTCAAACCCCTTTGACAAGAGTGGGACAAATGTTGTTCATGTCCATTTGCTGTGGGGCATTAAGACGAGAACTTGCATTTACAGGTGTAAGCTCTCTTTCAAGTGAGTAGTACAAGCAACCTTAGAATAAATGAGCTGCCCTGTGAGAATGGAACTGAGAAGAGCTGCTAGAAAATAGATATTGCATTCCTACAGCCCCAACTATCTCAAAATGCAAATAAGCAGCAAATAATTATTCTTGCTGTATACAACCCAAACTGAGGTAAAGTGGGGTTCCTACCATTTTTTTCCAAACTTGTATACAGCACTCTTCAACCAGATTGTGCACTTTAAAAAAAAAAAAACAAAAAACAAACAAACAAAAAAAACAACAAAAAACAAAAAACAAAAAAAAACCCAACAAAACCATAAAGCTTCCTTTTAATTTCTCACAAGTTTAAAGCTTTTGGAGCTTGTGTTTCCAAGCTTACCAATAACATTGGTATGGAAAGACATGAATTTAAGCTAAGCAATGGAAGCCTGTGATTTCATAATTGCATGATTCCAGCAGCTGGGGTTCACCAAAGCGTTCAGGTTGTCTCCCAAATAAACCTTTGTACTACAGTAAACTTTTATGGGTGATGAAAACCACAGCATGCTTTGACTTTAAGGCTTTACTTTTAGGACACACTTGAAAATGGGATTCACTTTGCAAATAAAATTCTAAGACCAACTTTCTTTTTCCTCAACCAAGAAGCCATGTTTTGCCCTCCAAGTATGTCACAGCCATTTAGTGGATTAGTGGTTAACAAGCATTGCTCTGGCTTGGAGGGTGTCAGGGATCCTGGTGACTGGTCCAGCTTTGGTCCTGCATTGGACAGAGGTAAGTGAGGAAATATTGTGGTAGAGAAGATGTGAGGCATGAATTAAGTGAACTGATGAGCCCTCCTGGAGCTGCCCTGGAGGAAACTGAGCAGGATTTTGAGTTTTATTTGTTATCTTGTTGTTAATTTATTCGTTAATAACAGGAAATCCCTGGAAAGAAGGTGAGTTTATAGACTCTAACTAGTGAACTGACTATCTGAGAAAGCATTGGAAAAGATAGCAGCTCACAAACCATGTTGTAGCATTGATTTTTTTTTCTTTTTTTTTTTTTAAGTTCTCAATTGATTTCTAGTTTAAAATCAATGCTGTGATATGACCTAAAGACAGGAGAAAGGCTGGTCATCTAAGAACATATTTCTCCAAGTACCTTTAAAAGATCAGCTTCATCATGTTCCACAGCAATGCCAAAATCACTTAAAGAAAAAGTACCGAGCTCTCCTTTTAAGGCTTTCTTTTAAAAGGAAAGGTTTTGTTCATGTTGGCATCTTCATTCTAAATACACATGTACTCAAAATAACAAGTTTAGTTGGGAGAAATTAAAACAGCTTTGTTTCCAAAATAAGATATGAAGCATTTGCACTTAATCACAGTTACAAAATATTATTGTTGTTTCTAATAGTAATTCAGCAACTGGAGGAGTCTCTGTCCCAGTCAGTAGCTCTGCTTCCAGCCTGACCATGTCTAGTAACTGGCCCCCTCTTCTTTCACCTGTTGGACTGTTTGGTAGATGATCGCACATCAGGTTCCACACTCCCATCCAGTAACCTTAAAACATCAGCCTCTTGCCCAACAGCTCCACTGTTTCTCCTCTATGGCAGAAGAGGTATTTATTTTTACTGCATTTGCTACACTTCAATTATGCAGTAATACTCTTGTAGGTATCACTGTCTAGGACTTGAAGGTGCTCTCCTCTTTGACATGCTCTGCTGACAGCCGGCAGAGCTGCCGCCTCAGCACTTCCTTTTAGTGGTTGTTCCATTTTGTTGTACACTAACACCGCTTTATAAATCAATAATAATTGTTCCCTTAATTGAAGTTCTGTGACTGGAGGTTTTGTGTTTACTGGCATAGCATTTAAACTTTACAATATGGCCTTGTGCTGGTGTTATTTAACACCTGAATCTGAAATATTAGATCCACTTAAGCACATGTTTTCCTTCAGTTAATTTGAAATGTGGTGCGTTAATATATATTTTTCTGGATATAATTATGGTGATGGAAGATCTCGTAAACCCTTATGACATTTTTTTCACTAGGAACATGAACAGCACATGGTTAGAAGAAACATGCTAATTCATATGTTCAGTGTGTGTATGCATATTTATATATTATTTAGTAGTACAAAAATTAGCCCTGTACCACTTTCACTGGTTTGTGCTATGATCAGTGGCAGCGAGAAACCTGAGGAGCAAGCAGGCCTGGAGCTATGTGCCACCTAAAGTGAACTTAAATGGTCTTTCCATCAGCCTCAGTGATTTTAGAGTCTCTACGTGGTTTCAGGAGTAGGTGAAGATGCTTGTTTGCTAAGGAGAACTGGCATAAACACATTGGAAGAAAAACCACACCAGCAGTTCTCATCCTGTGGTTATTCTGTTCTGAGGGAAATATGAATTCCAATGGAAACACCTTTTGCCCAGAATTTCTGAAGGGACATCTCAATTGATTAGTTTTCAATATATCTTGACCCCCAAAGAAACTCCAGAACAGTGAAAAGATAAACACAGTGTGCTAATAAAAAAAAAAAGGAAAAAAGCAAGGTGTGGCAGGTGGGCTCTGGCCAGCAACCAAAATCCCATCCAGCTGCTCACTTCTTTCATCCTGCTAAAGCAGCAGAGGAGCAAGAAAATAGGAAAAAGAACAAGAAAGCTTGTGGGTTGAGGTAAAGACAGGGATATTGTTTACCAGTTACCATCACAGGCAAACCAGACTCAAGTTAATTTATTGACAAATAATATATATTTAATTACTCATTTAGGTATTAGGCAACAAAAACTAAAGCAAAACACCACCACAAGCATTAAAATGCTTGGTGAAAATGCCTTTCTTCCCCCTTTCCCAGGATCAATTTCACTGGAGACTCTTCTCCTCTGCTCTTGTTATCACTATAGGTCACATTTAGCCCCTTTGGTGAGGAGTAGCACAAGGGAATGTGGAGCAATTTACAGTGAGTACACAGTAGTTTCTCTGCTGCTTCTTCCTCTTTGTGCTTTTCCTCTGCTCCACGTGGGTCTTCTGTGGGCTTGCTAAAACTTGCAGGTGGCAAAAAGAATGGTTTGGGTTCCTCTGGGTTGCTGTGAAGCAAGGGCTCACTGAAATAACCTGTGTCTTTATCCAAGGGAAAATGCTAGGCTGAATGTGTAAGACCAAGGGATGGGGATAACCCATGTTTCCCCATGGTACAAACTCTGGAAAGGATTTATAGGAGATATGGAAAAGCATGACCTCAAGCATCCAGAGTGAAATTGTAGACAGGGAAAACAGAGGCCTTTTGGCCCCACCAAGGGAGATCAGTGAGTAGTAGCAGGGTGGTGAAAATATCTCTCCATGCTAAGGAGCAGTGTTTGAATTCTGTATTTAGTTCGAATTATCTATCTAGATCTTCCACATCTTGGAAGTGGAGAACAGTGGAGATGACACAGACCTGTGAATGTTATTTTGGAGGCAAAATCACATGTGTTTTTCTTGAGGGATTGTAGGCATGTCCATAGGGAGCAAGGTACAGCAGTATGGAGAGTCCTTGATTGGTGGTGGGCAAGTGAGTTTGCATCCTAGAAAGCACCTGGTAGCTTCAGTGCAGTGCCGCTGTGTTAGGAGTTGTTCTGCTCCTTGTGGTGCTCTCAGTAGAGCTAATCACCTCAGGGGCAGGACTGTATGAAAATGCTCCTCTGCTCTTGGGACCTGTGCTAGTGTTTCTGCCCTCTATATGTGTGTCTGAAGTCTCTGGAAGAAAAGCTGGTTATCTCTGCTGTTCCATTAAGTAGTTGATCTTCACGGACCCATCGGGTTACTGTGGGGATGCAGTGCAAAGTATGCTTGCCAAAAGGTTAGCCATCCTGCAGACCCTCGAGCTCTTAGCCCCTCCAGGCCTCCATTTCCTTCTCTGTAAAATCTTGAAATCAAGGGGAGAAAAGTTGTTTCAGTCTGGAAAACATGATGAAATGGGCTTGGATGGTGCCACTCAGTTCTGAGTAAAGAACACTTTGTTTGGATGGGCATATCCAACAGAATAATGTCTTTGGCTTGCTTTTTTAGATGTTTGTTTTCTGTTGTTGTTATTACAGTGTATAATGGAGCTTTTATGCTTAAGCTTTCCATCTGAGACATGAAAGGGGGTTAACTTAAGATTGTTGACCTTCATATAAATCTGGAGAGGTGAATAAACACCACTGTGCTTCCTGTTAACTACTGGGCAATCAAATAGTAGCTGATAATTTGCTTAACTCAATGACCTCTCATTTTTTGCTGCAGTTTGAAACATTTGGAGATTCAGGTACCTGGCCTGTTATTATCCCCATAGTATCTATTGGTGCATTCAGCAGAAAATCTTGCACTACGTACAAATCTTCCATTCTCCATGTTCATAAATGCCTGGCTAATTGCTTATTATCATATTGAAAAGCTGCATATTACAGAGCAGATGCCAGCAATTCGAACGGCTGGATGGAGCTTGGGTACCTACTTCAGTCTGCTCAGTGTGGCGGCTGCAAGAACAAGAGGCGCCGAGGAATGCTGGGAAGCACAAGCCAGAGACAGCCTTCTTAAAAATCAGGATAGTCAGCAGTAAATGTTAAATATGCTGTTAGACACCAAAGATTTCCCTGCTTTAATCCTTTGGCAGTAAAGTAATGTATCATATGAAATACATATAACAAGTGGTCTTCCACAGAGGAATCATGCTGATCATCTCCTAACAAATGCTGGGATAACCTTTTTAGTCTTGTTTGTTGGCTGTGTATCTTTTTACTATCTCTGTCATTCAAATCATGTTGTGTCTTTACCTACAGATAGTGAATGTGCATCTGATAAATGCTCTTTTGAGCAGCTTTGAAAAAAGCTGTTTGAAGATCCTAGTATCTTTTTTTCTACCCCATGTATCTCTTACCAATTAATGCACTTGCTCAAAGAAATCTCAAGAGCACTTCACCAAACTCTGCCTTCCCCCTGCATACAAGCTGCTCCTTTCTGCCCCTACATTCTGCTTCAGTTTTGCCAGCAAAAGAGTCTGTGCTGTAAAGCACTCCGGATCAGGGAACTGATCCAAGTCAAAAATAATGTGCCAAAAACCTGAGTCCTTCTTTAGTAGGAGTGGCTTCTTGGTTGGTTTCAGAGCATGAATGTACCTACCCCCACTGCTCAAGAAAAGGCACAAGGGCAGAAATAAGGATTGGGGCAACTTAAACCAGTGTCACTGGCAGAAAAGTATGCAGAACCACAGTCTTGCTAAGATACATTTGTCTGCTCTTAATTATTATTTTGGGTCTCTTCTCCATAGTACTTACCATGGTGCCTCTGCAGTGACTTCTATAGCTTCATAAGGGGTCCTATAAACTATTCCGCCCCAGCACACAAGTTCAGCTAATTTCTCATGGGATGAGCTTACAAGGCTCAGGCTCAAGAGGCTCTGATGTCTGATGATGCCTTCAGATACTCTGGTTTTTAGTGTACTGAGAATACTTGGACGAATGCTGTCTGGTGGGGGAGATTTATTGCCTGGAGTACCCAAGTTGTTATTGCTCATTTGTTTTGTATAAGCACAGCCTGATCCTCCAGACTTACTCTGTTTTCTTGGGCAATAATCCTACTGGGCCAAATCTTAGCAGGCAGAAACTGGCATATCTCTGCTGAAACAGCTGAAATTAGGTGAGAGGGTGGAGCATTAAATTATGGAATATAGGAGTAGGAGCAGCAGGAATCAGCCTTGTAAAACCTCATCATCCCTTGGGATAAGACCAATGCAAGCAAACAGTCGAAGTGGTATGCAATTTTCTTATTTTCTGTCATTTCCGTCTCCATTTTGGGTCACTTGCCTGCTATTTTAGTAAACATCTTAATAGCCCATATATGTAGCTAAAACTATTTGCCTAAAGACAGCAGAAATCACACAGATCCAGCAGCTGCTTTTGAGTTCAGGAAGAAGTTCGGTTCAGCTGAGTTACCTGGGTCACCTCAATCAGTCACTTCAGCTAACGTAAAGTATTAAATAAACTCTGTGGAACCGAGAAACTTGTACTAAAGTGTTACATGAAGAAAAGTACTTCAGATTCCAGAGTATTGGGGGGTTCTGCCTACTTGCAAAAAGACATTTTTCTTTTTAGTCTATAAAAATTACTATATGAGGCTTTAAGGATGAGAAAGATTTAATAAATACCACATAGAATAGGCACGGTACTAACAATAGTGCAGTCCTTTCCCTTTTCTCTCCCATCTCTGTCTGCAGCATTATCCTATTGCAGTATTTTTTTCTTTAATTGTATATTTACCTATTTTTGGGTATATGTATATATCATTGCCAACAGTAATACCAGTGAGATGTTGGTACAGAGGAGACATCCATAGAAGATCGTAACTCTGACAACTGCAGTTTGGCTGATCCAAAAGCAAATCGGAACAGACATCAGAGTAAATGAAATTATATTAATCAAGGCAAAAGGTGGTCATGACACAGGCAAATGTTTTGACTCCTGGGAAGAGCTATGAGGCTGCAGCAGAGCCAGCTGCACTATGAAGTGTGGTTGCCACCTCTTGAGAATAGTGTGACAGATAAAGCTGCTCTGGGAAGATCAGGTTGTTGTCTTTGCCTTTCTAACAGTGTTTTTCACAACACAGTTACCTGATACTTTTTTTTTTTTGAATGGACTAAAATCCTTATTCTTTCACAAAGGTCTGATAATAATAATCATGTGTCTGCAATTTGTCTAGCCTAATTTTACAGGCTGATCATGTGAAGGGGAGGTAGAGCTGGGTGAGTTATTTAGGAATTATTTATTTATTTAGGAATGAATATATTGAATACTGATGCAATATACCCCTTCTTAACATCTGGCTTGTCACTGCATCAGCTGTCTGGCTGTCAGGAGAGTGTTAAAATAGTTCTGGGCTGACTGGTGAAGGAAACTCCTGGGAAGATGTCACTTGCATGTACATCACTGAAGGAACACAGCAAAGAAGGGTGCTCTGAAACTTCAGGGTGATCTTTTTTAGAAAAGGTGGTTAAACTCATTGTCCTGCTCTTTCATGTTAAGATGGAAATAATAAGGTAAAAAATACAAAGGTGGGGGAAAAAAAAGTCATCCTACAGTAGGCTAGGTTTGCCAGAGAAAGCCATCTAGTGGTCAGTCTTCTCCACCTCTCCCTACAGAGCCTTGCAGGCTTCTTGCCAAATTGTTAGGGTTCTTTGCCATCGTAGGCTTTGTACATGCTGTAGATCACATGCTGACAGGGCTGTAGCTGTGTCTCCCGAGCAGCGATGAAGGATGGAGAGGGCTGGTCTCTACTGAGTAGGACAAGTGAAGTGAAATGACCCACCTGAGCAGAAAAAAAAAGTCTGGCCGCTGGTGACAAATTTTTGTAATGGTGAACAGCAGAGGACACCAAAGGCTGTGGCTGGTCTGGAAAAACACTGCCAGAAATTAAGAGGGTGAAGTGTGTAAGCCTGTGCTGAGCATCAAGGGTGCAGTGACCCCAGCTGTGCTCGGGATGTACACGTGACAGCAGAGTAGCAACTCCTGCTAGCACATTGTATGTGTCAGGAGATGTAAACACTGTTTCACCAAAGTGCTCTGTGGATTAGTGCTGAATTTATTAAATTGTTTCATCCTCCAAAAAAAGTCATTTTAAAAACCCAAATGTTTTTGTTTTGACATATTCTAAATGTTTTGACATCTACATACAATTTTTAAAGTTGAAAACCACGGAGTTTGGACAGCAGCTTTCACTTAATCACCATATGCAGTTTTTCCACTTCCCCTGGAAAAAAAACGCAATCAATCAACCAGAAGTGTTTCATATTAACCTAATTCTCTAGTTCAGTCAATGAACAAAAATCATGAGTATTTGCGTTGTGAGGCCTTAGTTTAATGCCCTCTTTAATCTTTAAGATGATACTTTGAAACCTAGTCATCTGCTGCCACCAGAGCTGGCACTGAACTTTTTGAAAAGTATTACAGAATCCACACTGGGGGTACATACTTATCAGGAAAACAACCATCTAAGCAACACAGTGTAACAGAAATGCAGGGTTTCAGAAAAACATGGTATAAGTGCACTCATTGCAGACTGTACACTCCTTTTATGTTTGCACAATAACTTTCCTGCTCTGCAGAGAGTAACTAAAATATTCCCAGGTTCTACCTCCACCTATTTGAATGACATACTGAAGTCCTGTGCAATTGCACATGTCCTTCTGTGCAACGTGCTCCTATCTTTAACTTCCAAAACTGCATCCATCCTGCTGATATGTGCGTGTTGAGTCCCCCTTCTGCAATCAGTGTGTAAGAGATTCAAATTTGTGCAGAGGCTGGAAATCTGTGGCAAGCTCTGGGGACCCCCTGATCAACCCCCAGAACGTTGATCAAGATGGGGACTCTTCATGTTGCCTAGTACGTTTTTGATCTCCGTGGCTGTTACAGGATTAAACAGGCCTAATTTTTTCTCAGACAATTGGTGAATAAGCATCATTTTTGTAGTCCATGCCTAGGCAAAGCTTCGGGGGAGTATGACAGTCGTTGCAGTTTTGTGGGACTGAGTGCCCAATTTTATTTCTCTTCTGCCCTGCCCCAGCCCAATGTAGGCATGTGGCCCCTTCTGTGATCCTGGTCGGACAACCACAATTACGGGAAGGTTATATTGCAGAATAGCGCAAAGATCATCCAGAGGGCTGATGATGTCAATGTGTGTGGTTAGTATTTTAGGGTGAGTAGAGGTGAAGAGTCACTGTCAGCTGGGGAAATGCAGCAAAGTAGACAAACCCAGTAGAAATTTTTTCTGCTGTGTACCCTTCCAGGGATGAAGACAAAATTTTAAACAATTCATTACTTCAGTGGCTGAGACTAATTGTACAGCTTCTAAAATGTCTTCATAGCACATCTATTATGGATTAAGCCCCAAATACCAACCTGTTATTAAAAATCCATTTCCAATGTATGTGGGAGTTATGAGTCTCCATTTCTCACTTTTTCCAAAACTTTAAAGAGGGAGGTGGAGTGGAATTCAGAAGTGCCCTTAAGAGCCTAATTCTAATTTTCACAAAGATCCCAGGAAACCCTGAGCTAATCAAAAGCTGGTGGGGTTTTTTGGCTCCTAAATTGCCAAGGTGCTTGTTGTAAATTTGTCCCTTGCCACTATCAAAACTCTAGCACATGAGAAGTGAGCCCAAACACTCATGAGGAAATAAAGACATGCGCATTTGATATTGGTTTTTTTTTTCTATCTCCCTTTCTTTTTTCATATTCCTGGTAAACTATTCTCAGCTAGTCTGGGGATCCAGCTAATGAATCTTTGCACACTTAGAGTTTGCAGTATTGTACGTTGAATGACTGCAGAGCAAGCTAACTTCTTCGGGTGCAAAGCTACAGGGAGGAAGGGAGAGTGGGGTATGTGCCTCAGGAGCAAGCAGTCGGATCCATCTTCTTCTAACAAAAGAAAAGACCAGGCAGTTTCTCCTAGTTTCCTTCATGTATTTTTTGGCAGGTTTTTTTGCTTGTTTCTTTTGAAGAGTACAAGCACAAGAGAGGATGTCAGGTCAAAAAGGATCATTTTCCCTGTCAGCTGGAATAGAAAAGGCTCTAACTAGATGATCCTTCCTTCTCTTCGCCTGCACCACATAAACCAAATCATGCTAACAGATACAGTAGGCCACATTTCCTCCTGTTTTCAGCGTAACTGCTCATTTTAAGCTGTTGTTTTAATAAGCAGAAGGATTTTTCATAATGCTTAAAAGGAGTTAAAGCATGAAGAAATGAGATGTGAAGTATTTAACTAATAGGATTATATAGTAGAGACACTTTAAAGGTGGCTTGGCCGAAGTGATCCAGCAGCCATAAACACCTTATTATAGGTCAACAATTTATTTTGTGGACAATAGTCCCTTTTGAAGAACTCATGCAATCAAAATTTAGATTTGTGCAAAGTGCTTAATGTTATTGAAGTGTCCTAATATAAATGCATGAGCTTTCCTGAGCCAGCTGTGTAGGCTTCTCTCTGCATTTCTTTTCTAGAATGCTGGCTCGTTTGCATGTTTTAATTAATAAATGATTTTAAAAAATCTGAATTTCCTTGTTTCAAATCATCATTTTTATCTCCTTTGGGATCCAATGAATGCCACCCTTTGAGGACTATATTTTTGTTGGAGCAAGAGGGGGGCAAAAAAAGTCACCACAAACTTCTTTTTAAAAGGCAAAACCCCGTTAATTCATGGTTCAGTTTTAAACAATGCAGTGATGTTTCTTTAGAAACAACACAAGTCAGCTGTGAGTTGAACATTGTGCCTGCAATGTTTGACTGTAAAAGGCAGGTTTTTTGTAAAGATTTGAGTGTTTGAAAACAAGGTTTTATAGGAACCACACTGTGTCTTTATTGCCTTCATTGCTGGTAAAAGTCAGGATGCCTTATGGGAAACATAAGGAGTTTCTGAAGAGATGTGAATACCCTAAATATTCTGAGGTCCAATCTCACCAATGAATTCTCTGCTTGCTTTATAAGCATTTTTCTCTGTGGTGTCTAAGGCCTGATCCAAATGTATTCAAATAAGCTAGAGTTCTTGCATTGACTGACAAAGCCTTTAAATTGTATCCTAAGTGCCTTACTGACTAACCACACCTTATTTTGGTAGATTTCCCCCTGAAATCAATGGAGGCTTTCCCAAGTTAAGGAGAACTTTCCTTTGTACGGCCAAAGAGTATTGCAGATAATTTTGGAAGATCTGCTTTGCTTGTCTGTGCTTTTGAATTAAGTCAGGCTGCTTCTTTCAGTTCACAATGATTTGGGATTCTGCACCCCAGCGCAGAAGTGGGACTAGCGAAGGGCATGGTGCCCATCCTATGGCTCTCAAGCTCCTGAGAAATTCATGTATGGATCTGGTACTGTGCCTATGTCATATCACTGGCACACGAAGTCTGGTGGCTGCTGCACACTACTTTTGGAAGACGCAAGTCCTCAGAGGCTCTGATGCTGGCGCATTGCCGTGACCCCAAGAGACGTTTTGGGACTCTTGCAGAGAACCGCTTATCACCTCTGACTTCTGAGCTACTTCTGGAATTTGCCCTTTTTTTCAGCACTTTTGTGGAGGTTGGTTATACAGTTTATGAGGTCAGGAAAAATGGGGATTCTTGGACTAAGAGTAGATCCTGTTGGTACAGTTTTCCTGACGAGTCAGGGTATCATTGTAGTGAGTCCAAGGGAAGGAGACTCACCTCTCTGGGGGGTTGCTGGGCTGCCCAGGGGAGACAGAGGTGGCTGGTACCTACAGCTGCAGCTTTACTACTATGACTATAACACCTCTAAGTGCCATGAAAGGGAGATGTTTCTTTCTAATCCCCCACTAAAAAAGACTTGACTGGTAGGAGAACAAAACCCAGTGGTGACTGGATTGCATATTTATTGTTAGTTTTGAGTTCACATTTCACAAATTTTACGTACAATTCTAGATTTTAAAGAACAAGGGAAGTATGTCAGCCCAAGTTATTTATATATGTATATGCATGTGCATGGCCTTTCTGAAGTGCCTGGGCAAAGGAATAACTTCAATATTCCTATAGGTATGTTCATGCTAAGCTGGGGACTGCAATATGCTATTTGACCTCTCACTTCTGCTCCAAACGTGCCTCTGGTCTATGCCTGTTGCAGTCATTTATGGTTTTAAGGCATCTAGTTTCCCCAAAAGGCAAAGTAACACCACTCTTGTTTTGCTGCAAGACACCCAAGGTATATCTGTGTTGGAGCACATAGAGAGAACTGGGCTTGTTCTGGCTCTGCGAACCTGCTCCAGGGCTGACTGGTGGGAGCTGGGTGGGAATGAAAGGGACCGTGATGGTCTGACATGGACAGACCCCAGCTGGTATGACCCTGCCCTCTGTTAGCTCCAGGCGCTGCTTAACCGTGCTCCATTTTGTGGTGTAAGCATTCCCCAAGTGTCTTCTCCAAGGTCCATAAAAGGAACTGACCCTGGCCAAGCCCCCATTTCAGGGATGATATGTTTTGCTAGAAAGGCAGTTCTGTTGCAGGCAGGGAAAGGGGCCTGATCCACACCCAACTGAAATGTTCAGTAGGATTTAGACTAAGCCCACAAATCCTGATTCTGCAAAGATTTAAGCTTGTGCATAACTTTACATACGTGAATAGTCTCATTGAGGTCAAATGAATTAAAATAATGCATGAATAACGAATTACAATAATGCACCTGCTTAAGTCTTGGCGGTATTGGGGCCATAATGAACTGGGAAAAAAAAAAACAGGAAAGAAAAAAGCTGACTTTTTCAGAGCTATTAAGGTGTTATTTCAGAAACCTAGCCAGTGACAATTTTATTTACATGTACCATGCAAAGACTAAATGAATGGGAGTGTTTATTCATCCGTGTCATGTATTTGGGTCAATAAGGGATCCCATATGGCTTCAAAGGTTTGGCTTGTCTATTCTACTCAGAAAAGCACCTGAAAGTATTAGTTTTGCAGCCTGATCCCAGATGGATCAGTGGGTGTTCTTACTTTACGGAGACTGTGGGATTGGGATTGAGGCCTTATTAAAAATGGGCCCATATTGAAGGAAAAAATAGCGTGACAGGCTGAGTGAAAGGTCTGCACTGCTGTAAGGGCTTTGTTGCAGTGTGAGAAGCCGATTCCTCTCCAATATAAGGGTATGAGAGTTTAAAGAAGTTCTTACGGGGGCAAAATGTGCCTTGTGACTAAATTGAGGTTTGAGCTGAGGCGTTAGGGTGATACGTGCTGGTGCCTGCAGTGACTTTGCTGGCCACTTGTCCTGTCTTCTCCCTCCCTTCTGCCTTCAGTCCTGGTTTTCAGTCCCTGGGCTCCTCTCAGCTGCCCCTGAAAACGGGCGGATCTGGCAGAGCTTGTGTGCCGGCAGAGCTTGTGTGCCAGCAGAGCCCTCAAAATGGTGGCTAAGCAAGAGATGAACTGTGCGTGTGGGCACTGGAGCAGCTCTGGCAGATTTTATCCACAACGTGTAATCACCACCTTCACACTTAAAAAGTCCTCTGCTCTTCATCAAGTGCTACCAAAACACACTTACATAGGAAAGGCTGTGCTATGCCAGACAGCATATGTACAAACTCTCTGGTGGGCAATTTCTTACCATAAACTGACCTAAACCGTTCTCCCAGTGCACGCAGTGCTCTGGGTCTTATCAAAAACAGAAATCTATGTCAAAGATGGTGAGCTTTTTTTATAGTTCCCAGCCCCGGTGGAGCAGGGGGACAAAGCTGGCCCTGAACAGCTGGACTTGAGGGTGCTCTGCTTGGTCTCAACAGTGTCAGAGCTTGAGGAAGCTCACCAAGCAAAAGCAGACATTCTTGTGGTGTGTGTTTGCTGGAAACAGAAGCCCCACAAAGGGGTAATTAGTCTTGTCCAAGCCCTAGGTTTGGGAAGCCAGAGATTACATTGCTGTATGAACGTAATATAGGGGGTGAAACAACTTCTCCTTTTGGACTGGGGTCCTGGAGAGACACACTGCATTCCTGTGCAACGCATGCTATTTAAGCAACCTCAACCAGAATTATAAGGGATAAAAAAGACAAGATGCTTTTGGAGTCCATACCAGCCACGAGTAGTGTCAAGGAGCAACCCTTGGGGAAATCAAAGCCAAAGAAAATCCATCACCTAGGCTGAGGAGTCCCAGGGAGCCCCATGGAAAAATTGCCTTGACCCCAGGAGCTGTAGCTGAAGCAGTGTGGTTATACGCACCATGGTGGGGGAAGAAGTAGGTCATGGACCAGTACATATGGGGAATAAATCATAATTCAGATAGTAAAATCTGATCGTTGTGCTATAGGAGACTAGAAGCTTCTGCCATTGTCTTTGTGGGAAAAGATTGGGTCAGCTGGGATTTTCTGCTTATAGTAGCATCGTATAATCATTGTGTGGGCGTTGAAACTGGGGCGTGGTGAAGATTTATTGAGATATCCATATCTAATGCTAATCGGAAGAATACTCATCTCCTCCATGCCATTCCTCATCAGTAGATCACAAAAGGAAACATGTCACTCATATTAAATGTAGCGAAATTAGGTGAAATGGCTTTCTCCAAACCAGCTAGCACAGAGTCCCTTCTGCACAGGGCTGTCCCTGTCCAGTGGTCTGTTCTCTAAACCAGACCAAAGTCATCTGGGGAAGAATATCTTCTTCATTCAGCTCCTGTTGACAGGATTTTTAATGACAGCTTTGAAAATACTTTTTAATATTTTTTTTTTTAAAAAGGAGACAACGTCTGTGTGGGGAAGGCTCTGCTCTGTCCCATTTATTTGTGTATATATGCAAGTACTCCCCACGCAGACCCAAAAATACATACTTAATAACTGTGGCTCATTAGTGGCTTCAGACCCACAGAATCAGTCCTGTAAAATATGTCCTTATGCACAAAATAGTTACAAAAATATGAAAAATTATTGCATATGTGCATTTCCTCTTCATTTGCTGTAGGAAGACAGTTTGAAACTACTAAATGCTACTAGATTTTTTTAGAGGAAATAACCCTGCCAAGTGTATTTATTTATTTTAACTAGAAATTATTTGGAAGGACCAGAAGTATGAACAGCTGGTAAACTTCTCTTGATTATTTTCCCCTATACTTCTAATAATGAACTTAGATGATTTTAGCACCTTAAAAATACTCTTCTTAAACAGACTATGCGTAGGCAAATTTAGAACTGTACAGAAGTCCTGGAACACAGAAGTAATGATGGGGGAAAAAAACCAAAGATAAATGAGAGGTAAAAAGAAATAATAACAGGGAGAATAAAAATCTGTTTAAGGGACACACATAAAAGGTTAACAAGGAAAAGTCCACACAGTACAGGGTTTTGCAGCCTTATAGAGATGTACTGGAGAGCAGGTGGTTTGTAAGAATGCCAGTAATTTTGGGGGTGTCTGAGCTGTGAACTGAGGGAAAGCGTAGGATGAGAAGATGGCAATATGGGAGGGAAGGGGCTGAGGCAGCAGTGCTTGAGGAGAGAAAGAGGATCAGGTACCTCTCCTTACCCTCCCTGGTGGCCAAACACAGCCACCTTTCAGGAGTGGATCCTGTTGTGCCTCCGTTTAAGTCACAAGGGTGTCAGAGGGTGAAAGGATAAAAGAAGATCCCTTCCCATGCACAGCCACCAGCAACACCTCCTGGGATCCCACTGTGCCACCCTAGGATCCCAACCGACCCATAGTTTTGGGCCCCTCACTACAGGAAGGACATTGAAGTGCTGGAGCGTGTCCAGAGGAGAGCCACCAAGCTGGTGAGG
>JAOXJK010000001.1:80863237-80877042 GCA_025774025.1 Xenus cinereus
AAGGCGACTGTTCCTCCCCTTCCCTCCCCCAACAACCCAACCCAAGCAAGCCTAGTGCTGCTCCCACCTTTACGGCCACAGCGGTACCCTCAGAGATAGGAATAGCAGGGATCTGGCGGCGGTGCAATATTTATCCGACCCATCCACACCCCTCTGGCCAAGATCGAAGGATGGGGCGGGGGGCGAGTTGGTGTAAAATTATTCCTGTGGACTTGGAGGAGGTGGGGCTTTCTTTTCTCTGCTTTCTTTGAGTTGTAGCAGTTCTGAGCAAGCCCAGGGCTGCGGTGTCGGTGCGTAAGAGGAAGGCTGAACTTGGGCGCACTTTGCCAGCCCTGGGTTTAGAACAAAGCCTTCCCTCCTCCCACAGCAAGGCAAGGAGGAGAGGCCAGAGCATCCCTCCCCTTCCCCCCGGCCGCTTTCCCTGCTGCCCGGCCGATCTGGCATCCCCGGCTGGCTGGGCACGCTGACTGTCCTTCATCCTTCTCCTCCCCTCGCCCCGCTAAAACACACGCACCCAGCGGCTTTAATGTGATAAAAGACGAGACCTTGAGAAAAGTCAAAAGCATCTGGGGAAGAAAACAGGTTGGACATGTAAAGAGAAAAAGAGTTCAAGAGTTTCACCAGTGAGCCATGAAATGAAAAGTAGCAGCTGATGTACTGGAGGGAAGGAGCACAGAGTCATCAGCAGAAACTATGGATCCAAGGTTAACGGGGGGGCTGAGGAGGGCGGTGGGAGGAGAAGGGGGATGGGGAGCTGAAACTTAAAGCAATTACCGAGGCAAAAGAGACTGCAACAGAAAAGAGATGCGGGCTATTGCCTTTGCCTTGCGTGTGCTGCGATCGCTGGGAAAGAATCGCCAGGAAAACTCCTGGCTACACATTAGCAAAAGCCTTTGCGTTGTCGAGAGCCAGTGCCCCTCTCCTTCAAAACCACGAGGGCTGAGCACCTGATTGACTTAAAAAAAAAAAAATCCCAGAGGGCTTCCAGGAATTTGCATTTTCTACCCCCACAGTTCCTTGCCCAGGAGGCTGAAAGGAAAAAATTACTTCACTTTTTTTTTTTTCCTCACTAGAAAATAAATATAGAAATAAAGACTTGACGAGTGGTAGTAGTGGTGTAAAGGTTAATCATGCAGCTGGGTGTAGGTTTAAAAATACCAGCAATAATGGCAAAAGAACATCCCCCTAATTTTTCATTTAGAAATATTTAAATGAATGTGCTAAAAGCTGAGAATATTGTGTTGTTCTGGCGAGATGCTAAATTGAGGGCATAAAAATGAAATAAAATCCCATAGAGATTTTTCCCTGCTCCCTTTTAAATTAAATACCTCATATACAAACAAAAAGCAGGGTGAAAAGTTTTCCCTCATGGCAGCCCTAGGGCTAGGAGCAGCAATTCCCCTTCCTCGAGTCCCAGCACACCGAGTGGGGTGGCATGTCTCATCCTCGTCCCGGTTCCAGCATCCCACAGCAGTTCCCATGTGCGGCCGAGGCTTTTCCACGAAGTTGGCCAAACCCCAAGAACAATGAAGCCAAGGTACTTCGAGGGAGCAAGCTCTGCCGCGGCCTCCTCTCTTCCCTCCCCAGTCGCCCCCTTTGCCACGGTGCCCTCGGCAAGTTGCCCGGCACAGGGACCCTGCGGAGGTGTGTGTGTGCGGGAAAGGGCCGCAGCAGCGAGACCCTCCCCACAGTAGCCCCTGCTCCCTTTTGTTCCAAGGCAGCTGCAGCTGGACTACATTTCCCAGCAGGCTTTACAGAGACGGGGAGGGGGGGAGAAGAAAGGCTTTTCCACCCTTCTTCCTCCCCCATCACATTCCTCCTCAATGAGGAAAAAAAACCCAACCCTATTCACTTTGCTGACACATCATGTGCATTGAGCATGCAAAAGGGGCAGGGCTGCAAGAGGCAGCTCCCAGAAAATAAGGGGGAACTTGCTGCGTCCAAAATCAAATTCCAGGGACGCATTTAAAAAAAAAAAAACAACAAAAATTAAACAAACAAACAAAACCCCCCAAAACAACCACGGGGGGAAAGAAGCCAAAACAGCTAAACAGTTAAATCCTAAAGTAGGAAGGAGGTAGCCCTGAGCTTTGGCATGTTAATAAACACACAGAGGAGAGATGTTACTTTGGTGTGCGAAGACAAACAAGAGCGTTGCCAGTGGCTCCAGATACCTGACTTATGCGACTATTTCTCCATCACAAGCTAAAGCACATGCATGTCTTGCATAATGTTGTTTGCCACCATACAAATGTTTCTTTTCTGGCCCCTGTAGAGCCTACAGATTGCTTTACTGATCTTCTGCATCAGATGGCTTTATCCTTCTGGTACTGCATATATTCAGATCTGAGGTCTGTGTAAATATGTATAAACAAAATGCATATTTTGTAACAGATTTATTTTTAGTCCCTCTGTTTTTACGCTGGGGAGAAAGAAGTTTGTTTAATTAATATTGAACCTGTTGGGGTAAGAGTGGTTAGTGCTAACAGATCTGGTGAAAGCTGAAACCTTACCAAGGCTTTTAAAAACACACAGACACACACATTAAAAATTGCTGGGCTTGAGTGGTCTTCCTATAAACGCTGCCCTCTCAGTTATACCTTTGCCTTTAGCAAAGTGATGCCAGTTTAAATGAAGAGATGTTGGCCCCAGGTTTCTAAAGAATCCTGGTGATAGAGCTTCTCTCTAACAAGAGATTGGAAGCAGTGATTATAATGAACTAAGAAAGCTGCTCGCCAAGTCTCTGCTCCTTGGGGAGCTGATTCAACTCACACAGTTGTGTGCTACAGTGTGTGCATGTGTTTAGAAGCCAGACTGGAATGACTAAAGCAAAACTTGGTAATAGACCTTACATTTAAACATATGGGTGTGTGAATATATCTATGTGTGTACAGGTATTCATGTATGCCTGTGCGTAGACATATATAGAAATATAAATACTATGCATCCACTGTGTATTGTCTGTGTGATAAGAGATAAATATAATGTTAATATACACAATTGTCTGTGTGACAAAAGACAAATATAATGTCAATATACATGAGGTTGAATTTTATTTTAAATGGTAAATTAGATTAACTTTCCTGGCTGGTTTGGCAGAGCAAATTACTTTTGTTCAGCTGTGGATTTCATCACAGTATTTTGTCCTTGGTGTCCTAGGATACCTTGTCATGATTATTTCATTTTAAAGATCTTTACATGTACATACTAAAAAAATATTTGCCTGTGTTGCTGACAGTACATACCCATTCTGGAGAGAATAATTCAAAATCTATAGTTTTCACATTAGTGTTTTCTGTTCACTTTTGAATTGTACCAAAGGTAAGAGTCTAAGCTGTTTCACTCCATTATACCTTCTCTTTTGTCTCTGAAGTCTGGGATTCAACCTTACTGAGGATTTCTAAAATATATTAACAACCAGCATTGTTTCAGTGAAATTACAATCGATATCAAGGTGGTATTTTTATATCAACAGAATAGGACTTAGATGGTTGTTATATTTTTATTACACATAGTAAAACAGAGTTTTGGGCCATATTTGTAACTTCAAGTCCCATCTGTGAGGAGGAGGTGGCAAGGAGGCACTGAGTCTCAGATGGGCCCCTTGGGAACATATTTTCTTCCCAAATCCCCTTTGTTCCTAAGAACAAGCACCGTTTTCCCCCAACAGCATGTTGCTACCTCCTTCCTTTTGCAAACACCTCCTGGTCCCATCCACTGAGAGGTGGAGGGATGGTGGCAGCTTCTCTCAATTTCCCCATCCTCACCTTTCTACCTATTCCAGTGGAGAAATATCTGAGCTTCCTATTTTCTGTTTGAACTCCAAGCTCTGGTGTGTTTTGTGTGTGTGTGTGGTGGTAATGGTGGGTTTGTTCAGATTCCTGTGGCTGAGCTGTAGTATGAGTCACAGTCTAGTCATCTAGTAGTGACAAAGCTCTGGTAGGATGTTTGCTTGAATGGTGAACATTTATACTGCATTTTTTAGTCCATCTTGAGGCTAGCATTAGATATACCCTCTCTATAGAACAAGCTCGACAGCTTCTTCAGTTCTGGTATGGGAACTATGAATTAGAGCCAGATGAAGAACATTTTTCCACATTTGCTAGAAGATGTTGAAGATGTCCCTGCTCACTGCATGAAGGCTGGACTAGATAACCTTCAAAGGTCCCCTTCCAACCCAAACTATTCTATGATCCTATGTTCAGATATTCAGGTACCTTCCGATTATGTATAAGGTAAAAAAGAAGAAGGATACATTTTTCTAAACCATTTGTTGATTAGAGTGGACTCCTTTCTGTAACTCTTTGATTTCCCAAAGCTGAGTGCAGAATTGAGTAGAAGTGGAGTTTCTCCACTGCAGCCTTCTATATTGCAAGAGTTAGGTGAGCCTGGTTTAAACAGCTTCTTTTGTGGCCTCCTATTCAACACCTTTGCCACAGATGTTTTATTCTGCAGCTCTTTGTTCTATGTGGCTGCAGCTTGTCAAGACATCCATCCTGTATTTGTGCTCACTGAATTCCTCCTGAGCTCAGTGAGAATATGATGTTTCTAAGGTGTTCAAGACTGGGCCCAAATATAAATTTTTCCCTTTCAACATGTGGCTAATGAAAACATTGCTCTTCTTACCCCGTTCTTGCTGAATTTCTCTCTTGTTCTCCTATCATTTTACTAATAGTTGTCATTATATAGCTAAAAAGCTAATTTTACTGCCCTGTTGGTGTACTGAGCCCAGATCTGGCTTTGATGAAAATAAAGATCCACTAGGTTTGAGAAGGATCAGGGCTACCGTTTGCATGAAAAGCAAACTGTAAGCCCAGTCTTGTAGTTCGCACTCAAACAAACCGGACCACTGGAACAAATCCTGCATGTCCTTAGGCAAGCCTCACTGAAGTCAATGCGCGTTAAGGTTGAATAAAGGAATTCATTGATTTCAGTGGTTCTAATCTCATGTGTCAAGATTTATTCATGTGAGCTGCAGAATCATGTTTCAAAACTGATGGTATTTCATACCATAAAACAGATGCCCAGACCTGAAGCCAGATCTCTGGTTGCTATTCTGCTTGTGATTAGTGCTGGCTTCCTGTTGGTATTTTATGTATAACATTTGAACCAATAACTGAGGATCTTTTACATCAGGTAGATACAAAAATATTGTTAGTGGCAAATACATTTTGTATTTTTCTATCACTGCAGATGAAGGTGGAAAGCATTCAGCAAGGTAAGTCATGTGTTTCAGAGCTTAACATAAAGATAATTAAGAAAAAAAGATTAACACCAAGTATTCTATCACTGGCATTGTAACAAGTCAACACAAGTCGAGAAATGGAAGGGAAGAGTAGAGACCAATGGGCTCACTTCCAGTCCTGTGTAACCAAACAAGGGAAAACTTGGATCCCAGCAAAACTTGTTTGCTGCAAAGTAGTCCTAAAGGGATTAATCACTGAGGGAAAATGAGGACAGAAAGTCACTGGGCCAGCCCTTTTAGTGAGATCACATTTATTTTTCTGATGCCTTTTTACAGTGTAGATTTACAACTGGGAATTTGAAGGGAAACCTTTAGGAACAGAAGCCAGCCAGTACAGGAAAGACCTGAAGTCCTGTTCTTTAGATCCAAATTATTTCTCACTACTGTCCTTTAACTTTTGTAATCATGTATTTCCCCAGCAATGCAAATCAGATGAGGGTGAGATGAAGGAGCACGGGGACCAGAGAACGTACACAGACGTTCTGACAGCAAAACCCAGTATTGCTGATCCAGGGCACTCAAACGTCATGAGTCAGCCTGTTCCTAGCTAATCATGAGACTGAAAAAAAAAATCATGAGATGTTCTCAAATTAAATTTGGGCTTCCTTTTGCTCACTTTCTGATTCTAGTTTTGTCATATGCCTGGGATATATTTGCAAGCTTTTCCCAATAAATAAAAGGACTAGAAGGGGATTTAAGTCCAGAGCAAAGGGCATTTAAAAAAGCAAATCACATGCTAGTCTTGCAAGAATGGGCAAAATTGGGAAAAAAAAGGTTTTTGCAGAGACATAAACAGAGTAAAATGGGCATTACAGAACACAGTAGTATGAATTGCTTGGCATCCTTATACAACTCACCTAGTATTTAACTGGGACAAGGACAGGGAGGCTGATATTGAGCCCAGAAAAAGACAGGGAAAGCATATAGGCTGGAAATTTAGCATGAAAAACACATAGGAAGTACCAGGACACCAGTGGCCTTTTTTGCTCAACTTGGATGAATTGCAGCTCAAAGATTTGCATCAACTTTCTAGCTGTGTTTAATCCAACCTGTTCTTATTTATGTAGTGTCGCCATGGCTGGGGGAAAGTATCTTCTCACTTTTGTACTTGAGACCTCCAGAGGCACTTTTATGTTCAATTGGGAAAGGAGAATGAGCAAGGTGTATACACCTAGTGTATATACCTCCTCCTTTATTTTGATAGGCCTAGTGACTGTTAGAAAGCACTCAAAAGCCTTTGTTTTACTTGCTTCTGGAGGGGAGCTTATGTGTGAGGTGGGAGCATTTTAATACCCTACCAGAACATTGGTGGTCAAGAGAGAAAGACTCATTCACTCAGGGGTTTAATCTATTTTTTTCTGGTGCTTTGTTGTGTTTTGCAGCCTTTGCAGATCTTTTGTTGCACTTATGCTTAGTGCAGAGAGGACTATTTAAAGAACGTCAGTATGCTTATTTAAAGAAGAGAAAAAACAAATGAGAATGCAGAATGTACATTTTAATATGCTTTGGAGCTTTTCCCCACAATTACGTGTTAAGTAAGATACAATAACCAATAACTGATTGAACACAGGGACTTTCTGTCATAAAAATGTTGTTTAATTTAATTTTACTTTATTTTTTTTAACATCAGCATGTACAGCTCCTAGCACATTTGTGTATACTGGGAAGCCCCTGTGTGTGCTGCTGCAATACTAGGAGATAATCAGTATCTCCTACTCCAGAGAATGAGTGCATGGACTGCATGTGCAATATCCTGTTCCTCAACACTTCTCATTTGGCTTTCTCAGACCCCTTATTTTGAAGATGATATTCCCATCGCCTTGCTGTGGTGCTCTACAGTGTTACTTTCAAGCGATATTAACAGGGATGATATTGATCTGGATATATTCCCAGAGTGATCCTTGGAGCAAAATTTGTTGAACGAGTGTTATTTACAAATTCACCCCAATGTACAAAAGAAATTAAATTCTTTTTTCACAGCAGAGTGATAAAAGGATTCTGGTGACTGGATCAGCCTTGCAAAACAGAGTGAGGCTGGAAGTGCAGGACAACAGCAGCAACAACAAAATTGAATAAGGGGGTGGGGAGGCAGAGAGAAAAAGAAATACAGTATCTAGGAGGCCTCTGTAATTAAAACCAGATTAAATATTTGTGCTTTGCAAATGATACAAATTGATATAGTTTTAAAAAGCCATTACTGGTACTCCACTATGGGAGTTCAGTGTATTTTCTGCCCTAGGGCTCTGTTCAGCAGAAATGTTAAGCAGGGCTTCCGTGGGCAGAAGCCTGCTGAATAGAGTGAAATGGGCTTCTTCATCTTTTCATCCTGTTCAGCAGAAATGTGACTGTCCCGTGAAAATGTTTCTCAGTACTGCTGGGGACTTTTGCACAGAGCCAAAGAGAGGTGAAGGCTTCATTGTAATACTCCTCTTGCTCCCTGCTGGGTCACTGTCTGTTCAGTGCACTACAAAGCCCTGTTGCGTTCTGCCGCAGAAATTAATTTAATATTTTCATTTGAAGTAACAGTGGTGTTGGGCTAAATCACTGCCAGCGCACAAGGGAACAAAACCTTGGGAATATGTTTGCAGGCACTTTGTGTAAGAGCAAAATGCGGCATCAGGCAGCTAATTCAATTGGGATGGAGCCAAGGTGCCAGGGCTTTTTCTACACTTGCCGCAAGAAGACGGAGATCAGAAAGTTGGTGGCCTCTGCCACAGCCAGGCCTGGTTTCTAGGGTATTCAGGCAAACACAGAATTTCCCCCATGACAGATGACTTGTTTAGTAGAGTGAAGACATTAGTGGCACAGGTACATCTTCCATAACATCATGGCTGAAGCGTGTCAGTTTGAGATGATAGTTGGTTATTCTCTCCTATCTTTCCTTACTAGAAATCTTAAACAAAGGATTTCCCAAGCTACCCAAGAGATTTAAATTCATAACACTTGTTGGAAAGAGGCTTCTAAATCTCCTTTGCAGCCTGGGAAACCTCAGAATTAGTGTGAGGTGTTTTTTGCATGACTCTGATTTCCAGCCAGGTTTAGGTATCAAGCTGCCCAAGTTTTCCCATGTGCTACTGGGAACTGAACCTGTTCAGAAAGCATTTCGTAGAAACAGTTGGCTCATCACCTCCTGCCTGAAAAGGAGGTCAAGACACGCTCTGGGGAGTGATGCTGGAAGGTATGGACTGATCATTCCTGAGGAAGGAGACAGATCGACTAAAAATGAGGAGAGAACTTGTGATGAACTTCAATATCCTGTTGAATTCCTTGTTAACGTGAAACGTCTGGGAGTAGGTGATATTCAGCAGAGATAGGACACTTCTCTCAAGAGAAGCCCAGTCTCAATGACTCAATGGAACTAAAGTGTGAATGCACACATCCTGAAAGGGATGGAGCACCGTAAATCCAAGTGACTAAAGTCACTTTGAGGATGTTTCTTTTCTAAACCTTTTGCACTTTGACACAATGTTATGTTTTAGCAGCTATATGCCTGAGTTCTTATGCTTCTAGCCCCCCTTTTTTTTTAAAAAAAAAAAAGGTAGCGAATTTGGCTACTCTTTATTTTCATTGTGTAACTTGATAAGTCTCAAAGTGACTTGATTCTCAGGGACGGGGTGGGGAGGAAGCACTTTTTCCAACAAGAGAAGACAAACACCCAGAATTTGCTGATCAAATTGTAAAGTATTCCTTGAGCCTCAAGGTCACGGGAGAGATTTTCAGAAGTGCTCAGCATTATTATGCCTCATTTGAATTTTACCCTTCACTTCAAAGTTCATGATGTTAGCCCAGTATGAGAGCTTTTAAAAATCACACTGCATTGATTTAAATCTCACAGGCAGCGATTATACTTTGCACTGACACCACAGGTGTAAATCAGGGGTGTGTTACACTCAGGACTTGCTTCAGCAGTTCAGCCCAGGCACATCTCCTCTAAGTAAGACACTTGATGTTCTTTCTGCACTGGTTGCACTACACAAATCCTTGAAATTCCTTGCCTTTTCCAGAAAGAACATTTTCTTGACCAGCTTTTCCCAAATGTCCAGGACTATGTGGAGCTTAGCTACCTTTCCCACAGGCTGCTTTATAATATGGGAACAGTACCAGAGCCTGGGTTTTTACAATATTACACTTTGTATGGTCATTTTCATGGGTATAAAAGTCTGTTTAAAGAGATTCAAAATGTTGTTCTTTCAAAATACACACACAAAAAAATTCAGCTGAGATCTATTTGTTTTAATTCTTCCCAGAGAAAACTAACACAAAAATCTCCTGTAGGGAATCATGCTTCCAGAAAGTAACTCATCTACTTTGGAGTATGTGATATGTGAGAAGCAGCATACAAAAACTAAGTTTGGTGTTTAGAATAAAAAAAAAAATGGGTAGAGAATGGACCTGGCTTTATCTCCTTGCCTCCAAATAGGATGTGTGTGCCTAACTTGTGATTTTGGGGGGATGAGTAACAGAACTTCAGTCAATTCTTCATGATCATTCCTGACAAGAGAGAAAAATGTATTGTTTACCCCTTTTATCTGAAGTTCTATGTTACACTTACTGATGCAGCTGTTTTTCATAAAACCACCATGGGGGCAGTGGTCATGAGATTTGCAAATGTGCCAAAAGTTTTGATTTTAATAGATTTATTTTTTTTTCTTGCACTAGAATGTCTGAATTTTTCAGAAGTCCTTTTACCTATGGGTATGACAGCACAGGAAGGGACTTTCCAAGGACTGAAATGAAAGCAAAAGCCCAGTTGATGATTTACACTGTCACGTAACGCAATGATAGTTTGTCAAATGCATAAAAATACTGGTAGCATTTTGCATTTAAAGGGCCAAATCTTTTCTGTGGATGTAATCAGTCATTTTCCATTGAAGTCAGTAAGAGTTGTCTGCACGTAGAATAGAATTTCATCCTATGTTGAGATTTGTGGCCTGCTTGGTAGGTTTGATCCTGTGATCCAGATAGAAGGCTAAAATGAAATAGCTGGGAAACACCAGGGGAAATATAAGAGAGAGATGGAAGGACAGGATGAAAGGCAGAACAGGAAAGCGCTTCTAACACAGTGGGAGAACAAGGTATAGTGTTATAACTAGAGAAATGCTTAGAGCTGATAATGGAAACCATTTAATTGCAAACAATGGATTTGAGACTACAAGATGAAGAGCTCCTGCCTCAAGGGAAATGCCAGATTTTAAAGGTATAGGGGCACCTAACACCTTCTGAAATCAAACAAATCGGAGCAGGACAAGTCAGACTTCTAAAGCTGCTTGGTATCCAAGTCAGAGGTATAAATACCTTTACAAATTTAGTGTTCTGGGCCCTCAAACCTTCTGTGTTGAGGAATTCTATGTTCCAGAACTGTAATGCTGATGTGAATGAATGTAGCATGACAGAAAAATCCCACAAGCCAAATCCTGAATGCCTCGCTAGAAGAAGGAGAAGGAAATTTGTCCTTATAATGATAGGACAAAGACTGGGGAAAAGCCTCAAGGTGTTCCATTGTGGATGCCAGTTTTGTAGAACTAACTTTTAGAGACAGCCAAAGTGAGTATTGTTATCTTTTGGTTGCACTCTAAAATTGCTGCATATCTGCTTTTAGATTATGACTACATCCTAGAACAACATCCTGTCTTCTGTTGTATTGATAGCGTAGCTTCTAAAGTTTTTGATGTGATCCTTCTCTCGCTAAGAAAGCCAGAAGAGTGTGTTTATACCCACTAGCCTCTAGAGTCTTTGAGTTTGGACAGATCTTGCACTTGTCCTGACTGATATTAAGAGTATTTCTGAGAAGTCAGTCTGTGTAAACCCTTTCTGTGGATGTGGAAAAAGTAAAGCAAGAAGATAAACATGTTCAGAAAAATCCTGATCTTCTTGAAAGACTAGAAGTATTTTAGACTTCTTTCAAGTTGTTCTTCACATTTGGAGTTATTACAAAGAAAATGTGTCTGCTCTCTTTCTTTTACCCTCCCTAGATGAAGGTGACTAGAATTCTAAAAATCCTGTTAACTGGAATATGGTCAGAAGGAATCACTTTTTTCTCCTTTTCCTATTGAAGTAATCACTGGAAAGTTTGGGTTTATGATGCTTTAACAACAGAAGCAATATGCTGCAAGGTAATATATCTATTGTAATGAGGAAACAGGGAATAAAAGTTGTATGTGGCCAGTTAGAAAGTGAAATATAAGACAGGGCAGCTGAGTATCGAGAAACTGTGAGGAAGAAGGAGAGCTGGTAGTAGATGCAATTTAGGGTATCCTAATATGATGCATTAGCTGTATTATCAGAGGGATAATAGTATATTGGTCCAGAAAAGGTCTTAAGAGGTCATCTTGCCTCTTCCGTTCCTCCAAGAGGAGTATCAAAAAATACTCCTATCCTTTTTGGAGGTTGTTTGTTTAACCTTTTGTTAGAGATCTCCAATAACAGTGATTTCAGCATCTCCAAAGGGAATGTGTACCAGCACTACCTACTTTTGCCTTTAAGTAAGTTTTCAGTAATTCTAGTCTGACTCTCCCTCACTGCAATGTAAATCTAACCCTTCCTGTTCTATCCTTCTGGATGAGAAGAACCAGCTAGTCCCTTCCTCTTTTTATATGTCAAAAGACTATTAATATGTCACTCCTCAGTCCTCCTGCTAACCTAAGTAACTCCAAGCCTTTTACTAACACTTTCTTTGTAGATCAAATGTTCTCCAAATTTCTGATTGCTCTTCCTAGTGTCCTCTGCTTTCTCATTAATTCAGCCACTCGTTTCTTGAAGTGTGGCACTCAAAATTGGACATAGCTGTCCAGCTAAGGCTTTGCCTGTGTTGATTAGAGCAGAAGCATCATTTCATATATCTTAATAACTTCACTCCCATTTCTGCACCTCTTTTTGCAACAACCTGACATTTTTTATTCTCATTCGGCTTGAATGAATGTTGTGGCCTGCTTATCTTAGACATTGGCATTTCACTTTTCTCCATATCTTTTCCCTCTGATAATCATAGGAAATTTGTGAATTCCCTGGTTCATTTTGCCTCTCCTGAGGCTTTTCCACCAAAGACAAGCTGGCAACATCTCTCAATCTCACTGAGATAGCCATTGTATCTAGTCCCCAGTTAAACTGACTTTGGGAAGAGGAAAAAGTTATTTCCATAAAATAATTCCAGTTCTATAAAGCATCTTCTCAGTTAAGCTGGAGAGATGATCTTAAAAGGAAAAGGAACATATTGCAGGATGGAGACACTCCATCCTTATGCAGATGCATAGATGGAAGGGAAGTTCACTGAGCTCTCATGTCCCTCCAGCAAGCAGGATGACTTTTGCCATCATAATCTCCAAGTAAGTTGCACAAAGCTGTTAACAATTTTATAGGTGACTGCATAATGTTATTGCATAAATGTACTTGACAGATTAATGTATGTTACACGACTTCCCCAGAAAACAATATAAGCAGTATCAATAAATGAAAAGCAATGTACTTCATTATGTTTTACAATTTATAATTTATATTTATATTAAAATCTGTGACCTGAAGACAAATAAACCGATTTTTAAGCAGTGGGCAGGTTGAAACAAATGTCTAAACTTTTCCTGTTGACATCTCACTGATGTGGGAAGGACAACACAAGAACCTCGCCCCTTCCAGGTAATGTCTTAAAATTATACACTTCATGAAACTGTACGCTTCTTTGCAAGAAGTTACACTAACAGTAATTGCCACTTTTATTCTGGTGAACAAGTCACTGTTTTATAATGCTGAGAAAAAGTCTCTTTGCTCTACCAATGAAATACGCATTAAAACAAATCAACCAGCATAATGTCAATGAATTAACAACTAATACATAAAGAAATTATACTTGACTACTTTAGTCAATTTTAATTGATGGCCTGATTCTGAACTCACAGAAATCTTTCACTGATATAACCAGAGGTTACAAAGGTAACATTCCCAATTTGCAAAATCCTTCAGGCTTCCCTTTTGTAAAAGTTAGTTCAAATGCTTCATTAGCTTGTTTAGAACCACTATAAATCTCTGAATAACTGCTTGGAAGCTTAGCCTACTCACACACCTTACTTCAGATGTCAGGTTTTATCAGGTATTTACGTACCTTGCAAAGCCCTGCTTTTGTTGGGTCTAGCACTAGAAAAAGCCTTTGTACAGAACATGTGAGAAGTTCCACTGATTCTACATTGAAAGACTTTCATATTCATTAGGATCTGCAGGATTGACCTACTGGTCCTTACAAATGTGCGTAGAGTTTAGATTTTGAAAATCCTCCATACAGTTAAGCTATTTTATTGATTGAGAATTAAATACCCCCCTTTGATATTTTCAATTCAGAGACCGAGTAGACTGACTACGGAAGACAAACTGACTTAAGGCATTATCTTTAGAAAAAGAGCGAATCTAGCTTCTTGATTTTACCTGTTCAAGCCATGTGCAGACACTAAATAAGTGTTCAAGGCCAGGCTGGATGGGGCTTTGAGCAACCTGCTCTAGTGGGAGGTGTCCCTGCCCATGGCAGGGAGGTTGGAACTCAATGATCTTTAAGGTCCCTTCCAACTCTAACCATTCT
>JAOXJK010000001.1:80888127-80952452 GCA_025774025.1 Xenus cinereus
GTGCAAACTCAGCTATTGATGACAAATCTTACAAGGTTACAGAAAGTGAAAATATATATTACATTTTGATTAACAAGAGTCAAGTGAGAATCATTGATACTTTTGACATGCAGTAGAGATTAACCTGCATTTTCTGTAATTTTCTGTTTTTCTAAAGCACTTTGAATCAGCTAAGATTGCCTAAAGATTTATTGGTTAACTGAAGCTTTTCTAAAAATGAGAAAGATGAGAGAAGGTTCCATTCTCAGAAATGTTCAGATTTGAGTGTCTCTGTGTATAAATGTGCTTGTGTGTGTGCGCGCTTGGGTGTGAGCATAAGGTCTTTCTCTTTGATATCACTCAGGCAGAAAGCCAATATGCGCATGCAAATGAGCCTGAAAATGTAATTAAAAATATATACATACTGGAGTCTGTGATACAGAATTTAATATGAGATGCAGGTTACAAAGTGACAAGTAACATTTCCTATATAATCACTGATACTAACTCTCATCTGTGATTTATGCATCGTATATGTTATTAAGTGCCAAACAGATAAATGATGGAATTATTTCTTTAGATATAATTTCACTACAATAAGGGAATGCAAAGTACGTCTTGGTCATTCTTTTCCCCTCAACCAAAACAAAAGTCAAAATACACCTACCATGAAAATATTACTACAGAGGCTAAAAGTATTTTATATAGGGTCAGAAGAAGACCTTTTTGATAACATATCTTTCCTGGCAATAAAATGTGATAAAATAGTCTTACTTGTGTCTTTAATGTAGTGAGATCAAGGAAATTCTGCCAATCATTAACACACATCTAGGAATCATACACAGATGGAAAAAGGTAAAGATTGCCAGGTGAAAGACGTAAATAATTTTAGCCTTTATTTCATTGTAGAAAACAAAGGCTTGCACTTAAAAGCTTCCATGGAAGGCATCTAAGAAACTCCAAAGTTTACACAAGAAGCCAGTTTTTGCCTGAAAGTATTTTCTAAAAGTTAGGTTAGAGTACGGTTAGGGGGCAGAACCTGATACTTCTGCTCTTAGGGAGAAGCTACTTGGAAAAGCTTTATTTTGCATTTAAAAATGCAAGTGGAATCCAGATGTATTTCTGTCCACAGCTCCGTAGCCCATAAATATATACAACCTAAGCTGTGCCTTATTTACGTTATTTTATTAACATTCTTTGCTGAGTGGGCTTGAATGGAGCACAATCTCTCATATAGAGGATCTAATTATAAACACAAGGGACAGAACCAAATAAGCAGTCTTTAAAGGGAAAAGAGTCTGGCAGCTTTGTTTAAAGTGTCCTTTAATGAACTTCTTTAGCAGCTTGTATCTTAGCAACACATTTTATTACATACCAGTGCGGGAGAGGCAGTTTGCAGATGGAGTTGCACACAGTAATTTATTTCTCCCCCTTTTTTTTCCTTTTTTTTTTTTCCCTACTTCTCTGTGGTGACTCAACTGGAATGTGCAGAGTAGCTTTTCAAACACTGATAGCTCACTCGAAATCCCTGATTGGTTCATTTGTATCTGTTCTGTTTTGTTAGTTGGTGAAAAAGGCATTTAGTATGGTAAATGCGTAGTGATTTTGCTTGCTCTTAGAAATTCAGATATGACTGTTCTGAATAGGCATGGATTTAAATTAAAAACAACCCAAGCTTCTTTCAATGCACTTTTTTCCTTGTCTGTGTTACACTCAGCGCTAGTCCTCATTGCACACACAGACGAGTTTCCAGATTTGTAGGTTATTTACTCTCCACTGTTACATGGGATTGTTTTAACATATCATCTTTTGCTCCCCTAAAACTAATTGGAGTGTAGCAGTGACAGGAACATTTGCAATCTTTTTTCTTTCTCAGACAAAACCTGGCACTTAAGCTGCAAATATATATATAAAAAAACCCCTGTTGTTTTAAAACCAATTGAAATATTGCACTACTGTCACTCCTTCAAATGACCTATAGTGCTTATCTTTGTTGGAAGAAATACTTTTTGTACTCTCCTAATTGCAGGCCAAGTTCTGCTTGTATGCTTAGAGTGAAAAAGTCTGTGAGTAGCTTTTTTCAGTAGGGTCTGGTGAGGAATGCAATACTACTGAAGATGTGTATGAGCAATAGAATCTAGACTTCGTTATTTTTTTCTCATAAATTAAAGGGAAAAAAAAAATGCCTTTTATGAGGAAACTAAGTACCATTCAGCTCAATTTACATTTTCTGCTGGCTAGGCAGGTGTAAATCCAGAAATATATTTCCCTGGAGTTTACTGGAGTTACCCAGAGTTTGCACTGGTGTGATAAAAATCAGAATCTGGCCAGAGGGAGAAAAGCAGGTGAGAAGAGGAGAGGGCGGATGAAAGCAGTCCAGAGTGTCAGGAGAACCCACAGAAGACGGAGATTTTTGGCTTAAAGATACTGGTCTTGGGGAAGGTTTCATAAAACTTCTGTTAACAGCTAATATGCTAAGGTTTAATATTAAAAAGACAAAACCCATCCGTTTCATAAAGTCCACTGATATTTTCAAGTAGACCGGAGATGGAATTATTTCTTTGCTTAACATTAGTTAAATGCAAATGTAGTTTCATTAACTGACAAACTGTTACATTTCTCGACTCCTTAGTTCAAAAAGAAGTTTCTTTTCACTCCAAAATATGGATTTGACTCCAGTTTTCTGTTTTCAGTATGTCAGATGCGAGGCTGCCTGTTGTCCTCTTTGGATCTGCAATATCTCAGCCTTATTAGGAGCATAAAAGAAGTCCTTTGAACTTTAAAAACAGAAAGTGCACCACGAACAGAGGAGTAAAAGACACAGTCCCATCTACCTTTAAAACACTGTGGTATTAGACCCAAAACAGAAGGATGTCTTCTGAAGCCAAAAGCGATTAAGTTGCCATGTGATTAACTTATTTTTTTCTTTTGCAATTCAGTCCACTGTTTATTAACTTAAATTGGATTGAAAAAACTCTAAGCTGGGGGAATGCCTCAGAATCTTGCACAATCACCACGATTAATGATGACAGGCTGAACTGTTGAACAAGCTAAATCATGAAATTCGCAATATTGCTAGACAAAGGGGTTATGTGTTTTTCTGCAGCTGTATTGGCCATAACAGAAGGGACCAGCATTTTCTGGTACAATTCATGTCCTGTCATGAGAAACAGTATTTATTCCATGCACAACATTTGAAGACCAGGTCTCAGGGTCAGTTTTTTACCGTGGTAGTGCTGGGAATATTTAAGTGAGGTGTAAAAGCAAGAGTCTTAACGTACTTAGAAATTTCCTCCACAAATGTTGTGGTAACAAAGAACAAAATGAAGAACTTAAATATCTTCTGAAACATTTCAGAAGCAATTAGGAACCTGTGTATCAGATTGACCAAAATAAATCAACCAGTTCGAGTTGTTAATTTTTGCTTCAATAAAGAAAGAAAATATTGTTTTTTCCAGAAACTTCTTTAACCCTCTGAGCACTAGCACTGCACCTTATTACAGAAGTACTTTTACTAAGGGAAACTTAAAGGAACTTCCATCCCCAAATGAAGCAAAGACTCATTTATAAACAATGAGAGCAGGAACAATGAAAGCTGAGTGCATTCTGCATGAATAATGTAACTGAGGGCTGTGAAAAGCCTATGATTTTCGTATACCAAACTCAGTGTGGGAGTGCAGCATTCAGCTGATTTTTTCAACATTGGAGATTCATCCCTTCCCCCCCCCAACGTGTATGTGCAAACATACACACACAGAGGACTAGCACTGATGATTAAAGAGAGAAGTCATCAGCAGCTCCTGTGCAGTAATGTTGAGACTCAACTGTAAATTCATAAAACTGATGGAACTTAGGTTGAAATCTAGGCCAACACTTAGCTTTAATATACGCCTTAGGTAGGTGGAGGAAAGGCCAAAGACTTGTTTTAAGAATAGAGTTTGAGTGTCAGTCTGTATTCTTGGCTGTGAGTCTGATTTTGTTTGCATTTGTGAGTTTTTAATTCAGAGAGCTTACAAGGCCTTCACTATGAACTCATATTTCTGGCACCTTTAGATATATCATTTTTATTTATGAGACTAAATCTGGATTTAAGAGCTGTATTTCAGGCCTCTTGGTTGAAAAATATAGTTGGTTGTTTTCCTTTTTTCCCCTGTTTTCTCAATTAAAGTAATTCTCCTAAAGGTGCTGAACTGTAAGCTCTTTGGATTTGGGTCTGTCTTTTTCCCGTGTGCATTCAGTGTTTGGCTTAATGAGATTCTCTTCCAGGACACCCAGACCATAAGGTAATGCAAACAGTGAGTAATAAATTGAAGGCAATTGTAGCTGAAGTTTAACCATACACAGTGTTAGAATAAACTTTCCCCAAAACTCATCTTTGAGTGTCTTTGCCAAATATGTTACAAATCTAGAGCAAGCAAACTGGAATTTTCCTGGCTTGGGCTGTCTGAGGTGGTCCATTCCATTCAGTGTTATGGATCTGCTATCCTATAAAGATGTTTGTAGTTTTATAGAAAATAATATACATAGTTATTTTCTTAAAGTTGAGTTGTTGGGTATTTTTGCAGTTTGGTCCCTGGTTACTCTTTGAAATTGCCACCTATTAAACTGTCAAAGGGTAATGATGGATTTTTTAAAGATGATCCAGTGTTCTGAAAGCTGGAAACCACTAATGTTTTTCCTGAAAATCTTTCTACTGTGCGGCACCTTTTATTTCTACTAGTGTTAGATGGGCACAATCACGATCAAAAGCTTTGTCCATAGTTACAATTTCTGATAGTTTTCCATTTTTCTTCACCATTTGAAAATAAAAATAAAAGAAGGAAAAGGTGTAACATCAGTCAGATTAAGATTTTGCAGTTTTGTTGGGTTCAGTTGAGCTGTGTTGATAATTCTGGAGCATCTGGGACAGTTGGACGTAACTTCCCCCACCATCCCCAAACTACTCTTTATTAAAAAAATTCCCTAAATTTGCCAACCACTGATAAAATGTTTGACTTGATCCCCGAGATTTTTACTCTCTTTGAACTAGTTTCAACTCAAGCCACTGTTAGTTTGCTGATGGTCTTTCTCTAAAGACTGTGGCTAAACCTTCAGATTTTGGTGTCACTTGCAGTTATTTCTTTAAAAAATAGCTTTAAAATATTCTTCCAGAACAAATAACTAGCTGAAAGTTACTACATATTTACTTAAACATTCACTTGGAAAAGATGTTTTGATCATCAGATACTTATGTATTCATCAGCTGGGCTGTTGCAACCTATCATGTAAATACATAAAGTTTTTAAAATGCATAGTTCTCACCAGATTGGACACATACATGACCTGATGTTTATTAAAATGCAGATTCTTGACACAACTGAGCTCAGAGCTCTTACAGTCTGTTGGGTTATGATCCACTGAAGAAATTTACCTTCCCAGCTTAAGGATCTGTTAGCTAGGCATGATTCTTTACACTATTTTCAATTTAGGCTTTAAATTAGCATTAATGGAATACTGGACTTTCATTGGAATTTGGTTTGATATGCTGAATGTGCAATGAATCAGTCTTAAAAAATATTTGGTTGCTTTACAAGCCTATCCAATGTTACTCTGAGAGAATTGTCTGCTGTCTAGACTAAGAGCATCCAAAATGGTTCTTTGGTGAAAATGGCTTAGAAGGAAAAATAGATACAGAGATTTGTGTTTCAAGGACCAGATTCTGCCAAACTCAAGCATTTGGGCATAAGCACCCTTCATATTTTAAGGAGGAAAATATCCCCTCCACCTGGTAGAAGAGGCTTCCAGACTATACAGACATCAAAACACCCAAAGAGCATGAGAAACAGGAGTAAGAGATGGTATCTGGAACAAAGGGAGTAAAGTTTGAGTTTATGGGTTCTTTGTGAACACAAAAGGGAGGCCCCAGTACTGGGATGGGAAATCAAGAGGGATAGGTAAAAGTTTGATATGGGAAGATGATTGTCTTTCCCAGTTCTTGGCATAGGGGAGGCTGAGGAGCTTCTATGGAGGAACAGAACAGCAGGCAGGTTGTGACGGTATGCATACTCATAGCTGGCATAGATCTGAGCAGTTTCCTCTTCCTACATTTCCTCCTTTCCCAGAAGAAACAGAAGCTAACTTTTTAAGATTAATTAGCTAATTGTGATAGACAGAAATTCGGTTCTGCAAATTTCATGCTAGATGAGGAGTTAAAATGAGGATTGATACTCCTATGCATGCTTTTCAATCTTAACTCTGCATCAACCTCATGCAAATAAATGTTATTGCACGGAACAAACTTTTTCTGAGTGTGTACCCAGGGAATGTGTGGGGAGATGAGTTTTAATGTTACTAAAACCAGTAGTGGTTGGAATTGTCAAAATGCCGTGCATTTTTATTTCTTAAGGCTAATATATTCCAGCTTTTTTCATAATTACCAGCTATAACTGGAGGTGTGATTGATACTCTATACTGGAGTGTCGTTACTAGCCTTTCTAAATTCTGATGTCCATCTCAAAATGTTTCATTAACCCTCAAGTTAGAGTTAGGATGTCTCTGCTCAATGTAGTAATTTGAAGCAAAACCATTTCATTTGCACATATTTTTAACTCGCAGAATGGATGAGTCAGTTTTCTTACCTTACCTGTATACCAAGATGATCTAGCAAAATGCATGAGGGACCCTCTCTTTGTTTAGGTAGGTAAATCTACCTCAGCTTTCATTGGGTAAGTAAGAAAATACATCAGTGTTGTCTGAGAGATGTTCACATCTGATGCTATCACTTGCCATGACTAAGATGATCTGTTTCTGATGTGGATATTGATAATGCTCTCTGACTAGTGGAAGTAATTGTACAGTGAAAACTGAACTTCTGCTAGTCACTGGTAGTTGGACTGGCTCCCAGCTGGTTTCCTATCTTCACTGCATGGCCTTGCCTCCTTCACCCTGAAGGATTTTTAGGTTGAAACATAAAGACATACCTTCTTGGGATAAGATACCCTTTTCTTTAGTCTCTTGGATTTTGTAGGAAGGTGGTGGCTGTGCCCATGTCAGCGAGTAGTGCAGTGGATTGGAAGGAGATCTGGAGTGTATAGCAGTTGATGCTGAGGACCTGTTGGTGCTGAGGACACTGTACACATCCTGAGAGTTCAGGCTAGCCCTAGTCTGGCCCCAGGGCCTGAGTGTCTGTTACTGCATGGAACACGTCAAGTGTGCTCCAGAAGCGTACCTTCTATTGCGTTTAATCCAAAAGGAATCCACTTGGTCTACTCCAAGATGACTTCATAATGCAAACCAAAGTACAAGATCTGCTCTGAGCAGATCACTGAGTGATCTGCTTCAGAAGTGAGCTCTTGATTTGGAAGTGGTAATTAATGTGGATTTATCCAAGATGTATTCCTTGCTGATGGGTGCCTCTGACACTCAGCACCACTCTAGCCCTTCTGTTTTCATAATGATGTCATAGGCCATGAACAGAGGGAAGGGAGGAAGACAGTTGACCTCCTTGTGAACATGGGTGTATCAACTGTATGCCTTTGTATTCTGCATGCTGGAGGGAAAGGGAATGAAGAACCCGCTCCTATTATCTTTTCCCACACTATTTTGAGGGCTAGACATGTTTTACATCCCTGAGCTCTTGGCCATTTCAGGTCTAATGGAAATCTGGAATCCTACTTAAAGCTTTCATATTTTTTATTTCAGATGTAAGACCTATACCTCACTATGGCTGGGAACAGTATCCTTCGAGGAGAAAGTCTCATCCACGGCATAGCAGTATTTTGGGTTGCAGCCTGTAATCAGTCTATCTATGTTAACAGAAGTTAGTGTCTGTCAGTTTTGTTACCTTTCTTGGATATAACCGTAGAGGGACACTTTGGAACTCCTTACATTTCTTGAAGAAAATGTCACAAATTCACTTTTTCAGTAGGAAATATTCCCCTTCTTTTCAGATTCCTAATGTTTGTACCATTATCCAGAACATGAGACCCAGCAAAAAAATCAATGTGATTCATAAGCACGGTTGGAACTTATTTGGCTTAGTTTACTCTTAACGTTTACTCTTAACTCTTTCCAACACAATTGGAAGAAAGCGTACTAGTGCCATTCATTAATGTTAAAATTTAACATTGGCTATTATAAAACAAGGGAACAAATGAGTAGTCTTTCAATATTCTTTTTTTTAAAAAAAGTAGCATTCTTTCACATAAAACTTTACCACTGCAGACCTTCAGTGCTACTAGGAGCACTGTAAGCACTGTAATCAAAATGCCAGTGGTGCTTTCACTTACCAGACTGGGGACTGTGTAAGTTGGGTTAGTTCTCACACTGACCTAATAGTATGCAAGTTTTGTCATAATATAACTGACCACACTTTTTTCCCCAGCAGGTGCTCAGATACCACAGGTATAGTTGAGCTTATACGATTCTTGCCTGACACACAGTCATGATTTCATGCTGTCAGGATGTTTTTCAATGGCGTGACACTCCTCCTCCACAGTAATGAGTCTGCATAGAAACATAGGACTACATCACACAATTAGACGGAGAACTGTGTATGCTAAGGGAGCAGCATATAGTGGTGTGCTTGGTCTGTAACAAACATTTCTTCAAAACTTTGTGAGGTAAGTGGTGTGTAAAAGTAAATTATACAGTGGTCCTCTAACTGCAGAAATAAAGGTTGGGTCTTGTGGTAGCCTCAAAGAAGTGACAAGAAGAATGAAGTTCTGGAACAATTTTCCAAGAGAGAAAGTGGAAACAAACAACCAGTCTTGTAATATCCAGGGGAATTTGTGACATGCAGAGGCACTGAGGAGCCTTGGCTGGCTGCAGAGGAAGAAAACGCATAGCCACTTGTTTGTGAGCTGTAATGTTTGCAACTATTTCTGCAGGATACAGAAAAAAATGTTAAGAGTTGAAAGGGTAACTCAATATGTTAGCCAATCTCTATTTACTGCATATGGGGAGTCAATGCCAGCTGTCATAAATTTCCTGATGCACAGATGCTTTTGTCATATTAAGAAACCGATTTCAAAATTATTTTCTGTTCTTGGTCTTACACCATCAGTCATAGGAGTGTCTTTTATAATAACTTGCATACAGAGTTTGTTCTAAAACAGAGGTTGCTGACAGTTTGTAGGACAGAGTTGGTATTCTCACAGTAAGTCAGAATGTTTCTGATGCTTCATTTATCTTTGTGATTTTGGTACCTAGAAGAGCAGGGGAACATTTTTCTGGAGGGCAGTGTTGCAGTCAGACACAGGGTGGTAAAGAGAGGACTCCCTACACAGTCAGTGATGGAGATGACAGTTTAAGTTCTGACACTGGTATTTCTTTTTTTGCTGCCAGGAAGCACCAGAAGATGGCATGGTTTGTACAGATGCATGCTTGAAAGTGAATGAGTGAGCTTGTGAAACTGCTATTAATGATCTTGGATAGGGTGTTAAACATTGTCATAAAGAAAAGCAGCAACATGCAGTCTTAATCCTTATTTCTTCTTTCCGCCAATAAGGGACTTCAGTGAAGCCCAGCCTTTCCACCTATCTTTTTCTGAGTTTGGATGGCACAGAAAAGGGGAGGCAGAAGTGAAAAGAAAGCAAGTGTAATGTGATCTTGGTACAACATACACAGAAAGGTCAGCCTGACAAAAAAAGGTATTGATAGTAACTGGACAAGATGGCACCTTCTCTGAAGAATTTTGACATAAAGCTTTCTGTATCTCTTCTGTATCTGTCAGTTCAACCCTGAAAGGCATAGACTTATCGCTTTCCCCTTCTCTCCCCTCAGTTCCCAGAAAAAATGCTGTAAGGAGCACAGGGTATTAAGATTCTATTTTATCAGTTAACTGAAGTTCCAGAGTCTGCTAACTGTGGAGATTCAGAAGTATTTGTTTCACCTTAACAATCTTAATGTTAGAAAAAGTGGAAGTGTATTTTAAAACCGTGTTTGTGGGATTCCACAGTATTAGCAGGCTCTGTGTAGCCTCCTGACATTTTCACTGGAGGAGAGGAGGAGGCTTCCACACCTCATGCTGCTCCTTTCCACGTGCAGGGGTGCTGGCTGTCATCCACGGGGAGGAGCATTGGTGGAGCTTTGGCTCTTTGAGTCACTGTAGCCTGACCAACACACATTATCATCTGCTTTTTACAAATAGAGACAGAAGTGTATTTGTTTTCTCCCATGGAAGGAAGAGGAGAAGAGGAGAGGGGCTGTGTATGATGTGAAGGGACAAGATGCTATTAATTTCACTTTAATGAACTGAGCCAGCAGATAAACACATTATTTTTTTGGTGTTTGAAAAGCTCAAAAAGGGAGGCTACTAAGAGGCAATAACACGTGTGGGCACACTTGAAACAAAATTTTTCTTTTGATCTGATGCAGGAAAAAAAAGATTGCCTCTACTTTACTGGACCCAAAGTTTACTTTCAGACAGCTGAAACTGTATGTTATATGGGTTTCTACTGAAAGGGTACTTCAGCGCAGCAGTTTGAGATTAGAGTAATTGGTTAATATTTCTCTAGCCTTCTGAAAGTATAAAGAGCTATGAAAAGGTAAAGAATTGTACAACTTCAGTTAAAAATTAGTTAGTACGGATATGAATTTAGACTGGAGAAGAACCAGTTAAAACTACCTCCCCTACCATAATTGTTTCAGTACATGGCATGCTGTGGCTGAAAACCACTGCATTCTAAAATTCATAGGACTATGTGGTTATGGTTGATAGTACATAGCTGCTTTGATTTTTTTTTTTTTTTTTTAAATCATTGGCTATCCAGAGACTAGTGCTTCCTTTTTAAGGGCTGGTTGAGTTTAACTCTGTGACTTGGTCTTGTATGATTTTTTGAGGCAGAGAGCTGTATACAGAGTCTGATTCTGATCTATGCCGGGAATAACTCTGTGAAATTGGTGGAGTGCTGTAATGAATACTTACAGGGGTACTTGAAATTTGCTCTTTGCCATCCTGTAGGCCTCTTTCTGCAGATGGGACTTTTGAACATACAGGGACATCTGGGGGATGGGTCATATTTTCTGCTGGTTTAAAATTTTCTGAAGTCAGTACATTTATGTTAGTGAAGAACATGGCTCAGGATGAGTAAAGGTGGGATTTTAGCAGAACTATCAGATAAGTGCACTTAGTTCACTTCTAATCTCTTCTGAGGTGCTGTCTTTCATTTTCTGTGGTAACTACTTTATTCTGAGGCAGAGATACACAGAAGCATATTGAGTTGCAAAGGTGTATAGTTCAGATTTTCATGCTGAAGCCAGGTGTGTGTTTATTTCACAAGGAGTCTGTGTGTATGTAGAAGTGTAAAGAGGCAGTGATAGCTTTACATTGTTGACCAGAGCCTTTGGGCACTGGATAGTGATTTCAAACTTCTTTGGAGTAACTCATCTTAACTGGGATCTCAGACTATGTTATGGATGCTGAGACTCCCTGGTGGCTGGCAGGTTAGAAAAGCTGCCTATGTATTTTTACAGTCTGAAAGAGCTGAAGAAAGGTTTGCATCAAGCTCTCTCTCTTTTTTTTTTTTTCTATTTACTTTTTTTCTGGCTTTATTGGACGAGTTAGTAGTTAGAAGCAAACATTGTATTGGATCACTTTATGTCTCTGCAGTATCATGTGAATCACTTTGCAGATGGGATGCTTCAAAGTATAAAGAGTCTATAGATAATGTAACAAAATTTAATTTTCAAACTGAAACTACACTAACCACAGTGGGGGGAGGAAACGCTGTGCATGTATAAAGCTAACATTACAGGATTACGGTCAGAAGCTTGTAAGGAATACAGGGATTACGGTTTTAAATGCAGGTCTGTATCTGTAGTTGCATTGCTTCTCATGGATGCTCTTTGGTGTATTCCTTATGGCATAAGGAGTAGTACAGTTAAGTACAGCTCTGCTCTGACAAGTGTCTGTGTGCAGCCAGACTTTTCTTGCTCAACAGATCTGCTTTTTGCTGTGTAGCTTAATGATGCAGCATTGGATTTTCAAAAGCTCTCGACAATGGCTTATACTATCTCTTGCTGAAGTCAATAGGAGTTTTACTATTGACTTCAGCTGAAGCAGACTAAGTGCTTCTACATTGAGAGCTTTTGTTGAAACTTATCTGTAACTACAATCCTGTGTGTACGTTGTCACAGCAGCACCTCTGGTCCCTGTCCTCAAGGCCTTGATCAGTGAAGTTCCTGTCTCCAGTGTCTACCTTAGTCCAGCAGCCCCTGGAGTTTTCTGACTGGGAAGGGACAATAGACAGTAGGACTGATACTCATTAAACTTCTCTAAATTTGTAGGAACTGCTAAAGGAACATGTTCAGAAGTTACTTTTTTCCCCAATTACCTTTAACACGTTCTTCTTTCCTCTCCAGATTTAGTCAGTGTTGCTGTCACCAGCAGAGACTGGGCCAGATCCAAAGCCATTTCAAAGTCAATTGAAAGGTCCCTGGCATACAGCATGGATTCAGTTCCACTTCTTTACCAGTTAAACTAGTTCTCACTGCCTTCAGTGGGCTACAGATCAGTCTTGCTGTCCTTGACAGCTGAGACAAAATGGGTTTAAATGGGGAAAATGTATTTACAATCACTCTTGGAAATCCCCAAACATCTGAAAGGGTTTGGTACAGATTAAGAAAACCCCCAGTGCTAAAGATGAGGGTGAAACACTGGTGCTGCAAAGCAAAGGAAAGCAAAGAGAGATTTCATCTGATTGGGAACCTGGAATTAGAGTTAATTCTACAAACAGATGTTTCCAAGGCCAAGTTATGTATGTGTGGAAATGGAATTATAATAGGTGTTGTTTTGCTTCTTTAACAGACACCGCAGGAAGCTTTCTGTAATATTGTTGACCTTCAAAACACTTTAGAAACATGGCTTATTTAAGCCAGGCTACCAAAATGGTGTGGGTCTCATCATCCTGTGAATGCATAGCTGTGGTTATTTAGGCCTAATGGTCCTATGGCATTTTTGCTCTCTAAAATGTATTGTTCTGTGACCATAAATGCTTTGGAAACTAGGTTTTTGATGGGTTTATGCCTTATCTTGGTGCTTAAGGAAGAGGCAAACTCTGATTCAAGGTTTTGCAGTGACAGGGGCATACAAAGGTGTTCTCAAATATTAATTCTCTAGCACCTGTTGAGAGGTGGTTTATGGTGTCTGGCCTTCATTTAGGCCAAATACTGAACCTCAGGTTTTTCTGAGGCTTGTTGGTAACTTATGGTAACTTAATATCCTCAGGATGTGTACTCTTCTGTCCATTTTTTTTGAAATTGCACAATAAGTTCAAAGTAACACACAGAAGAATTGTCATTTTGTATGTATCGCTTCGTTAGGAAATGAGCTGAAAATGGTTTTATTAAATATCTTTGATACATTTTTTTAATTTTTTTTAAGCTCAGTCTTATCTAAGAGTTTCATCTGCCATCTGATGGGAGTGGTGGACTCTTCAAGCTGAAAAGATGCCCTTGCTAGAAGCAGCTTCTTTCCTACTTAGTCAGTCATAAGAACAATCTTTGCACCCTGTTCAGCACTAGTGAACAATGTTTGTACTTTCCTGTTTGTTTCAGTAGGCAGCACTGGCATTTAACTGTCCCCAGGAAAAGCTGAGAATCTTGTAGATCGAGGCTTCAGCCAGGACACCTGCTCCCTTGAACAAGAGTAGAGCTTGGCTTTTGTTTGTCTATGCTGTTGCTGCCTGATTGTGCAGCTAAATCCGTATTTTGCATTTTGAATTGGAATTTGCATTGGGCAATAAAATATTAAAATGGAACAATGTATTAATTTTCCCACTGGGGTCTAAGTAATAGCTATGGGGGTAAGAGCAGCTATAGGAAACCCCTTATATTGACTGGGCCAAGCACCCTGCATTACTACCCTGCAGAGCTCCAAGCTGGCTTTGCTTCTCAGAGGAAGCCACTCTAAGAAACCTCATGAGTGAAGCAAAAGTTTTCTGGAACCTGTAGGACTTTGGTGTTATTATTTAGGTGCAGTGTGATGTGCCAGCTGAAGTTAAGGCACGGTTGTAACATGCTGCAGATACAGGTCTAAAAGACTGTTCTTCAGAGAGTTTACTATCTTCGTCCTTTATTTAGGAACTAGCTCTGAGTAAGGGCAGCAGAGCAGTTGTCCACTTGGTAGCTAGGTAAAAGCTTAATTTAATTGTGACAGTAACAAAGAAAGGGAGGAACAAGAAGGTATAGAAAGGCCTCAGATTTTATGTGACTTGGAAAGAATATCCTAGTAGCTGGCTTGTTGGCTCAGGTCTTTGGAGATGTAAGATCCATTCCTTGTTTTGGTGGTTTCTTCCTGTGTGTAATTTAGCCAGCCCCTTAAGGCATCTGAGCCTCCTTTCTCATTTTTGAAATGGAAGTAGCAGATCACTCTTGTTTCAAATAATCACTGTAGCATACTTTCTTAATAAATACCTTCATAATAAAAACCTTCAAGATTGCTGACTATCAGAATGCTGAGTAGTCCAATTACAGTGTATATCCATTTATACAGACAAATTATATAAATGTGATTTTGCCATGGTCATATAAATATCTGAATTCAAAGATATCTAAATATCTAAACTCAAAGAATTACAACACAAAAAATCCCAGAGAAACTGAGAGTGTTCTCTCTTTAAAATACAAAACAAAGCTCTTCTTCCCTTCAGAAGGTACAACTACATTGCTATTCACTAGTTTGTTTCTGCCAACAGTCTTGAAATAAGATTTGAGGAGAGGTCTGAAAACCTGGTGGACTAATTCAGGGCTCTCTGTATACTCACACGTCAAGCAAGGGTCAAATGAAACTAGGAGAAATGTTTTCATCATATCGCAGACTCATTTGTCTAGAAACCAGAAAAGGAACCCTGTTTTCATGCAAATTGTAGTTCTTGCTGTCACTAAAATTAGTGCCAAGGCTTCATTTTTCTTCAGCAACAGCACAGTTATCAGAAGCATTCACATTCTTGGGTGCTATTTTAAGTGAGAGTGTGGCCACCTTCTGCCTTGCCCTGGAATGAATCTCCTGCAGTGATGTGATGAGCCAGCTTAGGAGCTGATTTCACCCAAAGCTAACCTTACAAAAAAATTGAGTTATTTGTTTCCCCTTAGCTACAGATTGGCTAGTAAGATGCCTGTGCAGAATTATGGCTGCCATTTGGCTAAAACTATTCTTTGTGAAAGCAGAACTGGGCTATAATACTTAAGAGGCAGGTGGCACATAGACAAACAATGTCACATGTAATATAATGGCAACTCTGTTATAACCAGAAAACAAGTGGCATGCCTGGTATGTTCCTGATAGGTTTGCAGCAGGCCACAAGGTGGATTAATCCCATGGACCTGTCTTACAGAACCTTACCATTTAGTTGCTATCTTTCACACAATGTTCCGTAGCAGTTAACTAAAGACTATTTATAACTGTGTTAGTAACTAATATTAAATTATGCTTCAATTTTTACATGAATAATCACAAAAAAAATCAAACAAGGAATACTATCCATATTCTGTCTCCTAGAAATAGCTATTTTCATGTGTACATTGGTTCAATCACTGTGGTAATTTGCAGTTGCATAGACTCTCAAGAAGTCATGCAAAATCCATGGAGTGTCTATTGATGCTAGAGTTTTAGCTGGAATTGTGATAGAGCTGACAGATGTGTACTGTGCAAGCTCTTGTTCCTTCCCACACAGTTTCATTGTACTCGCTCATCTGTGAACTCTCACGCACAGCATTGGTTCCTTAACCCAGTTCCTTAACACACCTTGGGTTAAATTAATTTCTGATATAGTGTGTGATCCTCCACCAGAGAAATTTTGATTATTTTTTTTTCTCTGATCTACGTTATTGAAAGGATTCCCTACTAAATTTCTTGAATCTTAACTGTGCATAGTTAGATGCTGTTAAGATACAGAGTCTATGTAAAAAGCATGCATTTTCTGGAAGTTATGTGATTTGCTGAAGTGTAATATTAGTCTCGTGTCTTATTTCATAGACTTTATTTGATTTTGGTGGGCTGGAGGCAATGACTACATGGCCAAACAGAGGTCCTGGTGAAGTTTTGGTTTTGCTCTGTAGTTGTGGAATGAAGCTTCCCAGTAGGCACTGACCACAAGTCCTAGTACCTCTTTGAGCTTCAGTTTCTTTCTAAGCATATTGTCTTTGGTGATAGCACAAGAAATTGACTTTTCTGCTTCCTAGATGGAACCAGCAGGTAAGTACGGTTGGTAGGTTGAGCTATACGCCAAACTGATACTAACATTGCTGTTTAGAAAGCCTTTTAAATACACCCTGCATCTCTTCAAACGGATACTTAGACTGTGACTTGGAATTTAGGCATTCCAAAGTGCAGGATATCCATAGTCACATCTGTCCACTGTCCCAGATTTTATCTTGTTCATATCAAACATCAGGAAGAGGATGTGCATCTCACACTCCTGTTGAGCTGCAGGGAGGTGAGGATGTGTAGTACCTCTTAGGAAGCGCCTTAGAGAACTGGACTACAGCTTGCCAAGCAATTTCTGCTCTGTGGTCTGCATGACTTGTGTTTAGTGGAGTGCCAGTGCCTCTTGCTGCACAGAGTCAGGCTTCCTCAGAGATTTCATATTCCAAACTAATTGTTTTAAATGAGTGTAGGGGAGAACAGATACAGGATGTGATTATTAGGAATACTGAAGTCTTCTTAAGCAGGTCAGATTTTTTTATGTCTCTATTCAGCTAATTTTGATCATCTTGTGATGAATTTTAAATCCCCTGATTATTGTTCACTTCAGTAGCCTCCAGGTGCTTCTTCTCGTATGTGGAAAACTTGGCAGTTATGAATGTTTACTCCTAACGAGTTGCCTTTTGTGAAAGCGCATTTATTTCTAGATCAACATCACAATTTTAAATGGCCTTTGTAAACTCTGTTACAAGTAGCTGTTTGCAAAGTTCAAAGACTAAACATTAATTAAAATCTGAGGCACTCTTTAGTAGAAAATATTTAGTTGTTTTCTTTCTTTGTTAGGAATGTCAAATGTTTGTGCTAAATTGGCAACTAATGGTAGCTGCAAGTTAAATTGGTTATTGCTTTTTAAGGCACTGCTAAATATTCAGATACAGCTCCACTGTTACAATAACTATGGTCTTTTCTGCATTTGTGAAAATAGTGTCTAATGTTTTGGAACAGGAGCTAAGTGACTGCATATTTACTGATTACAGCATTTTGAGGACGTGTTTCTCTTCTGACACAATACAAGAAGTTGGCTGTTGGTTTTCCCTCAGAAAGCTATTTGCTACAGACATAGAATTGGTTGGATTTAGGTTGGGAGAAAGTCCTCTGAAAAAATAGGAGGGTTTGTGAGTCTGATCTTTCAGGAACCTTGAAGATTTCCAAAGGCTGTATCAGTACTTTGGGGAATAAGCTCCAACTTTACTTCAGTGTTACGTGTGTGTCTGTGGTAATTTGGACTGTATGTTGTGCAGGACTATGGGGGGAATAGTAGAGTTCACTTCAGTTCACTAGCATAAGTACTCTGGAACTGCCGTTTTACCTGTCTGAAAGTCCTTTCCAGAATGTGCAGATCTCTGGTACACATTAAAGTCTACAGTAGGATGGTCATCTACTGAAAATGTATAAAATGGTGCAATTTTTAAAGGAAGAAGTTTCATTAATTTTTTTCAGGGTGAAGGAAAATCCTGTATTTACAAATGTAATTACATTTCTGAAAACCACATTTTAATTATTTTTATTAAAAGAGCTTCTAGAAGCCTGTTAGGGGTCTCTTTGTGTTAACCCAGACACAGAAATGCAGTAGAGAACATTTTCTACCTGAAAAGCTTTCAGTTTAGACAAAGACATGGTATAAACCCACTTCCACAGACAGGCAACTGAGGCACAGAGGTATTTAGCAAGGCAGCCAAGGTTGCGCTGGAAAGTTTGCAGCAGAGGTGGAAACTGAATCCAGGGTTTCTGTGTCTATTTTGTCAATTTACCCACAACACTGCCCTGTCTTTCAATTAGCACCTTCTACCACTGAAATCAGAAGTTTCTTTATAGCTCCTTGGCAGAGTGGACGTGTGGACATCCTGCAAAGGTGCTGCTCACCTCCACTTCTGCTGGGAGGGATCTGAGCCATTCCCCCTCTTTGTGGGCAACAGCAGTGGTGGCTGTGTTAGGTTGAGAGGCAGTGCAGTACTGTGCACACATCTGCTCACCTGCTCTGGCTCTTGAACAAAAACATTCAGAGTGCCGAATAGTCTTCCTGATGACAGTTTCTACTACTTTTGTAGCAGTGTGAAATAAATGAAAAAAAGCCACTGGCCTCTCCAGACAGAACAAAGGTTCATTTTTTATCCTTGCTGAAATGTTTATTTGAAAGCAGCAAGGCAAGGTGGAATAGTTTGATTTGATTAGCAAGTCTAAATGTATTAGCAGCAAGACAGAAACTATATTACAATTAGTGATAATTAGTTGCACTGATTACTTCAGACTGCAATACTGTTTGACAGATGTTCTTCCGTGGTACGGTATTGAAATAGGAGGGTGCTTTATCCTTGTGGTGGTTCTTAGCTTTCCTTCTGGTGATATCTTTGTCATTGTTTGCTAATGAAGTCTCCACTGTGGCTACTGTAATTCGTGGCTTTGCAAATACAAGTACTCTTTTTAAAGTAAAGTTTAAACTGGGAAAATACATCTTAGTGGTGCGTCTTCTCCTATCGATGCTTGACAGCCTTAGAGAAGGCCTCTCATTCTCCATGGAAACAATTACAGCCTAGCCCATCATCCCTGCTATTGCCAGTCAGCACTGTCCTTAAAGTCTGATCTAAACCCCATTAAATAGCACAAGAGTCTCTCCTTTGACTGCAGCAGAATTTGGATCAGATGCCTGCAGCCAGAGAGGAATCCAGCTTCAGTGTCCGTTCAGCCCTCAGTCTCTGTAAAACACAGTAGGGATGGCTGGTGTTGTCAGGACTAGTAACAAACAGATTTTTCTCGGGATTGGATTAACTAGGGTAAAACCCTTTGGGGGACTGTATCCCACAGGGAAGAAGTGACCTCTTCAGCTGTCTCACTCAAACCCACCTATGCAGAGAAACACAGAAACCAAATTTTCATTTTCAGATTAAGTAGCAAGCAGGGAGGAGAATGAGCATTCAGGAGCTACAGTTCACATGGCTATAAACCACCTAATATTCACTGCTTTCTTAGTTACAACATCTGGAAACATTCCCGTGAATTACAGGTACCGCTCCAAAGAGAACCACTTTTCAGATTGGGTGTCCTTTCTTATAGACAGTTGCTCTATCAAACGCTGATTATGAATCCTGTGACACAATCATATTCTCTAATTTCCAGGAACTACATAGAGCTAACCCCGCTGGCTCAGCCTCGTGATGATAAACATATTAGGCTCTGACAAACACTCCTGTTCCTTAGGAATAAACTGATACAATTTTGTCTGTCTTGCTTTTGGTATATGAGCAATAATCCCATTATCAGTCATCCAGAATAAAGTGTGTTATGGTATGTATTAATATATACCCATGCACTGTCTGTGAGCTGTTTGGGGAGAGATAAGCTAGAAATATGAATTTGTACAAGCCAAATGTTCCTGAGTTTCTCCTAAACATACATCTTGTGTTATTGTATGTGTGTTTTTCTTGTTTCCAAACAGGGGTTTACAGACCCTGCAAAGTACTTCTATCAGTTGGAAGACTTGATAGGTCACAACAAAAGGGATCATTTAAATGTGTAACACAGTTACTTACTTATTAGTATAGTAACAAAAGTTAGCAGTTGAACATCTGGCATTGGCCATGAAAAACAATTGAAGATTTCTCGGTAGCTAGCTCTGTAAGAAAGGTCATGGCTGATAATACTGCGTGACCAGTTGCTTCATGCCTATCAACTCTTTTAGAAATAGGTGTGTACTTTCAGTGGAGTATGAATCCACTGAAGTTCAGAAGTTATGAGTCAAATTTTAATTAGAAAAAAAAAATTAGCTCCTGTCTTATCATTCTAGAGATGAGATGTTTACATCCTCTACCAATTAGACTATATGACTGGATATTTCATTTGGCAGATCACCTGTCCCTGGTGACTCCTCTAATAACAATGAGCATTGAAGGATTTTCCTGTATTGTGACGTACTGGGGATTGTTCTGGGTGACTTGTACCTTGTACAGTTCTCCAGGACTGCTATTAGTTTGTGGTGTAAAATCAGGGTAACTGTACAGCAAGTGAGGCAGTATCAGCTAACCTATGTAGTCAAGAAATGTTAGCAGAGATTTGTTTGATGATTTTTTTTTCATCTGATCCTGCCTTTCTGCAAAGCTCTGAGCACCCTCACTTGGTGCTTGCTGAATTCTCTGGCTGTGGGGTATTTCACAGGGGAGCTCAGCACCTGGTAGGATTGAGCCCAGAGCTTGCAGTGAGCTACAGCAGGAACAAAGTACCAGCTCTGATCTTGTTTGAGGAAAAAACAATTACAGAGGTTTGAATAAGTACACAAAATGTGAAATGAAATAAATTTGAGGAGAACAGAAGAAACAAAGAGTGTGGGAGTGTGCAGAAGGCAGGAATGAAGGAAGAAGGCTGGCTAGTTGCAAGCCTGATGGCAACTCTGCCACAATGCTCCCTCCTGCAATCAATGCCTCCCTCTGTGCACCCTTCCCCAGTTGGGAGCTTTCCTTCAGGATTACAGAAGTTGTCCCACTTTTTGTCTTCCAAATTCCTTTAATAAAAAGACTTTGCTTTTACACTTCCCTTTCTTCCTCAGCTCTCCAAGCAATTAATAAGCACAAATTAATACCAAACTCCCCAAGCTATTGTTGTAGATAATACTTTCCTTGTTTCACAGGTAGATGAGGTAAAAGGATGAGGCTAAAGTGATGTGACGAAGGTCATGCTAAGAGTTTGTGGCAGAAGTGGGAAGAGATCTCCTGACTTGTAGGAGGCATTTTGCAGCTTTTAGACGCTTGAGGCTTATAGATATGTTTATGGATCCAGACCTTATTTCTAACAGCTGCACTGCCTTTGCGTATCTACCTAGTCAGCAAAAGAGACTTCACTGAAATAATTATGCTCATGTGGCTTTGCAGCTGTAGCAAACAGGAACTGTACAGTATCTCCTTAAGTGGTATATGAGCTTTCCTGCATGTTCCCAGTGCAAACAGAATACTTTTCTCCAGCTTTAGTCTTTACACGCTTATAGTTAGCTGGCTGACATAAGGAGTTGAAAGCCATCTGTGAATGCATGGTTTCCTTGGAGCATTTGTATGTAAACTACAACGTCATGACAGCAGTCCATAGAGAACTTCTTTACTGGAATTGTAGAAGGTGGTGTATTTATTGGTCAGCTGAAGCAGGAAGTTTAAATGAAGGAGAAAAAGGGTAGGGGGTATAAATCTTGTTACAAGGAGCTTTAAATATGGAAAAATTTGATTTGCAGAACTAAAGGTAACTTAAAATGAGGCATTAGAAAAGACATAAGGTAATCTTCTGGCTGTCTTGCTCTATCTGTCTTGATTTTGGCAGTGCACCTGCATAGGCCATTAAGCTGATTGTCTCAGGATATATGCTTGAGGTGCAGTAAACTACCTGATATTAATTTAAGAAGAGGTGATAATGGTATCATGCTGACAGTGTACATTTGTAGTGATCAACCCTGGTGACTGTTTCTTTGAAAGCTCTGAAACATAAGAGCATGAATTTTCATTAATGAGAAAAAATATTAGAGACAAGCCTAAAAATGACATTAGAGATAGCTGTATACCAAGGTATTAAAAACTGTGTTTTTAAAAACATCACTTGGATTCTTGCACTGATCAGAATGTTGCATGCAATGGTCCTACAGTGCTCATTTCAGAAAGCGGGTAGAAAGCCTGGAGAAACCAAATCAGCCTAGAGCCCAACTTCACAACTACACCTTTTCTTAGTTGCTTGGCCAAATGACGGTCCCTCAGCCACTCAAGAAAGTATCTTAAAAATCCAAGTCTGAATTTGAATTTGAATTTAATAGCTTGATTATGTGTATTAATTTTTGTGTATGTATATACATACATGTATTTTTACATATATATGTATGTAATCTCAGCCTGGGCATAGAATTTAGCATCACTGCCAATTTTTAAGTCTTTGAAACTGACTAACAGATCATCCTTAAAAATAGAGGCCCCAACTGAGTTATTTTAAAATATGTAATTTTAAAATATAAAAGCTTTATTCTGCATCCCCAGTGATGCTTCTAAGAGTCTTTTGCCAAGAGGAAGTAAATGGATATGAGCATAGCAACCCCAGATAGCTGCTGCCTGATACAACTAATCAAAAGCAAAACTCTAAACCCATCTAGACACAAACTGCTGTGGAATATACAATGAAGCTTACTTTAAAAAAGTAGGGAATGGGTTTTCTTTTGCTAGTGTGGTTCAGTTGTAACAGAGTTAGTCACCATTTGTAACCATAATAGATAAAGTAATTTCACTGTTTTTTGAAGCTGGTAATGTTTCTTTAACTACAGTGTTACAGGTCATACAGACTTTTATACAGCTGGTCACCCTCAATAAATCTGTTTTTAAAAATCATTTGGCAATTGTGGAATATATGACAAGTGTCTTATTAAATCTACTCTTTATATAAAACATACTTATCGGTGTTCACTATATAATACTTGCCTTGTTAAATTTCAATTACTATCATAGTTAGGAAATACTGATTTAAAGTGCCCTTCTAGATGGAATGGAACGGTGCCTAGTATTTAAAAGAGCCATTTTTCTTTCTCTTCTACTTTCTAGTATTGTTTCATACGCAGTGTCTTATGCTAGGTCACACTGGGTGATATCATGGACCGAATGAACACAGGCATAAGCTGCTGCAGCCAGGTGCATTATGAAGTCTGTGTGCAGCTGTATTAGAAAATTGAATGAGGCCTGTATTCAGTGTATGTTTGTCTATCTGTTTGGAAAAGAATAAACACCTAGAAGTGTCTGAAGTTACCTCTTGGAGCAGACATTTGCTGCTGTTCACTGATAGGGAATATTACACTGATGATATTTTCTAGAGCTAGTCACTGCTGTGCTCAGAATTCTGAAGTCAAAGTTATTAGAAATTGCGCAGTTGTGTTTTAGCCCTGCAAACATCCAAGTATATATCCAAAAGACTTGAGTATGTTAAAACATTTGCAAAATATAGCTGTGTTCTTATATATTGCATCTGAGCAGTTGCTTTCTGGAGGTTGTGCATTGGAAACTTTCGCGTATTCCATTTCCTTTTCCAGGACAGCAAAACTGCTGGCTTACTTTCCTAATACAATATAGCAACATAAAGCATCACTGGCTGCAATTTCCTCCTGAACCTCTTTAACTTTAATCTTGCAGCCTCCTTCCCTCTCTCGCACTATTTCCCAGTTATCAAGCAAGAACAGGGGGTCACTTGGCTTTTCAGAATTTGATTAGTGCCATTGTTGTGAATCATTCAGTTTGTTTGGTACCAGCAAAAGTGATCCAAGTAGCAATTTGCAAAATCTCATTTAGGATTTAACATCACTTACAAAAAATTAATTAGTGCCACTGTTGAGGGCTCTCAACTTTGTATGTTCGTATTGATGAATTTAGTGGCAGTGAAAAGCAAGATAGAAACAATCCAGCCAAAACAAGAGTATATTTCTGTGACATAGAGCCCATATTCTATTATAGACACCCAGTGCTGCAGTGCATACACTCCTTCCCCTTCTGTTTCAATCAAACTGCCTTACTGCAGTTTTCTTTCTGGAAAGTGAGTTCTTAAAAATGGAAGCTGTAGTAACATGCTGCTGTCAGTAATGGTAGGTGTTGCACAGGTGATCATATGTCCATGATTTCTTTGTGGATATAGTTTTCTGTGATCCTATTGTACATTAATTCAGAGAACACTCCACTTCCATTGTTCTGTAAGAAACTGAAGCTGCAAAAATCGACCTCATTTGTGACCAGAGTTTAGTTAATGCCAGTGGCTAAGTTTGCCTCTGATATAAGTCGGTGAATTTAACTTGGACATAATTTTAACACAAATGATTCCAGTACTTTAAGATTTGAACAATGGTACAAGACCTTTGCATATTTGAAGCAGTTTTGCACTGCTTTCATTAAAGAAGTAGTTGTGAGAATGTTGTGGGTGGAGAGATGCACTTCACTCATACAGAGAAGCAGTGACATTGATATGAAACAGGGATTTAACAAAGTTTGATAGCAAACGGGACAGTGTTTGAACAAGATTCGATGGCAAGACACACTTGGTTATTTACTGCATAGAGGACAGGATCAGACAGAACTGTCAGGAAGACCCTCCTGTTGAGCCGAGGTTCAGAAAGGACCCCCTTACTTTCTGAACTCCTCAGAGAGCTGTCTAGGTGCAGCTGGATCCAATCCTAGTCCCAGACTCAGTCAACGGTTTATGTCTAAAGGATTATATATGTGCAATCAATCCTTTATATCACTTAGCTAAGATTTCAAAGTTTAGCATGCTATGAAAAAAGGATCTGTTGTGGCAAGGAATCTCTTAATCTCAAGGAATAACCTTAAGAGGTATCCCTACTCAAGGGGGGATCCTGGCATGCAGCCCGCTGCTGTGCAGGAGAGCTCAAAGAGCTCTTGGGCTGTTCACTATTTCTGGGGGTAAGATGATTGACTTATAGTCATATTTGCATATTGACCACAGTACCAGTATTCTGGTGAGGTGAGCATGTTGGTCAAGTTAGTCCTTGGCTATTGTGTTGTTATCTGTCTCCCTGAAACCACATTGGGCCAAATGCAGCCATCACAATTGCACGCATCCATTATGACCACCACAAATGGTTATCACTTGGTCAGGGTTAGGGGAGATAAAGGTTAGGTTGGTGGTGGAGCATACTACCACAGAGAATGAGGGGTCACTGCAGTAACTGTACCTCTTCTCCTTTTCTGTGGTATCTGAACTTTGCAGTCTCCCAGGCAGTAAGATGTTACTGTTTTACACAGAGAAGCACTGAGAGATCAGTGGAGAGGTTTTCAGGAATGCCCAGCACTTTCCCCAACTCTTGTCAATGGGAACCCCTGGCCACTCTGGAAGATGAAGCTTTGTGGCAGAGGTGACCACAGCACCCCTTGTCTTGAGTCCTTGGGTAATGTCATAAAGGGCTAACCAATGTCAGTGGTCCATTGCTAAGGCACAGCTTGGAACCTTTCATGCTCTGAAAGTCTACCAAAGTCCAATTGGTAGATCTTTTTGCAAAATAAGAACCTACGCTTCATCTTTAGGCATCTGGTTGGTGACTGTGTGTGGGATCTCAGATTCCCCCTGGCAGCTTTAGTAGACATGATCTGATAGCAGCCCATCCTCAAAGGGTCCTTGCACTAGCCTGCCTCCCTCCTGAAAGAGCCCCATGAGAAGGCCCCTGTTTACCAGACATGTGGAAATTTCAACTCGGACTCTGTTTAATCATTGTTAAGTTAGGCAGCAACAAGAACATTTCTAGCTTTGTGGATGGGGCTCTTTCTGTTCTGAAAGGTGCTTGTTTGCTATGCCCCTTTTTATTCAGTCTGTTGTCAAGTTGGCATCTGCTGAGAAACCCTCTAATCTTGGCCGGTGTTGGTCAGCCATTTGCTCCGCGCTGCAATGAGAAGCTGCCTGCATAGTGCACATCAAGCAATGTGCCAGTCTTTATCCTTGTCAGCGTTATGCAAATCCTCGGCACTGATGTTAATGCCAGTTTGGTTTTTATAGCCTGGTGACAGCAACAGCCCTCAATATTAAATACAAATATACGTACACAGTTACAGCAATGATTACTCTAGATGTTCAGCTAGTCATAATATTTGCACTTGGTGTGATAAGGAGCTTTGAATGATAATAGCACTATAGTAGAAGCTTGTTAAAGTGACAGTAACCCTGGTGTCATTATTGAGTGGTGCACTCGCGCTTGCTTTCCTGCAGCTTTCTCATAGACTGTCCCTCTCCATTTGCATGTGTGTAATGTGTAGAAAGAGAAAGCGCTCTAGGCTCAGCTTGAGGATGCTATGTGAAGTCCTCTAAACTTCTTTCAGAGTTTCATCTACTCCAAGACAGCAAAGACTTCAGAGTGATTGTAGTCATTAGGAATGACTTTTCAACTTAAATGTTGTTTCATTAATCCAGTATAAAATAATCCAGTCCTGATGCAGGATAATCAAGTCCCAATGGATGCTGCTTTTATTTACTAACAGAAAAAAAGGCTCACAGCCTCCATCCAGCTTCTTTAAATGGTGCCAGCTGCAAAGGGGAGCAAGTAGGAGCCATGATGTCATATCATGACAGCATTTTGTGTTTTGTGTTTCTGTTTTGGCTAAAGTGATAACATATCAGAAGAATAACAGCAATCACCCCAAAACCCGTGTCCTTTTTCAAAATGCAGCCATGCAGACTGGCTTCTATTTTGGGAATTCCTGGGATCACACACCGCAGTTGGGTTGGTAAGACCCAGGACACTTCCTCTGCTGTCAAGTGAATAGAGGCAAGCTGCCAGAATTTGCTGGCAGGGTCAGTGCTTGGGTGCCATTGCACCCACGAATGTCATTCAGTAAACCTGAGACAATGATCCTTCACTTCCCAAAGTCCTACTCCCCCTAGGCATGGTCTGGTTAGAGTTCTCCTTGCTCTTTGGGATATCTGTTGGCTTCCAGAACTTTTACTGTCTTGCAGGGTTGTCTTTATGTGGTCACTGTTATGTCCAAGTGGGTCAGCACATGAATGCCCCTCTTCTAAGGGGGCTCTTTTGTGTACATTGCTGTAAAAACTTGGTCCATGCTGTACTTGGTGAAACATTTAGCATATAATAGTGTCTACTGGCCTTTGGAATTTTGGAAAGGGATGAAAAGAAATAGGTTTCAGTGGCTGAAATATTTTAATAGCTATGCTATTGCATTCAGCTTCTGCTGACAGCATGGTGTGAGGATGATCTGCATCATCTGCAGAAGCAGTGAGTTTTAGGACCCTCAGCTTTTGCAGTTGTGCAGCATTCTTGTGTGCTGGTCATAAGGTTGACTGACTGCACTGCTGGGCAAGAGAGGGAGGGGTGCATGTAGTGTAGGGGGGAGGCAGGTGGGGGGCCACACAGTAGGCTGGACAGTAGGCCCTCACTGCATCCCAAGCCAGATGTCATAAACCTGCTTGTGCACCTAATCTTGAAAGGATAGATACTTGATGGTTTATAAAACTCAGGCCCTTTAATCTGTGTCAGTCTTACACCCAAAATAAAGATGTAGCAGGTAAACCTCTATTATCGTGTCTTGATTTTGCCTCATCTAGCTCCTTGCTTGGCAGCCCATACAAGACTTGCAGCTTTCATGTATACATTGCATGTAACAAGTCCTCATAAAAAGAGCCAAGTGAGGTCTAACCAGAGATCTGTCTTGCCAAAGCTTCACCTTCCAGTCCTGACTAGTAATGATTGTGTAGAGAGAGCTCCTTGGAAAAAGAATTTAGATATATGCCTGGAAACATGTAAATAATAAAAACAATACTAAAAAAACCCCACTTATATTTATATAAGTATATAAAGGACTGGTAACTGAATAGTCGAGTTATTTAAAAAAAAAAAAAAAGAGAAGTGCCTTTTTATCTGATATCCAAGAGACCTCTCTGGTAAATAACAGGCACTTCTGAATTAGTCTTTAATTTCACCCATCTTCAGGAAAGCTCTCTGGCCATGAGCAGGAAAGCTCTCCCCATGCATTACTAGAGCCCTGTGGAGCACCCAAGCTATTTGCCAGCTATTGTACCACCCATATCCCCTCTGCGACAGCGGCCTCTCTATTAAGAACAAGAGGGATGCAGGAATTACAAGTAACTGACTTAGAGCAGGACAAACACTGATGAAAAAAATCTAGTGATTTCAAATGGTTTTCTTGTTAAAGCAGATGTTCTACAAGTAATAATCACATTTGGAGCAGGCTGTATTGGCAGATAATGTGCCTTTAATGCCATTTTATGACCTCGCCGCCTTTTCATCATGAATAACTGAGATTAGAGCCCATTATTTGCCCAGAAAGCCCACAAAAGTCCCTAACTAAGTGTAGTTACCTGAGTGTCCTCATCCAGGAGACAGGAGTTGCTTCTTCGAAGCCATTTTGTGGAATATTTAATGTGTATTTTAATTCCAGTTCTGTGTTTAATATGCAGTACTACAGTTTCCATATATATTTAAGGTAAGCTTCTTCTAAAATATTGGAATAGCTCTTTTTTAATTGAGTTTCAATTTTGTTTTACTTTTGCAAAATTAATAGGCACCAGACAATTCATTTATGTTGAAAAAGAATACATGAGGGTTTTGGTCAATTTGTCAAAAGACAGCATATTCTGATTTGAGACTATAATTTTCATAGCTTGTTGTGAAATTTGAAAATCATGGAGTCATTGAACTCTGAACCAGCAGATATTTCTTTTTCTAGAGTAAATTGAAATGAAACACTGACAAGATACATATTTTATAGTCCTTTACCATCTTGAGTGCATGTGTACAGCTACTTTAATGCTAAAGGTTGTGGATGTCTATTAAATGTTACGAAGTTCAGTGTGTTCATGCAGATTAATTATGTTAGTATTTTGCAGTTCAAGTTAATATATCCTGTAATCTGGTGCATATTTCAAAATCAATAAAACATTGCAGGGTTGTTGTAATTATCCCAGAAATAGCTATTACGCGTACACAGAAATAGAGTTAAAAGATTAAGGTTTGGAAGTGTATCAAGCACGTTTTAATATGGAATTGCAAAATTTAGCTACATGGATGTTCTTAACTCTCCATTCAAGCAGTGTCTGGCCTTAACCATACAATTGTGATTGCTACAATTTACTGTTTGTAGCACTAGTTTTGATTGATCTGGTTTGTTTCAAAACATGTGAGGGCTTTTGTCCTTTGCTAATTTTTTTATTTGTATTGTGCTATCACTTCAGAACAGAGTAAGGGTGTCTTGATTTTCTGTCATATAACATGCTAAAATGTACAAGGGAGATGCTATAGCGTCAGCTGTGGCATTTTAACACATAATGGGAGCACAGAACTGGTACTTTCTTGTTGCTACTTCATAAGTATTGTGGCAGCTCCTATGAGTGTAAGTCATAGCTCAAGATCCTTTCTCCTGCTCTTTACAGAAATGCAGAATAAAAAAGATAGATCCAGCCCCAACATCTTACAGTCGAAGTTACCCTAATTTATAGTAAAAATTAAGCACACAGTGTTATTATATCTGAAATAATGCAAGGAGGTACTTTTATAATGAACTGACTTCTAGACAACTGTGATAATATATTTTTACATGAATAATAAAATGAATTTTAAATTAAGAAAAATGAACCATGTTCTTTGTGGTTGTAAAAATGCCAATACTGAAACTCCAGTAAAGCCTTAGGTATTCTGAAGTCTTTTGTCAAGGAGTAGTAGCTTGTCATGAAAATGCTGACTGGTAATTGTGCTGTGTGACTTTTTATCACGCTGTCTCTCCACTGGGGAGTTTGTAGTCAGTGTGTACTACAGCACGCTCTAGCTGGGTAAGCTTAGTTGAAACAGTGTTTTAAGCCAACAGAGCTTAACATCACAAACTTGTCCTGAATACAATGTTCATTAATACATTTCTTGAATACATTAGTTGTGGTTTAAAAGAGGTGCTGCACTGGATGGGTGAGATGCAAATCTTGGGGAAGCCAATCCTATTGATTCCAGAGGTTTTCAGCTCACATCTTATGTTCAGAGCTGTCATATCTCTTGCTTAGAGAAAGGTCTCAACAGAATTTGCTTCTCATTTCCCTTTCCCCTGCAGGCAAACTGGACACCTCACTCAAGTGCAGCAGTGTACAGTGGCCAGTGTCCTGCTCCAATCCTGTAGGTGTTGTTGAATAACCTGCTCTGTTAGGAGCCAGACTAACAGAAGATGCTGATTTTCTCACACCCTTACCAAAGGGTCCATGCTTAAATTTTGTGAGCAAACCTCGTGTTTATCTTTGGCTTAATATCTAGAAAATATGAAGATAAATGTGTATTGTGTGTACGAAAAAGGAAGGGCTCTCAAGTGGCTCTTGTGATTGAAAGAGTACCACAAGCAAAACACTGTGCATTCCAAAATTGTGTCCAACTTCCAGTTTCTCATCTCAGTTATTACATGTCTGTGGCCTTAGTGTCCCCATCTGTTGTTGAGGATAGTCAAACTCTGCTTTAATGTGATAGTTAATGTGCAAATGCTTTGATAGGCGTGTGTAGAAAAGGCTGCCATATAATTTCCACCCAAGGTATTGCACGTGCTATTTTCTCTTTTAATATTGAAGATGCCTAGTATATCACAATTTTTTGTGGCCAGACCTTTTCTGTAGCTAGCAGAAGCAAGGCAGTGAATGCCATCTTTCATACAAAAGAAGAGGAATAAAGGATGAAGAACAACATGTGACCGGGAACTCTAGCTGCACCCATTGAAATCTATTGATAGAAAGGGGAGCAAAATCAGAGCACTTATGCTTTTATTAATGATTCTGACAGTTTAGTATGAGTGGAGAATGGCTTGTAATTAGGTTTGGAACCATTATTGATTATTGTCATTTTCAGTATCGATTATCTTACCACTTGGAAAAAAAATAATACCAAGACTCCTCAGCAATGCAGAGCAGGGCCTCTTTGGCCTGCCTTTCTGCTGTTGCGGTGAAGATTAAGCTGCTGCTCATGATCAAATGAAGTCCTGTCAGCCGTGTGGGTTGGGCTTTTAATTTGATGACGCTAGCTGCGCTCCCCTCCTCCCGCATGAGAACTTAGCTCATTGGCTGCCATTCAAGGAAGGATACACCCATTCCTTTTCTGACCTCCTTTCCAATATAAATTTCTGAAGGAGATGGGGGGTAAATCCTTACGTCTTAGATGGAGAGCCAAGATTAATGGTAATTATTTGTCAGCTGATAACCTCTGAAAAGAAAACATATTTGTCACCCACCCCTACAATCGATGTTGTATAAAGCCACAGATATAATGACTTGGAACAAATGAGAATATCCATGATATAAGCTAAGGGAACTGAGGTGCAAAATACACAGAACTCCTTTGAAAAGTCTTTGTGATCCATCTGATGCCTCAAATAATCACCATCAGTTTGCAAGAAGAGACACTACACTAACATTAAACAGCTCCAAAGCTGCTAGATTTCAAAGGCCAGCACTGCTGACCACTCAACATATCCATATCAAGGTTATATAAAAATAGATTCTGGAACAAAGGAAAGGTGCACTTTAAAAATAGCAGCAATGCCTGAGTCGCTCTTCAGTTGTGGTGACATGGCTCGTAAAGGAATTTTGTGGATGGCTGTTTCAGAGGAGAAGAAAACCCGTGTGTTCCAGGTCTGCTGAGGTCACTGCACCTCTATCAGCACCCTGGGAGAGCAAAGCTGCCTGTAGCAGAGACTTTGGATTGCGGCGAGGTTTAGAGGACATTCCAGTGACTGGGCAGTATTGTTCGTTTGTCTCCTGCATTCAAAACAACACAATAAGATTTCTGTGAAGAAAAAAATTCCTCAGATGCCTGGGATTTTTTCCAAGCCTTTTGCAGCAAGGGCATTTTGCTGAATTAGTGCCGAGTATTGAATTTTTGCCTAATGGAAGTTTCTTTGAACACAAGAAGATAAAGTGTTTCCAGTGAATAACAAGAGAGACAAAAGTATGCTATTTTTTCCCCTTGGTCAACTTCGGCTAGATCTTAAGATTTTGGTTTTTTCCACCATTTCTATTTTCATTAGCATGGAACATCTAATTCCACAGTGGATTTTTTTTTTCTTTTTGAGGAACAAAGACCCCCTTTGACCTGGATTTGGATGCATCTGTGACAGCCTACTCGGCTGCCAGCTGAGCATAGTGCATTTAATTGATGAAATAATAATGATGAACCATGCCTGAACTTGCTTTGACGACCACTTGAAGCAGAAGCCGTAGTAAATCAGGCCAGTGCAGCAGCACCCCAGCGGTCACAGTCCATCCTCAGGCTTGAGCACAGAAGACATCAGCTAAGTGCTGAGCTCTGGGTCCTGAGCGTGTCCCCACAGGCTTGCTTCATTCCCATCTAAGAACTCACCTCTCCTTCCTTTAATTAAAAGCTAAGTGAAAAGAATCTGTAACTCCTTTTTTTTTCTTTTTTTTTTCTGTAGAGCAACATTTTTATGCACCCTCTTAACTGCCCACTGCATTAAGCTGATTAAACCAGAAAGCTTTCCCTTTCTAAACTGTCATAATGTAGAGACAGACTAGGGTAGAACTGCTAAATAGATACAATGGCAAGGCAATATATTTGCCTTAGTAACAGTTCTTTAGTGTGATTATGGCTGCATGTTCCCTCTAGCAGCCCAAGGCTGCATCTCATTAGCATCCATACTGTAAAAGTATCAGCAAACTTTGTATCAAGATTCAGCCTTTTTGTGTACATTCTTAAATATCAGCAGACCATACCAATGGTTTGTTGTTGTAGTGCTTTAATGAAGGGAACAGATTTGGAGGGGGTTTTGTACAGCTTAATTAATATTACCCATTGGTTTAATGTTGTGAAAGCAGACTTTAAGAAGATAAATACTTTGCCTATAAAGTCCCCCTAGGTGTCCTTTGCCTTGAAAATTGGACTTTTGTTTTCAGGACCAGCATAGAAAGAACAAGTAAAGGATGTAGAAAGAGAAAAGGTTTTCTTAAGCCTTTGTTAGAATTTCAGCTGCTTTTTTATTATTTCCGCCCCCTCCCCCCCCAGCTCCTCCCCAGTTCTCTGACATGCCAAAATGTATCAATTAACTGCAGCAAAGAGATCAAAGCAGTTCTTGCTTTGCAAAAAGGAGTATTTATGCTCAAATATTGTCTTTTAGTTAATGGGATACTGAAAGTTTATTTTTAAAAGTACTACAATATCTTTTTTTTCCTTTTTGAGAGAGATGCTTAATCCCACATACTGATGGTAATTAAATGAGCAAATTAAGTTCAAGAAAGAAAATTGATTTTTTTTTTCAACATGAGACACTTGATAAAGGAATTGCATGAGGTAAGACAACTGTGTACATGTATCACTAATAATTGTCACTGTTGGGTGTGCAGTTTATTCCGAACAGACTGGTAATGGAAGAACTTGAGCAGATATACTGAAGTCCTTGATACTTCATCAAAATGGTCAACTGCTGGAGAATTTTTTGCAGAATGTAAGGAATTTTGCAAGCAATATGGTATCCCAGGAGATGAGAATCACTTAGAAGCCATTTGATGATCTTAAGACTGTATTGGGCTAGATAACCTAGATAGACTATTCCACAGAATATTTTCCCTTAGTTGTCCCATATAAAAGTTATCTTGTGAATGTCAAGGAAATAATATGACCATGTTGAGAACTACCTTGCTGTAAGTTTCAATTGTGTAATGTTTTACTGTTAACTGTTGTTACATTCCACTCTAACCAGGGTATATAGCTATGGACCTGCAGCCTGGGTGCTTTAAATTCTCTGTGCACAAATGCTTATGGAAAATGCTATCTAATGAGTAGAATACAGGGGTGGGAACCAAGAGTCTTGGATTCTTCCTTACAGGCTTGTGGCTTTATCGCTGTGAGCATTATCTGATTCCCAATGAAGGCATTCCCATCGTCTTCAGCAAGAAGTCATATATAGCCTTGGCTGCATCATTCAGTTTACTGGTATTTTTAAAAGAGGGATCCCAAGTGTTGAAAGCACTAACCTATATTTGTAAGAGATCAAAGATATGAAAAAGAAGGGGTTCTCTAGAGCAGTATATAATAGTTTTTAGTACTTTTATGTGTTTTTTTGTCTCTCAAAACTTAGATGCATTGCTCCACTCAGTAGGTGTTTTGGTTAAGGCACACAGGTGGTCACGTTGGTAACTTTGAAGTTGTTAACTTGGCTGTGTTAAAAATACAGTCAAGCTGTTGACGTGCTGGCTGTGATGCTGTGGCAAATAAAAATCCAGCTCCATTCTTGTGAATAACTTTGTAACTTCTGAACTTTCAAGATTTCCAAGTCATTTGTCAATGTAATTTGTAATTGCAGATCTTTCCAGGAGATCTTAAATAGCATCAGCAATAAGAAATACATACTAGTATGATTTCATGAACTTTAACAATTAGGAGTTGGCTTTGTCTCCTTTGTGGTTTGCCATACACATAAGCACAATGTTTTAGGATCATTACATAAGGTATCATTCTGGTTTCAGTTTAATTTAACTTAGGAACGGCCCTGTTGACAACAGTAGTTTTACCCATGCGAACCAAGTGCTATGGGAGAGAAGTCGGGTCAGCAATCTTAGACTTCCTTATTCAGCTGTATAAATCATCAAAAATGGGCATGACTGATACATTGTGGGCAGATATTACATAAATTCTTTCAAAGTAAACAAGCATTGAGAGTCAAGGCTTTGTTTGCCCTTTTTCTTATATCTCAGTTTTACTAATCTGGAACTGAAATGTCACTAACTGCCAGGATTGACATTTCTTCACATGGCTTTAGTGGCATGTTTCAGTGTCCAGTAGCATTATGACAACCTGTCTATAACTGGAAATTATTGACTTGAATTTGACTTTTATTGGCCTTGTTATCCTAGACAGTGTATTAGGATGAATGAGGCATTCCCCACACCCACACAGGTTTCAGCTAATGGCATTTGTTTTGAAAAACGTGATCGTATAATACCAATAAATACTTGTGTTACTCTATTTTAGTTTGCTACAGATCCTGTAAAAATGCTGACAGTACCCTGTTAGGGACTAAGTCCCATTTGGCACTAAGTCTTGCCCTTCACACAAACCCTCCAGCCTGTGCAACTGCCTGCCAGGACACCTCTTATCAGAGCACCTTGCTTATTTATTATTCTCCACTCAGCACAGTTGTTCTCAGAGAACAGAGAGTGAAGCCAAGGGATTTTGAGATCCTGCCTCAAGTCCGGCTGATTTTCTGTCAAGCTAAGGAATTGTGAGGAGAAATGTAGGTCACTTTGGCACTCTGCTTCTCCCTGGCTTTCAGACCGTGGTGCAAGTTGAAGCAGCCTTCAGGCCACCGTCCCAGATGGAAATTGAAAAGGGCACAGTATGAAGACTATAAAAATGGCCAGATTCTGCCTTGCTGAATGTATGTATGAGCTGAAACTGTGCTGAAGTACATTTTTCAAAGCTCAAAATAAGTTAATATTTAGTGGATAAAAATATTACAGGATTTATAATGCTTCCCATGTTTTCAGCTCAGAGCAGTCTGTTTTTAGATCAGCTGAAAGAGAAGTTCCAGATTAAAAAAGAGAAAAAAGATAGAGTTTGGAAAGGGAAGGGCTGGCAGAGCTCTGACAATGGAGTTAGCATGGAGTTGAGCTTTAGCTCCTACAAAAAAAGACTGGGTAGATGAGGAGATAGTGGAGCAGAGGTAACAGGATGGCGTGGTGGCAAGCAAAGTATAAACATCCGATTCACTGGAGAAGCTACCTAATGCTAACGGACGTTCACGTCTCGTGTTCTGATGGTATGAAATTATCTGTCTGGAACTGAGAACCTTAAAATGCAGGTTTTGAGCTTTCTATTTAGCATTCATGCTATATTGTTGAGTAATGGAGAATCTTGGAGAGCAACAACGTTTCTTTAAACCCCCTCCATGGTACCTGCAAGGATTCCTCCCCCCTTCCTTTCAGATTAAGCAAGGATGTGCCTCTCCAGTGAATGAACAGGCTTCTAAAAATGTACCTCCTGTCTTAAAATGCCAGAGAGATGGCAAAAGTACAGCAAAGCAGATAGGAAAAGTTTAGTCAGGTTGAGATAACACGGGAGAGAGAAGGGAGAAAAAAAAAAAAGAGAAAAGAAAAACTCCTACTAAAATTGTACCTTAAATGTGAATAAATGGTGCTTGTATGAAGTGACAAGGAGGTAGTTAATGGGATCCATATCCACAAGTTACAATAATGCAGTTTTTAAATTGAGTTTTTGTGGCAGACCAGCTGAATAAAATTGCTAAGCTGTGCTTCAGTTGTGTAGTAAGTGGTGCGTGTGGTGTGAAAGACAAGCTGCAGCGTGATAACAGACTATCTCTTCCATGCACAAAGAGTTCTGTATTCTGATCAATTCAACAGCATGCGCTGGTAAATATTGGTCCAAGCTACTTGGTCATTACAATTTATTGTATTGGTTAATCACACTGAGTTTAGTCACTTTTTCTTTCTGAATTTACTGGTTTACTTTTGGAGACACTCCTGTGCAATTATTACCCTGTGTCCTACTGGCATGAGGTGCAGGATTACCAGGGAGCCCCACAAGATATAATGGCATGTGCAAGAGATTGGTGGTGTGTGAGAGTGGAATCAGCTTTTGCTTCTCTCTGGGTTTTCAGGGTCAGTTCCAGAAGTGAGCATCTCTAATCTGAGTTTTTGGCAGAACTAGAAATAGAACAAATTCCACCATGGTTCATTGATCACCTAAAATTCATTTGGAGAAGTTTTGGCTCGTGTTTTTCTGCAGTGAGGTAGCTCCCCTGTGTCTCTCACCATCACCTCATCCTGTGGCAGAGTTGCCCTGCTATAAAGAGGCAACCTTGAAATCAGCTGCTTTAGTGACTTGGCAGTGATGCTGTTGGGATTCTTGCAGCGCACACTCAAAGCATTGGCTTAATTTTCAGACATTTCCCTCATGATTTTTCCTCCTACAGTTTACAGACCTCAGCAAGACCTTCTTGGTTTTTTATTTGGCTTTGTAGTTTTGATCTAATGTAAGGTCTGTTTCTTGTTGAAGTGAAATAGTGGAAAAGTCCCGTTTACTGACAGCTATGTGCCTAGCAAGTATCCTTCCATCCTGGGCTGATTGAGTGCAGAGATCCTGTTACTGAAATTCCAGGAGACTTTGGTAGAGATACTCCTAGTTTTGCCCCACTACGTTTTGTGATTTTGGGATGTTGACAGATGGGGATTAGGAGGAGGTGAATGAGATAATTTACTGCTTGTGATTTAATCCAGGCTCCAAACCTACACCAATGCCCTAACTTAAAATGCTGGGACTCTTTGAGGCTTATGTTGCTTACAGCCCTCATGGCTTTATCACAGATCTCACAGTGGGGAATACTTTTCATATTAACATTTGCTTTTGTCAGCAAATGTTAAACTTTCATTCTAAAAAAAAGAAGTTTTTAGCTCATCTGATGGCAGCCAGAAGCTCGAAAGTTCAGTTCATTTGCAAGAGCCCACCTGAATTATTTTGCTCGCATCTTACAGTTTCCAAGTTCGTTTCTGTTCTTGTATGTGTGGGAAGGGGCCAAGGCATTGAGTTTTCGAATGTTCAGAGCTGCCAGTGTTGCTTTTTATCTACCACTGCAAGATTGTAGTCCCAGGTTTCTAGGTGTATGATAGCTTTTAACTCTTATTGAAATCAAAGAGAGCACAAGCACCTAAGTACCTTTCAGAGTTTGATCTTCAGTTTCATACTAGCTTGTACCTTCATAGCCCAGTTTATTATTTCTTTGAAAGCACTGTAGAATCTTTTGGAGGGAAGAAAAGTTTCTAAAATCCTTGAAAGAACTTAGAATTATCTATGTTGTATATTCTGCAGGCTTCCATGAAGTGGAAGTAAATTAGTGGGAAGACATAAGCTGAAGCTTTTTATTTCTGAATTGCAGTCATAGCCACAGCAATTTACTGGATCCAGCTTGTTATTTTTGCCTGTGATGTTTGGAGAAATAAACTCCTTTTAAGATGTAATTTCCAGCGCACTCTTTGTAGTATCTGCATTCATTTTGGCTCTGGAAATGCTAGGAAATATTGGAAAGTCAAGGTTAGGCATTCTTTCTGGTGCCAGTGAAATGGGAACCTCGTGTCAGAGTTTGTCATGTGCCTGCCAAGTTGGTGTTTTTTATTCTGTCAATGGTAACTCGAAACAGTTAGTATTGGGGTTGAAATTTTTCAATCCTCACTTCTTACTGATGCTGGCTTCTTAAAAACAAAAATATCTATAAGAAATTAAGAACAAGGTCAAATCAAAGGTGCCTTTAGCCCACTATCCTGTCTCTGATAGTGGAATGGCCCACAGTAGGTAGAAGGAAAGGGTATTAGAGCAGGGCAGGCAAACAGGAATACTTCACTCAACCTCCAACAATTTGTGGCTCAGGGACTTCCTGAGCCAGAGGTGGTCTTTTTCTAACATCTCTGTAATGGTCCTTAGCAGTGTCTTTATTTAAAATTCAAGTAATCATTTGCCTACTTGGACTTGAAATAATTTTGGAGGCATATTTATATTGAAGGCCAGGGGCCCATTGGATTACCCAGAATATATTTCTTAAGTGTGAATCACCACAGGCAGGATATCTAGCTGTGCTCAGAAACATGAGCCCATATCAGCTGCATTCATTATAGCATTACACTTGAGGGGAGAAAGCGAGATGAAGAAATTAAACCCCACAGCCAATTAATGAAACAAAAGGAGTGGACTGCCAGATTTTCCAAAGCGCTCAATACCCTAAGCTTTTACTGGAAGTTGGATTTTCTAAGCAGCTCAGAGCCCAATATGTGAAGCCCTTATGAAAAATCTGCCTTAGACCCTTAGTGAGGGGTATCTGAATGGTTGGTCTTTATGTTTGCAGCCCAAGGAGCCCTGGCAGACATTCAGGAGTCAATTCTAATGCTCTTGGGATCTTCAAATGAGCCCAAAGCTGTTGTGGTGACATGGTGGCTGGCAGAATAGGAGTAAAGCAAGTTGAGGGGGTTGAGGGCATATGTAGTGTCCAAAGAAGGGCAATGAAGCTGGTGAAGGGTCTAGAAAACAAGTCTTATGAGGAGCGGCTGAAGGAACTGGGGTTGTTTAGTGTGGAGAAAAGGAGCATCAAGGGAGACTTATCGCTCACTACAACTACCTGAAAGGAGGTTGTAGCAAGGTGGGTGCCAGTCTCTTCTAAGTAACAAGTGATAGGATAAGAGGAAATGGCCTCAAGTTGCACCAAAGGAGGTTTAGATTGGATATTAGGAAAAATTTCTTCACTGAAAGGGTTGTCAAGCATTGGAATAGGCTGCCCAGGGAAGTGGTTGAGTTGCCACTTCTGGAGGTATTTAAAAGATGGGTAGATGTGGCACTTAGGGACATGGTTTAGTGGTGGACTTGGCAGTGCTAGATTAACAGTTGGACCTGATGATCTTAAAGGTCTTTTCGAACCAAAATTATTTTATGAAGCAAGCATGCATGTGATTGACCCACATAAGAAGAGAACTGCTCACTGGGTGAGCAGCTCATTGTTGCTTATTTCCTAGCCCTCATGTTTTTCTCAACTAAAGGCTCACCGTTTCTGCCTGGAGACCTGTGCTTTTCCTCACACTGGGGCTTTCCTTCTTATTTGTGGCTAGAAGCTTGGAAGAGATGGCTGATAAATTATAGCACACTATCCTTAAAGTATTCTCTTGCCCAACTGTTTTTCCGCCTCCTACACTTCTGTGCACTATTCATGGACTTCCTGAGGCATTTGTGTGCCAGCAGGACTATTTGGAAAGCATGGGGGCATCTTGGATCAGTTTGAGGTGACAGAACTGGTCCTGAGATACAGTGAGTGTAAACAGTCAAACAACTCGTAGGCCAGCACAAGGTCAGACTGCAAATGCATTCGTAGTAAATGTAGAGGAAACCCTTGCTAAATCAGCACTTGACCTACAAATCCCTGGAGCAGTGCTTCTATCCAGCCAGGCAGGTGTGGTGCACCTCCTCCTGCCTCTTCCCGTGGACACGATCAGATGGATGGAGGAGTGGGAGAGGGTTTTGCTCGGTCACCCGAGGGTATCAGTGAGTGCTGCTGAGTGGGGATGGTGCATTGTAATTTACTGCTGCGGTAGATCAGCAGCAAATTACTATCCCTTGGAGCAAAGAGGAGGCAGAGATTTTATTCTCTTCTGATGCTGATGCTGAAGAGGCAGAGTTATCCACGGTGCTTGAGGCAAAGATACAATCTGGCTCTCCATTGTTAGCGTTGTAGTTTTCGCATGGGATCATTAACACACGCACAAATGTAAACAATGTGCCCAAAATTTGTAGGGCCTTACATTCAAAGTTCAGGTAAATAAAAATTGATCTTTATTGGAAAGAAGGCTCTTTGGCTGTGGGCACAAATTTGTTTTCAAATAGCTACAAATATGGAATTATTCAACTCACTCATTGACTATGCAGCTTTATGAGAATGAGCATATGGCTACAAAAATCTTTTTCTCCCTTCTTCTGCTGCACCACCCCCCCTAGTGATAATCTGTCTGTGTTTAGACCTGGAAATTCAATGCACCATAAAAACTATTAGAATTTCCTGGCATTGTGGAGCATAAAAATCTTTGTTGTATCAAGCTCATTATTTTGTTATGTCAATTTAATAAAGATTAGAAGTACTTTTGGTCTGGCTCAAAAATTTAAAGTAAGAAATTTTGAAATGAAAACCAGAAAAGTTTTTTGTTTGGTACAAATGCTTATGACAGGACCAACCAATTGAAGTGTTTGTGATGGAAAATAGGGAGAAAATTTTCTGGTTTTCCACTACATCTTTACACATTAACAGAAAGCAAAGTATGATAACTGTGCACTCAGTAATGACATACACAACACATGGAATTGCAAACAAGTATATGCAAACACATGATTAGCAAAGCAGATTGTTACCCAAATTAATCCCAAAGCAGATTTTTAACTAAATCACTTACAGGAAACAAAAGCACATTTCCTGAAACTTTCTTTATCAACTGTGTAATTGCACACGTTGTAAAGTTATCTTAGGGCTGAGCTGTTTCTTGCTTTGCAGGCAGATAGAGGGGACACCTTTTTATGCACTAGCATCTTGGTTTGGGAGGCCTTGCCTGCGAGTGGCTGCTGTGAGCACAGGATTTCTCACTTCAAGCCAGTGGGGAACAAGGAGCGAGGGACAGCAGAGCCCTCTCATGTGTGAGATCCTGCAGCTGAGCCTGTGCGCAGGGAGAAATAATGTGCTGCCAGTCAGTATTCATAGTGCAGAAGGGACCCTGTTCAAGGCAATGTTGGGAAAACTCAGCTGCGTTTTTCTGCTGGCAGAAATTCACAGGGGACTAGGGGGTGGTAGAGGCCATCCTCGGGCATCCCCCTACAAAGCTGCCTTGGTCCCAAAGCACAGATGAGTTTCTGTTGCTTTTCAGGGGAAAAGAAGGGCTGAAGTTGTTGTGCTTGTCTGCTGATGCTCTGTACCAGCTTTCAGCTGGTGCTCTCTAGCCTCCCTCTCTCCTCACTCACCCCCCCACCCCCCAGGGGTCACTTGAAAACGGGTCTTTATACAAGCAAATACTCCTTTGAGGTCTGTGGAGATTAAGGCAGACTTGGCCCTCAGTTACTCTCAGTAAGAGTGGATGAGAGAAAGTTGAGTGTGCAGCCTTGTTGTGCTTTTACTTTCTAATTTCTTACCTTTAAGCAAGAACTAAACTGTTCATGGCAGATATGATGAGGTTTCCTATATGGCAGTAACTGATGATATGTGGAGAAGCCCCATTTTTCAGGGGGAAAGGGCTTCAGCATGAAGCATGTCTTATCGGGGAGCTGAAGTGCATAGTTTCGTTCACCCAAAATGGTGCTAACAAAAAGCAAAAAAAAATCGTAGCATGTTTATTAAACAGGAGCAATAACATTGCTGCTTGTTTTTTCCTCTGGAAACAGGGCAAAAATGATCTGTCTTCAGTTGATGAATTCTTAAGTGGTCAAAAGGTCAGTAATGAATGTCACAAAAAATGTTTCTGGTTGGACTCCCCCTACTTGTGTAATGGCTTTTATGTAAGTAAGCCAGCGAGGTCAAAAGAGTAGGAATTAACCCTGATTGCCCTGGACTGTCAATGGTATATCAGGTTCTTCTAAACCCAAATGTTCTGGGCCACTGGCTAGTCAGTGGGTGCTCTTAGAAGAAGTGTAGGTGCTGTCATGATTAGCTTACTAGGTCTCTGGAGACTTGCACAGCACCGTTATGCCTCTTCACTGATAGTGAGCACCCAGAAAAGCATGGCAAAGGAACACATGCTTAGTTTTCAAAATCTGCATTCTCTAAGGGTGACAGATGACTTAAAGCTGCATAGACATTTTGCCTAATGAAGGAACCCCATATCTTCTGAAGACTCATAAAAAGTGATAAATACCAATATTTCTGTCATTAAATGATATCGTAACAGGAGCTAAATCGCCACCTGCAATGAGTAAATTAAATATTGACTATTTCATTGACTGTTAGATTTAATTTGAAGCAATCATGCAGGAGCTATAATGGCGCAGAAGATGAGTGACTATTTAATCTTGGCTGTCATCCCTGTTAAGTGTTGAATAATGAGAAAAATATGCACTTGACAGAGTAAGGGAGTTGACTTCATCTTGGGTTTCTGTGTCAGGACTTCCACTTCATAAATTTGTAACAAAGCTGTTAGGAACAGCTGTTGTTGTGGTACTCGCCTTACTTTTAACATGGCAGGATTTGGTAACCTCAGTACACTGTGTACAACAGATCCAACTTGACTCCATTTCCAGCAGAATTATTTGTATGAGCTAGCAGAGGGAATTGGTGCTTTTTCGAGAGCCTGTGCTCTGCCACAGAGGACAGCTGTGCCCAGGGGCCAGATAGTGCTCTCATTAACCACATTGCCTTCTGCAAGCTTATCTTAGAAAGTAATATGGCCTGCTGTGTTTTGCCTGGGATAGCGTTATGCAACTCAGACACACATATAGTGTCTTCTCCTCTTTTTCCTTTTCACTTGCTACTTTGCCAACTCTCTTAAAATCCATACCTCCTTAGCAGAAAGCTTTGTTGACTCTTGCAGACTGCACTTTCACTTAAAAAGAAAAAAGCCTCATTCCCATGGAGTGCTGAGTGCTTTCATCTCCCATTGAAATCAGTGGCATTTCAGGTGCTCAGCGCTATTTAGCGTCCAAATAAGTCATGTTACAGCACCACTGCTAGTGGTGTTTTCCAGTTTTTGCTTTCCCAGAATTGTTTGGTTTCTATGGGACAGCAAAGAGTGTTCTTTACAAAGAATGGGAAATTGATCCTATCCCTTGCTTAAAACCCAGAGATCAGATAGAATTTAAATCTTTCTTTTCAATTGAATTTATTTTTTAAAATCTTCTCACCTTTCTCATTTGAATGGATATTTCTGAAGTGTGGAACAGATGAGGGTTATTGTTTGCACAATGCTGACATTTTTCTCCCTTGCATTTACATTTCTTCAAGAAATAGAGGGTCTCTCAGTAGTGCATTCAAACTAGTAGCTCTCTGCAGGTGAATGCCACCATTACTCTGTATGATGAAGTCTGCTCTAAGATGATTAAATTTAAAAAGCAGCTGTCATGTACAGGCAAGCATAGAAAAAACTATTAAAATGGTTCTGTTTGCCTTTAATGCCTTCTGGGTTTTCAACTTTGCTCCGTTATTGCTTATTTAATTGTTTTCTCCAGCAAGTAAGGTCTTCAGCTCTTGGTGGTCAACTGCTGACCTCTCTTCCCATGTATCTGTTGCATCCCAGTCTTCAGCTACATAGAAAAGATTGGGATGAATTTAATACACTAAATGAGGTCCCTTTGCTAAACAACCTATGATCTGACTTTGAATATAATTACAGGCAGTCTGTGTTGCTATATACCATCTAGAGGCTTTTAAGGGTAAGCCATTAGGACTGTACTTTTTTTGCAATGTGCTTTCAGTCTATGAGAAATGACAGTAAAAATAAAGGGCAGCTGGCTCTTGAGAGAACAGTGACACTGATATTCCTTGGAATCGGCATTGCATTAAACTTGGCAGCTGCCACTAGACCTAGTTCCTAGATTTAGTTCTGGTTTGTTATTTGAAGAGGAGTAGCAGCAGGCCCATGCTTTCCATCTCCTATGATGCAGAAAAGTGAGCTGATGTGAAAAGTTCTCTGCTTTGCTGTTTTGAGGGGAGGATCAGTTGAGGAATGGAACAAATCCTGTGTTGGGTTGTGCGGTATGACTGTGGCTGCTCTCACCTGCCATCCAGGGCTTTGCAAGAGGCACTGGCATTCCTTCAGCCTTGCTGCAAGGATGGCAAGCCCGATTCAGATAACGCTTGTGCAGTTTGTTGATAGCAGACAGCTAGCTAGCCACCTGCATGAACACTACCTCATGTGGCTGGAGCTGCAGCAACCAAGCACAAAGTGGCTGTTGCAATCAAAGCAGCTGCCTTGACCTTGTGCTGGAGTTGTTTCCTGCACATGATATGTCCCACGTAGGACTGCTGCTTTGCAGTTGACCTGAAGCTGTTTCACACAAGGCCCTGTCCAGGTGGGTCTGGTAGCGTGCAGGCCTGTTGATCCAGAGGCTGTGTCTGGGCCTGAGCTTCCAAGTTTGCTGTCCCTAGCAGCAGTGAGTCTTGTCTTTGGAGTGGCTTTCATAAGAAGGGTGAAGCCTTTCATAAGACTGTGCCCCGCTGTTGTAGGGACAGTCTTTCATGTAACCACCCATCCTGGGCAATGACTTTAGCAGAATTATGCCTCACTTAGACAATGTTCAGGCCCAGTAACTGCTGGGATAGCCGCCTGCATCAGCTTTGGATTGAAATTTATGCTTTAGGTAGTGGAGGATTTAAAGTCACGCTGCTAGTTAAAGCTGTGAACTACTTAACATTATCTCCTTGTATCAGTTAAACTATATGTTCACTGTGGAGGTACCATGCTCTAAAGTTTTGCATGTTCCATTGAGTGCACAGAAGAATCCATGAAGTCTGTGAACCGCATCTTAGTCTGTTGGCAAAGGTGCTAAATGAGATTTCTACTGGTGTGACATACTCGCTTTGCTTGGCTTTGCTTGCCCTTGCTTGCCCAGGTGGGTTATAAAATAAGGAATGTAGACCTGAGATCTTCAAATAACTATCATCCATGCGGTGTGCTTTCTGTGAAGATGCTCCTGGCAAATATTTAATAAGCATTGACGGGAAAAAAGGTAAAAAAGCCACTAGATAATTTGCTAATTAAATGAATTATATTTGCAAAGGTAGGCATTAGAGATGACAGCTAAAATTTAAATGGAATTTAGTGATGACTGCAGGAACAAAATAGAAAGACAGAAAGCTTGCAAGTGTAATGGATAAATAATTATGTCATGTGTCCAGGGCAAGATAGATCAGACTTTTTCTTTTTTCCTTCCCCAGTATTCAGCAGTTCTAAATGAATCTTCTGCATGTTGGGCATTTTTTGAGTTTGACCACAATGGCACAATTTAGATTTCTTTTTAAGATTATAATTAAGGTAATACAGAAAAAATAGTAACTTTAATACTGAGGGGCTGCAAAACTAGTATGCTGACCATACCTGTGACAATCTAGAATGCTTCCTTTCTTAGAGCAGGTAATATCTATTAAACAATTTAATGCATTTTGAAAGTTGCCATTCTTCTGTGACTTAATGATCCCTGGGAATTAAAAGATCTACCATAAAGCAATGCAGCTACCGGATGACAAGAAAAAAAGTGTGACCCTACCAACTATTTGTTTTCAGTGTAAGTAAAGACTGCGCAAGCCCTGATTTGGACCAGCAAGATGAACAGCTGCAGAGGTTTATTTTTATTGGTCCATTCTTGATCTTGTATAAAAAATTCCTCCACTTTAGTAAAAGCAAGGTTGGGCTTCTGCTTGCTGCAGTTTATGTGTATGCTGGTGGCTACAGTTTAGCTAAAAAGTTGTGCTATTTGAAGACAATTTCTTCTGAAGTGCATTTACTACCTGGTGACTCATGATAGGCGAGTAACAGACAGAACAAATGTACATAGTACATGACTAGCATATCTTTCCATTTTCTCTTTCCCTTACTTCGCAGTTTAATCCCAATGTTTATTATTATACAACTGAGGCCCTAACCCTCTGTTTGTGGCATAATATCAGCATTGTAAATAACTGTGATATCATAATGTTCTGCTGTACTGATGAGTCTTTCAACAGTCAGTGGTTTTGTCCAGATAAACATACATAATTTTTTTAAAGTTTCATTTGATTATGGTCTCTCAGTTAAGGCAACTTAATGATATTTTTTTCATGTCTTTAATACATGACTCAAAGCCACCACTCAGTTCCAATTTAACATACAATTGGAGGCCTGAAAGTAAACTGACATAGTAGATTGGGTTGGGTACTGGCCTCCAGCATTGGGTGAATTTCAGTGTTTCCTTACTTAGCTGAAATCCATTTGAACTCCTTGAGAATTTGTTTGAGTGTAAATGGAGAAGGAAATAACAGTACCAAGGACAGTGGGGAACGAGTTCAGTGAAAGATTTACTCAATAACAGAGTAAAGATTTCAAAGTTCTGTCCTTTGTCTTGCCCAGAAGAGGCCTTCTGTATGGGAAACAGTATCGACAAACCAAATTACTCATCAGTGAGAACAGTCTTCTCTGGATTACATTGCTCTAAATTGTTCAGCAATTCCCAGAGGGAAGACCTACTACATTTGAGAAACGTTCCCTCCAGAAAACATTTAGGGTTTTTAATTGCATTAAATGAAGTACACTGTGGCTGGATTATATTTCAAGACAGCTGATTAATTAATAAATTGGATTGGCTAAAAGGAAATGAAAGTGAATATGAAAAAAAAGCATTAAAAATGTGAACTTATCATACAATTAGAATACAATGAAATACATTTACTGTCTTAATTTGCATAGAGTGAGACTGGTGAGTTTTGTCATTAGCCTGAAATGTATGGATTGCTGAAAATGATAACAAACAGTTCAATATTTGAGTGCAACTAGTTTTAAATGACCACAGCTGAGAAACAGGAGAATGTCTGGCAATATGTGAGAACCTCTATACAGAATGCACCAATGGCCAGCTCAGGTAAAACTCCAGATCATGCTCTTCAGTGAGCATGATTTCACTTCACTTCATCTATGATTACAGGATAAGGCATTTGCATCGCTGAACATTGTCTTTGAGAATTAATATCTTTCTAAAAATCATGCTGCTTCTCAGTGTTTCCCATACCTTACTGAGCCATCTACCATGATGAGCCCTGTGCATTTTGGGGTGTCAGCAGATACTGCTGTTTCCAGACTTCTAGTTGTTTTCAAGCTGAAAACACATGTCAGGAGTATGGTTTCGAGAGTAGCTGTGGATTGCTGGTACAACCAGTGGATCATAAATTTGCACCAATTGTTTGGGAATTAGAGCTAGAACCCAATCAGAAATTATTGACCAGATATAGGAATTCCTCAGTGGGACTTGATGCCTGCTTGGAAGGTAGAAGATAAGAATAAACAATCCCTGTTGACTTTGAAATCTTTGAACCACAGACCCTTTTCTGTCTTGCGAGTTCTTAGAACTCTGAGAAGAGAGTCTATGTTTCCAGCAGTAGGATGGACAGCTGCATGTTTCAGTGGAGCTCTGGTAGGATACAAATGTCAACCAAGAAAAGACAGCATAGGACTAAATATACAAAATGATCTGTGAGAAGAGAAGCTGGAAACTATAGCTGTTTTTTTGAAAACGCTGAGTACACACAGCCAACAAACAGAAGACTTCATATTGGTAGCCTTCCTTTAAACAGCTTTTTTATTGCTGTTGAAGAATGGAGAAAAAACAATTTGTCTTCAAGTAAAGGTAAGACTGGCTGTCAGTCCTTTCCAAACATTTTAAAGCTAGTGTATAATAACATACCCCTTAAGAATGATGCTTTGTGTGAAATGCTGAAAATGCCAGGGATTATCAAATTCCACAGAAAGCATCCTATCGAGGAAAAACACTGATATATTCCCAGGAGACCTATTTAAAGAGATTAATATTCCAACTCCTTTCAGACATTCCCAGCAGGAAGCAATAACTTTAGACCTAAGCAGGTTTTAAGATTTTAACTGTGGCAGTTGAAGCTGTTTTAAGGAAACAGGCTTATCTTCAAATAGATAAAAGTAAGTACAGGGTGGCTTTGGAGTCTCAGAGCTCTGCAATAAGACATTAAATAAACCAAGGTCCTAATTTAAAATGATGAACCACATCCTGAGCTGGTGTAAATATGTAATTCCTTTTGAGCGAGTGGAATTATGCTGATTAACACCATTTGAAGACTTGTCTTCCTGTTTCTCAGAGTGAATAGATTTTTTTTAAGTCTGTAACAATTCTTTCCATTTTGATGATTGGCCAGATATGTACTTCAGACAACAAATATATGTTGATTCAAAATTATGAGTAAAGCTACTAGTGTCAAGAAAGAAAACATAAAACAGGTTCACCAGAGAGAGAAAGGAAAAACAGATGACAATAGCTGATTGCTCTTGTTGTTGTCCGTCTCCTTTTCTTGATAATAGGTAGTTGGAATCAGAGACTCTGAAACTGTTACTTTAGATTAATCTTAGTTTTAATATCCTCACACAGGGTATTTTGTTCAATGTGGTTGAATCTTGCAAACCTTTTTTTGTGTTGGGTTTTATTGGTTTTTTTTAAAATCATTTCTGCACATTAAATTTTTTACTGAAATGTTTTAATTTTATAACCTAGTCCAAAACCAGAAAATCTTCATCGGTAATAGAAATATTGAAAACTTTTGAACAGTTTCCAGGATAGAAAGAATATCTGTTGTGTTGGATGCCTGAGTGAGAAATATCAGTTTTACCAGAGTAGCCGCTAAAGATGCTCCACATGAGAACTCAATTCCACAAGCTATAGAAAGGCAATTGGTAATCGTACAGGTTGCAGTGATGTTACTGCTTTGGAGCAGTCTCTCTCCAAGCCAGAGCTGGAGGTAGCACCCTCTATGAAATAGTTAAGATTGTGTGGACTCACCTCAGCCTCCTAGATATAAAGTCCAAAGTTTTCCTTCAATTAATGATGAAAATTGGCTTCAATCTAAGCCTGGATTTTGCATTGAAACAATCAGGGGGAACACCTGTGTACCTTGTATTCAAAAACTCTGCCGAGGGACTGGTAGTCCTGGGAGAGGACAGATGAGGGCAATAAAGTGTTTGACTGCTAAAGCTGGAGTTTCTAGACCATGCCCAGACTGAAAGAATTCCTGACCTCAAGATTTAGATTAAGCCAACAAAAGGTGGGGGAAAGAGGGTTGCATCGTCCTCCTTTTACACATGGCAAAGTGAAGCAGAGAGGGACATACCTTAGGTTTCAAAAAAGTGGTAGCATTCAATCCAGATTTCCAGTTAGAGCTCTGCCGACCAGACCTTTAATTAAGATAGAGTTTTGGCCTAAATCCGAATCATTATGCTCTGATTGCATGAACTAGGCAGCCATAAAGTTGCTATTCTGTATCTGTAATAGCGAGAATGAAATGGTAGTTGGAGATCTCTAAACTGATGATTTTTGAACCATAGAAGGTGTTTCCATATGTGTGAGCTAGGACTGAGCAGACCATACAACTGAATCTTGAGGCTCAGATAAAAATCTCAAACACAGTTGCTACCACGAGATGCTGGTTTTCTCTGTTTGGAGAGAGGTAGTTACTGGAATAGTGAAATGTCAGAAACATAAACCTCTAAAATCCTGTGTACTGAATAGTTCTTGTGATAAATGATGCCTCAGGGTAGAAATGCAAATAAAGAGATACTTGAAGTACAGTTGCTTGTGGATTAGATATCAGCACCTGCTTCTCAGCTCCGTTACACTGGAGTAAGCTGATATGACACACAATTAAAATCAATAGAATTGCACAGGCATAGAACCTGGGGTGTATGGGGGTGAAGAACCAGTGCCTTGCATTCTTAGGAGGGCTGCTAGTTGCTACGGGAAGATCATGAGCCATAAAACACTGATGATTTTAAATCAGGTACCCACTGGAGTGCCCATACAGCCTCTTCCGTTCCCATTGACTTTAATGGGGAATGAGAGTGCTCAGGATACTATAGCAGGAGGCCTGATCTGTGCCTATCTGCAGGCCTTACTTATGCCTAGTTTATGCCTAGGGGCCTGGTGCTGTTCTCCCTACGTGCATTCCCAGAGGCATCAAGGCAACAACTATCGTGTAAAAGGGCTTCAGGATCAGCCCCCATCTCCTTCATTCTCCGATTGCTAATTTTTAAAATATGCTGGAGGAAAAATAATGTGACTAATTAATTATGCTTTTTTCCTTGCAGCTCTTTAAATGTAAGGTCAGATTTCTAATGATGAGAATTTCCATTGAGAATTACTCATGAAAAACCCAACCAAACATTTTTCCTTCACTACAAGAAACTCCTCTTAGAAGAAACATTAGAAACAATTAAAACATTTTAAAAGTTAATAAAGAGCACTCTGAAGTGGGAAAAGGAAAGCCATGCTCATATATTGAAGTGTTCAGAAAGAATTGTTCTTATAATATCTTCTAGGGAGTCTTTTAATATTAATGTAATTAAGAGCAGAATTTTGCACCAGTTCATTCTGGGAAGGTTATTCACTGAGATTTGAGTCTTTTACTTCCCTTCATGCATTTTGTCTTCGTTCCACCCAAAGGATGGATTTTCAAGCTGGGCAACTCTAGAAGGAATGAAGGAAAGGGGAAGGGGAGGTGTAAGGGTAAAAAGCCAGACTGCAGGTTGCATTGCTGCTGCAGCAGACCTACTAGTGGCCGGTGTGATTTGCTGCCTGGCCATTTCTTCACCAGAACAATGCTAGTCCTCATTGTCAAGGGGATGCCTTCTTGTCCCCCTCGTCTTCCTCATGGCTGTGCATGCATATGTGTATCTGTAAGTGTGTATGGGGTTTTCTCCCCCTTTCTGCTCTCTCCTAAAGCATAATTGGAGGAAGAATCAGAGAAAGGAACAGCTGGCAGGTTATACAAATTGTTTTAGGGAGGGGTCACCCAGGGGGATGTATACATCCTTTCTCACAAAATGGCAGCCTGCAAAGAGATTTACCAAACACACTCTGGCAGATGGACTTCTGCTCCCAATTACCAAAGACAGATGCAACTCTAAACAACAAATCCACAAGTGCTTGTTGTTGAGGAACTGCACTTCAGTCATAGTCAAACAAATAAGCCCTTTAAATGCTTGCGTCCTCCTTGCCTTCATGCAGATGGAGCTCTGAATTTCATGTATGTCATATGGAACTACTTAAAAGACAGTTGCATCTAATGGTGCAAAATGTCACCCCTCCTACAGTGGGAAGTTTTAACTGGTTTCTTTAAAAATTCATTTGGAGCATGGCTTTCCATCTGATTCAGAAGAGGTTATTCTGAAGTACTACAGGCTGAAACTCTTGCTGAACTCTAATTGTGAAATGTCTTAGAAGCAGTCAAGGACTGTCTGTAGTATATTTCCACACCTTTGGGTTGAAGAATGGTGTCAGGGGAGTGATTTATGGCTCAAATAGGTAAGGCTCGTGGCTCTAGGCAAGTTGAAATGTGCAGTGCATGTGCAGGCGTAACAAACTTCTTTGTGTATCCATCAACTCTTTCTTATAATTGAACTCAGCAAGAGCAGTCCTACCTGTTCACAGCTAATCACATCTTAAGCTTACAGTTAAGCTGTGCAGCAGTCAGCACCTTATAATATGAAAACAGTATTTCTTTTCACTTATTGCTAATGCTGGCACCTGTGTTTCGGTCTGCTGTGTAGTTAGGATCTGTTTGTTATTGTTTTCTTTTTTTTTTTTAATCAAAGGTGACATTTTTCCACTCATTCAGTAGCTATCAGGAGCTTTGCAATCGCAGCCAAGAGAGCTGGTGGCTGTGCCAGACTACCTGGGAAGCTCAAAGCTGAGTTGGTTTAAGGAAGTTCTCATTTATTGCCTCAAGGAGAGCGTTCATTTTGCAAGGGACAATATCTCTCTTTAATCCTATGTTTGGAAAGCCTTGGATTAAGGCTGAAATTTGGAGAAAGGATATTTTTTATTTGAAGCAAATTACATATTCTGTGTACTAAATGCTGTGAAAAGAAATGGAAACTTAGTGTAACTCCCAAGTATGTTAAAGTCATCATGTTTCTGTGACTTTGGTGTTTCAGGTATGGATTGCAGGCTGGTCTGCTAGGGAACAAGAGTGAAGTAGCATAAACCAACTACAGTATCTTTTTCTGATGAGGACACTGCATTTTTGAGTAGGAGTCTTTTGAATACCTTCAGTTACTCATCCTGGGACAAAGTGTTCTCACAGAAGTGAGAGTTCCTCTAAGCTTCATTTAAAAGTCCTTCCTTCGTCTTTCCTGTCATTTTGCTTCTTCATTGTTCTTGTTGATACCATATCTGTGTTGTATCTCCGTAACCCATCCCCAAGTTTTTCAAATTGCTCTAGTTGCTTTGAAGGCTGCTTGGACCAAGGCTAACTTTTGTGTGCTGGTAGGTACCCTATGTGTCCTCTTTGGCTAGCACCTCAAGAGCTGGGAATTAATTCCTGTCCTCAGTTAAGTGAGAAATCAGTTGTAAAAATAGGAGTGATATTTAATTCTTAAGTATCTGTCACTGAAATATTTTGCCTATCTGCAAACAGTCTTGGCCACCACATGAGAACATGATGACAGAAATTAAATGTGAACCTCCTTGTTTTGACAATAACCAGAGCATGTGTGTTGCGTGCCGCTAAATTCCACAGGCAAATTTTTTGTTCATAGATCAAAATCTAGGTGGTCAGCAATTTTTCTCTACTAGGACAAAGAGATGGAAGCCAGAAGAGTAAATAATCATGGTACTTACCATTAATATTGCAGTTCCTTTCCTACAAAGTGCTTTGTAAACATTAAGTAATTAATCAGATTCTGAACAGATCCTTGGAAGGCAGTGAGACAGCCAAGTATGGTAAGCATTTGAGACACGTGGGAGTGACAAAGTCTGCAGCTACTAGGATTAGTGCTGGTAGGTGTGCAGGATGGAGGGGAATAGCCCCAGGACCTGTCTTGCGCTGGAAGGAATCTTGGGAAAGATACGGGGTATGTGAAGGGGCTGGGGAGAGACTGGTGGAAAGGACAGGGGGAATGTCATGACTGATGTGAACATCTATTCATTTCTAAGACCCTCCTAGAGCTTGTCAAGAAATCCTTGCATTTTCTAAATGCAGTGATCAAAAAAAGTAGCTGCAAGAGATGCAAGCATCCTGAGCAGGGAACAAGATCTACGAACCTAAAAGGTGTAAGATATTACATGTGCTACCACACATGCACGGAAGTCTTGTCTCCTTCTCTCCCCAGGACATATAGCCATAGTCTAATCTCTCCATGAAAAGACCCATCTGTCCAGGCTGTTCAAGTGACATTTACACTTCAGTGGCCTGTGGTCATCACTGTTCAGTGGCTTCCTGTATATTATGGAGAAAGAGGTACAAAATTAGTTTTTCTGCACTTACTTCCAATTGCCTGGTGTGAAATTATTTTAATGCCTGTGGAACATAAGGCAGAGTTTCACAGAAATGTCTTCTTTCTCTTAGATGACATCATTACATCCCTGCTACCAAAACAGAATAGAAGCGATTTCTAATCTGGCCGTTTTCTGATATCCTCCAGATCAAAAGGCATTTGACCTCTCTTCAAACACAGGTCACTGTTACTAAGGGGACCTGCCCTCATGTCGGGAAACTTAAATTCTGTCTTTGTCCTTGGAAATAGCACTGGAAGTGTTTGAATATTCTTCAGTACGTCTTTAACCACTACTCAGATGCCTTTAGCTGGTTGTAGACAATTAGGATGGAAGAGGAATCATCTCAATCTTTTATAACCACAGCATTAACTAATCTGTAGGTTTTATAATTAAAACAAAGGTCTAATTTCTTAGCACAACTGTTGAAATAAATAAGCATTAAATTCTTCAGGCATTAGTTTATCCAAAACCTAAAATTAAGGGGAAAAAAAAGTTTACAAATAGAAAGTGAAGGGTTTTTTTTAATCTGTGTTGCAATATAAGTAAAAATCAGCAATTATCACAATAGCCCCAAGATGTTTAAAAATATTTACATTTTAACCTTTTCACACTGTGGCTGTAATATAACAACACGTGACTTCTAATTACTAATGGCATATAAGCTGCCTTGAGGAAAGGTATCGTGTAAACAAAACATTGTTTGTTAGCTTTATTCTGGCACGTGTACTGTTCATTAACAAATTAAGTTAAAACTTTATTCTAACTAATTCCTTCATTAGTTTCTGAGAGCAATAATACTGACAATTAATGTTACATTTTGCAGTTTATGTTTGTCTCTGTAGCCTGGCCTACACACAAGTAGTACCGGTTGAAATAAATTGGTCTCTAAATCAATTTAATAAAATCATTGCAACCCCCTTGTGCGGACATTCTTAAAACTAAATTAAGCTAACATGATATTAGCCATTCTTAAACCAATTTATGTGTCCTCGCTTGGGAGCTGCTCCAATTTAACTAAATTGATTTAGAAACCGATTTAGTTAAATCGGTGTAATTTCTGTGTGTGTAAACCAGACCTTAGATTCATCATAAATTACGCAAAGTATCAGTTTATCTAATCAGAATGCATTATAAAATGTTCATGGTTGTGAGAGTAAACCAGAATCAGAGGCAAGAATTATAGGTGAGAAGTTTCTATGAGATGCTTGGTCAAAAGAGTAAACGGGGCACTGGCAGGTGTAAATTGGTGTATCAGTGGAGTTGCACTGATTTATTCCATTTGAGCATCTAGCAAGGTGCCCTGGAAAACACCAAGTATCCTTAAATGGTGATAATGTGATTCTGTTCTCTGATAGTATGTCTGGATTTGTGTGAATCGGATCTTGTACTCATAGTTTTTCATGGCTACAGATGTGTCTGTCGAGGAGATCTGTATTTCTTGTGCTTGATTTTTGAGGTGCTTATGCCAAAATATCCTGAAGGGGAAGTGAGTCCTTAGATCTTCAGAAATTCAGCATTCAAATAAAATCTCATTATACAAGCAGTCTGGCAGCAATGTTTTACATCAGCAACTAAGGAAAAGCAGGGTCAGACATCTATTGTTATGTAGCAATCACTCAAAAGCAGAAATTATACAACAGACTATGAAAGCCTCTTTGCCAAACCTTAATATGATAGGAAGATGAATACCTTGCCAGACACTTCGTGGCATTCTCTCTGCTGTTTCTAGTTTAAGAGAGGTATTGATCCATGTTTTCTTTGATAAGGAAAACTGTGAATCTACATGCCAGTAGTCTGAAAAAGAAGCCAGTAATACTTTCATCATCACAATGATATAATTAGTGCAATAGAACTAGCCACTTGTTTCTGTCACTTAGGAAAACAATTTACAAATAACTGTGATTTTTACTGGTTGCATCAGGGAACATGTATTTAGTTTTATCCCAATGGACCTGACTGCAATAGGACAATCAACATTTATGAGTACAGTCATTCAGACCAGAGGAAGTTCTCAATGGCAGTCAGGATTTTTTTCATTTAAAAAAGACAGAGTGGTCTGAAATAGTGGTTTTTTAGATCCATATTTGCTAAAGCCCTTGTCCTTTGAGAATGTGTACAAAATCCTACCTGTCATTGATACTGTCGCTGAGCTCTACTCTCAGTTATGTTAGGCCCTTGGTTTATTGTGATACTTGAACAGAGCTTACTAAGGACAAAACCCCTAAGTTTTTGCAGTGCAGCCTTGCAGCCAGTGCTATATGGTCCTGATGGGCTTACCTAATTGAACACTTTACTAACTGAGCTATGACTTACTTTCCTATTGCCGCTCATTTGAGAACACAGGAGTCAAGATTGTGACTCCTAATTTCCCATGGCCCTCTTGACAACACAACTAAGAGCTAAGTATGGCTCCTTTTTACATTAGAAACAAAACGCAAAAGAGATAGCGAGACCTTCCAGCAACATTATGCTCTTTGGCAGGAGAACTTACAAATACATAGATCCTGTGATGAGTTAGTCCTCAAAAGCAGCTTGTAATCACAATTTTTTTTCATGAAGGTAAAGTATTTCTTTCATAAAAAGGATGGACAATTAATAAGTTTATTATCTTTCAGATCTTGCAGAGGTTTACTTTTGTCTCTTAATTGGAACAGGGTTCTTTTTTCTTTTTTCTCTAGCAGGAAGAAAGTCTTTCTTTTAAAGAAAGAACTAATTTAGCATAAAATGTATTTAGTGTCAGGCCTTAATAGAATGAGTAAATCATCATCTAATACAATAATATCTTAGGCTAGTTAGAAAAATTGTCAGAACATGAAGTAAGCATTGGTGTAGTGAAATCCCAGCTGAGCACATCTAACATGAAAAGCTGACTAATAAAATTTCTAGTTTGGCTAATAATTTTTCAGAGCATTAATACTGCAGCTAGTGTGTGCAGTCTTCCACCTTTAGCACCATGAATTATTTGAACTCTGAAAACACATTGTAAATAAGTTATAAATGTGAGTGTGTTCACAAGGATCTTTATGTTTCCTTTCATTACAATGAAAAATTTCACATAATTAAGAACCTGACTTCTACTGCCAAGGAGGAATAATGGTTAAAGGTGGATATGAAAAATGATGCTGAGTGTGTAAACATGGAAACATACTTTGAGATAAATCTTATTTCCAAATCTATCCCTGTCAGCCACCATCTGAATTCATATTGCACAGAGAGCATATATAGAATGTTGCATCCGTCTCCCTGAAAAGCAAGGAATATAATGTACAAGCAAACGCAAACCTCATTAGCTATTATAATTTCTTCTGAAGGTACGTAGTTTGCAGTGTCTTAGTAAAGTGCATTAGCTGTCAGGCTTTTTAAATGCCTCGTAACAAAAGTGCCAGCTGCCGACAAGCAGCCTTCTCTCCTCCCCTCCCACTGCACTCTTATTTTAAGGTTGCTAACGCAGCTTGTATTAGATGTTCTGATTTAACTAGCAGAAATTAAAGTGTGTAAGTTTTGAAAATCTGACGATAAGACAAAGAAGGCTGTGTGCTTTGCTGTATCTTTCATTATGGACATGAAGAAGAGAGTGTAGCTGTGGAGGCTCTCACAGGCATTCAGGACAATGTAGCTACAGTTTTAGGCAACAAGGAGCAATAGGAAAACCATCTTGACGTTTTACTTTTTTAAAATGGCTGTGCGAGTGTTATTCCAGACGTAATTTTAGACATCTAAAGTAAAAGATTCTCCCCTGGTGTTGCTTTTCATATAGCCATTAAAGGCAATAGATTTACATGACCTTATACTGGCTGAAGAAAACACTCTCCTTTTCCAAGCTCGTCTGTGTTTCCAGTGATGTTAATAGGAGCTGTGTTGTTATGCATGTGAATGAGAATGGGACTGTTGTAATTCACACACTTGTATCTCCAACTAGAGTCCAAAGTCAGCTCTGATTTGACATACCAGTAGGAAAATGAGCTTTCATTCATTAGTTTTCACATTTTAAGGCAGGGAAACCACAGATGCTCAACATCCTTTCTGGACAATGTGTAAATAACTGTAAAATGGCTAGAAAAGAGGTTGGAGTGAGTTTAAACTAATTTCTTCTGATCTTTTGCTTTAGTTAAGATGCATTGGCACAATTTACCCCATCTGAGATTTAAAGAATTTTGAATTTCCAAATCAGAGCTGATGAGTGAAGCAGTCTTGTGAAGTATCCTGAGTTCAGTAATGTTTTTCACTGGATATGGGTTTTCCAGATCCATTTTCTAGAGTGTATTTCTTATAAATTAACTTCTCAGCAGAGTCTTGGCTCAGTTCCTGCCCATCACCAGCTCTTTCTACTAGGTTGGAAAAGACAAGTATGGCTACACAGTGCCAAGTGTCCCTAGTTCTGCTTGATCTCAGTAGCTATTCAGGACATATTTAGGAGTGTCTAAGAAAAATGCCTCACCCTGTAGATTGTCTCCATTGGTAATCTTAAACCTAGTTTTCTGTATACTATATAGAAGTAATAATCATGGTAATATCTGGCTACTTTGTAAAGGATGAGGGGTGTGTGATGCAATTCATCACTGTTTGAGAAATTCGTTGGGAAGGAAAGAAGAAAGGAAAGAAAGAAATTGGCTTCATTAGGACTCAGTTTATTACTGGCGCTTTATTGTGACTGGTGCTTCCGCTTCCCCATGGAAAAGGTTATAACTAGATCAATGGTTTTCAGCATGACCTGAGGGGTCTGCAGGAGGTAACAAAAGGCTCAGAAGGTCTGAGGAAGTCAGTCATACTATTGCTATCCTTAAATTTATTGTCCTGATATTAACACACGCACGGGAAGATTTTTAGAGTGCACGAATAGGAAAAGCTCTGTTGCTTTGCATTAGGTTTTTAAGGCCAGGTAGTGGTATTGTAAGCACTGTGAGTTAAACTGGGCATTTAGAAAAGGTGTTTCTTTTATACAAAGGGCTCCTTTACTCCGCTCTGTTCAGTGTTCAAAAACTCTTTTAAAGGAGTGTTACATTGCACTTCAAGCCTCTTTCCTTTAACAGAGCAATGTCTGAGAATTCAGTCCAAAGTGGCCACGCATGAGTTTCGGGAAGCTGCTTGGGAGCTAGGTGGCTCAGTCGTTAGGGAGATTTCTGTAGGATGAGAGAGAGGAATTCTCTGAGCCATTCTAAGTGGCACCTGGGTAAGCAATAGACTTTGCAACAGACTTTACTATACAGAGCCCTGCTGCTTTACTGCCATCCTTATTGCCTCCAGTCATGTCCCACTGGGTTTCTGTGTGCCTGGGCCCTCAGCACAGGCAGAACAAAGAGTGATATGAAGTGGGAAAGGAAGGGAGGAAGATGAATATATCGGGGGAAGACAACGCAGTGTAAATGTTGAACAGTGGCATCCATATGACTCCAAAATAATGGTGGGCAACAAACAAAAATCCACCTAGCATAATAGGCAATCAAAGTGCCGGTGAAAATCAAGCTCATTTGGAAGAAGATTTGTTAGTGTTATTTGTGAAGAACGGTTCAAAACTGCTTTGTACTTTTTTTCTTTGTGTTTTTTGTGCTGCTTTTGTTTGCATGAGCTGGAATATGTTATATTATACATCTGTGATAATGTTAGATCTCCCAGGCAGAGGAAAGAAATGAGTTATGGGACAGGAGGGACACCAGTAGATTTTATTATTATTATTGGTTAGAAAATAAGAAAGATGGAATTTGAACATATTCACTATTTTTCATCAAGATTTTAGAAGTGTAAATTTTCTCCCTCTGTTATTCCTTTACAGAGGGGAATAGTAAAGTGGTTTAAACCTTGAAAGCATGTGTAAGTAATCTTAAAGTAAAAATCACTACAGCATGTTGCTCTTAGAAAACAAAACCAGTAAAATCAGGAAATCCAAGGTCAACTCAAAGAATACGTGAAGCTTCATTTAGTTATTGAGATGCGTGATTATAGCAAGCCAAAATAACCTTATCCTACCATGTTATCATTCAGTTATTATATGTTACAGGATGTGTAAGAACAAATGAAATTATACAGACTCTGACATTTTTCCCCTGTTTTTCATCCTCCTCTGATATCACCAGAGATCAGTTTTATAGTCATCTCAGCTGAGTTTCCTATCTTGGATTGTCAATTACAAGATGTATGGTTTGTAAAACCAGACGCTTGCTAGAATCCATGGTTATTCTAAGGATGAGGCCCCAGGCTTGATGTGTATGAAGCACTTCAGTGATTGAATGTGCAGTTCCAGTATTGGCGATAGTTTCAGCAGGGACTAAGGTGGGGTCAGGAAAATAGAATAGATATGTTTTGATCCAGTGTTTCCTGTCCCCAGAGGTGACTGGTTCACCTTGAGTGCTACAAGTGGAAGGTAGAAGTGGCAACATTGTTCCTGCCTGCAATGGTCCTGCCTGCAATGCAGAGTCACTACAAGAGCAGATAGTTCCCTCCCTGTTAAAGGGATCAGGTGTTTCTCTCTTGTTGATGATAGAGGATTTGCCCAGTTCCTTTCCACAAAATCTCTTTTTTTCCTCTTTGAAGGATGATCTCATTGTTACATCTCCTCTCAAAGTTGACTTTGATCAATGCTGTGTACAGTCAGGTTCATGGATGTATGCTGAGAAGCTGTTATGCCTGCCACTCAGTGCAGTGTTCTGACCTTAATAATTTTGGCACTCCAAATCCACAACCCAGCATCGACAAATTAAACTTTTTTTCTCTTGGCAGGCTGTACTTTACTTATGTGAACTATAATTTCCTGCTGCTCCTTTTCCCCACTGTAGAGGTTTTTAGCTTTATAGATTTAAAAACTAGTCATGGTGTGGCTTATTTTGAAGGGATGTTGAGATGTAATGAAAGGAGCTTGCCAGGGTAAAAAGGAACAAAATGACCCGGCCTGTTTGTTTTAGGAAGAACATTAACAATTCACTAAGATAAATTCAGCCATGGATCAACTGTGTAATAACATTACTATTCACCCTGCAGTTAAACTCTATTGATTTGTACTAGAATTATATTGCCTTTCCCTTACTGCATTTTCATAGTTGGATTGATACCATAAGGCTTTATTGTCACAAATTACAAAATTACTTTATGCTTTCTGTTCTGTATCACTTCATTGTCTGTTGGGTTTGGGAGTACCTAAAAAGTGGTATGTGTATCTTCTAGGGGGTATGCAGGTATGCGCTTCAAAGTCTGTCAAAGAGCAGGGAGCTCAAGGACAGGGAGTTTGAAGCCTGGATTCAATGGCCATTGCTGTTCCTACTGCTGCTTGTCTGAGGCCCTCTGGCCTTGGCCTGTGTGATACCACTTCTGACAGAGATGTTATTTACTGCAGAAGGATCTGGCTGGTTATGCCTGTGACAGTTACCTTTTCTTTTTGACTTCTTTCTTTCTGGCATATGTTGTATTTATTTTTGCGGCACTCTAATCCCTATGTTTAAGTCAGATTTCTCGGTGATCTCTACCTTTATTTCCTCCTCTTCTTGTTTCAGCTCAGGTTCTTTGTGGTGTGATCAGGAAATCTCAGTATTTTCTGATGCCTGCCCATGTTAAGCCTACATTAGCTGTCAGTTATCCCCCATTACTAGAAAGCCCCAAATTTAAATTTAAAATGTACTATCATCCAGTTCAGACCTACTGTTATCCTCCTTTTTCATTATTCTAGTTTATTAACATTTGAAGGCCTGAGAAGAATGCAGTGAGACAATAGAGGACCTTGTAATGTGATGACTCGGATGCAGACACAGCCAGGCAGAGCTTCAGAAGATTAGAAATGGTAATACTTGTAATTAGAAATTCTGCAGTCAAGTAATGTTAGTTAGGAACTTGCAAGCAGAATTTAAGTACTGAGATTAATCTATATGGTGTGAAAATAATTATGTCGAGCCAAGCGTTTCACCATCAGGCTATCTCTGGGATCAGTCCCTTGGATCAATCTTCATTTTGAATTCTAGTGATGCGGACACAGAGTGCAAGGCATTAGTGAGTAGGGTGTAAGGCGTGCCACTAAATACAGTGTGTAAGTGCTCTCTTCCACAGCTGTAGGGGAAAGAGAACACCCCAATTCTGGGCTTATGGAGGTGCATTAACATACTCAGTCCATCCTTGTAAACTGTGATCAAAATGCTGCTGCATTGAAAAGCACTGGTCTGGGCAGAGGAAAGTTTTCAGTAGGTACAGATGAATACTCTTTTTTTTTTTTTCCCAGCTTATTGGTAAATGCCATTACTATTAGACAAGTATGTCTTCGTTTTCTGCAGTGCTGAGTGCATATATTTCCATGTGTCCAGGAGAGTTGTGGGCATTGAACACCTTGTTTACAATTTTCCTCTTAGGGAATTTGTCTTTCTATAAAGCAGTAAACATTGATTTTGTAAAGATCACAAAAGCATTCACCTTTTAACTAGCACTAGAAATACACAGGTTTGGGCAAAATAATTAATACTTACAATTTTTTCCCCTGGTTCAGTTCTCTCTCTGCTCTTGGATGTTACTTAGCAAGTCAGGCATCCCCATGCTGGACTATGGCTTGTTCTCTGATGGAGTTTTTTCCCTCACCAGTACCTGCAATTTCTCTGGTTTTGGCATCATGACTTTGCTCCTCAATATTCTCATGCTACATGTGTTTCTCAAGCTAGTTTTCCAAGCTCCAGCTTTTACACTGGCCTTCTGTTTTTTCTGGGAAGACAGCTCCTGAGCCAACCCCTTCAGTCAGTCCCCTGCAGCTACTGTACATCCAAGCTGATTTTCTCAGTCCTTGGATACTCCATCACCTTAAGTGAAACCACTTGAGGTGAAGCCATCAAGATGTATCAGCCATTTATTGTTTACAGGGTGGAAGATGCATGAAAAAGTACGGTCAGCACAGGGCAGGCTCTGTATATGCTGAGGCACTCCGTGACGCAGCAATCTCAGTATGTACACCAGAGCTCTACATAGGCAGTCTTCTGCATCGTCATGCACAGCAAATGCTTCTGTATATTTTAGCATTTAGAAATCAAGGGCTTCTTAAGTTACAGCAATTAAAAAAGGCTGCTGCACAAGATCACTTCAAAAAATGGTCTTTTCTAGAATATGGGAAACTAGGAATATCAGTTCAGAAGCTGAGGTGAAAAAGGTGGCAGATTTATTTTAATGAGCATTAAAAAGTGCCAGTCATTTAAATGCGACTGTAGAATCAGTCTTTCAGTGGCTAGGTTAAACAAACATCTGTGGGGGAATGTCTAGATATATTTGAGTGTATTTGACCCTGCCTCGGAGCAGGAGTGCAGAGATGAATGCCTAAGGTCTCAGGGACCAACATTTTCTGTGTTTCTATTTCTTTATTTGCATAAAGAATGTATCTTGATCTGAAAACTGTACTGGAATATATCCAGAATTCTTTACCAGATTATAGCCTTGTTTCACTTCCACTGTAGATCATTATATTTTTAATGCTGTAATTGACATAATTAGAAATATTGATTCCATTTCAAATGAAGCAATTTAACTTTAAATGTGCCAAGAGGACGAAAAATAATCAATCTACTGTTGCTTTGCTTGCATGAATGAATCTTGATCCAGAGTCAGCAAGGTTTTGTGTTTGGTTTTTTTTTTTCATTTTTTGGTTTGGATAAGTTGCTGCTTATTTAGTATTGTCCCCAACTCATATATTATTTTGGATTGCTAGATGTCAAAGAGATGCTAAAAGGTATAAAATTAGTGTGTTAAAATAATCTCTGATAGTATCATTAGAGGGACACAGCACACATTTTAAAATGTGAAACAATTCTCTCCAGTGGGAGGTCATAGGGTACAATTTAAAATAGTGTGAGTATAATCTGGGTCCTGGAGATTGGAGCAGAATGACATTCTGCATGAGAAGAGAAAATTAGAAGTTACATTACTTTTTGTCTAAATAAGTCAGAAAAATGAAGTATTTATATTGCATCATTTGCAAAAAACCCTGTGTTTGACTAGATACATATGTTTCTGAAACAAGGAATTTGAATAACTATGAATAACGCACTGTTGTGGTTTAACCCCAGGCAGCAACTAGGTCCATGCAGCCGCTCACTCACTCCCTTTCCCTTCTGCCCCCAGTAGGTTTGGGAGAAGAGGGGAGAAATGGAGAGGGAAAAAAAGACTCGTGGGTTGAGATAAAGACAGTCTAATAGAATAGTAACAGAAGAGGGGAAAAAAAAAATAATAATGGTAAAAGAATATACAAAATAAAGTGATACAACACGAGTTGCTTTCACCACCTGATGATTGGTTATCCAGCCTGTCCCAAGCAGAGATTGTGGATTCCTGCCCCCCTGCTGATCCCCATTTATATACTGAGCATGATGTCTGTGGTATGGAATATTCCCTTGGCCAACTTGTCCTGTCTATGCTTCCTCTCAGCTTCTATGGGAAGTCTTTGACTTATGTAAACATTACTTAGTAACAACTAAACCAGTATGTGTTATCAATATTATTCTCATTCTAAATCCAAAACACAGCAGCTTCTAGAAAGAAAATTAACTCTATCCCAGCTGAAACCAGGACACACGCAAGGAAAATCTTGTTGGTCTCCAGAATGGAAGGAATAGATTTGAGTCTACAGTTTTAAAAAAAAATAAAAATCCACAAGATCAATCAACATATTAATAACCAGATTCTTTTTTTGTACCTCTGGCACAGCAGTGTGATTTTTTTTTTTTCTCATAAAGCTTTAGGAATGTTCCTGGATGTCATTTCTATGTAGTACTTGAAAAGAATGGAAGAAACAGCCAGTGCTACTCCAGGTCTCCCTGGAGAAAATGCCCAATCAATTCATTCTGGCAGAGGAAAAACAGGGGAGCTTCAGTAAAAGTAAAACTGTACAAGTAATCTTTAACTATATTTAGCATGGTAAGATTTTTTTTTCTTGTTACATTTTAACTGAAAGTCTGAAACTGATTTTCGATGTACTACACATTTCCAGTAAAACATGCTATTCTTTCTAAAAATACAAACTTGGGGGAGAACAGAATGTTTAGTACCACTTAGTCAGGAGTCAGCTGTACGCTTAACTCCTGCTACAAATGTCTTCCTGTGAATGCTGTTTGAAGCTGGTTGTATAGTTGGATTCATGACTGTCGTGGTTTTGACCGAATTGACCAACCAGAACGACAGATGGCCCCTCCCCTCTCCCCCCCTAAGGAAAAGAGA
>JAOXJK010000001.1:80952552-80963905 GCA_025774025.1 Xenus cinereus
TGAACAGTTTTCTGAACAACATGCTGTTAATTTCAGACTTTAGTTCGTTAGAAGAGGCCTAGCTGAAAAAAAGTAAAATTACTGAACAGAAAACTAGTTCTGTTTTACCTCAAACCAGGACAATGACTTAAGAAACGTTCATTGTAGGCTATTAAACAGGCTTGTGCCTTTTCATGGGGTTAGGCTTAAGATAATAGATGAACACTGAAGCAGAAAGTAAAAGAGTTGAGGAGCTCTGTAAGGCTTGGTTTGTGTGTCACTGCCATCGGGGCACTGTGTCTTCTTTTGTAATGCTGTCATGTATGGACTTGGCATTTTTCCTGGCATGACATTTGAAGGCTGCTTTGCCCCCTCCCCTCTCTCACTAATTTTATATGGATATATGGCCAAGGAGACATTTAAAAGGCCAGAGACAGACTCTGTCATTCTTTAAAATCAGTCACTTTTGTTACGTTACACTGACGATAGTATCCAAAGGAAAATTGAGAAATATAATGACATATTACACTGCCTATTTTTATTCCTGTTGTTTTCCTGGATTGGGATGTTCTTAAAATACAAATATGCAGTCCATTTTCAAAACACTGTATAAAATTTGAGTCACAAATAACACATATGTTCAGCCGCTTTAGAAGAGTGGTGGTTTGACAAAGAGAAAAGTCATTTGTCCATCCCCTATGTTTTTTGTGATCCTCTGGAGGAAAGATGCTATAGAAATATGAAACATTTCTTTCATGAGTCTCGATGGTTTACTCCACAGATCCAAACTTTTTACTTCTAGAAGCTTAACCTAGGTAAAAAAAATCTTTGTATTTGAAGACCAGGTTTTTGGTTTCTTTTATTATCCTTTCACATGAATAATATTTAAGATGCTTGAGTAAGAAATACACATCAGAAAATTAGCCAAAGTAGGGAGACATTTATTGAGGAGCTGGTGCAGTTATTACCTAATTACTGAAATGATACTTAACATGTCAGGCTCCATTGTACAATTTTCTTGTAAAAAAAGGAATAAAAAGTACTCAAAATAATAAAAAATCAATCCCTATCCTAGTACACATCAGTTTAGTGGTTTATTTTAGCGTATACATGTATATATATGCATACATACACAGAAATATATAAACACATACATATATATGCTGTCATATATATGTGTATGTGTATGTATTTATCTCCTTGATCTCATTATCTGATGTCTTTTAAAGTATTTCAGCTTATTTATACTTGTTTTAGTTAGAATGTAAATTTAAATTGGCACAGCTAACTGGAATGGATGCTTGTGTAGACAAGTCTTTTGTTTCCAGTAGAGATGTTATGAGAAATGTAACGCAGACTTTTTCACACTTTTCCTTGAATTTCTATTCCTTCACTTTCTGGAAGTCATTTTACCTCATAGGTATGTACTGATGTTTCTTTTAGAAATGTTTCAAGAGAAAATCAATGTGTCGCATGTGGCTATGTAAGATGAGCACAGCAGATGCTGCTAACTTGTCACTTCTTAGCATGCCTGTTAATAATTACATTTTCTAAAAAAATGGGATGTTGAGATTAACTACTAGCCAACACTGTAGGGATAATACCCATTTGCTGTTTCATGTGTAACTCCCTGTGCAGTTTAGAAGTAGTCCAAATCTAATAAAAACATATGTATTAACTTTTTAATGGAGTAAAGACTGACCCTGAAGTGTTATATTTTTAACCACCCTGATGCAGAATAGTGGAGCCCTGTAATGGCCTTTGAACAATCACGTATATCACTCTATGGGAGAACAAAAGCAGATGTAGCTGGTGAAGGTTCCCATCTGATTGCAGTTATTGATGAAATTCTGACTTCAGCAGAAGCAGAGCAGGGTCCTACAGCAGGATATAAGACATAGCCAGTGCTTTAATTGATTACAACCTCCCAATTCAGCACAAGTCAAACATTTCGGTCTTCCCTGAGCTTGATTTAATTTGTTTAAATGTCGTGTGCAGAAGTAGTGGGGGCTGTTGACTTCTTGACAATCTTGTTGGCATTTGATCAAAGTCAAATGTTGCTTGCACTCAGCAGGAAAAAAAATGAGGAAAAAATGGAGTATTCAAAGGTAGAACTAGTGCAGGAAATGTTACCATTTACTGTGTAGTTACAAAAGTCCCCCCAAACCTCCACAGTGTCACTTAACCCCAATTTAGATGAGGAGGAGATTTGACACCTGCCAGCTGTATAGTATTGAAAGAACATCCAGTTTATTTCTGCTCAAAGGCTGTGTGGACAGCCCCATGTTTTTGACTTCAGTTTCTATCAGAAACAGAAGAAATGCTAATCTAGTAGGGGAGAAAATAGTGACCCTAGTCAACCTGCAGAAGATGCAGGAGCGGCTTCAAAACTTTTGCCAGCTTATAGTTACTTTCACACTCTTAGTTCAGATAGCACGCACTTGGAGAATGGTTCACTCTCCTGCCAGACTCTTTTGCTGGTTTGTTTTTTTTTTTCCAGTTCTGCTCACTGAGGTTAGGCTGAAAGCAGTACAATAACCAATGAAATAAAATATAGATAACGCATCATTTGAGTGAAAGGGAAAGATTTTTCAAAAGGAATTAAATGAACTAGAAAATAAAGGCCTTCCTTAAAAGAAAATGATCCATTGATTTTTTTTTTCTGATTGACTGTAATCAAAAATAAGCCTTCCTGAAAATTGCATATGTTGTTCCATTGACTCCTAAAATATTTTTGTTTTTTCTTTTTCATCATCAGTAAGGACTGAACTCTTCCTCCTCCTTATATATCTTTTAAGTACCCACATTTTAATCCTTAGAAAATGATTCAGAGTAATTGGCACCATGAAGTCCCATACTTATTAGCTCTCACTGATTCAAAATCAGGTTTGCATTTGAAAAAAATGGTGTTCTTAAACATTATAACTTCAAAACTATCCTGCTTTCTGCAAATCAAGTTGTGTTCTCAATTACATATCATCCACAAAATCAAGTTAAAACCCAAAGGCCTGATTACTATTATAAGAACATAATAATGGTTGCACTGAGTCAGACTGGACATCCATCCAGGTTGGCATCCTGACTGCATTAGCAGCCAGAAGTGAATGTGTAGGAACAAACAGAAGAGCAAGGAAAGTATATGGGATACTTTCTCAAAGACTCCCCAACCACCAGCTTCATCTCGGATTTCCTGAACCAAACATCAGGGTATTTTGATACCCTCAGTGGCATTCTTTACCATGAACTTGTCTAGTTTTCCCCTGACCTCATGTGAGTTTTCAGCACCCACAGTGTCCTTTCAGAAAGTTCTTCCATTTTTAACGTGGCTTCCATGGGTTTCATTTGATGAAAATGAAGCATTTTTCTTACTGGATGAGACATAAATGATGAATCTCTACCTACTCTCTCTAAGCCACTCGAAATTTAGGAAACCTCTATCATATTCTCCTTTGTCAGCTCCATGCAAAACTGAAGAATCATATTTCTAGTTATTCCTTGTATAAAAGGTATTCTTTACCTTTGGTCATTATACGAAAAGTCTTTCAGTACCTTATTGACCTCTGGAGCTTTTCCGGTTCTAGCAGTAACCTTTTGCAATGGTAGGATCAGAACAGTACTCAGGCTACAGAGTGTCAGGATTTACTCTCTAATCTATAATCTCCTTAATTTGTGTTTGGCTGTCATATAGAGAATGAAACTGATTACAGCAGAACCTTCCCTTTAATTGTTTTTCTGATTCAGAAAGAAAAACCCCACCAGTTAGGAAATATGGAAAACTTCAGAATTAAAATTGCAGGACTTGGAGGAAGGAAGAGGGATTCAAGGTTCCCGAAGAAGAAGAGGGAGGGGAAAGGCATGGTAGAAGAGTTGAAAAAGTGAAAAGCAGTAACTGTAGATGGCTTACTGTTGCATACTATAAATATATTGTTTCTTTTCTCTTTCCTTCTTGCAAAACTTACATTTGGAATAGAAATGGTCTGCAAGTTTTTCTTGAGCTTCTTCCTTTAAATTTGTCTTTCACCTTAACCTTTTTTAAACTGGAGGAATCTTTTTTATCAAGGTATTCACAAACTGGGATCTGTAGTTTTTCTCCTGGTACACAACTTTAAGAACCAGATGAAATGCTCATTAGGTAATATAAAATTTAGAAAGTTAGAATCTGAATGGTTTCTTAAAAGAAGAAAAAAGCTGAAAAAACACTCATTATGCCCAAATTGTTAATACATGACAAGATGGCCTCAGTGAAAGGAGGCGGCAATCAGATGAAAAAAGCACTTCATATGTGCACAGGCATGAAACAGAGGCATATCAGGATTCCCCAAAATATCTGTTAAAACATAGCTCCCTTGAGCAAAGCCATGGCTCTGTGCTTTGAAAGATAACCATATAGCCAAATCTCTTATTAAATGGATAAGCCCTCAATGATAAAGACACACCTCTAGGTTGGTCTTGCCGAGCTTATTATTTTCCAGTTCCACTCTCTGTCCTCATTTGACATATTTAGTCATGTGAGATGCTTCTCCTGATGTCTGACCTTCCTTGCCAAGTTTTCAGAATTAGGAACGCAGTTCGAAGCCATATGAATAATCTCATTTTATGGGCAGCAGATCCACAGATCCAATCCACAGCAGAGACTGGACTATCTAAAATATCCGGTCTGCTTAAATTCATTTTACATACACTTACCCAGCTTTTTCTAAAACGTGATGAGAACCTGTCACCCAAACCAAAAGCACTGTGCGCTATTTGTTAACTGATTCGGCATTTCTGATAAAGCCTGGGTCTTATGCACTGAGACTAACCATTCAGTGTTGAAGCTGTTCCCTTTATAAAGTGCTTGGAGGGTTCCCAGCAGAAGAAGTGCAGGCACTTTCCCTGATTTTATAGTTTATGAGCTGAAGTTATTTTTGATGTATACAAAGATGGGAGGGAAAGTATAGAACCCAAAGTATTATTAAACCAGGTATTGTAAGGCATTCACTCATCCACCCTGATTCCAGCATCCAGATACCTTTTCAAATATGATATTGTGAGAGGTGTAATCTGTTTTACTGTATTACAGGTCCCCAGATTTTATTTGATGGGACGTGGGAGCACTTCAGTCCCAGCAGTTGTCCCCGGTGGCTGAAAGAAACGACACCCAGAAAAAGACTTTTGCAGTCTAGTCCTCTGAAAGGACAACAATGAGTGCTAAAAGTCAGCAGTATACTCACATAATTTTAGCATATTGATGAATTTAGTGTAGAGCCTTTGAAAATGGATATAGTGAGGAGAAAATGGAAAGCTTGAAGATCATTACAAGTGCACTATAAGCAGGGATAATTAAGTACTCTTGTAAAAAAAAAATCCACCAAAAAACCAGGAGGCTGTACAGTGACTTGCAGCTCTCTGAAAGACAGTGCTCATATTTCTTATGTGATTTGTATTTGTGTGCGAAGCGTATTGTGAGACAGCCCACTGACTTAAAATATTTCATCAGAGACCAATCAGTAATACAGAAAGACCTACAGTCAAGGGCACTTATTAAATGTGTGTTTGTATATACTTGTGCTAGCAACGAGCTGTAGAAGTTAGTTATTCTGATAGTTGAAAAATGCAAGAACAGTATCAAACCCGGTACTTTTTACCTGGTGGTTCCGAGTTCCCTGTTGTGGAGTTTTGCTAAGGGTTTTTTGTTGGTTTTATGAAGAGGAGCTTTTAAGACTATTTTGTATTCTTTCTGAGCTTTGCTACAGTTAGCAAAACCCTGTACAGTATAAAATCTGGCAATATTAGATCTCTATAAACAAAAGGTCATTACTGCCCATACTTTCTTTTATTGTTGCAGTTTTGTTCAAACAAACAAACAAAAACCCCACAAATAAAAATTGCCTCTGTGTTACTCTGAGTTGCTGTTAAGACAAACATTGCAATGCTGTGTGGGTGTCTTATAGCAAAGAGTGATTCAAACTAAGGGGGTTTTCTTGTCACAGAATATTAGTATCTCATAATAGCACTAACAGGTAATTCTGTGTATTAAGCGCGATAGGAAAACTTGGTCCCAGAGTCACAAAAACACTTAGGACTTTGGAATTCAAGATCTGTTCTGCATAAATCCTGGACACAGTGTTCTTGCTGAGATGTCATAAGCTGACAAACATTGCCAGGCATAGTCTCTAAAACTGTGAGTAGTGTATGAGTATTGATCCTTAGAGGGTGCAAAATTGGCTTCAGTTTACTTAATTCACCTGAATACTCAAGTCTATAAACCATACCTACTCCTTAACCCTCATGCGTAATCCTTCAAATGTGCACGTGGTTACTGATGATTCAGAAAAACATTTGTGCCCTCTCACTGCTTACAGTAATTGAAGTCCTGGTCTGTTTTGATATGCAAATGTTAGAAGGGTGAAATCTGAAAGCTTGAAATGCTTGTGACTCACCAAAATTAGTAGGGACTGGAATACAAGTTTTGAACAGGAGCATAAGGTAAAATGCTGCTAGAAAACTTAGTTTCATTGTGCAGTTTGAGTGTACAGCATATAAATGAAGCACCGCCAGTTGTAGCAGGGATATTGTGTGTCACACAATACTTGACTTTATTTTTAAAGCCCTAGCTGTTGGAATCATGTGATTGCCTAAATTCTCTACTTTCATTTGTATAAATAATTGCATTCCTAGTAATTATTCCTGAAAGTTTGACAACACCACTCCTGCAGAATGAATTATTAGAGGGGAAAAGAAGACCTTATAATTTATTGCTTTTTAAAAAAATCATATTTTAAAATTGTTTCTGTGATTAGTTGGAGTTACAATATTTGAATATGTGAGTTTTGTCAATATATGAGTTTTGTCAATATTCTGAATTTAAATGAAGTGATATAAAGGGTTTTGGTTTTTGGTTTTTTTTACTTTTGTTCATTTATATTCACTACTAGTGACCTGGTTCAGAAATATTTGAACAGTGATGTTATCGGTGGAGTCCTCTTAAAAATCATTTGTAGTCTTTGCACTGCAGTGTGTATCTTAAGATTAAAGAAATGGCCAATGTAAGGGTATTTTAAGATTAGAGACATGGTATCCGGTAAACTGGAAGGAAGGCTATGACTTTCTTTCTCATCTGGTTAAGAAGGATGCAGTTGCAGACCCTGTTTTCTACTCCAGTTTCTACTTCGGTTCCAGAGTTACAGTAGCACAGCAGTGGGAAGGCACGTCATGACAACAGCTGATCTTCAAACCATTTCAGGAATAATTGAAATAACTCCATTTAATCATTGAAATATTCTCATCCGATAATCTAATTATGGAACTTAGTCTCCTCTGCCTTTAGGTTCTCAAATGCAGTCCCCTGTTTGCCAAGGATAGTGCAGGGTTTTGACTATTTGTTGAGTACCTTCCCTGGCTCCTCGTATCTACACACATACCAAATGTTGGGGGGAGGAATGTGCAGTATGACTCATCTTATTCACAGAGGACAAGTTTGGTAATAGTCCAAGATGCTGATCTCTCAGATCGAAAAAACTACTGTTTCAGAGTGAGAGCTGGATACTGGCTACGTTTTTAAAATCTTATTATTTTTTAAAAAGAATTTGATTGGGACAGCTCATCGTAATTGACACAAGAGCTGATTTAAACCTCTAAAATAAGAGAGAGCTAGAAAGGGGGGGAGCGGGGAATCAGGGAGAGATTCTCTGGACCTTGAAAGGACAAATAAGTTTTTGGTTCCCATTCCTCTGGAGAGCCCCAGCTTATTTAAAGGCTGAAGTGAGCTGTGGGACTGTTTAGCTTGTTTTTGACTTCACAGAGCTGGAAGAAACACTGAAAGAGTAGGATTTCTCTGTGTAGCGATAAGCCATATGGGGAGTTTGTGTAATATCTCCTTGTGGGGAAAGGAATGAAACATGATCGTGATTCTCTGTTCCGTCTTTAGAAAGTCCCTCATTATAAGACTTCTGTTCCTGGAAAAGGCTCCACCCTCTGACACGCACAACCAACCACCTTCTTAATAACAGATACTCCGTTATAACACACACACACAATGTTTGGCTCCATGCCAGGCTGTAATTTGTTTTTGACATCTATCTACTGACTAATGTGACAACCCACACAAGTATTTATTTCCAGAAGGAGGAATGCATAATGAGAGCAGTAGCTCTCCCAAGTTCTGAAGAGCCGTTTAATGAAAAGAGGGGGAAAGAGCAGCCTCCCACCCTTCCTCCCAAATGACAGGTTTTTCAAAGCCCAAGCACCACATTCAATAACTTTGAAGTTGGCCTTTTGCATTTTTTTAGCTACCATTTTCTCTCTGCTGTAGCTTCACAGAAACTGGTATTTGTTCTTTGTTGGGTTGGAGGTATTTAGGGACTTAAAAGAGAGATGTTGCCAGAATGCGAATGGCTGAGAGCTAGGCGAAAGGCTGGATTGCATGCTGCATTGCATATGAATGCCACATGCTTCTGCACGCTCAACCTGCTTTGGCTCCATAAGTCTGATTAAAATACAGAAATCCTAGAGCAACAAGGCAACTATTAGGAATTCTGGCCGTACTAGAGGCCCAGTAGCCCTGGCAAACCTAGCAACCACTGCAGGTAAAACTCTTGAACAATTCAAGTCAGAAACCAGGCTGAAGACTTTATGGGGGAGGGGGGGGAGATTTAACTGTTTGAAGGGATGACCAAAGGAAATTGATTTGGCCCCATACCAAAGTTGAAACAGTAAAAAGTGCTCCTTTATCTTTTACCCCAAGTGCAGTGCTCTCTGTGCTCATAGGTGTCCTCATGGAGAAAACCAGAATCATCACCGCTGTCTTCCAGGAAAGCATCTGGGTTATCAGGCAGCTATTCTCTGTGGCTAGGAAAAAGGCATAAGTGGCTAGAAGCTAAAGCTGGAAATAAGATGAGGATTTTTTAAAAAGTCATTAACCTAGTAAAGCAGTAGATGCTATTACTTGAAATCCTTAAATTCAGGTTTAAGTTTGGTTTCAGAACAACTTCTTGGGAGAAATTGTAAGCATCATGCAAGAATTCCTGAGGTAGCTTTTCTGGTTGGTGGTATGTGATCAGTTAGTTAAATAATCCTAAAGCTGCCTTAAAACATTTATCTGTGCCTATAGTCATGTCCAGAGCACTGTGATAACCAGCAGGATGTGATAGCTTGTGGGATGGAAGCCAGTGGTGGTCCAAAGGAGTTTTGGTGTGTACTTGCACCGGTGACTTTTGTCCCTTCAATAGATTTTCTGGTAGACATGTATTACTGTGCACACCTAGTTAAGCAGTTTTGGGCTGGAACCTGATGCACACGCTGTGGCTTGAGGCAAGGATGGACTATTAGCAAATAAGGAGCGCCCTACAGATCTGACAGGCTTCCTCTAGCAGTCATTGCAAATGCTCTTTCATTGGAGCTTGTCCCAAGAAAAATGGAACCAATTTCGGAGTGCTTGGGCCAATATGCAAGGTAAATGGGACTGCTTTTCAGGGACAGCAGTTCCTCAAGGTGCTAATGAAGGTGTGCAGCTCTCGTTCATTCATGCCTGTGTGCTAGGAAACATAGTGAGGGGCTAAGGAAAATAAAAATGCTCTTGTAGCTTCCTGTTGTCTCCTGTGTTGTCAGGCATAGTGGCAGACAGTGGTTAAATACATTCCCATTCCTCCGGATGGTTGGGAAAAGCTTGTTATTGCCCTTGAAGGGCTTGTCTTTTTCATAAACAATGTATTTTCCATGATTGCTTGTGGTCCAGCAGACACACACCTCTTGATATTTTAATATAACGCAATGCAGAGTAATTGTCTTAAAATTCACCTTTTCTTACTGTACCATACCCAAAGCCTACAGCACCTGTCCTGTTTTTTATCAGGCAGTTGAAAGGAACTAGGCATTGTGAGATATTTTTTTTAATTCAGCAGGAAAAGGGTTTAAAAGTCACTTTAACAATATTTCTGTGTAAAATTGTAAGACATTTACACTCATATTGCCAGCCCTTATAAAGAATCACGAGTGATTAAAAAAAATGGAGGTATCTAATTATAGTTTAGTCATGATGATGCGAAGGTGGATTTTTGTTGCCGTGAGCCAACTTTTGCTTGTTCTTGTGCTCTTTGCCAGGACACTGAGTTGGTCCAGATCATTTTGCTTTGTCTCCTGGAAAGTTTTAAGAATCCTTGTTGATAAGGTCACACCCAAGCTTCATTGCTCAGCCTCAGCAACCTTAACAGTATCAGCCTATCTCCTAACCAAAATTGTTCTCCTGTTACATTGCAGTCTTGCAAGGAAAGCCAGAACTTTCCAAAGTAGGAGGACTTCTTCATAAGGCTGTGCCAAAAAAGACACATGCATGTTGCCTGTGTACCTACAGGTCTGTTGCCTTTAATTTAAAAGTGGGAACAACTAACTGGTACTCTCAGAGGAGAAGTGAGGCTACCAAGCTTCATAGGCAATGCTGTCCCTCACTTGGGGAATGCTGGCTGGTCAGCAGATCCATGTGTGGGGGAGATTATTGCTGCAGGTGCATGGTGACAGCAGATCCAGTTCGGAGGTGGCAGGATATTTTGTCAGATGACAAGTTATGCCCCGTCATGACTGCATCATTCTGGCTCCTGAACGCCTGGATGGGAGATGTCAATACCTAAATTGCCTGTCCCTAAGATCAATACACAAATTCTGCTTTTGTCATTTAGATTAATTCTTAATATGTTTGAAGCCAAACTAAACACTAACATCAGCTGTTCAGGAGTTTTCTCTGAGCATCAGAAGATGTTCAAGGTCTAAGGTGGAAAGACCTGGACTAAGGCAAGGTGAGTCTGATTCATGGTTTGGGAACAGAATTCCTGCAGTCCACTCCCCACTGAGATATCCCAATTTTATACAAACACATCTCCTAAGACAAAGAGCAGTGCATTTGCATGACTAAACATTGCACTGTTTAATTTTCTGGGCTTGAATACTCCAACCTCCTTCATCTAATAGGCATGATTAAATTAGAAGCCCACATGCCCAATGTCAGTGGAGAGAGACAGACCTCTTCAGAGAAGAGTTCACCTATCAGGTGGGGTGGTTTTCCCTCTGGGGTACTTGTCTCTTTCCATGTAAAGGCACTAGCAGGATGTTCCCAGAGAGACTGTCGGTCTGTCAACTCAGAGTGGGGCCTGTAGGGTCCCCAGAGGCTGACTGAGGAGCATCATGCTTTGCTCCATGTTTGAGATAGTTCTCATAATTGACAGTGGAGAGATTCTCATTGAGCTAGTCTGCTTTGCTTGTAATTACCCTTTATGAAAATAGTAACCAGGGAGAAAGTAGCAGAATCATTTAAATACATTCAATAAGGGCTGCATAAGGAGGAGTGTGGCCAGCAGGTCGAGGGAGGTCATTCTGCCCCTCTACTCTGCGCTGGTGAGGCCAC
>JAOXJK010000001.1:80964387-80979047 GCA_025774025.1 Xenus cinereus
CTTGGCAGGGGAGTTGGACTAGATGATCTCTATGGTCCCTTCCAACTCCAAAAAATTCAGTGAAATTCAGTGAAATTGTGTTTCTTTCTGATCTTACACCAGTTTGAACATGTGAGAACATGTGCCCTGTTTCAAGATATGTGCCATCTTTTGTTGACCCACATCCTGCCCAGATAAGCAATCAACTAATAAACTTCTATCATTAGAGTTTTAGAATGGAAGTGCTGGTAAGCCCTTAAGTGCAATGATGTTAATGGATGATACTGATGTAATAAATAGCAGGAGATTTAGTCATGCTCACTGCTAAAATACTTACAAGCTTCACTTTCTTTCCAGCTTGGAAAAGTTTCCACTTACAGATTGCTTTCCCCATTTATAGATTTAGCTACTGAATTCAGTGGTCTTCGTCTCTTGCTACTTTGTCCACCTTCACATTAAGAAAACATCTCTGATGCTGTACTTACTTCTTTTTGAAACTTTCCGTTAAAAATCGAATGCATTTGCCTTTAGCCTATCACAGTCCTGGATTCTAGCATATCTTGCTTTTTGTTCCTGGAAGGAATGGTGTTAAGAAATATTAAGTTTTGAACACCTTTCCATTAATGTCTGTTTCTTGTCTGCTCTCTCCCTTTGCATTTGACTGTTTTTTTTAAATCATTTTTGTTGAGTTGTTTTCCTTACAGCTCCCATTCTTGTGGTTAATTTCTTATTTTACATGTCAGCATAAGACTCAGGGTAGTGCCTTGTAGGTGGATGTGTCTACATGGGGATGCTAGTATATATTAAGCAGAGGTGTGAAGTTGTAGGACATAAGCTTTTCTGGAAAAGGTGTTTGTAGATAGAAATTGTTATTAGAATTATTAAATATAAAAATATAATTGTTTTTATAATCAAGAGATTTATTTTCTGAAATGGCTGTTGAGAATACAGGATGTATTCCCTGGCAAGCTATAAATGCTTTAAGACAGGTCAAATTTTAGATCTGAATGGCTTGACAGAGACCTATAATCCTCTAAGGGTTGAGAGGGTAATTTACTCACTGTGTCCATGCACTTTTTAGCCTCTCTGCTGAGTCTGCATATTGGTTATGTTGTAGGCAGTGGTCTGCTGGCCCACACAGGCTGCTGAACACCTAACTGAAGAAAGTGAGTGTTGATTACTACTGGAAGTAGTATCAACAACTTCTTGACCCAGCAGTGAAAGGCACAGTGCCTTTTTACTTGGTTTCTTTGGCCGAGGTGCTTTGTCCTAACGCACTCTTTCATGTGTTCGTGTTCCTTTCTTTTATTCTTTAATCCCTTCTTTTGTATTTCCCAGTTTCCTCACAATTCATTGTGAAGTTGCCAAGCCTATGCCCATAGCTGCCCAAACACCATGCCAGCACTCTTCTGGAAGGGTGCTTTTCCTTCCTGCTTCTTTCTTCCTCCCTCTCTCTCCCCCTGCCACGTTGGCCCAGTTGCTTCTGCAGCTAGGGTGTGAACTGAGGTGGGAAACCAATCAATCTGTGTTAAAACCTAGATCTTTTTTCTTTGCCAGGTTAGCTTTAATTAGTAGAGCTCCTGGTTTATTGTACAGTTAGCTATCTGAATGCTGGAGCAGTCACATAGGTCAGGACGGCACAGAAGGTTCAAGAGACCAGGAGACAGCTTCCTTTGGAAGCACTGCTGATTTATATCAGCGTGCGATGTTTGGTAAAACATGGCCTGTTCCCCTCACCTCCTGAAGGAGGCCATCATTACTAGGCTTTATTTTATTTTTTCACACTTTCTTTTAAAGTTCTTCAGAAAAAAAAAGAAGTATAAAAGCAGGGGCAAAAGCAGAAATAAAATGAAACAGGGTGATGATGCAGTCACAGTATCGATAGAGAAGCTGTGCAGAGAGCTACTTCTTCCCGGTTGAGTGCTGTTAACTTCCTCACCTCCTGCTCAGATGGAATCCACTGGGATGAGTAAAGCATCATTTTTTGCCCCATTCTTTTTCTACATCATGCTTTTCAATTCACACAACTGCAGCCCAGTCTTATCCTGGGGGGAGTGGGGTGGGGTTTATGCCTCGGGTGATTTTGAAGCATGGGAACTAGAACAAGGCCTTCGTTTTTCTTTCCCACTTACTGCTTGACCAGTATTTGAACTCAGATCTCTAGGGGCTGCTGCAGAAACCTGTCACAGAACTCTGTGGCTGTGTCCTAATCCTTGCCTTCTGCTCTGAAGGTGTTCCACTCTTGGCAGAAGAAAAGGCTAGCCCAAATGGAAATGTAAAGAAAAAAAAAGGGTGCACTGCAGAACTGGAGAGCCAGGGCATCAAGTTTTTTACTGACCACCCTGTCTTTTTTTGTGTTCAGCTTCTTTGCAAAATGGCTTTTATCAGAAGAAGAGCTATGGGCTGCAATAAATGTTCCAGGGAAAGGATCTGAGTGACTGACTGAGCCAGGGTTTGCATTAAGTGGCTATGATGTTTTGCACTCTATAGCACACAATGGGAAATAAGGCCAAGAGGATGTTGTTTATTCTGAGCCTTAAATGTAACAAAGTTGTGAAAAAGTTTGCTACAGCTTCTCTCATTCTCTTCTCACCTTTCTCTTGTGCCCTTGAATCCTTTCTAAGTATACACACAAATCTATGTCACTCTGTGCAGCTCCCTATATAGCTCTCATGGCTGAAGTATCTAAGTGCTTTCCACTACCATACCAAAAAATCCACATACAAAATGTCTTTCTTTCTCCTGTCGCTGTTCATGGGAGTAGTTTAGAAACTAGTTCAGACACTCATAACGGCAGACTAGCATCTAAATTTTGCAGATAATTTCAATTTTATCTGTGCGTTGTATAATCATCTCCATCTTTATGTGCGAAAGCAATGGCAGAGTTACTGTGTAGTGTGTCCTTGCTTTCTCCTTAGCTGTTGTGTTCCTCTCCTATTGTTGTTTTGAAGGGGGCCCAGTCTGTTCTTCCTCATTCTCTCTTCTATGTCCCATTTTATTTACTGCCATTGGCATGATCTGCATTATTTATTGCTCGTTACTCTCTCTTTGGCCTCTGGAATAATGGTCGTGTAGTGTCTTAGTTTCATCCTAAGATCTACACAGTCCTTCATTAGCAGCTCCTTTGTCTCTTTTTAATGTTCTTTCCCAACACTGCTGCTGTATACCTTTTTTTCCCTTTAAGCGTTACCTTAACATTTGCATTTCCATTAAGTTAGAGTGAAAGCATATCATTCCCTTGTTTCTTAAATTTACCCAATATTTTCAACACCTGTTAATATATTTGTATAGTTCAGTCATTCTAAATAGTTTTTTCATGCATTCTCTGAAGTCTCATTAAAAGAAAAATATTACATGCTGTATCCCCCTCTTATTATGACTGATAATTGTCTGTATCTAGTCAAGTGTTATTACTTGTGATTCTCAAACTGTAAAAGTTTGCTTTTGATTTTTCACATGTATGCACTTGCACAGCATTTTTTGTCAGACTTGGGGGGGGGGATTGATTAGGGAGGGGAGGTTAATTTTTTTTTTATCTGTCTAAACCACCCATGTCCCTAGAGGAACTAGGCATATGTCCCCCATAAAAAAAATAGAGCATTGCACAGTGGTCTGAGCACATGACAGAGGGCTTGAAGTTCCTAATTTCCTGTATCCCCTATTTCTGTAAGGGGTGATATTTGATCAGGTGGTATTCATTCAGCTAGGTTTTGAAAATTACCTTGTGTTTTTTATAACCCATTGTTTGATAATCTGCCTTTTTGAACACTCATATCTTGAAAGACAGAACAAAAACCTCACTGCTGTTGCTGCCTCAAGTGCTGGGACATCGACCCTACCTTCACATTCAACCATAGGGTTGGATAAACAGGGCAGTTTACTATTCAAATTTATGTTTTGGATAGCCCTAAATAGACCACATGGCAAACCAAGTGGTGCAGATAAAGCAAAGATGAAGGGTGGAGTGAGAAGTGCTCTCCTGATGACTTAAATTTTGGATTTGCATTGTCAAGGTCCAGTTTCCAATTTTGACTTGAGAAGTCATATGAGTTTGTCTCTGGCCTCACTTTTAGTTCCTGCAGCTTCCTTCCACAGGTGTACTGTGAGTTGCTACCTCAAAGGGGTTTCTATGACTGATGCAGGGATGCTCAGAGACCATGGGAAGGGACAGAAAAAGGCACTGAGACTGTCATTTTACAATATATTAAGGTGTATTGGAAAGCAGAAAGTCTTGAGATGGAAGTCCATTGTCAACTCATCCTTCTAATTTACACCTGAAAAGCACCTGCACAATTGTTCATTATTATAATTCCAAGATTTATAATAAATTGTTTCACCTTACGATGCAGGAGGAATAATCTTTCAGAGGCTTGCCACTTTGACCCTTTTCTGTCCATTGACAAGCAGAGCTCCAAGTGTGCTATTGTGAGAAATTAGCCCCTCTGTATGTCTCCTTTCCCATTCCTTCCAGCTTCCTTGAACACCTTTCTTCTTCAGACTTGTAGCACCTCTTTTTAGAGGTGTAGTTATCAGTTGTGTGTTTGTCACCTCTGGCCCTGGGCTTTGCTGCATTTCTGGATCCACGGATTGCTTTTTATGCAGCTCATGGAAAGGAAAAGACATGTAATGAACTTTGAGGCCTCCACTTAGTTCAATATGTGGCCCAGCCTGCACACACAGACCCAGAAAAATACTTGGAGCTGTGAAGTCTCATCTTCATCTCCACAGGGGTTCCTTTGGAGGACATTAACAAATATCAGTAGGCAAGATTAGATAAATAGTATGATAATGTACCACCTTTGATTTAGCAGCCATAATCCAGTTGGATTAAGATAAAATCATATGATTTAGCTTGACTTTAATAACAAACAACATTTAATAGCTGCTAGCCAGTTAATTTTCACAGTACCTTTGCAAGGAAGACATGTTATCAAGTTGGGAAACTGAGGCAAAGGGATTTGTCTAAATCTTAGAAAACATCTCAGATTATATTTCAGTTCTGATGTGTTTAACCAGAAGTAGACACAGGTCTAGCCGGAGGCTGGGGTGGAAGGATGCTACCTCACTGTCCTGCCAAGCCATATGGGTTTTTCATTAGTAAGGTGTGCTAATAGCTGATGGGTTTTGCGAAAAAACACTGTTCATACTGTTGCCTCCTTTTTCTGTTCTCTTCAGGTTTTGTGACAAAATCTAGAGCTTGGTTTCATTCATGTACACACATTCAGTTGCAAAAATGAGCAAGGTCACCTGAATTCAGGGTGCATGAACACAAGGTGACTTTGCCTCTGTGGACGCTGCTGCCCCGTGCCAGGTGGCAGTTGTCTGTGTGGGCACAAGAGCCTGGATTTGGACTCAGGTGCCTAGATGTAGGCACTGAGTTTGGGCTCCTTTCTTGCCTCCTCCACTTTGTGTGCTTTCACCAAAGCTCTGCTTTGGAGTGTTGGAAAATTGAAAGGTTGCTTGGAGCAGTTTCATGACTACCATGCAAATATGCCTGCCGTTGGAAAACAGTAATCACTCCAGAGTAACACAGTAATACTAAAAGCTCGTGCTGTCGGAATGAAATGTGCATATGTAGAATTGCTGGGGAAATAGCTATACAAAGTCGGCAGAGGAGGCTGGGATATTTTTTTTTTCTTTGGAACTTATACAGAATTTCTGATGGGAATACTTCACAACTGAAGCTCTGCCTTCCCTTGGGGGAGATGCAACCATTTAACTTCTTTCTTCTTTATATGTATACTGAGGAACTGATGGTTTGATCCCATGGGACGTCTGTATCTGTTCACAGTTACATTTGTTCATTTCAGGAGGATTCTGTGTTATCTGGGAAAAAGAGGGAAAAAAAAAAAGGATTTGTCTTAGTTTGTTGTATTGCCAATTCTTTTTGCCACACTGAGGAAGATGTGCATTTCCAAATTTGATTTTAAGCTGGAGTGAAGGAGGAAGAAATCAAAGAAATGATTAAATGATTATCAGGTCATGGGGGGGGAGGGGAGGAGGAGCTTGTGGGAGGAATATGGGGGGAGGGAATGTGAATCAGGAGGTAGTAGCTTTGAAACTGCATACAATACATTACTCTATTGTTTATTTTTCTGATCGCATGCAGTTGCATCTCTTTTTCACTTGCTTGATCATAGGAAGCAGCACATTTTTAAGCAAAAATGAGAAGCCTCTGAGTTCACATCTTGGTCTGGAGACATACTAGGATGCAAACTTTAATTCATGCAGAGGAAAACAAAATAGTGAGGCAGAGTTCTGAAACAAAGGGAGGCAGGATATCAAGAAATGTGAGCTTTGATACCATTTAGAAAGGGTCTGGATCCCATGATTTATCTAAAAATGACAAGACACCCCTCTAAAAATGCAAATGTTGGCACTGCATCTTGTAGCTATAATGAATGAGTCTTTCACACAATGAAAACATTCAACTTATTCTAGGGCACTTACTGTGGCTCCATATGCTGAGCTGCATGCTCCTGGCCTTTAATCACTCTGCCTTTGTTTTTTCCAAAACTTAAATTAGAAGCATATTAGTGTTTATATGATGTACACTTGGGATTTCGTTTTTTGTATGTGTGTTTGCGGAGAGTTGGTTTTGGTTTTTAACATTAAATAAGCCCGGTGAATGCAGTCTTCTTGAATGCATGGGGCATGGCAAATCATGGGAAACTTAAGTTGGCAACAGCAAAAGGATGTAAATTTTGAGCTGCTAATGGCAACTAGGACTCCAGCTTTGGGGCTAGGGGAGAACCCATGTTACACAGTGGGGAGCCGTTTAAACCCTCCTCTGACCTGCCAAGAGGATGCCTGTATGCTTTCTGGTTTATTCGAGGTGAGATAAAGCCAAAGTTTTCCTTTGTTGTAAGTTTGGGTTTAAAAGAATCATTTCATAGATATGCAGACTGAGCTGGAGTCTTGCCACTACAAACCTGATCCAGAGCACAATGCACCCCATCCAACGGCTGTCATTAACAGGGGCTTTAGTGCAGGCTGCATCTTACTATTAGCAGTTTACTATGCAGTTTTTCTTGGGATTAAGGGAAAAAATAGAAATCCATCCATCAAATAAAATAAGAAACCAACGAGTTTTTCCTTTAAGATTTTTTTGCAGGGGTTTGTCCCACATGCATAATATTGGATTTTCTGGATGCATATATGCAGCGTATGTGCAAGTGGGCACACGTGTAACTCCGTTACAAGTTTTAAAAGCTCTGTTTCTGACAGAAAAGCGGGCTAATTAACAGGAGTAGGAGACAAAATGCCAGCTTGTAGATTTGTTTCCCCTGCAGAAATCAGCCCCCCGTTAGATTGCTCCTTCTTGATCTGATGTAACAAGAGAGAGTCAGCTGTGAATCAAGCGCCTTGTTCTCATTTCCTTGATCATTGACATGGTTTGAGAGAGAGAAAGTAGGAGGGATTATTTGTGAGGTTATTAAAAAAAAAAATAAAAAAAATCCTCGCTCCCCCTCCTCCTCTCCTTCAAGATGCACAGGCACTTCCAGAATGTTCCATAACGTGAATCTGACTTTTCTAATTAAATATCGTCCTCTTTCCCCCCTGCTCCTTGTTAGTTAAAAAGCGCTGTTTACAAGTCACTAAGCAGATAATTCTGAGCTTTGACGAGTGGATTGGAGGTTAGCAATACAGTTGAAAACGCGTTGTTTTTTTCAGTCAGCAAGCTGTTTAATGGTTTCAGAAATTAAAGGCTAATTGCACTTGAGTGAATATGTGCTTTTCTAAGCCCACTGTTACCATTATTAGGGTATTTACCAGTTTGGAAAATTCTCTCTTTAAATAAATCTGCTAATTCTTCATTGCTGCCCTGTCCTGGAAAGCAGCCACGCTGAGAGTTTTGGCCACATCAAACTGATGAGCTGGGCTGGGTTTTTTTGCTGCAACTTAAATCATTGCCTGTCGTTGCATTTCTGTGCGATGGTTTTGCTTGCAGGATTGTACAAGTTTGTTCACATAATGTTCATGTTGTAAATGATCCCTTGTGAAAGAAAATTGCATGTCAATATTCTCATTACAATATCAAGGAGATAAGGAACTTGATTGTCTTCAGAGACTAAGTGGGAAATACAAGGGTGGATTTGGTAGGGGGAAAAGTTTAGCTCTTGTATGCTGCAGTATGCTTCTGCAATATATAAAATTGCTGATGTGTAGAAGAGCTTGGGAATGCTTCTAAAACAGATTTTAAATACCAATAATATTAATGGAAGCCTTTCCTGGAGAACGTGGCTGGTCAGAAAATCCAAAGCCATTGCACCTTAGTAGAAAGACTGTTTCATTATTTCCTGGCATTTGCTTTCTTTCTAATTAATGTCATACACAGAAGGGGTAATCATTCATCCATCTTTCTAGTTTAAAAAGAGTCAAAGATTAAAAAACAAACAATTACCCAGTGTAATTAATTTGAGAGGGGATTTTGGGGGGTATGTTTAGAGGGAGGGGTTGTTCCCCTCTTCTGTTCCAGGCAGTGTTTGTTATTCTTTGGCAGGAAAGACTAATTTATTTTGTCGCATTCTCCAATCTGGATGCATACAGGGTGGCTTTTATTCCCTCCCCCGCCGCCAAAACTCTTCTGATGTGCTGTGTATTTGTTTGGGAGGGGAAAGAAGAGGGGGGGAAGGGAGAAGGTTATATGTTTCTGACCTGCTTTACTGCTTTTCAACTGAAAGTAAATTAATGCACACACTAGATTCCCCTCTGCTGTGCTGATTGGATCCTTGTGCCGATTAAATATTTCACACTGATAGAGGGATGCTGAAAGCACTCAGCTGGTAATGTGGTATGTACATCAGTGGTACAATAACTGACTTTCAGGTTAAAGTCAAACAAAACCCCCAGTTTGCTGCAGTTTTGATTAGAATGAGTTTCACTTTGAATTTAAATCCTTGAGCCTGCTGCAGCGATGGCTAATTAACTTAGATCTGATAGAAAGAAAGGAATACATTCTTACTTCTAATGACAGGCAGGCAGGAAGTTGTCAAAAAAAAAAAAAAGAGAGAAAGAAGAAGAAAAACAAGAAACCAACAGACAAAAGAAGCCTTAAAAAAAAATTAAGAATGCTGAGATTGTACTTCAGCACACATAAACCCCCCCACCCATGTTTCACACTCAGCCTCCTTCGGCTGAAAGTCCGCCCCTGGAAAGGCTGTTTCTATCGAGTCCCAGATTTTCTTCAGCTATTTTTTTGATCCTCCTGACTAAAACTAAAACCTGAGTTCCACCTAGTCGGGCAATCACTTCCTCCTCGTTTATTAATTCCGCTTTTTGGGGGCTTCCTTTAGGAGAGAGCAGGGATGGGGTCCAGGGGTTTGCTGCACGGAGCAGCCCGGGGAGTGTCCGCTCTGCTCCGCGCAGCGCCGGCCTGGAGGAGGAGGAGGAGGAGGAGGAGGAGGAGGGAGGAAGGTTTCCTGCCCCCGGGTACCGCACATCATCCTGCGCCGCGGTGACCCCTCCCTGGAGGTCATTAAAAATAGTTCTGTCGAGCAATTTCTCCTCCCTCCCTTCCTTTCTCCCCATCCCTTCCCCCCGCCCCGGCTGCAGCGTGGCAGGGAGAGCGTTTGCATCAAACTGACAGGTCATTTACCAGGAGATTGGCAGGAAGAACTACCCCAGCCTTCCTTAAAAACGCTCTTTCTCCTCGGTTGCACGTCTTGAAGACCATTACATCAAAATATTATGTTTCAGAAACAGTGCATAAAACTTTTCCATGTAAGTGTCTTCATCCTTGGTTGTATGAAAACATGTTTTAATGTCTTGTCTTTGGGCACAGGCAAACTGGTGCCCAGGGATTGTATGCAAAGGCAAGCATTTTTTATGGGAGTCCAGGGATAAAATACAGACTATGGAGCCTTTTGCCTCCATAAACACCCACCAAACTGCCATGGGTGCCCATGTATGTGTACATATGTATGCTTAGCAGAAGCCCTGCTCATTTCTGTCTCGGTGTGCTGGTGGTTGGCTTTTCACATAAGGTGCAGATCAGGCAGCATCAGCTGTGTATATAAGTAGCAACATGGAACTGCATGAGAAATATATGGAAATTCATAGGATTGTACCAAAATCCTAAGAGACTATACTAGAGTGCCATAGCTGGTGGCCTGTCTGCAATGCATTTGTGCGTTGTCGCTCTTTGAATATTAAATATTCCGTTGTTCAAGAGAATTTTATTGTGACAATTGAGTAAATGAACAGAGGTCATGGCCCTCATTGCTGGAGAAGTCTGTTCAGCTGTTTTGCATGCAGGGCCTTAGATTAGTGCTGAATGTTAAATTATTAATTGACAAACCATCATTTTGGTCTGAAAGTGGATTGCCAGCTAAATAAACTCTCAGGGTTATGCCAAATGTTTTCTCTTAGCCATGGGGCCACTAAGGTAAAGAACTGATATTGCTCTGAAAACAATTGCAGTTTTTCACAGCGAAACTGCTTTGTCAGGAGACCATCGTTCTAGAAGATTAATGGACTGAAGTCTCTATGTACAGCATGCAGGTGTTAAAATATAAATGTGATGGACAGTGAATTTCAGGTCCTTTTTAAACAGGTCTCGTATTTTACTATGAAAACACGAAGGTTTGCTGAGAGGCATGTGTCTGTTTTAAATCACTGCTGTGGCGAAGAGCAGCCAGTAGCAGAGTATTCTCCCATTGTAGAATATGACCATATTCTTGTTTGAGATTTATGTGCGAAGTAAAGTTGTCATCAGATCGGTAAAGATTTGAAGAAGTGATGTAAGTTGCAGCAGAGTAAAATGAAAGAACCAAAACACGACACTAAAAATGATGCTGTCCATGCAGAGTCTGGCTGGAGTCCATGCACACACACACGTGTGTGTGTATACGTCTACTGTATTGCTCAGTGTGTGTGTATTGCAACAGCACAGCCGCCTTCAAATCCTTTCTCCCTTTGTGGTACGTGATGGGAGAAGTAGTGTTTGAGTAACTGCTAGTAGGGAAGCTAAGACTGTTGCCCGGTTGCCTTGTGACCTGCAAATCTTTACAGCGCAGTCCTCGTCAGGAAGGAGAGGGTGGGGAGAGGGCTTACATGTACAAATAAATAGAAAAGCCAGAGTTATTTTGATATATATGGAAAAAATATCAGCTCTGCTTTGAATAGTTGAGACCGTGCCATGTACGAGATGGGAAATCATAAACAAGCGGCAGCTTTCCAGCACATTGTAGTGTGTTTGCATGTGACTGGCATGCATATTTCAAACTCCGGTTTGCCTGTGGCATCCTGCAGTGAAAATGAAAGTTGTGTTGCTATTGAAAAGGCACTGCTTCAAAATTGGTGTATTGTGAGGACTGTTATGCTGTGGATGAGAAGCAGCGACCTGCTTTCCAGCATTTAAAGCCAATTTTTTTTCTTTTTATTTTTTTCCCCCTCTTTTGGCTCTTCCATTATATGAGCACGTTTTCAGCTGCAGTGTCCAAAGCTTGCTTAGTTTCTTATTGTTCATCATTCCAAAAGTGTCAAAGAATATGTTATGCTGACTGATTCTCAAAATGCAGATTTTCTCACTCTTTAAAAACCAAGACTATTCTTTTAATTAATCTGGCAGAAATAGAATACAGCAGATGTAGGTTTTGTTGAGGATTTTTTTAATCTCTCATATCATAATCTTTTTTTCTGCCAACACTCCTTTATCAATGTCTTCATGGGGTATAAAATAAAAATGGTCATTACAAAGAAAAACAGCATAATAGCCTGTCTCTTACTAATGTAATCTGATTAAGGAGGGTATTTTTGAAGTTTTGCTAGGTATATTTTCAGAAAATTAGCGAGACACAGAAGAGATACTGTAGCTGCTTTTCCCCAAACAGACAATTTTTCTGTAACTCACTTCAGGAAGCTAATCTTGAGCACCCAATCCTTTGTATATGCTTGCATATTTAGTTTCTAAAATTTGCAGTTATTTAAATAAATTTAGCATAGCATCGTTACCTGAGGATGTGACTGGCGTGGGCCAATTGGTCCTGGCAAGCCTATCACAGAGACACATTTTTTCCCCCGTATTTACTTAGAAAAGCCCCCAAACCTACTAGGAAATGAATGTTCAATTTTAAAAGCATTTCATATTTATCTCATATTAGACTGAAACAAGCAGGTTTTTTTTGGTCATATACATCTGAATACACAGTTTTGTCAGTTCATTAGGAAAATATTAACACATCACATACAAAGACATGCAAAACTCAGTGCATAAAGGAGAACAGCGGAAACAGGTGGGATGGTAGTTTGAGCCGTGAAATTTTTTTGTTTGCAGCATTTGCTGCTTTTGTACTTCTTGGTACAATTTCCTCCTCTGGAACAAGATAAAAAGCAACTACATGCTATTGAATTGTGATAGGAAAGTCATAATCTACTTCAAGGCTAATTTACTTGCCTTTTCTGCCCAGCTACCAAGTTTTGTATGGGATTATGAAGTTTTGTTTGCCTGTTTTTTGTTGCTGAAATGCCTGAGAGAGAAGTAAAGCTGTACTAATACCATTAGAATACTACATATTAGAAATTCTATTTAAGTGAAAATCTGAAATCAGTACAGTATTTCTATAAGAAGTTTTTAATTCAGTAATCAAACCATTCACATTTCTGGGGACAGATATTAAAATATATTTCAATACAGGGACCTACTAGGGATCGTGAATGCTCTTAGTTCCACAAAAAGACCCCCCAGAAACGCCAGTAGTACTGGCATCAGCAGCAAACCTCTGGTTGCCTGCAGCGGAGCTAGGATTTCACTAACTCCAGTTAGGTAATGGATTTATAGTGCTGTAACCAACTCCAGCATTTTCTGACAGTTTGTGAGTTTTTGGACATGACAGAAATCAAAGCGAAAATACAATCACAAAGCTGAAGTCTTAATCTGAAAGCTTTGTGTTATTGTACAGGTTAATAAGGCACTGCGCAGGGAGGTTTTCAGTACAGTTGGGGAGAGGTAGTGTTGAGCTTTCCTAGGCGCAATCGTTTTGCATCTGTAGCAACATAGCACTACAAGGAACACCAGTGGAAAAACTGTACAACGAAACAGAGAAATAGGAGTTTTACAGAATTTTGTCATAAGCAACTTTTGCTACCTACATAAAACACACCTGAGCTTCTTGGCTTTCACTTGAGTACTTTTAAACTAACAGAGAGGTGTATTTCTGCACTGAAAGAAAACATCTTTCCTCCTCAAAATATCTATTACGTGCAACAGCATAGTTAAAGGAACACAATGCTTATGCTTCCTTGGAATGTTAGGATAATGGAGAATGAAAGATAAAGGCAAAAGTAAGCAAAGCTTAAAACAATTTATACGAAGTCACGAGTACTAGAATAACACTGACATTGAAAGAGTCATTTCTTTCTATTAAAATATGCAGCAGCTATCTCTGATAAAGTGCATGCTTGCTATTTCATATAAACACAAGAACTACAGTTCCTAGAGCAAACATATTTGACAAGTAAGGCTTTACAGCCTTAAAGTATATAATGGGCTTAAAGGGAAGAAGGAAGGTATTTTCTTAAAAGTCAGTTTTGTACTACAAGGTTTCTATTTTATGCTCAGAAGATTTTCAGCCTTGATTCTAGAAAGAACTAAGCAGAGCTGTGACTTTATACACATGCACACATATATATACACACTGTATTTTAAACAGGTGAAGCTGACAACAAAGTTCTTAATGACTTTAATAGTACAGCAGCAGACCTAGACAGGCGGTGAAGTTTCCTGAAAGGCTCTGCATTAGATGCAATCACATGGAAGGCAATAGGACCAGCCAGCCGAATAAAGCTAAACATGGGCAAGTGTCTTTGCAGGATTAAGTACCTTTGATGCCAACTCTCATAAAAATGAGATGTTTAATCCTTCAAGGTATCAAAAGAGGCTTGAACCAGGATATTTTTTTCCACATAGAAGAAAAGCTTCTGAGGTAAAGTGCAACAACTTTAGAAAAGTTTTTTCTTTTCAAAAGTGAGCATTTTATGCAGAGACTGGCATATACCATATGGCAACTTCAGAGTGCCTATAGAAATTTCAAATACAAGTCTTGTAAGAGATACTGTAAATAGGTCATAATGAATGCATTTCTATTACAGATGACAGAATAGCCACGCTGTATCAATTTAAAAGTACAGCTGTTAAGAAAATCAGAGAACTGCAAGTTAAAATGGGTGCTGTGGAGAAAAGTTAGCTTGAAACAAACAAAAAAACCAACCAAACACCAAAACACTGGAAAAATAGTGGACGTTTGTGAGGAGGAAAAAAACCCCAAAAGTTAAAGAGGAAACAAAAAAAATGACTCCAAAGTAAGTCAGGGCGAAAGAATACGAGAGTATGCAAGCGCTGGGGTGAGGGGAGCACGTGTAGATTTTCAGACTAACGGAAGAGAAAGTTGAAAAGAACGTTCTATTATGTCTAAAGGCCTTTTATTATTAATTAAAGCTGTCGTATTATCTAGACCTACACCAGGATCATTAGTTGCAAGTATAAACAGATACCAAAGGAAAAAAATAAAAAGACTTTGAAAACCCTCGTGTGAAACCTCGAGTTCCCGGGCGAGCAGGGCAAGTCCGGCCTTTCCCCTTCCCTTCCCGCCTGTCCTTTCCAAGGAGAAAGTCGTAAAAGGAAATAAACCCAAATCCGTGTCGGCAGGGCCGAGCCCGGCAGGGGAGCCGGGGGGGGGGGA
>JAOXJK010000001.1:80984743-81033256 GCA_025774025.1 Xenus cinereus
CCTTAGGCATGATCCCTGTATTGGCCTTTTCAGTCATTTTGAGAATGCCTCAGACATGTCCGTGCTGCACGTGGCATCCTGGGGAACAAGAACTGTCCCACAAGTCCTTGGAGCATGTTACAGCTCCTTTTAGCTCTTGCCATAGCTCTTTACCCATCTACCTCACACTTCTCGATCTTCAGCATCCACATTGATCTCAGTGTGCCAAGATGCAGATGGAAATTATAACTGGTGAGCACAGAGAAGGACAAAAGAAAGATCCAGAGGCTCCGCATAAGTCTAGGGGAGGGGAAAAATGAAGACATTGCGTTATGGATTATGACAACTGTGGTCATTTTGGCAATCTGCAGGAGGACCAGAAATCTTGTTGGCGTCAGAAATGTACCAGGATCTCTGTAATGTACCAAAAAAATTACTGCGTTTCTGGAGTCCATGGCTTCTGGTCTCACTGTCACACCAGTTATATCTTTCTCCAGGTACGGATTGATCAATAATGGCTCGTGAATTTCAAGATATTGAAGAGTTTTGTTGAGGGCATACTTGACCTTCATTTTATCTGGCACTGTGCTGGTTTCTGGATGTCTCTCCTGGAGGAAGAGCAATGATTGCTTGGTGTGGATGACAGTTCCTACTGACTTTCCCCGAATTGTGCTGATTTTTATAATATCCTCAAATGTGAAATGGGGATTGGGTCTCTTGCTGGGGCCAAATTAACACTTGGAGCTATCTGCTTCTGCCAGTTTGTGAGGGCGACTTGGTGTGTGGTGACAGTGTTCTATTATAAATAACAACACAGGAGAGAACTACACGGAAGGCCTGTGGCAGGAAGATTTTGAACAGGCAGGCCCAAGGATGAGATGGTTGTGGTACTGCCCATGCTGTCATGTCTGTGGGTTCATAAACCACAGTTATTGTAGACAGGAATTCTGAAGTATGGTTCTATTAGATAGTGTTAGAGGAACCTGTGGAGAGGTGCTAAGAACCAAAATCCTTCCCTGGGTTCCCACTGGAACCTGTGGAGAGGTGCTAAGAACCAAAATCCTTCCCTGGGTTCCCACTGGAGCTGCTGTGAAGAACAGTAGCATAGATAGGAAAATTTGCATCAAAAACTTTGCAGAGATTACGACAGGCAGAGGTAGAAGTGGAGCTACTCTGAAGTATTCCCTTCCTAAATCCCATTGGAAATTTTGCTTGTGGTATCTGGGTCCAAGAGTCTTCCCTGGAGATGCGCAGATGCCCTTACAGAGCAGAGAGTTGAAGCAGAGTCTTATTAGCATATTAACTACTTGATTAGCCATCTTGTTTGGTCTCCATCAGACAGTGAAGACATACCTATTGGAGGGACCGTCTACTAAAGAGCATGTAATCTAAGCAGGCAAGACAAAATTTGTGGGGGAATCAGAGTGCAGAGAGATGAAATGACTTGTGAGGTCAGGAGAGAGCCCAGATTCATCCATCACAGCCCTACATTTTGTGCAACGGACCACACCTCTCAGGCTTTCAGAAGGATGTCAGCCACACTGTGAGTGTGACTAGGACATAGACACTGGATTATTTTAGTTTTGGACCTCAAAGGATTCAATATCACATATTCAGGCTCCTGGATCATCCTTTGATAGCTTTAAGGCAAGTTACCTTCAGGAGGTATTTGTAAATGTAAAAGAGGAGTGGTGGCTCAGCCAAATTAAATTAAAAAGAATAATAAAGAAAGAGACAAGAAGAGGGGGAACCCCAAAGATTCACAGCCCCCCACACCATCCAGTGATCCATTCTGTCACTGAGGCTTTACTAACTTTTCACTCTACCATTAGAATGTTGTAAACAGCATGGTAATTTTAGGAAATGGATTATAGAGTATGTGTGTCAGATTCTGCTTGTATTTACACCATCTTAGTTGCAGGTTTATTAAGAGAGGTACATGAATTTACTCCATATTTAAATATGGATAGCTAAGAGCAGGATTTGGCCCTACTACTCTGATATATACTGTGTAAAAGCACTTAAAATTTTTATTTCTTGCTAAATAGCATAAAATTACATCCTTTCAGGTTAATTAAACCGTTTTGCAATGCTGGTTGCTGTTGATGGGATATTTAAATGTCAGGTTCAGAATAAGCACTTATGCTTCCTGATTATAAATGGCTTCCTTTTAAGTATCCCAGCCGTACGTATATGGTCAATACATCTAAAATGCATGGATTTGTGCTTTTCTCAATCTGCATTTTCATTTGGTCTACAACAGGGTCAAACACTCACTGGTATCAAAGACTGAATAAAGACTCTCAGCAACTGAATAAAACCTGATTAGGCCCAACATGGTATTCCTTACATAGCCAAAAATTTTCAGTGAAGGCAGTGGAATATTCAGCAAGAAGGGATAAGAAGAAGTGGACTCCCACTGACTGTCTGATGCTTTCTTGTGAGAATCTAGAAGCAACCTTCCCAAATTTGTTTCTGTGTGGACTGGCAAACAAACACCACGCTGCAAGAACTTAAACGACCAGGAGACAATAGCTTGGAGACCGTACTATGGTCAGTCCTCTGCAAAGTTTGTGTCACTTAATGTCCCATCTGCAGTTAGATGTGAAGTGGGATGTAGGTATGGATGTGCTGCTTCAGTATTTATGGAATGGATTTTCCTCCTGCAAGTGCCTGGGAAGAGTCTCTACCGAGGAACAGGAGCAGAAGGAAATTAAGTAAAACTACTTTCATTTTGTCAATGATTCCTGATACTGCAGAAGAATGGCAGAGCTCTCAGCCTTTTTGTATAGCCATGTCCTTATAGCCAGAAGTAATTAATTGGACTGTATATAGAAAACCAAACAAAAGAGGCCAGGTTACAGGAGGCAAAGCATTTGCTTGAATTTGATGCATTTTCTTGGGAGCTATTTTAACTTCCTAATGCATAAAGTCCTAAGTATAGGAATATTCAGGCAGTCCCCTTATGGAAGTTTCTGTGGTATTTTTAGACATGCTTATATATCATCCATGTAAACAAAGTTCCGAGTCCCTTGTTCTAATGGTGAGAGTTTATAGCACCTTATTGTTTTGACACTAATCAAAGTAGCTCCCATGGAGAGCTTTGATTTACTTCAGAAAACCAAAGAATGCTCTAAAAATGCTAATACACTGTAGCTATTTCATTGTAATTGGGTGCTGTCTGTGCCTCACAGAAATTACCAGGCAAGCATTCTTGAAAATGTCAGAATTTTCACGTTAGTTCCATTTAAAATGGGGGAGCAAGAATGCGAGGGGATGGATAGAAAATTTGAAGGCTGTGTGATTCAAATTTGAAGTGCAGTTTGTAATAATGAAAGATGATCAACTTTGGGGGTGGGGAAATCATCTCTTAGGTTTTCTAAATTACAGGATGCATAAAAACATCCACTTATTCTACATGTGCTGTTACTTTAATAAAAGGCACCACTTTAGGAAATGAAAGGCTTTGGAATATCGCCAAACGTCTTAGTTCTATTTATCGTCAAAAGGTGGGTTTTTTTCATTATCCACAGAGTTTGTGGGGTAGTTGAATAATTTGCAGGAATTTGAGTGCTTGATACCAGACTACAAACTCTGTATTTACCTTCTTTCAATGTTCATATTGCAAATATAGGCATAATAAGGTCTCCTGTTGGTGTTATATCTGTATCGGGATTTGGCAGTTGGTCTGCTACTAGTCTCATAATGTGCATTTGTGTCTATATTTAAATTAATTGGAAAACTGTACCAGAAAATACTGCTCTTAAATTATTTTATGCATAAATGCGGGGTGGGAGTGGGTGAAGGGGGTAGGGGGAGAGAGAGAGAGAGACTAGATGCTGTAAATACAAAGTGCTGATGAATACTCAAGTAGTAAATAGAAATATCTTAGAAGTCATTCCTGACAGTAATAAAGGCAGCAATTTGATTTCATCTGTGGATAATAAACTGGTTTCACATTGCAATAAAAGTGGTGCTTATGTTATATTAATATTTATTAGCACTTATTGATGTTAGGGTTTAGTTGTTATCTTTTCTTTTCACATCACAGCCATTTTATAAAAAATCAAGTTAAATTGCTACACAATAAGCAATTAAAAGTGTTTGTGTATGTGAGAGAGAGAGAAAAAAAAATCTGTCTGTGGAGATACTCCTATATGGGAGGACAGACCCTTGCTGCCTAGGAACCCAGAGAGTTGTGCTCAAAATGATGGATTTGTGTGAGTTTCCACTACTTAAAGATTTGGCTCTCTGAATGCATATTTCAACACATAAGCACTGTTCTGCTGTTTATGTCAGAATTGTTTATGTGGGTTTCCTGTTGTTTAACGATACATTTTTGTATTCCTTGCTTTGACTACGTGCAGTGCCTCAAAAAGGTAAGAGATTATGTATTACATTTGGTGACCTTTTTTGTGTGATGCGCGTGAAGGATTGCTAACTTGCAGGCTAATGTGAGTCAGAAAGTGATCTGATCCAAATTTAACCAAATTTGTTCATCTCTAAATTTAGAGAATAGCTGAATGGCAAGAGAGATATATTTCAATTTCCATCAGTGACAAGGACAGAGTGTTGGCGGATTCCTGTTAACAGCTATATCATGTCTTTTTGATACTCATATATGTGTGTATGGGTGGGAAAAGACTAGTTACTAACTTCTATTTTATTTATCATGAGCCTGTTTCTTCTTTGACTGCTTTTAAATCATGCTTGGGCTTGGTGTTCCTTCAGTGTAGATAATACTTGTGCAGAAGGTGCACTGTAGTCTTGAGTAACATTTTTGCCCTCTGATTAGAAAGACTTGCACTGGACTTGGATTTTTATCATTATGAAAACTGAAACGTAGACCCTTTTAAAATAAGACAGGTACCAGGCAAGGTAAGACAAACCAAAATTCTTCTTGTTCTTACAATCAGGTTTCAATATCAGTAATTTCAAAAAACAGGTTCCAGTTTATCCTTCACTTGAGCATAACCCCAAGTTTAACATGTATATAATTCACATGCCTTCAGTAGGATTAATCATGTGCTTGTAGCTGAGTTTGTATTTACCTGCTTTTCTGTGCTGGGGTCTTAATCTTTTTGATTATTCAAATTCTTTGGTCAAATATTGTCCTTGGAGATTTGACCACTGAAAGGAAGAACATGTCCCTACTGCTTTTATAATAGACATTTAATTAATGGGTACAACTGCGTTGGTTTTGTGTTTTGTTTTTTTTTTTCCTCAGATCCTTATTATAGACCCCTGTTTAGCCTGTTTCTCATGTTTGATTTTATTAAGACCCCAGTGCAGTGACTGCGTCATCAAATTTGCATGTATAGTGATGAATTGTGATATTACAAACAATATGATTGTTACATCCCTCACTGAATCAAACAATGAGACTGGCTGGGTTGGAGATAAGTTCATTTTTACATACAAGATCACTGAACTAGCAGTGATTGAATAGGTAATACCAGGAAGTGCATGACAGCTTTCTTAAGATTTAAGTAGTTTACTGAAGTGGTAATAATGATTTAAGGGTGTTACCTTAAATCTTTACTGTCCTTATGGGTGTAAAATAAAAACACAAGTCAGCCTTGTTTAATTTAATGTAATATTCATTTCTCTTTAAAGGAACAGTACACTAAAATGTTTTTAAAAGACAGCTAAATTAACATAATAGTAATGAGAATATTGTAGAAATTTGGCAGGGATACTAGGGGGTATGATTTCAGAAGACTGTATGTGGTAATTAATTAACATTTGCTCTAATAAAATCCCATCACTCTATTTGCTTATTTCACAATGTTTTCTTCCGAGTGAAACATTACTATATTAGTTTTCCCCTGCACTTGTCTTCTTAAAATATAAGCCAATAATCTATATTCTGTCACCTTGTATCACTTTTTAATGTTTCTTGTTATGTGGAAAATTAGAAACTGTATTTATTAGTGTTGCTGGAAAAGACAACCTCCCTAATAAGTATGAGATGATAAAAAGCTTCAGGTTTCTGCTACATCTGTGTTCTTAATGTGGGATTTAAAGCCAGAGTAAGTGGCTTTGAACCACCACTATGATGGCTCAAAGTATTTACACTTTGTTCTCAAGTCATGAGGAGTGTGAGCTCAAACTCTGGTTCCTCTAGTCTGAGTCCAGAAGTTGTTTCTGAATTTCTAAGTTATTACATAGAACCAAAATTAACCTATGTCTTGATACACACGATGTCCTCAATTAGTTTAAGTTTATAAGTCTTCTTAGTAACAAAATATTACTCACCAGATTTTACAAGCATTTTCAAATGTATGAATTTGGAGTATCTCCACTGAAGTCATGTATAGTGAAGCTAGATTCATACCAGCAGTTAATCTACAAGATTACGTCACTAGCATGTCTCTAACAATTTTCCTAATAACAATACAATAAATAGGCTCAGTGTGCCATTATTATTATTACATTTTTTTGAAAATCTCTTTTTAATTAAAAAAAAAAATCTTAGTGACCTGTTCATCCTAATTCTTATGACTTTTCAATTTACAGTGTCCGGGTATAGACTATACAGAACTTTCATGTCTGCAGTTAGAAGATAACTGAAGATCTGAGCACTATCCCTTACCAACGTTTTGCTTTTTGTACTGCTGGCATGATATAAATAACCCTGTTTGAGTAAAAGCCAGTCAGTCTAAAAAATTAATAGACATTTCAGGTAGTAAAGTATCGCCCTGGCAATTATTTTGGATTTAAGATGCCATTTTTCAGTTAAAAAAAAAAAAAAGATATAGTTTTTTCCCTTTTAGCTTTGGGAGTGACTGGGTTGAAGTCTTGATCTCTGCAATGATCTCCATACAGATACATGCACAGACCTTCATTGAACTGAGTTAAGATTCATAAAAGTTCATGGTTCTGCCTTTATGAAAACATGATAGTTGTGCTGTCTAATTTGCAAAGTATGCAAGCTGAAAACATGGGACATATTTTGTCCCCGTGTCTTACATTTCTAGCAAAAGAGATTTAGACTACATCTTTGGAAGTATTTCAGTGTTGAAGTACACCTAGCTGTCCGGAGTTCAAAACTTAGATCCTCGAACTCTGCTCAGTAGCTTTCAACTTTGGACCCAGGTGAAATCCATAAATGTCGCTATTTGTATTAGACATATTCCTTATGTGCCAAAATGTTGCACTGGGGCATTGTAAGAGCTGCTGTCAGGTTAACAGGGCTGAATAACAAGATGGCCAAAGCATTGATTGGAATTGTTGGTTGTTTTCCCCCAGGCATTCTCTAACCACTGGGCCACAAGACCACATTCTTTCTTCTCTCACTGACTAATCTAGCAGAAAAGCTTGGAAGAAGAGTCTTTCTCACAAGTATGTTCTGGTAGTTAAATGGCTTACAGAGCCATGTGTGAGTGTAGGAACTGAAATCTTTCTTCTCTGGAGCAGGTGATTGAACTCCTGAGAAAATGTTTGAAGCGAAAGATGGAAAGGAGGAAGAAAAGAAAGCACAGCTTTCTGGGAGTGTGTTTTGAAGGAAAGTGCTCGAACACAGATTAATCTGCAGGAGGGGGTTCAGGGAGGTGAATCCCAGTGGGAATGAAGCAGGTCTCCTCTTTCAGAGCAAAGTACCAAGGCTTGGGATCAGTAATGCAGTAAAACACTCCCATTGAACACATCTCTCTAGTCATCTCTATAGACATCTGTCTTCTGCCCTAGGGTGCTGATTTTCAAATTTCTTCCCAAGGTACCTCGTCATACTCTTTGGATACCCTACACAGGGAAGCTTGGATGCCTAATTAAAAACTGCAGTAAGACACATAAGAGATGGACATTGTACTGTGCAATACCTTCATGCGTTTGTGAATTCAGTTCTAGGTACTGAGTTGTTGACACCTCAAAGCTGATGTTTTTGGGCTTACAGAGAAGCAAACAGTCAGGTGTCTAGAAAATACAGTTATTTTATGGTATTAATGGTATTTTATGGTTATTTATGGTATTACTGGTTAAATCTGAAGCACATGAGGATTTTACTGTCTTTAAGCTGTCTTGACAGCAGCTAAGTGGAGTGGGTTGAGAAGATGATTTTGAACTCTTTAGCTGAAGTCGGGCACAGGCACATTGGGGCTATTTCTGAAACTGAGCCTACTAGGACCTTGGAAGATGTTCCAGTATCCAGGTTTATTTGGGACTAGTGGGATGAAACATCCTAAGTAGAAGCCAGAAAAAGTCACACGGGCTAGATAGTAGACCAGAGTTGTGCTTTGATTTTTTTCTGTTTGTTTTTTTTTTTTTTTTCTTAGAAGTTCTGCAATCCAGAAACAGAATTTCCAGGCTCAGAAACAAAAGAAACTTTTCTGACTTTAGTGTTTACAAGGCTAGTTCTGCTAGCACTAGTATTAATGCAGCATCTCAGGAAGAAGAGATTTTCTACTTGCTAACTCTAAAATTCCCTGGCTCTGTCATTGTAGGGAAACACTGGTGCTCACTTTGATCTATTTACAACTGGAAAAATATTATGTGTTGTATACTATTATGTGCTCTGAAGCATATGTTCATGTATTCTCATATATATAGTGTATATATATGTATCCTACATATATATTTATGAATTTCTTTATATAAGCATAGATTTCCCAAATCCTGCTACTGTCTGAACAAATCAACATAGGAGATCAGCCTTTTTATTTGGATCACAAAAGAATCAGTTACATTCATAAGTGAATACTGTAGAGTTTATCACCCTCCAAAACTAAATAAGGTGCTGCTGTATTTTGGTATTTTCTTTTAATTAAAAAGTGGCACCCACGTAGAAATACCTGCAATGATTTTTCACAGCTGCAATCCCAGAACTGCAGAATGCCAAAGTTAAGAATTCAATAGCAACAGTAATTCAGCCATGCCATACTAAAGCAGTATTTACCATTGGGTTGTGTTGATGGGCAAGTGGCTCAATGTTGCTGAGTGGTTTGCCTTAAAAAAAATAAAGCAAGCTTATGGGATGTTCTGCACATTCAAATTAACATTTCCTGGGAAAGTTATTGCTTCCTTTTTTCTAACTAATTATATTAACAGTAGAATTTTAAGACCAGTCATATTTATACACATATTTATAGAATGCAGGCAAAGTCTTCATGTTCCTTCCCCAAGTTCTATGGTCAAGGAAGTTACTTTTAGTAACACCGTTCAGTTATTATGGCTGAACTGATATAATAGCTTCCTTTCTCCAAAAACATTGGAACCATCATTTTTCTGTTCCCCTGCCTTTGTGTATTTTGTCTTCCCCTCCCTCCCCTGCCAGCTGAGAAACGTTGCTTCTTCCCTAGCCTTTGTTCTGTTGGCTGTTGGATACTTTCCTAAGCTAATTCAACTAGCAGAAAACTTTCTTTATCCTGGTTAGCAAGCTGAATTAGCTCAGCTCAGGGCCTGACAAAAGGGACTGTGTGGCAGTGAGCAATTGGATCATCTCAAGCTGTCACTTCCCTCATGTTTTCCAGTTCTTCAGGGTGACTGAAGAATGCATAATAAAACTCAGAGCAAGAATTGCAAAAGTAGCTCTGAGCTCTATGGGTGCTAAGGTGGAATAATTTGGAAGATAATCTTAATTTTTCAGTGGCTGCTAATAGGCTGCATGGGCCTTTCTGATAGGTGAGGATTCCTAATCATGAAGGAATGGGTCATTTCCTCCTTTATTTTTCCTCCTGCTGCCTTCTCTTTCCATACCCAAATCCTCATGTTCTGTAACTGGAGTAGAGCAGTACTTTAGCAGCTGCTGGGGCTTTGATGAAGATTTTTCACTCATGCTCAAACTCACTTGAGGGAGAGTCTAGAAACTGCTTTGTGCGACACGCTGTGCATGTATTTTTCCCTTCACTTAGAAATATTTCTGCAGACTGTGAACAGAGAATAAGTAATTTGAAGACATTAGTCATTAAAAACAACATCAACCTGGAACAGTTTAGTAGTTAAACAGCAAATCTTTTATACATCAGCTGACCAAGTGACTATAGATGTGATCACAGCTGCTGAGTGTTGTTGCAACTCAGTGAGACTATACTCATTTGTGCAGGAGGCAGAGACTTAATTGCATATGATTTCTGAATAAAGCTTCAAATCACAGGACAGATACGTGCATGCTAATGCAGTTCACATAGCCAAACTTTCTTCTCTCCCACGCTACCCCCTCCCTAAATTTAGAATGTGATCTAATGACTGTGAAAAAATCCTGACTATTTCCTTTGATAAACATAACGGTGCCTTAAAAAAATACTAACCAGTAGATAAAATAATGTGATGGAAGCTGTGTTTAAGAGCAGGTATTCGACACAGCTAACTATCCTCTTGCATAAGTAACCAGTGGGATTTCTAAACCAGGAAAACTCATGAACTTTATTCATCTTGTTTTTCCTTTGCCATAATACATACTGTGTTCAAACAGAATTTGTATTTTTGAGTTTACCCAGATGGGAATGTGCAAGTAGTAAGAAGTAGAGACAATGGTCTGAAAAGTCTGAGAGCTGTGGTAGAAGCAGAGATAAATTAGATGGTGCTCTGAAAAATTTAAGTGACATGGAAATAGCAGAAAATTGTTTGCTTTATCTCTGCATGTACTTCTCTGATACCCTCATGAGCTTTCATACCACTGTGGGTTTTCTTGCAGATGAGTGGTGGTGAAAGGGATGAGTAGGAATACCTCAGCAGCAATTAAGAATTTGGTCACACCATGGTTTTCAAAGCAAGTTTGGAATTTAAGGTGGTACCTTGCCTCCTGCTGCTTGTTGCTATCTGGGTACTGGGCCTTTTAACAGGCAGTGAGAGCAGTTGTAGGCTGTTTCAGTGCAAAAGTGGCTGGCGTAGTTTGAGTCGTTGTTAATTTGCTATAATGAGGATTGGTTGAAATGGTATTTTTAGTGCCCAAAGAAAGGATGGTTGCAAAAATACTGATATGTAAAAAAGCAAGAGGACTTGTGTTTCTGATTGTCTATTTCATAATAATCATAAATGTGCATGCAAGAGCATGATTAATGAATTCTGAGTAGAGAGAAAGGAAGCGGGGAAAACAAACACTTTTAAAAGCCGGGAGAGAAATCTTTAATTTCTATGAAATCACAATTAAATTACTGTACACCAAATATGTGTCTGAAGTGCAGTCTTTTTGGGATACAATCTGAGTGCAAAACTGAAATATGCCCTTATTGCACCAGATTATTAGAAATACCATGTGCAGTGATTTCACTGTACTTTGAAAATGAAGAATGATTTCTGCAGATTTTTGTAAAAGCTAAGTCTAGAAGGAAAGAAAAAATGTGTATGCATACATGTCTTGCAGGAGCCTCAAAGTTATTTCCAAACATTCAGTGCTTTTACTAGTGGAGTATATGGAAAAATAATAGCATTCAGGTGTTCAGGTTAACTATAGGACAGCAACTATCCTGTGTTAGTGAGGTAAGGTGCAGCAAGTTTTGTCAGATGAACTTGGAGGTTGCATGTAGTGCTTGGCATTTATATAAAGTAAGCTCAAGGTTGAATGCAGCATTCAAGTTGTAAAATGGATGTAGAATGGGTAAAAAAACCCTGCAATTACTTCACAGACGATCCATTCAGGTTAAGAATTTTCATCTTTGCTGTTGCCATAGCAATCTGTTCCCCTGTCACTACCACATTAAAAATCCATTCTGTAAAACTGTTGTTGCCAATATTGAACATGTAACAGATAAAAACATTTTTTTAATAACTTAGGTGTCTTATTTGCAACACGAAGACCTAGATCTTATGTACTTCATATGTACTTTAAAAAGAAAAAGATTAGTGTTTCTATAATACATTGTAGGAACACAATATTTGTGCTGCAGTATTGATGTCAGTATAAAATAGTTTGCAAATAATACAGCAATGCAGTGTTAGTTGAACTCAAATAATTGAACTGTTCTCCTAAGATACAACAAACCCATATGTTCCTGAGTTAAGTATTTTGGTAACATTTTGTAGTGAAAGGCTTTGAAACTATGTGGCTATTTAACCTTCTGCTACTCATTGAATCTGATTCTCTTCAGTGATTGACTTCAGTGATTTTGTCTGTCATGGTGTAATTCTGGAATGGGAGGAGAGTCGTGTCCCCTAACAATTTTATGTCTGTGATCTAATCCTAAACTGCTCATGTATCCAAGCTCCACAATGAGTCTGTATGGATAATGAATTGTAGGAACAGGTCCTTAAGCATTTGTTAGTACATTCAAATGAGGGGGGAAGGAATTTGTAATTCAAACCAAACAGCAGTGGTCTGAGAAATATATTTAGCCAAACAGAGTAAAATGTAAGTATCTTTCAATAAAGCAGAGATACATATCTGTATATACATATATATATGTATTCATTCAGGGCTGAAATGCAGAAGTGTACTAAAATCACTAATGTGTGTAGGTAATGCATTTAAAAACTCAGTCATTGACTAAAGAATTTATAATAGACAGTAGGCCCTTAGTCTGATCATTGGCAATGTAAATCTCATCCTTGTTTCTGCTTCAGCATCCTTTTGTCCTCTAACCATGTCTACCCTTCATCCTTTAACTTCTTATTCTCTGTCCATACCATACTTCTTTGTTTCACTTTTTATGTCTTCTACTTGCCACTGTCCCCGTACTTCTATCCCTCAGTTCTCTTTGAGAGCCTTGATAGGGATGGTGTTGATTTAATGCATGAGAAGCATAGGAAAAACTGGAACAAATAATTACAATGCTATTGGGTGTTAACAGAAAAATTGAGGGCGAGAAATTACTGTCTTTTTTAACTGGACTTGGCAATATCGTCTATATTTTTCATTTTCTTTTGGTTACATGGGAGGAACTGCGTGGTTTTTTTTGTCTTTTAGTGCAACTGTGTTCTCTTGTTTTGGGGCTTTTGGGTTGGCTTTCTTTTTTTAAAAATTCTTTTCATTGTTATTTTCTTAGTGAGTAAACTAACCACTGAAAAGATTACTTCATTTGCATCTTTTCACCTGTTTTTGCGATTTGAAATGTGACCCTTTGGAGCATGCTACTGGATGACATTTACCCAACAACTGAGTTTGCAAGTCACCAACACAGTGGGGCTGCTGAGGTTTCTGTCTGAGGGCATCTGTGGTTTGCTCAGGCAGAACAGGCGTCCCTGACATGCCAGATACCTGTCTACTCTGTATAGGTCACTGAAGACCGGGGTTTGGAAGTGGTTTATGTTGCAGCCATATGTGTTCATTAGCCAATAACTCCTACAGTGGGTGATGTAGTGGCTGAGGTTCTCATCCAGGGCTCGGGTTGAAGCTTGAGGTACGAGTTAGCAAGGGGTCATGAGCTCCCAGATACTTGCCTGGGATAAGAAGTGACACTGGATGTAAACTTTAGTGAGTTAGACAGTAGGAAATACACCTGATGAATTTGCTTTTATTTGAAAAAAAAATCTGAGTATAAAGATAGCAAATCTGGCTTAAATGCATACAATCAAATCAAAGCAATTCTGAGGCTAACTGAAAGTTGGCTCTTCACTTTCCCCCATCACTGCACATTTCAGTGCTCCCTCCACATTGTAGGCATTTCAGGGGGTCACCAGAAAAGCCCAAATAGACTTAGATAGAGGAGATATTTGGAGTAATCTTTGACTTTTATGGACCTTTTTTATTAAAATGCTTAGAGCTGTAAACGTAGAAATAAGAAACTCATTTATCTTGACAAAAGTGCTGCCATAAACTATTCAGCACTCATAAAATAACCTTTTAAATTATTGTTTCTGCTGGTATCGATAAATTCATACAAAGTGCTTAAAGGTCAGGCATTACCAGAAAAATGTCTTTTCAGCTTGTTAATTAAAGGTGAATAAGAATGTGCACCAGCTTGCTCTTTGGACAAATTGGAAAAAAGGAAGGAGAAAAAAAACAGGCCCACATGGATGAAAGTGATAGTGTGGAATTAGTGAGTGATGAGTCTTTGATCTACCAGGCTCACCATGGCAAGCCTGGACAGTTTGTGAGGGAAAATAGGTGGCAATGTTAACAGAAGGTAAAAAAGTTTATTTCCCTTTTTTGGGAGGAAGTTATCGTGATTATTCACCTCTTGGAGCCCATGGGCTTGAGCTGAGGACCCAGCTAGAACTGAAGTATTAAGGTGAGTGTGAGCAGTATTTGTCCTGTTATAGCTTGAGCCTTGGGGAGTTTGTCCAGTTCTCACTGCCTGGCCAAGAACATCAGATAAGGACATTTACTTTTTTATTAGCCAGGTAAGTGTTTTTATCTGCTGGTTTATTTACCGCTTAAACCCACACCCACACCAAAGCAGTGTTCTGAAATGCACTGAAAAATTTACCCAGAGCCAAACTGCCCAATCATCCATTCTAGCACCTGTACCACCTTCATTGCAGAGACAGCAACTGTGATTCCCTCTCTTTTGTACTTCACCTCTTTTACCCATCATCATGGAGACATCCTGGTCTGATCATTAAAATCTGACCTAAAAATTAGGTGACTCACATGTAACTCTGCATCAACAGATGAGATGAGGTTAATCAATCACAAGAATGAGACATTGGAAGTAAGAAGTCTTGCTTGCATTTCCACCTGTACAACAGCCTAGCCCTGACAACATTATTTTATCTCTGAATCTCGATTTTTTTCATCACTAAAATGGAGACAATAACACTGACCTGGGTGAAGTACCCTGAGATAACAGATGAAATGTGTTACAGGAAAAGTACAGAGGTTTCTGTCATTGAATTCTGCTGATATAACAGCTTGAACTATTTATTGCCGGAGCTGGGAAACAATAACAAAGCAATGTAAATAGTGAAAAGTAAAATGGATTCTTAGGTATTTTTGTGTCTGAACATACTATAGTGCCATTATTAATGTGAGATTAAAGTTTTCGATTTTCCCTTGGCCATATCATTTTTATACTGAGATTGTTTCCTTGAATGTTAAATAACAGATCCCTACTATAAAAACATTTGTAAACAGGAAGCTGCATCTTTGTCACTGAAAATTTCATAACCTGAGAATGCCATAATTTGTTTTTGTTCTCTCGAGATTGCTGCAGAACTCCTACTTCAAGAAAATAAATCTGACAAATTTTTTGAGAGTGCAGGTGACAAAACTAATGATAGTTCATTTCTCTGATACCCACAGACAATATATCCTGGCTTTGTCCTCAACTGAAGCTAAGAGAACAGTGCATAGTAGTTTTATGGCGTTTCTTGTTTCTTCTCTCCTTCCCATTCCATTTAGCACAATGGTTCAGTGTTTTGAAACATAAAAGGGAATTGGCCCAATGATGCTGAGATGAGCTCCCTCCTCACAGGATAAAGGCATTTCGCTATAGACAGGGTTGGTTGGTTTGTTTTTTTTTCCCTTGTGATTGATATTTCTAGTAAGTAGTATGAGGAAATAAATTTGTTACTCAGATGTGAAGGCTTTGTGCATCAATTGATAACTGTATCTTAACTTCTGAGTAATTTGATTTTATCTTTATAGCCAATTTCAAATTTCAGTGACGGCACTTTGGATTTTAATACATAATATTCTGTTGGCCATTTTAAAAATCCTTGCAAATCTACATGTATCTGTAGGAATAAGAATATCAGAATGCGTCAAGGTCAGAGGTAGCATATATAAAAATGATGAGAGATGGAGCCACACTTTAAGCATGACCTTCCAGAAGGAAGGACTTCTTGTTTTAACTTTCTGTAGGGAGTATATGTGCAATCCAGGAGAAGTTGGGGTGCTCCTAGTGTTTCCAGGGAAAACTCAGGCTTCATTGCATTGTCTAAGAAATCTCATTCCGTATATAAGCAGGGTTGGGATGGAGGAAAATGTAGATCATACTTGTGATAAACTTTCAGTTCCTCTAGTGTTGGTTGGAAAGTTCACTTTGGTATTTACCTTAAAAAGCAAATAACTGGGCTGAATTAATTTTAGTTCATGCTAATATAAAGCAAGAAGTTGTGACATATCTAATAAGTGGCAACAGCAGCAGGTGCCAGCTCAAGATCCCCCTCTAAACTGCAGGAATTCATCACATTGTCCTTCCCAACGTGTGAGGCTGTGATATGGTAGACAATGCGAAGAAGTAATTGACTGAGATAGTTTATAGTATCCTTCCGATTGTTTTTATTCCATGTGTCACCCTGTAAGGATAACTGTGGCGGAAATACCCCCTTCTGTTCCTCACTCTGCTGCCAATACTTTTGCAGGAAGGTGTAACTTACTTGTTCTGTCATCCATGGGTGGAAATGCTGCCTTCTGCAACACACAGCCACCCACCCCATTCCCCTCCTTTGGCTCAAGACAGGATTTTAATGGAGTATATTTTTCCACAGATAATCCATGAGTACTCAGGAAAAATTGTCTTGCATGTTTTTGACTGTAGAGCTGTCCTTGTTGTTTAACTTAGGCAAATCTTATGCAAATCTTAATCTTTGCTGAATATATAACATCACACCCCCAAATGTCTTCAAGAGGAGTAGCAGAGTTAAAAATATAAACTCTGTAGGACAAGTTTATTAAAAATATTCTGCATGCAAATGCATGGTATTCTTATAAAACACTGTAGTTAGAATGAAATAGATTGTTTACCATTCTGTTATTCAGGTCTGAGGAGAACATATCTGCATGGACCCGACACAGTTTTGCTTTCCTTGAACTGCTTGCATTATAATTTCCTTTCTATTGACAAATTTCATTACCAGATTGGGGTAATATTAGCATTCGTTATCTTACTGGTTGTGATCCAATACTTTTGTTTTGAGGGGAGTTAAATTTAGAGAAATTCAGTTGAATCTATTTTTCTTTCCTTATTAGCTATTTCTAGCAGCCTGATAAGTTTTTGTGATCAATAACTAAGTGTCTCTTGCTGTTGTAATGACAAGCATCTGCTTGCTTATATTGCCATGTTGTCCTAATAGCAATTAAGAAGAAGTCATACAATATTACGTAGAAGTTATTACATAGAAGTTATAAAACCTTGCCATAAGAATGTTGGCCAGTTAACCAAAATATGAACTGTAATCAAGGATGAAGGAATGAAAGAGGTTGAAGGGGAAAAGTTAGCTGTGTTCTTTAGACCTATGACCAAATCTTAAATTTATAAGCTGTCTTTTTAATGAAGAAAATAAAGTACAAGTTACACAACATTTCAGATCCAGTATTTTAGGGACTTCTGTGGATGAGGCTTGAAAAAGAGATGTCATTCAGACCATCTATAGCAGAACACATAAATCTACAGCTATAGATATCTGTATCACTACAGACAGATGAAAAGTCAGCAAAGGATTGGAGCTAAACAGACACAGAAAATTTTTGGCGAGGGGAAAATTTGTGTGTACTTGACTCTGTATTACAGAAAGATAACTTGCTTGCTCTTGGTATCCAACTGTATTCATAAGGGTTAAAGTTAATACTGGGTTAAAAGGTACCACTTCTCCATCTACAAAGTAAAATTTATGTAGAATGCAGCAATATATTTGCTTATGGAAGGAGTTGCCTCAAATATCTTATATTGGGGACTATTGAAAGGCATTTAAAGAATAATGCAATCATCAGGCACAGTCAACACGGGTCCGCAAAAGGAAAGTCCTGCTTAACTAACTTGATATCCTTCTGTGATAAGGTCTCCCATCTAGTGGATGAAGGGAAGGTGGTAGATGTATTTTTTCTGGATTTTGTAAGGCTTTTGATACTGTCCCTCAAAGCATCCTTCTGGACAAGTTGTCAAGTTGTGGGATGTGTGTGTTCATGGTGTGATGGGTGAAGAACTGGCTGAAGCTCAAAGGGTTGTAGTGAATGGGGCTACATCTGATTGGCAGCTGGTCACCAGGGGTGTTCCGCAGGGTTCCATTCTAGGGTCAGTCCTGTACAATATATTTATCAACAATCTGGATGCAGGAGTTGAATGCACCATTAGCAAGTTTGCTGATGATACCAAATTCAGAGGTGCCGTTGACTCTCTTGAGGGACAGGAGGCCTTGCAGGGGATCTGGATAGATTGGAGCATTGGGTGATGATTGATTGGATGAAATTTAACAAATAAAAATGCCTGATTCTGCACCTAGAGCGGAGTAATGCAGGGCACAAGTATAAATTGGAAGAGAGCAGTCCTGCAGAAAGGGATCTAGGGGTGCTGGTTGACAACAGGCTCAATAGGAGCTACCAGTGTGCTCTGGCAGCCAAGAGGGAAGACTGCATCCTGGGGTGCATCACACAGCATCACCAGCTGGTCAAAAGAGGTGATTATCCTGCTGTTTTCAGCATTGGTGTGACCTTGCCTGGAGTACTGTGTGCAGTTCTGGACCCCACAATTTAAGAAGGATGTTGAGATTCCTGAATTTGTCCAGAGGAGGGCAACAAAGCTAGTGAAATGTCTGGAAGGAATGTTCTATGAGAAGTGGCTGAGGACACTGGGTTTGTCTAGTTTGGAGACGTCATTACTCTCTACAGCTTCCTGAGGAGGGGGCAGTAGAGAGGAAGGTGCTGATCTCTTCTCCCTGGTATCCAGCGATAGGACACGTGGGAATGGTTCAAAGCTGCACCAGGGCAGGTTTAGACTGGGCATTAGGAAGCATCTCCTTACCAAGAGGGTGGTCAAATGCTGCAACAGGCTCCCTAGAGAGGTGATCGATGCCCCAAGCCTGTCAGTGTTTAAGAGGCATTTGGACAGTGCCTTTAACAACATGCTTTAACGTTTGGACAGCCCTGAAGTGGGCTTCGTGATTGTTGTAGGTCCCTACCACCTGAAATATTCTATTCTATGCTATGCTATGCTATGCTATTCCATTGCATTGCACTGCATTGCATTCCATTCCATTCTGTCTTAAATAAGCTTTGAATAAATTTGTTATACAACTTAGACAAGGGTGAGTAGAGAAAGTAAATATGCATAGTAATAGCTACTGTGTTGGCCCAAACGGATGTTGTCTTAGCTGAATGTTATGTTACAGTGTGCTGTAATAGATTTATAGGTAGCTTTCAGTTTTAATAATTCAATATTTACTATTTACTAAGACACTGTGAACTTCTCTTATGACCTTGACTTCCATGCATCATCTTACCAATGAACATTTTGAAGTTTCGCTGTGGCACGTTTCACCTTTCTCCAGATCTCTTTTGAAAACAAGCTAGTGCTTGGACGGCACTTCAGCCATGGCACGTATGACACTTGTATTTTCTTTGTGTACCAAAAAAACTTCACAACAATGAGATGTATCCTTTGCGCTTAGAATTACCAAATGCTCTAAGGAGATAATAGGCTTTAGTTAACAGTGCTTTGGAGAGAAGATTAAAGAGAAGGAAGAGTCTCTGACTCTTTAGGCAGAAAAGAGAGAGCTTCAAATGAACTGATGTATTAGAGCCTTCCATCATAAGTCGGGAAGAGGCAAACAGCTGGAAGGGGAACTGCTGGGTCAAGCAGATACTATCTGGGGAATCTGTACAAGTGTTTTAAACTGTGTTCAACTGTTTTTCTTCCAACAGACTTTGGGAACTATCACTGCAGTGCCCATTAAGGTTCCTCAGGTCAGCTCCTTGCAGCGGTTGGCAGGACAAGGACCAGCAGTGCTACCTCAGGTACAAAATACAGTTCGAAAGTGGGTTTTGTGTCATTCTATATGTATGCTACTCTGTTCGTGTCTGGTGTCCAGGCCTGGGTAGGTCAGCACACTTATTTTCCGAATAGAGACTCACCTTCAGTGAGTTGAACAACGCAGTTGTGATTTTCTCTAGTTGATGAAAACAAAGATAAATAAGTTTTCTTCTGGAAGCATACCGTTAGCACAATGAAAAGCTATAAAAATGCTTGTAGATTCATTGTGGAAGAACAAAGTACATGTGGTGAAATGTAAATTTGTGCTTTAAAAGATGAATCACAAATCACTGAAGTGAATATCTGCAATTCTGTAATTAAAAAAAGTGCTGGAAGCATTGACCTTTCTGTTCAAGATTTAGCCTCACACATTCTTTTATTAACTTACTTACCTTATCGCTGTCTATCCCAGTATAAAGTTTTGGCCCAACTAACCCAGGTGCCAGACTGAGGCAAGATTGGCTGGGTAGGATTGAAAGGAGAGTTACACTCACAGATTTTTAAAATCTTTTTAAACTGTTCTCTTTTCTGAATATTAATCACTGTTTCCCTAACCATACACTTTATTCCCCACTTCAACCCTCTTTCTCAAAAATTTTGGATGTCATTTTCAACAAGTGTTTTGCTGCAATTCTATGCTTTTTAGATTCATGAGTATTAAGTATAAATATATTTGTCCCTGTGTGGCTCTTAGAGGTCTGTTTCTCATATGTGAACACTTTTCTAGCATTGAAGTCAATGTTGGGTCTTCCTATTGTTCCTTTTTTTTTTTTTCTTTTCCTAATATTTTCTTAGTGGCAGAATCTATCAGAAGATCTGTGAGCTAAATCTGCCTGGAGGAAGGAGTATTTCCAAGATAAAGTTCTTAAATTCTTTCTTTAATTTACATTTTGTGGAAGGCAAAGTTGTGAACATAAAGAAAGGTTATAGTTTTCTTATCAAGTTCAAGACTTTGCTTTTCAGTTGTTCTTACAGCATAATAACAAATTGATTTCTGCCATTTTGAGGTGTCAAAGATGAGCAGATTGCTCCTGAAAATAGATGAGGTTCAAGAGCAGCTGAAAGACCTGTAATAGGGGCTTAAATTATCATTAAGGTTATGTTCAGCAATGATGATGGCATTGCAAATGCTGCACTTAGAGAAGCATCAATGTTCTATACTTTTGTTAAGTAGAAAAATTTTCATTCGGTGTTAGATTCAATTTTGAAGACTTGGAAAAAGCAGAGAAAGCTGATTTCCTCAACTTTTTGAAAAGAACATATATCCTTTCTGTCTTGCTGTTTAGCTCATGGCAATATTTGTGTTTGTATTTCACTTTGTTTCACTCCTTTCCTAGCACAGCCATCGATTTCAGACCTGTTTATGCAATCATACTTAATACTAATGAAACACCGGCCTTTCCTCAGCAGCCCCGAGCCATAGTTTGCTAAATTTTCTATTTCATATAGATAGCATGGGAAATAACCACACAGCAATCTCATTTCTGTTTAAACTAAAAACAAAGTAGGCAGCTGTATGTAAGACCACATTATCAGAGGTATATCTTAAGTTCAGAGGTTTTTTTGACTTTTCACAGGCCAGTACCTCCTTCTTCAACAACAGCTTGCCCCTTTTACAGGCTGTGTTCTCCTTTGCAGTTTGTCATGGTCTATCTGTTCCTCTCTCACACAAAGCTTACAGAGAAGTTTAAAATTTCCATATTGTTTCTTAGTGGGGAACTTCCTCCACCCATCAAAGCTTTCTGCTGGATATCTTAAGAGAGATCAAGTTTTCGTCTACAAGTGGAAAGTTTGACTTCTAACTAGGTAGGCAAATGCCTTCATTTAATATAGCCATAAATCAGAGTGATGTAAAGCTGTCATTCCCCAGAAACAACTGGATACAGGTGATCTAGGAGGCCACAGTAAGTGAGCTGCAGCACCGTATCACTGTGAAAGTTCTCCTTTGTAATAACTGCAGGTGAGCGCATAGTCATCACTGGCAAATTTTGAGGGTCAAGAGGAATCTGTGTTCCAGGAGAACTGGAAAATTCAGATGAAAATATAAAAATGCCAGGAAGCAAAGCCATATAGTACCACGAAGGCATTATGGTAAAAAATACCTCTTCCCTCTTCTCCCTCATATCTCTGAGAAAACAAGCACCAAATTAGAAATTATTTTGGAAATTAAGGGGTATATAATATCTTCCAGTAGGAGCTGGAAAAAGCAGAATTAAATCCTATCACAATCCATGACCTCTCAGCTATTATGCATCAGACTTGGTTACAGAGCGGGTTGGCTACTGACCTCATTTTGCCTCCTGAGTGACAGGCATGGCTCCTGTATCTTGCTCTGAGTTAGTGGCAAATTCCGACCATTCTGGAACTGACTTTCTGAGAGGCAGCTTTGCCACCGTTTCTGAAGGATACTAACAAGCAGGGCCCAATTGAGTTTGGCATCTGCTAAAACCTTTACTCTGGCTGCAAATTAAAGGGACAGCTTTTTCAAAACAAAGCAATATTCATCATTCCTTTAGCAAGAAGTCCATAGTATTTTGCTCAAAGAATTAAAGCAGTACAATGTCCATACTTGTGCATGTTAGCTAGGGCTGAATCTTGTGCTGCCAGGTATTGCACCTTCCTCGACATGCATCTCTGCAAAGTCTAGCTTTATCAGCGAATTGTCTAGAGCCCTAATAGCAATGAAACCGTAGTAGCAAAGGCTTCAATAAGGCTACCTGCATGCCTGCCTACTTACTGAAGCAGCTAAGTCTAGGTGTAGTTTGTGCAAGTGCAGTGGCAGGTACGGTGGCAGTCACCTAAGACGGCTTAATGTTGTCTCTGCGTGCTGCTGCCTCTTGTCTTTAGAAGGGTGGAAGGCCTAGAGGGATCCCTTTTGGGATCCCTGCCACGTTAGGAGCCTACGTGTCTTTGAGTCACCCTCTGGAAGTGGCTTCAGTTTTAGCCAGACAGATTGAACTTCTGTTTCAGGCGTATGTAGATAAGTGGCATAAATCCAGGTCAGTGTTTGCATTCTTGACAGCACGCCGATTGCTACCTGACATTTCTCCTTTTGGCCAGTCTCATAATTTCTTTGGGATTTCAGATTCCTTTTAGATTTAGATGTAGTCGTGACAGGCATAAACATTGACAGGCTGGCTGGAAAGAAACAGGAGACTCCTCTATTTAAGGGCCCCTCATCACATCTAAAGGAGTTTTATATTTTTGATGCTTTCATTTTCCTCATCTAGACAGCTTCTTTTGATTTACCTCTGTGCAGTCAAGCAGGAAGATACCACACAAGTAAACTGAGGCACTTAATTATACTTACGTAAAATAATACATACAGCTTTCTCATTTTCCACATTTGTACAGATACTTGTCATTTGTTTTGTTCATTTGAATGGGTTTATGATATGACCCCCTGGGAGCTCTTCCATATGGGGAATGAAGTTTCAAAATCTGCACATTCACAAATGGCAGCAAAATCCCATCACTTAGTGCAGAACAGCTATTAGATGGTGAGCAAACAAACATTAATTACAAGTTCATTGCACAATACAAACAGTATTTCTTTAGGCATTCATTATTTCCCAAAACAAGCCTCTTTGGCAGACCTTTTTAAGTTTCTTTTTTAATTTTTTTTTTTTACAGAATACAAAGTTATTTTTGCTTTCATCAAATAAACAAAATTTCTGCTATGAGCTGTGATGTTTGGGAAATGAAATCCAGATAGTCTTTGTCTTCTTACTTTGGCCTTTGAGGTTTCTAGCTGGGTGAGATGATTTGAAACTGCAGGCTCTTCACTGCACTCTAAGAAGCAAATTATGGAGGTCTTCTACTCAAAAGCGTGGGTGGTGCACTCTCTTACTCTTGAGCTATTCCTTGGCTTTGTAACACCCATCAACTGTGAGGAGGGAGTGGCCTTATGTCAGGTTGGGGCTCCAACTTCAGTGCAGGCAGTCTGTCTATTTTGAGCTGGTTTACAGAAAAATTTAAGTTGCACTCGGGCCACCTGAAGACATGTGGGAAATCTTAATTTCTGTTCTTCAAATGGAAGATTTCAAATAAAATGGTGAAGATATTACAATAAACCTCCCATTTTGTTGTCAGTAATTTGGGCCCAATCCAATTCTCATTCAAATTAATGGAGAGACTGTGGTGATTTGAACAGCAAGTAAGTCAGATTATAATGCTATTTCCCTGACCTATTTTTCCAGTCCTGGTTGAAGGCAGGGCTTGGGATGGATTTGCTCATGACACTGCTGATTAGAGTAGAGCCGAGAGTTGTGTAGCAGATGCCTGCGGTGGAGCTATCATGCAGGTTAGTGTGAAAAGAAACAGTTACACACAACTGCTTTAGATAAAATGTGCATGTTTTTCAATTGACTCTAGCCAGTTCTGCTGTCAAGTGCTGCTTATTTTTTATGTTTTGTAGTGATTTTAATATGCATAATTCAGTAGGGTCTGAATTTGGCCACTGGGCTACAGGCTGCTTTGGGACAGGGGCTGTTTTGCTACCGTGCATTTGTCCATCATTGGGTACTGTGTAAGCCCAGCCAGAGACTGTGGTCTCTAGATGTTCCCAAAACTTAAATGCAAGTTCTCAGTTTTAAAATTTCTTGTCATAGTTCTCATGAGCACAGCTCCACTGTTAGCTGCTGCTTTTCTTCACATATGTGCCAAAGCCTTCTTCCCTGGTGGGAGGGCTCCTGGAAGAGTTCTTGAAAGGAAAATGACTCCTGTAGACAGAATCCAAATTGTGTGATGCTGCTGTGTACTGTAGAAGAAATGTGTTAACAGACTGGTCTGTGGCAAAGCCTCTCTCTCTGTTTGCATCGTAAGATTAAACAAAAAAAAAAAGTCATTATTTTTAATGATTTTTTTATGTGCGTAGCCATTAAAAAGTGGAAAAATATTACTAAATGCAACTCAGCCTTTTGTGAAACTAGAAAAGAAGCTAGCAGATAGACATGTTAGTATAAAAAGTTACACAGCATTGTGCAATGGAGAGACAAGAGCACTTTGTTTGTTTAAGGAATAATTGAATTGGGTAAAATCAGTATTACAATATCAGAGGAGAAAAGGACTATAATCCCCTAAGGGATGTCATGCACCTTTCTGGTATATAACCCTCAGTGCTTCCAGAAGGATGTGTTGGAATGCTAGTGGAGGAGAAGAAAGATAATCTAATTCAACGTAACTTAATCAGCATGGGATATAACCAAGCTAAGGGTTTTGCAACAGTATTTAATATTCATTGACTGTATACGCAGAAAACAGAAACAAAATTGCTTTTTCAAATGAAAGGCTTGCAGAGGCCTGGCTGAAAATGTAGCCCTTAATAAATATAGTTGTTAATCTGTTTTATTCTATATAAGCTTTTATACTGTGCTTGTCACTGTATTTGAAGCACCTTCCGGTAATGTGTTAAGCACAAAGATTAACATCTGTTGTAAGCTATTTCTTCTCTCATCCTTTCCCTGTGGGAAGAAGTGCGTAGATACGCACGTAGAAGATACAAATTCTGGTTAGGGTTCCTTTTTATCAGTTGGCTTATTTTTAATAGGCATGCTACTATTAATTGCATGCCACTATATATTTCTGTCAAAGGAGTATACATAGAAAATGGTTATTGTAGAAAGTGATGAGGCTTATGCCCTTAATTTGTAGAGAAGAAGGTTGAGATTCCCACCTATGTGAGCATCAGCCTTGCTGTAGAGACTCCCTGCACCAGAGATGCATGGCCACCTTGGCCTTTCATACTAAGTCTTTACAGGGAAAGCTTTGAAGATTAGAATGAAGACGCGGTACTGTATTGAAGAGTCTGTGGCAATCTCAGTTACGCATTAGTGGATAGGTTTGATAGGTAGCCTGTGTTGCTGAGAGGCATGGGCTTGTTGGAGCATATGGAGTGCTCCACAATATGCATTTTACAGTGCTGTGGTGCAGCCAAGATGGATGAAGATATGACTGAGGTGGTGTGATAAGAACTGTTCCTTGTGGATGGTGGTATGCCAGAGGTTGGCAGTGATGAGAAATCCGGTCTTCTGCAGTATGGACAAAGATGAACGCGTATGATGTATCAAGGGGGACTACACCCTGATGCAAATTTTCCAAACTACCTCCCTGTGTTACCTCTGCCTTTCTGACATTCAGTGCCAATTGTCTCTTTCTAATGAGAGAACCAATCTAGGGTTGTAGGGAAGGAGAAGCAGAACTGGCTGTTACTGATGCTTAAGATCTTCAGATCCAATCAGTATCATGAATGTTTTGAAAACGACCTCCTTGGAAGTCAGATCTCCATGATAGTCTGCACATAGGAGCCTAAAGTATGCATACACCCCATGAAAGATTCAAGCCATTTTAACACCTGACATGGTACCTTTTCCCCAGTGAAAACTCTGATGTTTCTCCATGTCAACTACTGCTTTGCAGAGTATCAGGAAGTTGAGAAGATGTGTCCTCTCTCTCCATTGGCTTCATTTGCATCCATGTCTGGCTTGGATCTGGACTATGCTGTGTCTCTGAGGCTCCATGCCAGCTGAACAAGCTTGCAGTAGGCCTCTGCCCAGATGACAGGCAGATAGGAAGTTTTTCTCTGCAGCACCTCAATAGAGGCTTGGAGGAATACGCTGCACTACTTCTGTCCCTAAAACCTTCATTTTAATCTCCTGATGTCTGAGCTTTTTCTGTGCTTCCATATGCTCAGGCTGTCAGCAGACAGAAATGATTTTTGTCATTATTTTTATTATTATTTTGTCTTCCATGTTTTTTGGTTTTGGCTTGTAAATGAGTTGAGGCTGGTCAAATCATTATAATATACTGTTATTAGGATGAGGGATGATGGTTTTAAACTGAAAGAGGGTAGATTTAGCTTAAATATTAGGAAGAAATTCTTTACTGTGAGGGTGGTGAGACACTGAAACACGTTGCCCAGGGAAGTTGTGAATGCCCCATCCCTGGAAGTGTTCAAGACAAGGCTGGATAGGGCTTTGAGCAACCTGCTCTAGTAGGAGGTGTCCCTGCCCATGGCAGGGGGGTTGGAACTCAGTGATCTTTAAGGACCCTTCCAACTCTATCCATTCTATGATTCTGTGATTCTAGGATTATTGTCTAAAGGCAGAAAAAGCTCTTAAAATGATGGACAGTACAAAGCAGTGACATCTACGGTCTTTAAAGTGACCAGAGTTTGAGTCCAGTGAATGCCCAACTGCATGGATCAGTCCAGAGCTTGCCTATGAAAGTGTATGGATAGGAGGAAAGCAGACAGATGTTCACTCATTTGTGCCTAAAGGCTTCATGGACACTTTATATTTAAATTGAAGTGAGTTAATCATAGATGAGTATCTGTGAGAGAAGCAAGCTGACTTTGTAATGCTGAAAAGAGTAGAAATGGAAGTAAGTTATTGACTGGTGTGTATAATCACAGTCTAGCTTTTATATTTCTATTGTAATCCTAAACAATAAAGATTAAATTCCTTCCTCAGAGGCACATAGATAACTGCATATTCAAGGACAGAATCATTGTGCAGAAGGAAAAAAAAAAAGCAGAAATCCTTGTCAACTTCAACCCCTGCTTGTTATTTTTTTGGAATAATATTGATTTTAATTTGCTGGTTTAATGGTAGTTTTCCCCTTTGCAAATGGAAAAGAGCCACTTAATGATTCATCAACTCAATAGCAGCAGTGCCAAACCAGAAAATACAGACAGTATAGCTGAGGAGAAAATGTACATTTCATTAGCAAAAGTCAGTCAAGTTCCTGTGAAAATATAGTTTTGTGTTCAAAACACTGATAACATTTTTAATAAAGAACTCCCACCTGACTGCCTTATGCCAACATCCACAAAAAGCAGAGCTGGCGGATTCCCACACAAACATCCCTCTCAGCAAAACTTCCATTTCTGTATCAAGCAAAGCTGAAGGAGAAGAAAACCTAAATGAAATAGCTTTGTCTTCTTAAAAATTGCATAGGGGTTATATTATCTGTGTGTCACCTTTATACTAAAGTTGGCTGTCCATGACTAACAAATTGAAATACCAAAGCACAATAAGTATACTGTCCAGTGGAAAACGTCTGATATAGTGCACATAATTTCAATATGTGTGAAAATACCCCAGAGTGATTCCTGGGTTGCATGGCATATAAAATAAAAGGCTAGGGTTTGTTTCGAGGTACTGGTTGTAGTTCTGGCCTTACTGAAGTCTATTCAAATTTGCTGTTGGTTTCAGCCAGAGTAAGATTTCTTCCCTGGTGCTCACTGTCCAGAGCAGCAGGATTGGAAACGTGGGCTGGAGAAGTTGCTTGGGGTTTGCCCTGCATTTCATATCCTTCTTCTGTAGCTTCCCAGGCTAGTATTCCAGGTAGATGCTAAGGAGAGGCTTATGTTTTATGTGAACAGAGGATCCATGAACCGGGTCATCTTGCCTGGGGTTTGCTCATGATGCGCACTGAAAATTAACTTCTTTTTTGTGTAGCCCCATCAAGGAAAAGGAAGAAAAGTGTATGTGGATCTGAAGTCACGTGTGGTTTTAAATCTTTCCCCTGTGGCAAGAAAATAAACTGTGTTTATTTTGACTGTGGTCTCAGACCAGGCTGAAGATAATAGGAGCTTATCAGGAAAGGAATCAAAAATCAGCCAAGCTGGAATTCAGGTCGGTTGGGCAACATGGGTATTAGGGTGTGTCATTGCTGTAAAGTTACACAGAAACCTTTTCTTTTACATCATTTTTATTGATGAAAAAAACAGAAGAGGAAGAGAATCGGTCCTCAGCTGGCATAAATAGACACAGCTTTACTGAAGTCAGTGTGCATCTGTTCATTCTGGTGAAGGATATAATTACCCCATATTGCACTCATTTTATCAGCCATTGCTAATGTTTTCTGTGTGATCCTCTAAAGCTTTTCAAGAATGAAAGCTCTGTCTGCTGCTCCCAGCACTTTGCCTCTGTGACATATGAATTGTGCCAAATCCATTTTGAGTTTTTGTTTTTAAGCTCTGAGTACAAGGGTGAAGTGAAAATAAAGTGTGAATAATGGTCTTTCTCTCAAAGGCAATGTGATATTGCGTTGAGCTGAAAAATTTACTCTCATACAGATCGGCCCTGCCAGTATGAAGGGCTGATTGATGCTGAGCACGATCCAGCTGATATCTGATATTGGGGAGGGGGAGGGCTCTTCAGTGTTGCTGACAAAGCTATAACAAGATCCAGGGACTGGAGGCTGAAGTTAGATAATTCAACCTCACAATAAAATGCCAGCCATGAGCATAATAAAATATGACAACAGTTTATTGGGACTTGTGATGAATTTGTCATTAAGAAGTCTTTAGTATTTTCTTTTAAAACCAGTCTTCAGTTTCTGGGATAAATTCTAGGGCCAGTTGGTGAGCTAGAGGATCGTGGTGATCCCTTTTGGTTTTGTAATTGAAGTGCACTTGTTAACTTCCCTTCTTCAGCAAGGAGAACACATTTACCAGAATTGCCTGTAACAATTCTCATAGCATCTGCAGATCTGCACAGAGATAACTGTTCTAATTAAATCCTGTCCTCTAGGACTACATAGGATTGCCCACAGAGATGGGATGGATTGTGTGCTTTCCTTCCCTTCTCCTCCTTTTCCCCCATACTTGTTTGGGATGGATCTTGAAGGCTTATTTTGTAAGAGTTTCTCTTTTTTACGTTCTTTTTCTTTACTACAGCATGGGAGCAGCTCACTGGATGGGATATAGCTCAGGAAATAGATTGCCCGTGATCACAGTAGCCTTTGTCAATAGTGACACACATCAGGCTCTCCCACCTCCACCACTCAGCAGTTTGTTCACCTTTGCGATATTCAACCATTTGTGCTCTTGAGAGCTGGCATGATGTTTCAGTGTAATGGAAGCCTTGGGGCTTCATATAGGGACATCTGGATGGAGCTTAATGATATGGGATATACAATAAGCCATATTAGTCACAGGAGCCAATTCCCTCCTGATCTGAAACTTTTAAAAATATATGAAATTAGAGGTTGCTGAACAAAAAAGTGCTCTGCACATCTCACGGGATTGGGCTCCCTGTTATTTCCCCGTCTGAAAAGCAGACAGCCCCCACCTAATGAATTCTCAGGCCTGAGAGTATCTTCTTGAACAGTGTGCTCACCTGCAGGCTATTTTAGAAGTACCAGGGGTGTCTGAATATTGCCGCCTAAAATCAAATGTTTCTGTTATTGTGGGTATTGAGGAAACTCAAGAAAAACACAGGTTTGTGAAATCATTATATTCAAGAAGAAGCTCTCTCTTCTCCTGCATTTAGAGCCCTGGTAATATCACATTCTGTTTTGACAGCTGTCAGAAGTTAAATGAAAGATATTTGGGGAGAGGAGGCTTGAGCTACAGGAGAATTGTTATTTGCAGCGCTCGCCAACAGTTGCAGTTTTCACTTGGTAGTACATGTGCTGTCTGTTACTCTTTCTCTTTGCTTCTCCTTTGCTGAACTTCTGCGCCTTTTATTTCTGTGGCTTTTGTAATGGGGACTGGTGTCATCCAACCTATGCTACTTTCAGTAGAAATCGTCTTTTTGCTACCTTGCATGTGAAATGCAGTCCATGCCCTGCCCTAGCTTTTCTCCAGTTCTTCTTTAGTGACTGTCAACTTCCAAACTTCTGTTAGTACCACTGTCCTCCTTTCATCTCCCAAATTTAAGCTGCGGTTTCGCCACGAGGAAAAGGAATTAGCAGTCTTTTCTTTGTTTTTGGTTTTGTTTTTTTTTTTCTTCCCAGCTGACACCATTTATTCTTACAGATGACCTGAGCAGTTTGTTTTTTAGTGTGAAACTCACCTAAAGGCCTTTCACTTAGTTGTTTGTTAAGTGCTTATGCTCAGTGTTTATAATCAAGGGGGGAAGGTTCATAGGTGTCAGAGCTCAAGGGCCTTCTATGCTTGCTTTCTGGTTTGGATTCATTCCTGCAGACTGTAGAAATATACATTATTTTAACTTTAACTTATTTTAGCTTTAACTCAGGAGCACCTGAAACTTTTTCTATAGCCAACCCTTTTTATAATTCTTTAGTTGCAAATAAGTATGCTCTCACAACGTTAGCTGAACTTGCCAGAGAATTTGCAGAGGCTTACACTATGAAGACCGCTATACCTCCTTTGTATCACACGGTGGCGGAAAATACCCAGCGTATGTTCTTGTGCTGTGCCAGTTTGGTAAGTCGTATCAGCTATTTCAGTATACAGTGCTTTATAGAGAATATGTTACTTTGGAAAATTAAGTCTGTTTAATTATCTGTGCAGGAAGAGCTTATTTTATAGCAAACTAATATGTATTTATCCACAACTTGCAGAATGTGTATTGAGGGTGTGCATAGGATTCATTGAGGTATTACATCTGACAGTCAATATATATATGTAATAGTGTAGAAAATATAATTATATAGCTGGAATATGTATAGGCATTTAGTTTAAATTAGGCTTTTGGTTAAATATAAAAGTGCAATTAAGAGGGACAGATACAATAGATCCTGATAGACTACATGACAGTTTTTGGCTAGAAAAACTCCCGAGCTGATTTTTTGTCAGACTTGTTTTTTTTCTAAAGATCTCAGGGGCTGTTCTGTTGAATCTGTGAAGTACTCCTTATTCTCTCTCTCTCTGTTTCCCTGTATATATGTGCTTATCTGTGTGTTTACAATATTTCTGTTGGTAAAAGATGCTATATTAATTTGCAAGAAAATTATTTTGTTTTAAGGAGACATGGTAAAATTTAGATGGTAGCCAAACAGCTAAGAATTAAATTTTTATTTTTCAGCCATGGTAATATATTTTAACTGAATTTTTCCAAGCTTCTCAGACTTTCTTTTCTGAATAACGGTACTGTTTCTGTGAATGTGTCTCTGAGCACATGAGCATGAGCAATTTGTTAAAGGCCTACATATGAGAGACTTATATAACATAACAGGGAAAGATTATTATGAAAATATAAAGGTAGATACTACAAGATCTGCTTGTATAACTGACTCTGATATAGATATGACCAAGCTGCTTTAGTATCATGTCTCCTATTGCACTGAGCTGTTGCTTATGTTGGAAGCCTTAGTTTTTCAGAATGCCTGGGCCAAGATGAGTTTAAAGCAATCTTATGCGCACTACTTTTGAAAATAAGACCATGAACTAATTATGAATATGGAGCTAATTATAAACTCCTCTCTTAAGCAGCTTGGCCAGGCTATTTGTCTGGTATCTTAACTAAATAAATCAAATAATCATTACATAAAGTGAATGGATAGAGGAAAAAGAACAAAACCTACTTCAGTTATTGTCAGTATATCTTGAATATGGTTAGTTTGAGTTTAGCATAGTTTTGCATCATTTCACAGTGGGTCTGTGAGGCCTTCCAGTGTTACCCCAAAGTTGTGAACTGAGCACAGTGACTTCCTGGCTTTGTCACCAGTCTGCTGCAGGACCTGGGGCAAACCCTCCTCTTTGTTCTCCTTTGGCTCAGTTTCCTCTTTGACTTTCTATCTACCTTGGTTACTGATAATTTAGACTCTCCTGAGCAGGACTGTGCCTCTAATACACATTTGCACTGCTCGTAGGTGTTAGGATCCTATCTGAAATTGAGGGCCTATTGATGAAAACACGAAGAGCTCGCAATACATATGTGGCTGCGCTTAAGGTTCGCTGCGGGGACAAACGGGCACGGCTTCTCCTTGACGCGATAGAGGATGGTGGCCAGCCTTGAGAGCTGATTTTCTGCACATCAGTAAATCCCCACGTTTTCATTAAATTGCTTACTTAGGCTCAAGATTGAAGTTGGCATCATTGGAAGGGCTCCTGTAGACTACAGTGCAGTGACACAGGCAGCTGTTTCCCATGTCTGTCTGTTGCAACTTGTCATTTTGTTTCACAGTATGGAAGGTGCGAGAAGTGACAGGACTAAATAAGCACAGAGGGAACTGACTGTTTCATCTGGCCGTGTTAACAAATAAACTGGGAGTGAAGTTAACTTCATGTGAAGCAGTTTAAATTATTTATTTTCAATCCTGGAACCGTACTTAACATGTTGTTAAGGAAGAACCATGTTGACAGGGTGATGTTAATTACCCCACTGGAAACACATTGCATTAGCTGAAAACAATTGTTCACAGCTACCAGTCAGGGCTCTGGGTAAAGCCACAGCCTTCACAAATCATGGCAAACAGTTTCCCCCTCCATCCGTGGAAGTTCCTTCTGCATCCACCCACAGCTGCAAACTAGCTCTTTACTTACAGCAACAAAATGTGAAGTTTGATGGTTGTGAATTCCTTTTTTTTTTCCCCTCTTTTTTTTTCCTCTTTTCTTTTTTTCTTTTTTTTTTTTTTTGTGAGCTCAGTGATTGTGTGATTGATCTCCTCTCTGTTAGACACGGTACATCTTAAAAATGTGAGGATCTTCATTCACTGATCCACCAGCGTAAATGCATACACTTACTGTTCCTGTAAATGCTTTCCCACAACTCCCTTAATGATTCAGTTCCCACTCCTTAATTGTGTTGCATCCTTCAGAGCAGGAAATTATTGTGTCTGGGGTTTACATTCTTTGCAAAGGCTTTCGCTTAAACATCCCTGGATGTGCCTTGAGTAGCATTTGTATGGATGTGTGCTAATAAAAGTGAGGTATTGACTTTTTCCTCCATTCTTGTTCAGCATTGCAATGAGTTAAGGACTCTAAAATGACTCAACTGAGGAGTGCTGGGAATATATCTACAAGTAAATGAATGCCTGGCTACTTCGAGTTGCTACATTATTTTTTTCTAGATGCTCCTGTTCCATGGTTAATGCAATTAGAGATTCTACTGGGAGAGAGCACATGTATGCTGTGTTTGTTCATTATGGTGTGAGGCTGTGCCTAATAACATCTAACTCTCTGATTGTAGGTTAGGCCAAAGACCCTGATTCCAGACAGCCTCCCTATCTCCCCGTGCAGAGACCAACCTTCCAAGCAGCCTCCTACCTTCCAGAAGGCAACCATAGTCAGCATCAAAAACCCCAGCCCTGCCCTCCCAACTGCCAATAACACCGTCAGCCATGTACAGACGCCTAACAGCCAGTCACAAAGTGTCACCGAGTCCACGGCTATTTCATCACCTCTGAGCAGTGCAGGTGTGGCGTACGCCATCATTTCCACCTCCCCCAACAATGCAACTCCTATCAGCACCAGCGCAACTGTCTCTGTGGTCAATGATAGCATTAAAGTGCAACCACTCCTCATCAGTGCCGATAGCAAGGTAGGTTCTGCTTTTCCTGGTGGTTTTTTTTGGTTATCAAACACAGGAATTACATTGTAAATGGAAGCAGAATATTCCCCTGTGAGTGTGTAGCCCTGTGCACAGTGATGTCAGTGGTTCCTTTTGAAGAAAATAATAAGAAAGCAATGAGAAAATTCTTAAGGGGACACATGGGCACTAGTGGACATTTATCTGCGTCCATGCATATGTTTTAGTGGCAAAAAATTGTTTCATGATGTTGCCTGACATTAACAGGACCAAATGACCTTCCATTTCCTTAAACCAATTCTCCTTAACAATATCCCTGAATTCTGTGCAGGCTCAAATTTCACATGGACTCCCTCTTCAATTATACATTGATATTAGTTATATTGACTGACCTTGGGAGAGTATATCAAATAATCAGGCATTTCCCTTCTATGCTTTCAGGGGAAGACCAAATGATATGAGAGCTCAGGGTTTCAAAATTGATCAGCAGATGAATTGGTGGAAAAAAAACAAAACAAGTTATGAATTACTTGTTTCCTCTTTGCACCGCTTTTCAGCTTTGAAATGCAGGAACTTCACCACTCTCCTACCAGAAACAGATTCAATAAAGGCTGCCAATGTACCCAGCACGTTTGTTGTAATTTGCTACTGGGATCCTCCTACTTTGGGTCTTGTTGGCAGCACAGGTTCTCATACAGTGCTAAAAAAGAATACAGGATGTAGGATGGCTTTTGAGGTAACTAAAAGTAGGCATCTCTTCCCCACTTCTTTAGCATAATTTATTTTTCTCTTACTTAAAGTGGCTGCTGGTTAAAAAAAGCATCCTTTTTAATGCTCTTGAATCTTCTAGAGTGACTGAGTTGAGATAAAGTAGCTAACAATGAAATAACATCGATTGAAAGTTAGCAATGAAATAGATGGAAAAGGCCAAGCTTTCAAATCCAATAACCTTCGTCAAGAAGGCGAGCTTAGGAAGGTCTTCCATAGTCCTTTATGAAGCTTTGATTATGAGTATAAAGTCACATGGATAGTTTCGTGGACAGAAATTGTGCTTCATTCCTTTTAATTTAATAGCTTCTGAGATAACATTATCTGCACTGTGTAAATCTTCATGTGGTAATTCAAATACAAGCAGCTGGATATACTAACATACATGCATGTATAAGAGATCTGTGTTGTAATGCCTATAGGCTCTACACCAAAATTAATTTTCATTTTAAACACGTATAGTTTATTTTATTTATGCAGAACTGGACATCCACTGCTTATAACACATAAATGCTGAGGACTGAACTCTGATCTCAGTTACATGAGTAGTTCTGAGGAGTATTTTCCTTCCCATCCACATGTGCTTACTCTGAAATAACACTGGTATCACTGAGTTTTGAATGTGTAGTAATTCCATCTCTTCTACCTGTATGTGAAATAAAATCAAAGGAAAGACCTTAAAATCACTGACTAGCTTTAGCACTATTTAGCACTTGCTAAAGCTAGTCTGCTGAGTCAGCTTCGGAAGTCCTCTAAATAGAAAGTGCCCTAATTTTCAGAGGCACAGAAGTGGCTCGCTTAGGCTACAGTATAGGTTTATAATGCACTTATAAAAGGTAATTTTTAGAAACTTAATTATGGATTTTGAAGCCTAAGTGTCCATCTTTCTATATTTTTGGCTTGTGACTTGCATCTGGTGTCTGTAGAGGTATCAAGTTACCATTCAAAGAAGAATCAAAGGTTTCAGACAGAGAAATCCAGTTTGATATCTGATCTTTTATTTGTACATTGACTTTTAGGTTATCATTATTCAGCCTCAAGTCCAAACTCAGCCAGAAAGTAAAGTGGAGACAAAGAAACCTCCTGAAGAGTCAGCTCAGGGACCCCCTGCTACCAAAAAGAAAAAGGAGGAAAATCCAGAGGTGATTTTTAAATTTTTTTTTTTTTAATAAATGAGCTACACTATGGTAAAATTATGGGGACCATTTCTAAGTGTTCTTCTATGTGCATACATAGTTACTGCATTTGTGCACATGGTTCTGCCAGTTGTTCACCTGTGTAACCAATCACTGCAATCGGGTTGATTTCTCTGCTGGTGAGGTGCTCTGGGAAATTTGGTTTGTATCATTCAGTGTCACAAAATGTAAGAACTGTAGGTCTCATAATAACCTAACCACCTTGTGTGGGTATAGCCGCATTTCTTGTGAGAGATGTATGCAAACTTAAGATACTTTCTTTTATGTTATCAAATACATAACATCACGTTTACAAGCTGCATATGAGGTTGAATTAACATTTCCTTTCTAAGCTGAGCCTTTACATCTTCTTTGTAATGAATCTCGCAATTGTTAGATTGTATGTAACAACAGTTTCTTGCATTTGCTGTGTATATCTCTTCCCACATGTACACAGATTCTTTCTAGTCTGAAATACATTAAAATCCTTTAAATTGAGTAAAAAATTAGAAAGCAGGTTATAAGATTAAATCTCTTTCATGAACTATATTTGTTATGCAAATGAAAAATATAAATCAGAACTTGTAGAAATTGAGTCTCTTTAACAGGCATTTCAGTTTCTGACTAACTATGTTCACATTAGATTGTGCGTACATTTGAGGCAATTTGAGAAGTTATACGAACTGAATCTACTTCTATTGTGGAAAAGCTCAGCACATGTGAAATCTTAACCTTAGTAGTCTAATAAATGTGTAGCAAGAAGACATCCTTGGAGCTGTAGGTTTAAGAGGATCATTACAATATAAATTTATAATGTGACTTGGGGCATGTGGGTGGTCATTCATTTTACCATTTTAAGAGGTTCATATAGTTAAAAGGGTGTTAAGGATAAATAGTGGCTCTTAGCCTAGGATGTCAGAGCCTTATGCAGAGGCGCTGAAGGACTACACTTATGAAACCTCCCAAGTTTAAAATCTGACCCTTATACGAATCTCCATTGCCACTGAATGGTGGGACTGTAGGTCCTGTTTTGTTTAGGGAGGTATTTCCAAAAGATTATTTGTTGTATAGCACCTTGTGGGCAGGAAGGCTAGGAGATCCTGTTTCGAAACAGAATGCTAGAGCAACCATCCGTTTTGCTTTGCCTGTAACTTATCCTTCTAGAAAGAATATTGAGCACAAATCTTCTAGAGAGATGCAGGAAGAGACCATGGGACTGGGGACACTTTTTGGTATAGCATTTATAAATTTAATAAGCTTTTCATTAAATTGCTAACTAGAATACCCTGACTACCTTTTTTTGTGACCAAGAACATTGTTCCTACTGGGTCTGGAGGTCTCAGCAAGCACAATTTTCTGAGTACGATGCTGAAGCTATGCCCTTAAGTATGATGATTCTTTGTTTCTTTTCTTTTCATAGATTTGTTTCACGGCCATAAATATGTAGGTCTAGAGTTAATTTCTTTTGTTCTTTGAAAGTAAACTTTAGTTGATTATCATGTATTTATGCAATTAGTGTAATTAGAACTAACAGCATAATTAGTGTAAATACATGTAATGACATAAATAGAACATGTAATTACAAAATGAAATGGTTTTGTAAAAATCTTTGTTTTGCTTCATGAAAAGACACACTTCGCATTTCTAAAAGCACTCGTGGCTTTTAAGCAGATGATTAAATTTAAGGCAAAGAGTTACAAAGATACCGTGGTATTTTAAAAAAGAAAATAAGCACTCTAGGCACTTGTCTCCACACTTTTATTTATCTTCAAAGCACAAAACTGAGGCAGGAACTCCAGTATGGCTCTACATAAATCCCAGTCTGTCATGACTAACATTTAACAAATTAAATTGAAAATTTAAAACAAATAAACCAGAAATAGCCAGACTTATCAGTAACCAGGAATCCCAGTTTCTGAGCATACCTGAATGAACTTTTTGTTGAAGGCTGAGGATGATTACTGTCTTTTTTTCCGGGCTTGGTCATTCTGATGGGAAGCCATGAAGCTGATCCTGGACATGGGCCCCTGCAATATGTGTGCCTTTTGCATAAGCTGAAGATTTCTCCTTTCCCAAGAACGTCATTGTCAGACTAAAGCAAACCTCCTCGTACCCACTGTGTTGCAGACAGGATGCCTGGACGCCTGACTGTGGGTGGCTTTCCCAGAAGCAGGATGGATGGTCTCGGGCACTCAGGGTGTCTCAGGTCCAGTGGTCAAAGTCCTCTCCTGGGATATGAGCTGTGGGGGTTCAGTCCCCATGGGGCTGAAGAGGGTCTGGAGGAGTGCTCCCTACCATCAGCAGGGCTCTTCTGGGGTTGGAGGCCAATAACTGGCTGTATAGTGATGGACCTTCTCCCACCAGAATGACTTCTGCAAAGGAATGAAGGAGTTACACAAGGGAACTGTTCTCTGGGGATTAAGGGCGTGGTGTTTGGGGATTTTTTTTTTTTTTTTCCTTAGAAGAAGCTGAGTTCAGCACAGAAAGAAACAGAATTCTGCCCAAAAGTTCTTGCTTTCTAAAAATTTTATATTAGTTAATATATATGTTTCTGGCAACATTTTCCAGGATGGTCTAACAGTTTTTTATTTAAAAGAAAAATTACTGCCATAAATGCTGGTTATTTAGCTAACAGTGTTTTTAATCCCACAATAAGAAGGACAAGAGAGACACTGCAATTGTGAACTAAATGCTAGTGTTAGGCTTGGACTGAAAATCTGGAGAAACTGAAGACTGTTTTGTGGATTCCTGCACAGAGGAGAAGAAATAGACTCTGTGATATTTGAAAGAAAAGCATTTCAGTGGAAGTAGTATTTTGAGTTGAATCCAATGAGCTGCATGAATGTGAAATAGCAAAATTCATAAAAAACATGCTCTTAATATAATATGCTTGTTAAAAAGAATACAGCTCCTACTCTTATTTTTTTAAAGGAACCATCTTTCAAATATCTATAAAAGCTAACCCGTCCTGTCTTTACTAGTGAGATAATTATCAAGTCCATTTATGAGGGCTCTTCATATGTTAAGCAAGTATGCTGTCATTACATTTAATCAGATATGTATTGAAATAATTTTAGTACAAAGAGAGGAAATAGTTTAGCGAGCATTCCAGTACTCAAATAATTTTAGTTTAGATGTCAGAAAATGTATGCTCCCCCTACAGTTTAATCTTTGGGTAATACAGTCATTCTGTGTTCCATTGGGAAAATACAATCGCATGATAACCATTCCAGCTTTCTGATTCTATACCTAAATGTTGTTATTCTGCTCAGAGTGCTACCACAAAGTCACTTTTTGGTGGGGGTGAGGTGAAGCTTGTAATTCAGCTCAACTGACTAATATTCTTCTCAGATCTGCACAGTGGATCTTGAATCAAATATTCATCTTTCCCTTCAGGTGTGGAGCCCCCACTGTGTCTATCTGGTGTTTTAGACATGTAAGGAGTGAATGTTATTGAAATCAAGGTCTGACATGCAAATGAATGCATGTGCTTGCCATTACCACGGTTATAGAAGGCAGAAATACAGCATGAATATATCTAAATTGCCAGTGATGAGATTCAACATCACTATTTTCTAATGTACAAGGAGAGGTACATACTGGGAGATTGTGGAAAGAAAATGTTGCTGTCCTACGATGTTGTTCATTCACCTGTTTGACATGTAGATGTCCAGTCCTGACCCTTAGAATGTTGAAGAACACACACCATAGCTAGATCTTTTAATCTACAGAATGAGGATGTGCTTGCTTCACAAATTCACTATCTGAAAGTCAGAATTGCAAAAGAAATGGTAGTTCCAGTGACTTACTAGCTGTTTTTTTCCTGAACCGAAATGAAAAGCTGAATTGTCAGGCTTTTCACAAAACAAGAAGGTCAAACTAATTTTGACTTGTAAGTGTTGAAACGTGTTCTCCTGACACTTGTTTGATTGAAACAGAATCTTTTCACCTTCTATCACTTAAACACTATATTTTAGTTTGACCTAAATCTACACATTTTATTTTGGGTAAGTATGATAATTGCGTCTTCTTGTGGTCTTCGGATGCTTTATGAGAGTTGGATTGTAGGATTTGCCTTGCTTGGATTTCCAAATAGCTCAGGTTTTGTAGTCAGATTGTCTCTCCTGTGGAATTGCACCTCATGAAAATGCCACCTGGGTAACATGATCCATCAAGATTGTTCAGCACAGCAGAGAGAGGAAGAGATCCCCGAGGACCCGGATGTGTGACTTCAAACCAAGGAGTTCAGTTCAGTTTGGGTTTGGAACAATGCAGAATTTGAGTTTTTGATCAGAAAGATGGATTAAAAAACTTCAGCAAAATTTCTTCTGCAAGGAAAAATTTCCCAATAAAAATCACTGACGGAAAATACAGTCTGCTCTCGTACTTGCCCTATTACTGCATTGGAAGATTTGTTAGTATACAGGTGTGTTTTGTGCACATATAGTGTAAAATAATTCTGAGTAATATTTTAGACCAGATTCCTCACTGCAAGATGAGTTCACCAGTGTCAGTGGAAGATTTTTGTTCACTCACCATTGAGAGAAAATATTGGATCAGTGTACCTCTTCATGATTCATGCATGTGATTTTTTCTTTGTGACTTGGGAAGAGAAATTTCTGAAAGGTTTTTGTTTTTTTTTTTTTTTTTTTATAAGAGGGCTTTCAGAATGCTTCAGATGTCTTGTTTGGTGTTGTAAAGTTCAGTGGAAGTGTATAATATCTTTTATCACTTCATACAGCTTGCTTACATCCAATAAAAGCATTGCCATGTCCAGATAGTAATAATAATACACAATTACTTCTCTAAAGAGTGGAGTAACAAAGCAGCTAGTGGTGTGAAGTTGAATTGATTGAATTGACTGAATTTTGATCATGCACTGTATAAAATCAGTACAGCACTGGCTTCATAAGTCTCTGAACTGCTAAAGTTCATACAGTCATACAAGTAGGACATGACTGACTAGGCATATCTGAAGCAAATATTCAATTAAAGGTCTTCATATTACTATGCATTCAAATAAGATACATTTCTAAAAGACCTTTACTGGGTTTATTCTGTCAATTCTTTATTGATTTATTTACTTACTTACTTCTACCATGGTTGTTGTAGTAGAAAATCTAACCCCTGTTTATTTTTTCCTTAGAAAATTGCCTTCATGGTAGCATTAGGACTGGTTACAACAGAACATTTGGAAGGTAAGATGGCATATGTTGTTTTACAGTTCAGTTTTTGAGTGAAAACTTTTCTCTTGGATGCTCTACTGTGCAGCCAAGAGGAATTGGTGGTTTTGTCCTCTGAAGGGCAATAAAAATCAGGTTAAATGTTTTCTATGCACAACTGTGCTTTTCAGCCTCAAAATAATGGGTGACCTTACTTTTGCCTCCCATCTGCAGCCAGCACTAGCAGCCTTGGCATAAGCAAGCATTTGAGTTTACTCAGTCATCATGGTCCTTTAAAGGATATTAACAACTGGAGGACAATACTGAAGCAAAAAGCCTGCAAAGGCTCTGACCAGCACTGATCTGGTTAAAGAATCAGTGAGGTTCAAAGATGTTTACCCAGATCTGTAGCAAGCATGCCCCCTCCTCTTTCCCGCTGTGAGATGGGCATTCATTTTTAAAGTTCATTGTCTGTCATCTCTAGAGTTCCACAGAACGTGTAAAATAGTGGTGAAAATCTGGCATTTGTTTCACAAGATTTTAAGCAAATGAGAAAACCACCTCTCTCAAAGCCTTCCTCCCCTCCATTTAGCCAAAAACTAAACTTCCAGTGTGATCTTGCTTTGTGTGGGAGCTGCTAGCATGCCTTCCTCGCCTTCTGAACATGAATTCAAACAAATACTGCACATAAACTAAATGTAGTATTGCGCCGTGTTCAGTTTATTTTTCCAACCTTCCAAAAATACCTTGCAAGAGGTAGCATATTTGTACTTTTGTTTCCCTCAGCTTTGGCTTTCTGAAAATATAGATGAGAGGGGGGAAAAAAGTTTGTTCAACAAACAGTGGTGTGAGATGAGTTGGGGGTTTCTTGGCAGAATGGGTTAGTTCTCATGGACAGAGATGATACAGCTATTTTTAAGAAAACGTCTACAGCTTGATGTGTTTTAGTTACTTGCTCAGCTAATACAGGTTGGCGTAGTTCCACCGGTATAAGGAGAAAAATCTTGCATCTGTGTCAGCTGACAATGATTCTTGTTAATGATAACTGACATTTACCACCCATCTTGTGGACCATTGTCAGCAAAATACTTAGAAATTTCCAGTGCACTGAGTTTAACTTTTATGCGCTGTAAAGTAAGGCATGTATTTATATACCTTGCTGACTCAAGAGGTATCTACCATTTTACAGCTTGATTTCTTTTTTAGTAAAATTCTCTGTGCTTCTGTTCCTTGGTTTTAAGAGAGGTTGTGAATTAGGTAGAAAATAGCATTTTAATTGTAAGGTTTCCTCAGTATATGCAGCAGATTTTATGTGGGTCTTTCTGCTTTTTTTCAGTGTCTTTCCTCTTTAAATCTGCATTTTAGAAACCCGTTTAATGTCCCAGTGACTGAGAATTTGAAAGCAGGTTAAAGAAACTTTAAGCCATCGGCCTTTTTAATCCTTTAATGGTAATGGATTGAAATGGAAATTAAAAAGCTACAGCAATTTTGGGAGAAGATTTATAATCCAAAAAGTGCAAATGATGACTGGTTCTTGTTCTCTTTGTCTAAGGAAAATAGGACAATATTTGAAATTATGCTGAAGTGCAAATTATACTTACAACAGAGAGAACTTCATTTTGAATAATACTTTACCCTTTGATTTTATTGGAACTAATAAATTGTTTTTGTGGATTTAATGCTTATGTTCAAAACACCAAGTACTGCTCTGCTCTGTTTCTTCTACAGTAAATGTGGAGACGCACATTTTGAACCTAACTGCTACAATACTGATCCTGCAGAATCAATTCTTTCAGACAAATTCACTTTTAATATTCCTACTAGCTTTAAATAAATAGCTTCTACCAAGAGCTATTTACTATGGAAGAGTATTTCTTCATGAGTATTGGTGATTACAACTGTCAAAAATATCCTTATAGCTTTCACAAGCTAAAGGTTATTATTTTAGTGCTATGTCAGATTTACTGTTATCAGCCATTGCTGTGTATCAGGAAGCAATGGTCATTACACAGTTCAGTTTATTTTAGTACTTCTAATGTATTTCTCAATTTCACATTTTTGGAATTAAACTGTATCAAGATTGGGTCATTAAAAGCTTATTCACTCGGTATCATTAATTCACAGTGTTACTGCTTTTCTTCATTTTATTCATTTTGTGGTGAAGGGTTATGATCCACTTCTATATGGATTTCTCTATAAGCCTAGCAGCCTTTCCACCTAAAGTCCAGAGGAGCATCTTTTCCCTCACTGGGAAAAGCGCTCTGTTCTGCAGAGCCCCAAGTGGGAGACATCTTTTGAGACCTTTACCAGTAAATGAACACAGCTACTTCCACTGACTGACATTCTGCCAAGGTATGGCTTGCACTGAAGATAAATTGTTATTATGGGCTTCACAGAATAAACATACAGAGTGTTTATTGATGAAGGCAGCAGCTCATTGAAGCTTTGCCTCCAACATAAAGCTATCTTCAGATTTATTAATCTCTGTCAAATATATTACAGTTTAGAGATATTTTTCTCTTTGGATTATTAAAATTAACAAGCTAAGGAATAAGCCCAATTCTGTGATGCAGTGTGTGGTTGTAGCATATTAAATCTCTTTCTTTGGGCTATTAAAACAATTGTAGCATTACCATTGTGTAAAAACAAAAAGAAACAAACAAAAAAAAACTTTAAAAGAATTCTTTAGTTCAGGTCATTGTAAAAGTGCACATCTTTTTTTACCATAGCAAATAAACCCCTGAAATATTTTCATCCAGGTTACTGGAATATTTTAATCAGTTGAAACAAGTCATTTATTTTTAATTTATTAAGCCCCGTTTTGAAATGGACACAATACATTTTAGCAGAAGTAACAAGTAGCAAAGATAGTATACCAGCATATATTTCTGTTCTATCTTGGTGTGATTATTTACAAATACACTCTTAGATGTACATAGTCAAGCATGGGGGTTTTTTTATTCACAGTTTACATAAATAAAGTGCTGAAATTGTGCTCTCCCTCCCTGATGGCTGCAGAGGGTAGAGTACACCTAGAGCTGTTTCAGTTCATTACTTTCTCTCTCTGTCTTTATTTCCATCTATTCCCACTGCTATTAGTTTTTCCCCCAGCCAGCTTTTATCTCTGTGCTATAGCGATGCCTCTTCCAAAGCTGCATTCCAGGTAGCTACCACATGTGTGATTCAGACTTCATCAAATATTTCTGTTGCCTTGGTGAGAGCATGTACCAAAGACGTTCTCTCTTAAACCTGACACCCAAAAGGGCAGAGAGCTACAGATCCATCATAGTCCTCTTCTGAAGACGCTCAGCCCAGTTATGGACACAGAAGGCTCCACTGTCTCAAATTCTTTGTTTCTTTTTCTTGGCCAGTGAAAAGTCATGATCTTGTATCGCTGTGACCACTTCTGAAAGATTAAGCCTGGGCTGCCGAAACTCCAGCTTTTTCCCTACACTACCACAAGGGTGCCGAGGTGATGCAAGCCCTGGGTTCACTGACCACGTAAGGTGGGTTACTGAGCCTGGCTGCAAGCACCACAGCTCCAGCTCACACTGCTGAGATCAAAGTTAAGAGTTAGCGGAGGTCTACTTCCTCCATTTCTTGGCAAGCATCAAGGCACACGGTTCCTCTTTTGTGACATTTCTCACACGTTTTGGCTTTGAGAGCATTCCCCTTATAGGAACTGACACTGACATCAAGAACAACCATGTGTCTTCCAGTGGCTCTGTGGTAGGCTACTGAATCTGTGTCTAGCACGTACCCTGCTGCTGAGGCCTGATTCCCTTTAGAGGATGCCAAAGGGTTTGGAAGCTTCATTATGGTGATTTCCGCAAATCCAGACAAGCCTTTCATAAAAAATACCTTTACAGCGGGACAGAACTGTTACCCATACAAGATCATGCAGCTTGGACCCTGTGTAGCACTGAGGATGTTAACAAGATGCTGGCAGTGGCTGCAGCCATGGTGTTTATCACGTCTCGCTAGAGGCTTGAATCACACGTTTCTCGGTAGTGAGATTCTGCATAGCTCCCTGAGTCTCATAGCAGCATATGTCTAGCTCGTGTCAGATGTGAATACAAACCTGCCTGTACCCTTTAAATTGCCCTAGGAGAAGACACCTTCTGAGCATGAAAGATGACATGCTCCTGTGCCAGTGGGAAAACCCAGTCAGATTATGCAAGTAGTTGCTTTTCTGGTTTTCTTGTCTATCCAGTTTCCTTCTGATACGTCTGTCACTCCAAGAGTGGTGGCTTATCCAATAGTCCTTCATGAATGAAAAGTTTCAAATCAATGTCTTGGAACTGAGGGCAGTACAAAATCCATGCAGAGTGTTGGCCGTGTCTCTAGGGACACTGTGTCTAAGACATGACCAGCAATACTAATACCATTTACTGTAGCAACACATAAAGTGGTATGTGGCCCCTTTTACTCTGTGGGGAAGTGATCAGCATTTGGAAAGTGTGCCTGGAACCCAGAACTATGTGTTGGAAATCCTATTCTCGTGTATCATGAGCAACCTGAAAGTTGGACTGTATCTTACTGTCGGATTGCAAATGTGAGATAGTGCTCAATATCCTGAAAGCCATTTTCTGGCACTGAGGATGTTCTGAGATAGACCTCTAGCTTAGACGTTGATCAAAGATGCTAGACCTTCTGCAGAACCAGATGATGTCCTGAGTTTCTGTTGGGTGTAATCCTGGTCCTCTGAGCTGAAGGGCTAGTGATTCTGCCAGTTCAGAGTCTAAATGTTGCCTTACAATATTCAAGTAGGAAACATTTTAGAATAGAGCATCAGCCCAGCTGTGCGCACTTCATGTCATGGGATGGATACTGGGTGGCTCTCCTTGCTAAATTAGGTCTGCTCTTTATTATCAAAAGAAAAAGTAGGCTCTGAAATACATGGTGCTAATAATCTCACTGTTCTGAACTTATGTCAAGAGCTGGAAAAAGAAATTCCATATGACGGAAATGAAATCCTAGCTCAGGTAAAAGTAGCATTCAATCTGCAGATTTCAGCGAGCCAGGAATCCGCTCACTCTTTCTGTATGTGTTTACAGATGTATGCAAGTGACTAATTGTTGCTAAATGCAGTCCTCAGCAAGTACCGTTTTGAATAGGTGGTACCATTTAGCAGAAGGGAATTCTCTAGTGTTTCACCCTTTTCCAAACAGGACTGCAATTCATTGAGCCTGTCGTTGTACGGCTCTTTCCAGTGACACAAATACATGTAACATAACAACATTTTACATGCTCAGGATCGTGAAGTTGTATATTTTTGGATGGATAAATCATCACGCCCTAGCTAGAACTGAATCTGACTGTGCTTTTTCTAACTTCTGCAGAGGAAAAGTAATGTAAATTAAATTTAAAGGATCTCTGTGCTTTCATCTGATACGAATTACAAGGCTTAGCTGCCTTAAATGCTTCATTTTTGTTAATAACAGACATTGATAGTATTTTGAAAGCTCTCTGTTGATGCCTACTGAATATGTGTCTGAAGGGATCATAATAAAAATCTTGTAGGGCAGCAGAAGTCCACCTTGGAAGAGGGGAAAAAATAAAAAATGCCTGTGTTCTGAATTTTACAAGGAAAAGCTTATTATATGTCAAACCTTGAACTGCAGCAAATATCAATGCTGATGCAACCCAATTATACTTTAGAAACTGAAACTGAACACAAAGCCCAAGGGGTTGAGGGTAAGAGCATCTTGCTTAACAAGTTAGATCTACATTTTTCCGTGATGAATGAGAAACACACAATTCATGTTTCTTTCCACGGTTACAGAAATCCAGAGCAAGCGTCAGGAAAGAAAGAGAAGAAGCACAGCAAATCCAGCCTACAGTGGACTCTTGGAAACAGAGGTACTTTATCATTCACTTTTTTTACCACAGTTCTATTTCACGTCAATAAAAGGTTTAAGTGCTTCTTATTACAAAAGTATATATGAATGCAGAACCACACATTTACTTGTAAAGATATATTGATGTGGAAAAGAAAGAAAAGATCTCATCTCAGTAGCTAAGCAACAGGTTTTCACCCCACAACATTACTTGCTTCAAACTAGAATTCATCTTAGTTTTAATAAAGGCCAAAAGGACTAAATTAATGTGGGATCTAATTACTCTTTCACCCATGCAGATGGTCCCTTTAGGTCAGAACTGAAGAACAGAAGTGCTGCATTATGTTCAAACTTCCATTGCTATTTCTCTTTTCCTATGTGCCAAATAATAAATGGAGAAGTTTGCTTTTTTTATTAGTGACATTCATAGAAGGGATGTGTTGGTTTAAGAATCAGTGTGCGCTGCAGGGGGTATGGAAGCCTGCATAATAAATATAATAATGCATAATTAAAAATAAAATGTGCTGGATAATCTCTGTTGTCTGTTACACTTATGATGTTACATTTATGGAAGCAGCAAAATTTGGTTCTACATAATATTGGATTGAAAACCTGGTGTAAAAAGCAGCATATAAATAAACTTAACTTTTTCTGAAATTGTTTTTTTCTTTGTTTCTGAACTGGCATACGGACATTTATTCAGCATATTAAAACCACCTTTAACATTTCACCATAGTTTGGGGTTACTATTTGAACATCCTGCAGAAATGAAACTGATTTGCAGCCAGCTCTCAATTTAAGCAAGATTTCTCTGTGTTCTGAGTTCTTTAATCCTTAAGAAAGTGACTTTTCTTTATTTAGGTACCAGCTATGCAGAATTTTTGGTATGCCAACATTTCAGATTCCTATGTTTGTTGCCAGACAGCAGACAGATAAGGCTAAGATGAAACCCACCACTGTATTCGAGCTGCTTAGTGGCTTGATTGTTCTTTTTTTTTTTTAAATATTGGAGATTTTTATGCTCCAGAGAAGCTCAAGGCACTTGAATTCTTAGAACTCTTCCACTTTTCTTTAGCGACCTCTTCAGAGCAAATACTGATGTCCATACATCCATTATTTAACACAGCAGGAACCTTAGCCTTGCTAGCATTAAATTTTATAGTCTCTCCTCTTACACATTTTTGTCCTGATAAGTTTGTTTTAATACTTGCAGCAGAGATTTGTGGCATAGTCTGATCAGCATTTCCGAGAAACTCAGTTGTTTTGGAGCAGGGATGGAGGAGGTCTGATGCACCCCTAGTTCATACATCTCATTATATCTATTCTCAAAAGCATATCCTAAAGTGATAGATGGCATGGAGAAAGAAAAGTCTGTGAAAGAGTCCTGTGGCTGATCAGCTGTGTCCTCATTAGGAGTTGTCATTAAGTACTGACCATGGGGAATGCTGCTAAAGTAAAATGGAGGCAGATGGTTTTTCTCTGATCAATTAGCTGCTCAGATTGATTTGCTAATCAGTGAGTTGAGGTATTTTGTGGCATTTCAGGCATTTTGGTGCAGTTTAATTTACGGTTAGTCTACTGAATGATCTTTAATTCATGATTGTTTAAATTGAAATTGCATATAAATTAGACTTTTTATTTGCCAACGCCCCTCAAAACGGCAGGAGCTCAGCATCTGTAGTGGCGATGCTAACTTCCTTGATTACAGAAATGTGATCATGGTCTTATGTCTTCACTCAAATGTTGTGCTTTTTCTTTTCAAAGCTTTTGTCTTAAAAAAAAATAATTGAGATACCATTCTATTT
>JAOXJK010000001.1:81065853-81092215 GCA_025774025.1 Xenus cinereus
CTTGTCCTGTCACTACACTTCCTGACAAAGAGTCCCTCTCCAGCTCTCCTGTAGGCTCCCTTCAGATATTGGAAGGCCACTATAAGGTCTCCCCAGAGCCTTCTCTTCTCCAGGCTGAACAACCTCAGCTCTCTCAGCCTGTCTTCATAGGAGAGGTGCTCCAGCCCTCTGATCATCTTCGCGGCCCTCCTTGGGACCTGTTCCAACAGGTCCATGTCCTTCCTGTGCTGAGGACTCCAGAGCTGGACACAGTACTCCAGATGGGGTCTCCTGAGCGCAGAGTAGAGGGATAGAATCACCTCCCATGACCTGCTGGCCATGCTTCTCTTGATGCAGCCCAGGATGGGGTTGGCTTTCTGGGCTGCCAGCGCGCAGTGCCATCTCATGTTGAGCTTCTCATCCACAAGCACTCCCAAGTCCTTCTCCTCAGGGCTGCTCTCCAGCATTCTCTGCCCAACCTGTATTTGTGCCTGGGATTGCCATGTCCCAGGTGCAGGACCCTTCACTTGGCTTGGTTAAACTTCATGCAATTTGCACGAGCCCACCTGTCCAGCCTGTCCAGGTCCCTCTGGATGGCATCCTTTCCCTCCAGCGTGTCGACCGCACCACCGAGTTTGGTGTTGTTGGCAAACTTGCTGAGAGTGCACTCTATCCCACTGTCCGTGTCTCCAACAAAGATGTTGAACAGTGCAGACAAACTATTCAGGAAACGAAGGGAGTGTGTATGACTGTACCATCAATCCCATTAAAAGTTCAACTTGCTACCTAAGTATGCATCAAATGTGTGAATAAAACATCTGGGGCTTTTCTATTATTAGTCCCCTCACAAGCAGATGAATATGTTAAAGTTTGTAAAGCTCTGAGAGATTCTGCGATGGATGCTGCTCGAGGAGTGCCACACACAGACAAATCACCTGCACACATCTAAGTGACATTCATTTATGGAGTTTTTTTGTAAGAACTGTAAAGACACCCTCCCCCCTCCCCAGTTAACGACACCGTTCAATCTTCTTATATTTCTTCATAGATTCAGGGTAGAAAACTATTCCCTTCTCCCTTCGGTGCTTGTTGCTAGAGGCATCCTGATAATCAGACTAATCTTGGGACCAATTTTCAACTCCTAACAGCTCGGTAAACTAAAATGCTTAGGCAATTTATTCTCTGTACATTGTCAGCTAGGTAACACTTGATTTCACGTTCCACAACTGCATTTTATTGTTTTAAACTGAAATCCAGCATGTGTGTTTCCAACAGATTATCTCTGTAATCACTTCCTTTTTGCTATGGAAATAATCTGAAAATGGTTCTTTGATATGAGCGAAGAGTTCACAAGGCCACACTGTACAAAAGCTCGAATCGTGCAATTATCATTTGTAAAGAGAAACTGTTATCAAAGTAACTGCAGGGGACACCTCCAGGACTCCTCTTAGAGTCAGGAAATTTGAAACATATTTCTCTAACATGAATTTCACTCAAAACCCTTCTGAATAATTAATGAGAACTGAGTTAAGTCTGGCACTCAGGATGGAGATCGGGGGCTTCTGCCGCAGACGGAGGGTTTCGCCAGTGCCTTTGGGGTAGGGGGGACAGAGCTGGGGGTCTCGGCACGAGGAGGGTTTTGCTACCCAGGTGCCTTTGGGTAGCACTTCTCCCCCCAAAAAACTGGGGAAGAAGTCCCTTCCTCGCGACGGGCAGCTTGCAGGGAAAGGCTGGGGTGGAGGTGAGGACCTTCCTTCTGTCTCAGGCTGCCTGCTGGGGAGGCAGGAAGGTCAAGGTGAGCGGGAGCACCCTGACCCTCTCTGCCCCCACCAGTGCTAATGGCAACCAGAACTAGAGCCCCTACTTTTCTTAAGCAGCATCAAATTACCCACACTGGCAGGTAACAGATGTTATCTGTTCTTTAAAGGAAGGAGGCACCTTGAGATAAGAAAATGCCATTTTGTTCTTCGTTCACTAAATGAGAAGAGCTATAAATTGCTGGAAAATGGTAGTTTGCAAAGCACTAAAAGGAAGACCTGCAGTTTGGCACCTGACCAATACTGAAAGACTGAGTCTGGTTTTAACTACCATTTTGTGTGTCTAGAGGCAGGCAAATTAGCTGAAGAGATGCTCGTTGCTTGCACTTTTTATTTGCAAAAGTAAAGAGGTCAGAGGCAGCTGTGCCCTGAGGGCTTGCTTCACCAGCAGCACTGGTGCCACCAAATTCCTGCTCCCTCCCAACCTAGGATGAGTGGGAGAACTAAATCTACGAGAGAGCCCCCTCTGCAAGCTCTGTGGACTTTCTGAGCACAGCTGACTTCCAGGAACTCAGGGTTTCACCCCACAGGGCTCTGGTATGTTACTGTGCTAAAGCTACCCCGGACTCACATTCCCATTATGCAGTGTAGCCTGAAGACTACATGTTGTTTGATGTTGCTGGAGTTTTGGAAGAGGACATGGGAAAATGGAAACCAACCATTTTATAGGACTTATCAGCGTTTAGTCCCAAAGTACTTTTCTAATGCCAGGTGCTCCTTTTTACAAACTGCAAAACTAATCCTTAGGTATTTTGACCAAGGTCAGAAAGTGGCAAAATACTCAGGTTTTGTTAGTTCCCAGAGGCCAAATTCCTCCCCTGTAAGATGCACAGACCCATGCTGCCAAGTCGCTGTGCAGGGCTGAGCCTAACTGTATTTGGTTTTCATAATACAATAAGGCTAGGATGCTGTCACTGATAACTCAGATGCAGAACCAATGAGTTGCAATACAAAACTGTAATAGTTTTATCCTTGTCAATCTCATTTTGCTGAAACACAATAATCATGAATACTTGTTAATTATTTTCTTCGTATTATGCAAGATTTTATATTTAAATGGGTGTCATAGGTGGCTAATTCTTACAGATATTCAAAAGCCCAAAAGTTTTCTTTAAGACACTTGAGAAACTGGGGAAAACACACAACTGTGACGTGAGAAGTTGCTTCTAACACACCTTGTTCTAAAGCCCCTGTATTTTTCAAATTTTAAGCATTGCCTAATGCTATAGATGACACCTACTGGGCAAATGAAGGCCTGGCACATCCAGCATTCCCCAGCCTTCAGAATACCTGGTTATTTCCTGAAATTGCTGACAGGAACAAATCCTCTTTACCCTCTGCGGTTAGATTTTGTTGCACCCTTTAGACAGGAAGGGAATTTGTAACTGCTAAGGGGAAGGCCAGAAGTACAAATCCTCAACTCGCTAGAACCTACAGGATGAAAAGTGCCTCTGTGTTTGCAGAGGAGGGGATGCCTAAACTGTCCTCCTGAGACTATTACTTTTACTGAAGTCTAAATATTCCCTCTGTTTTCTTAGCTTTGTACAGAAGCAGGAAGACCAGAGCATTAGGGGAAATACCACTTACCTTTTTTTACCACTGATTAATTTTCTTTTGCTTTGCAGGCAGCTGTAATAACTTCGTTACACCACCTCATTACCAATCATTGTTAAACAATGAAATAGCAGTGCGATAGGGTTCATCAAATACAAGTGATATTAATGGCATAGTTAGAAAGAAAACACTGAAAATTCTCCTTTTATGTTGGCTAATTACTTGCATTGGGACTAATAATAGATTTTCAATGTATAAAAATGATATTAGGTATATTATCCAAGTTGTTGCTCTTATTGCTTTCTAGAGAAACTGATTTGAAAAGCATATTTCTATCAACTCACACTGCAAAAGGATGCAACTCAAATATCAGGGGTACTTTTCTCAAAGTTAGTCTATATTCTGTATTATTCACTCACTGATATAACTCCATTGATGAAAATTCCAAGTATTTAGAGAAAAAAAAAACCCATACAATTATTGCTCCCCATTTGAACTTATCACAATAAAAACCCCCAAACTTCCACACACTTTGCATGTGCAGCTACAGTGATTAACTGCACATAGTAGATAACTGCAAGCATAATTAGTAAGCTGTCTGCACAACTGAAATTACCTGGGAAACGCTTTATTCTCCATGGTAGCTGCAAACCTGATGTGCCACAAGTGCCCATACCTTTTTGTGTAAAACAAGACACTTTAAGTGGAAAAATGCATATATGGAAAAATAGTTTAGAAATTTTAGTGTCTTAAAAATGGATTCAATCTTTATTAACTTAATAGGGAAATTTCCAACAAACTTGTATTAAAAAAAAAAATTAAGAGGAAAGCTGTACATTCAGGAGTGGTCTAGAACTTCGCTCTGCATGTTCCCAGAAAATAACGCCACATATTAAGGTCTCCATATCCCCAAAGAAATGACATGTGTGTCATGATTTTTTTTAACATACCAGTTTTTGTCAGCTGTTCAAGTTTAATAAGGGGATTCACTTTGACCTATTGGTATTTTAAATGTTCATGTATATATGCTCCCACATGTGTATGGGGCAGTGTGCTTCTCCCCATATCTTTGGTATTTGGAAAGCTATAGAAACTTTACTCTGTATTGAAAGTTTTCTTCGCAGGAGGGAGCCCTTAATATAAAGCTCCCAGCAGTTGAGGCATGGAGACCTTTCCCTCAGGCAGCCGTACTCCATTGTCCTTTCTGGGAGCACTAAGGTAAGATCTCACCAGGCACTGTTCTGGAGTTGAATATGTTTGTGTAGAAATCTATCAGTAGTTCAGTGAAGAGATTCAGAGGCACCAGAGCACTCAGAGAGGCTGTTCCTTTCGATGGCCAGATCAAATTCAAACCAAAGACACAGGCCAGGCTGGATGCTGTCATTCTGTTATATATGCTTTCCTGTGAAACCTGGAAAAACATAATCATGAATAGGTATCTGCAGACACGTGGCCCTGAGAGAGAGAGACAAGACACCATCCTGTACTGAGGAGGAACCAATGATGGGAGTAGACCCTGGCCACAGGTACATCACTGGCTTCTCATAGTCTGCTGACTATGCAGCCTAGAGCTACGGGGCCACTGGAGTTTCTGTCCCACCAATACAAGGTAAAATCTCAATAAGTCAAACAAAAAGGCTGAATCATTTCCTTATGCTAGGAAAATTAATTGTTTGTAATCCTTCTATATGGAATCTATTGTTATCTCTGCTGCAGGGCAGGGAAGGACAGCAGAAATAAACAGCTATCCCATCTGCTTTTGTAGTAAGTCCTCTGTAGAATAAACCTCGAGGACTTCTGAAGTTATTTGCAAGGGTTTAGACAGTTGTTTTAGAAGTGATGCATGACTTCACTTCCAAGTACTTTCCACAACCACCCAATACCTCTGAAGCAACAGAGGTGAAAATGGGCTGTAGGTAAAATACACAGCACTGAAATCTGTTCTGCACCTGGATGACGTGTCCTACTTCTGTATGTGGATGTGAGCCCAGAACTGGGTAACAGGAGTACTTTTTTTTTCCTGTGTGAGCTTGGCAAGGAATTTGTATGTGTTTTGCTCTCCTGTATTGGGTGTCCTATCTGACAAGTTCTCTGTTATTGTAAAGACCCATCAAGCTGAAGGTGCTCTTGATTCCTCCTGACCTAGGTAATTCAGCCTGTTCTTCTCAGGCTGATGGTTGCAGTTGTTGGTCAGTAATCTGTCATGGGAAGACCATGCAGTCACAAACTGCGATATACAGGTTATTCTGAAGCTGTCATCTCAGAACAAAACAAGGAATTATTTGGCAAAATCTCCCATGTATTCTTCATGCTAGAATTCTAAGTGGAATAGGAAAGCAAAAATTCTGCTTCTCAGTATCTTCCCATTTCTGCCTTGCCATAAAGCCTCCTGCAAAGGCAGCTCCGTAGTACTATGAAAAGTCTGAGGACACTAGAGAAAACCTAAGATCATGTGAACACTTGTTAGTATATGCATAAACTCCAGTTGCCCTCTGCCCAGTAGCACAGGTTTCATTCCCCTCTATCTCCTACAGCACAGTCCCACCCTCCTTGGTGTTTTACCTAGCAAGGAGCCTGTTTGCTCAGCCACGAGAGGATACAATGCCCTTTAGACACGTGTGCAGGATGGAAGTCTTTTCATTGGGGGACATGAAGAAGCACTTGTGTGTCCAAAAGCATAACATTTTCTTCCTAACCATCTTAATTTTTCCAATAATAGGTACTATTTTTCCCTCCAATCTTTGCCTTACCCTCCTGGGACATCAAAGCTACCGTCATGCTACTTCTGCTATGAATATTAAAGGCTTCAAATGTTTTTAAGGTCATGAAGCAGGGCTGGATAAAGGAAAGAGGTATTAATAAGGAGATATTGGTGCCATAACCACCTTTTCAAAGGACTGACTTCATAACTTGAGAATAAAAAGTCATCAGATTAAACGGCAATGCCTGCTTCATGACCTTATGCAAAACCCACATCGTTCTCTCTAGAGTACAAATCCCGTACAGCCTGCTGACCTTCACATACTGCTCTCAATGCACTATTTAACTATACAGAAAAACTAACAAACCATCTTGTTCGTTTAATCTGCTTCAGACAAGATCAGCTCCAACAGGAGTTCATTATACTACAGCAATGTAGCAAAAGCTAAACTGCTACCAAAATAACTGTTGAGGGAAAACAATTAGGACAAGGTTAACATGAGTACACTGCTAACAAGGAGATATATACTTAGGTATTACCCTGAAGGTAGCTGGACAATGAAGCTGGCGTTTGGATACTGCTAAATATATCAAGGTTAGGGACTGCGTTCTGGCCCTTGCATCAAGTGCCTCAGACTGGCTGCATCCAACCCATGTAATGCTGTAACTGTGGAACCCCTGTGGATGTAAGACAGATTATTTTTTGGTGCTTCTTTCAGTTGAAAGTCTCTAAAATAACATGAGAGTTACAGCCCATCACATTGTGTTTTCTACAGGACAAACCCAAATACATGTGCTGTGTATCCTGAGGAAGTGTATACAGGGCAGGTACCCTGTGATGGCACAGAAGCACGTGGTATAGTTCTGGAGGACAGTGGAGGGTGGAAGTAGCCAAACCTGTTGCGGTTGTCACCTGTTTTTTGGGAGTACTCCCTGACACACTCCATCCAGCAAATCGTGTACAGGTGCTGTTTTCAAGCATTAATTGAAACACACCCAGCTTAACCCAGCCACTGCTTTTGCGGGCCAACGTTTCAGCCCAAAGCAACACCACTGCGACTTGCTGGTGGAGCTAGATCTGTTTTTTCTCTTTAGGCCAACTATTTCAAAGAATGTGAAACCATCTCTTCCTACCCGCCACCACTCTGTGAACATTTCAAGGAGACAGTCAATGTTGAAATGATCAATGAAATTACCCACGACGCAGCCTCTCCCCTGAGAGATAAAATCCTTAAGATAAAATGAACCAGTGATTATATCATCTGAGGCAGAGCTACACTAAGCCTTATCTGGGAGTCATCAATGAGGCTGACACTTTGGAATTCAAGGGAGACACAGCACGTTGCTTCATTCCAAAATGCACAGCAATCCCTTCCTCAGCAGATCTAAGAAAAAGCATACAACTGAATCCAACTCTCTCCACAATGAGCCTTCCCAGCTCACCAAGAGCTGCAAGCAAGGAAGCCTTGTCACACCAGTGGTGACAGCTTTATCCCTCCCCGAGGGGATGAGGCTTCACACCATCTCAAGCTCCTCACTATTCCAATGCCAGATTTCTTTCTTGAATGACACAAACACATCTACTTAATCTACAACACCATCATAAACAGCTGATGTTTTCTTCCAACACTAGACCACGTAACGGCAGCATGCAGTCAGCCAACATCATTATGGGCTACCCCTCTGAATAACTGCACCCCAAAGCTAAGTTCTAAGAAATACAAATGACATCTTTAGCATTTGGACTAAACCCCTTGATTCTTTCTTTGATTCCCTCAGAAATTTAGTAACTGTCATCTCTGTTTCAAGTGAAAATACACTTGCTCCATCAAATCGACAAGGTAATAAAAGACAGTTCTCCAAAAAGTTCACCTTCAAAGATACATAGATCGTATCTTTGAAGGAATCATCTGACCATCACTGAAAAGTATTGCAACAAGGAACTATGAGTTCCAGTTTGTTGGGTCCTTTTCTCCTCTCGCTGGTACATATATAGAAAAATCATTAAGTAATGACAGCCTATATTGAAAGTAAGTCCTCTAAAAAGACAGAACTTGTACATTGCAAAACTCATTACAGGAATAAACACTGATGATTTAGTGCCACACCAACAAATGCAAACCGTATATCTTCACTATCCCAGAATAAACATCCAGCTCCCCCCCCAGCAAAATTCGACAATCCACATACTTGCATCCCAGCACCCTCATGGGTACTGCTGGAGTGAAACCAGACAGCCATTGCTCTACCTAATGAACTTAAACAGTGAAATCCAGAGGGTAGAAACAGCCAATTACCATCACTTTTTAAAAATATAAGGATATCACCATCTCTTTGGCTTCTCAGTGGCAATGCTGAAAGGAACTGCACAAAGCATTTTCAAAAGAAAATTACCAGATATTAAAACGCCCCCACAAACTGATGAAAGTTTTGATCCCCCACTCTCCGCTACCTTGCAGAGGTGCCAGCTGCTTCTATCTGCTCTATGAGGCTTAGTTATCTAATCCTTCCCAACATACCCCAACATCCCCAGCCATCCCCAAGCTTTGCTGGTGCTAATTACAGTTTTAAATTGCTCAAGTGATTGAGGCAAAACATTAATTCAGAACATTTTTTTCCAGCTTGTACTTGGCTTTAACTTTGCTGTTTCAGTTACAGATCTGAAGCATATCTCACAGTCCCCAAAACCTTGTCCATTTTTTCTAGTTGTCCAAATTTGATGTTTTGAATTTGGCAGTTTTTTGCAACGGTTCTTTCAGCCAAGTCAGCCACCCTTCCCCAGCATCAGGCATGACTGCAGGGACAGAAATAAGCAGCAGAGAGGGAACGTGTGTAAGTGTAGTGAGGGGGGATGTATCAGCTGGTACCAAACCCAAAGACGTGGTTATAAAAACACAAGCTAGATGGTATTATTGCCTCTTCAAACTTTGCTGATTGTTTAGCCTTAGACTGTCACAGAAAACCGCAAACATAGTTTTCCACTAAATAGTTTCTGGCTTCAGAACTGGGTAACTGTAGCCCTCAGCGCGCTTTGACAAGTAATTTGCAAGAAGACTTCTTTGAGCCCTTTAAGTTTGCATGTGCATTTGTAAATCCACTGCATGTACAACGCAGGGCGCAAACACTTCTTTGTGCACACACAACTCTTGTGAAATCTGTGGAGCAAGCACCCATATTTTTTACAGACATAATTCAGGGACTGACTTGTGAAAACTGGCCTTTGTTTTCCCCCTTGCTCCTGGTTGCTCACTTCTGCCTAGGGACCTTAGTCCATTGCAACTCCAAGAAGACCCTGCAAATCCTTCTCTAGCGGCCAGATGCACTGCAAAGTGGAGATGGACTGCTTACACTTTTCACAGCGTGCTGGGCTCATTACTGGCAAAATCACTGCTAAGCTCGGGTTAAAGGATTTGGATCTATGTTTGAAATTCAAGTCTTTTACTTCTGTAGGAGCTGCACTGTCTTGCTGTAGCACCCTTGGACTGGAAGGAGTTGTTTCATTAACTAAGGGGGTTGAGACTGAAGAGAAAATAGGGATTTTTTTTCCTTCTTCCACAAGCCTGTATCAAACCTGGAGTGTTCAAAACCTGTATCTAGTGATTACAGTTCATCCCACTTCATGAAATTACCACAAGTACCTCTTGCACTACTCAAGGCTGAGCTCATGGAAGAATTAAATTGCCTCTTATATGTAAGAAGGTTCATGCTTGCAGGTAAAATCTAGGATTACTGGTAGAGTGGTCTGTTAAAGTTTGAATTGTGGTAGCTTGCGCAGCACACCAATCTGCAATGAATAGAAATCTCTAGCTCCTAGATTGTTTCACATTCCCTTGACCTTTCCAAATGCAAATATTCTGTTAGACATTTAGGATAAAAAGCCATGGATCAGCAAAAATTGCAGATCTGAGCTCTAGTCTCAACTTGATGCTGTGCTTTACATAAGAAGGCATACTCAAAAATAATGCTATGTTCTGTTGCTCAATTACAGAAAACACCATGTAGTACTTTTGCACACCTCATTAACACCTCAAGTGCTCAGCTCTTAAGAAATGCGTTGAGATGGTGCATCTATTATCGGAACAAAGTCACTTACACGATTCATAACACTGAGGAGAGATATCAGTTGCTAAAATAATAGCAAATGACATGAGGTTTTCCTTAATAGCATTAGAGTTCAGCTAAGCAACAGTAAACGAACATATGGGTGTTACAAGAACCTTGCAAGTGCTGTCTGAGTATGGGTTATATCAATGTGTTTCCTTTAATCTTGCTTTTCTCTAGAGTTTTAATAGAAAATGGGATTAAATGTACTTGTTTCTGAAATATGCTACGGGCTAGAACACGGCAAACATGACTAGTGCAAGAACAGCTACTGAGGGCTCCACTGGTGAAAATCAGCATCATTCCCCATACATAACTGCTTTGGTGGGCTCTTAGGACTTTTGAAGGTTAGATCACCTTATTTAGGTGTCAGCTACACCGTAATCTTCAATTACAGGCACCTAAGTTTGAAAAATGCAATCTGGAAAAGGCAATGCACTGGATAAGGCAGAAGCATGGGAAACTTACACTCCCATTGCAGTCTTTTCCTGCACATAAATGGCAACCAAAGGATGTCACTAGCCTAACTGTAGAACAATTTTTAATGGACCTTTCCAGAACCCTCAGACTTGTAGGGGTTCAAAAAAAATGGGTAAAAAAAGATCAGCAAATCAAAAAGTAGGACAAAAGACACATGATTTCATTTATCCTGAAGCATACCAAAAGTCCTTGCAAAACAGCACCGTCAAAGTTTTTCATTTAACACTGTAGTAAATTACAGAATGAAAGGCTACTTTAAACAGGAAAGTGTAATTTATAAGACTTAAATAAATTATTTTGCTGATTGTTGTTCTAAAGTTCATTAATATTTCTACCATTTTCTAAAACGACAGTAATTTATTTGGTGTTTTAGTTGCTCAAGATTTATACTTTGGAGAAAAAAGGTGATTTCACCTAGTTTTTCTCTAGCACCAAAAATTACACAAACACTATTTTCAGGCTTTTTCACTCCAAAATAGGAAAAAATCCCCAAGAACTAAATCAATAAAACATACATTTGTGAATGGGGAGTGAAGGGGACAAGGACAGGACTTCTAAATACTTCAGTGCAGGCACAGTTCCATTTAAATTTACACAGTAGTTTTCATTACATGTAAAGAATTTAATGGTGAAGTTATGGCCAGACCATTGATTAGCACTGACTTATTAGAACTGGAGGGTTCTGCACCCTGAGTTCACTCCATTGGCAAGCACTTGCACCACCACCTAACTGTATTTTTTAAATTTAAATAAATCTGTGGAGATTTTCAATGTTGAATTAACAAGAACAGATTAAGAAAGAAAAAACTGGCACTACTTTGTAAATTTTGCCTATACTCACCATATGGAGAAAGCATATCAGATATTTCAGAACAATGTAATTGTGTTCAGGAAGTCCTTGAATGATTTGCTTACATCTGGTGACTCGTAGACTGCTCTCCACACCTGCAATGTCGAAGTCAGTCTTAATTTAACTCAAAAACATCAAAATATTAACAAGAAATAATGCCTTATTTATATCTGCTGGAATTTAGATACTCATCTGTAAAACTGACCGCAAAATTCAGCTCCACTAACCTCCATGACCACAGTAACAGATAGGGTTATCCCTTTGAATGTCCCTGTTATATTTTGTATTATTATATATCTGGCTAAGACTAACTTCCAGAGTATTTTCTGAATTCATTGAAATTTCAGCCAAATTTCAGCCAAAATCATTTCTTTGCTACAGAGGACTTTCAAAGGCCTTGATTTGAATCCCATTATCTCTCCATGCACTGAATCCAGACGTCTACTTTTTATGCCCTGATTTTATTCTTGCTGAGACATGGTCCTGCCCAAAATGTTCTTTTGGCATTCTACTAACTTTAAAAACACTTTTGTGATCCTGCAGGAAACTCTGCTGACTTTGGGAAAAAATTATGAGGTAGCCACTTGGGTGGGTAAGAAATTTCTAGAGATGAACCTAAGCAGGTTCATTAACTCATGTCTGCAGACGAGTAAAACTAGAACTGGACCCCAAACTCTTTGCATCATCCAGACAGTCTGGGTGAGAATTACACTAACACTAGATTATATTTCAAATGTTGTACCAAATGATTTTTTGTTTGGGGTTTTTTTTTTTTTTTTCTGGACTATTGTAATTTTTTTAATACTGGAAGTTTAACACCAATTTGGAGAAAGGTCTGATGACTGCCATCATGCCTGACCTGACGAGCCCATTTGTGCTGATGGTTTTTCTGCATTTGTTGCATTTTCCTCTCCCTCTCCTTGACACAGCTAAAGCTGCGCATTAAGTATGTGTGCACGTACAAAATTCTAGCATGTTCAATGTTTTCCCTTAAGCTCTGAATTAAATACATGAAGCTATACTGTGGTGACCTGTGTTGACATTTTTCCTACTGCAGAGCTACCAATTCCCATAAAATACAATAATCTGAGCCCCAAGATTTTTTTTGTCAGCATTTTACAGAGTAAATAATGCAGGAAGTGTAGCAATACTGGGTAAAGGAATTCTTGTTAGCGGTTTTCATTACCAAAATCGAAGTTCTTTGACAATTATGAATTTCAAGGTTTTATTATTTTTTAAAGTCAGTTATTCAGCTATTTATTTCACAGCTCCCATCAATAACTCTTTAAAAAAAATGTTTCAGATGAGCACTAAAGAGAGAAGTTTCACTATCATTTCAAAGTACTGTAAAGCAGAGCTACTGTATTTCTGGGTTTGCAGGTTAAGAGATGTAATAGATACATCACACACTGTTCTGGTGTCTTCCAGAAGACAGAATGAGAATTTTCAAATCATCCCAAGACAGCTGTCTTCAAAGCTCCCTTCTGCACTGTATTCACACAGAATGTGCCTTTGCTGCAGTCCAGCTTGGCTCTCAAGATCTTTTAAAAGATCTTAAGATCTTTTGAAATCAGGACATCACCACGGCATCAAGAAAAGATAGTGGACATCGCACTGCATAACATGAAAGCCCAAGGGGAAATTATCTGAAACTTCACTTTTCAATATCTTTTGTCAACATTTAAAATGTCAGTAAACAAAAATAACATGGAATGAATGTTTCACGTGTGTTTTGCCAAGCAAAACCTCCCAGCGTTCCTAGGACAATGTAATGTCCTCAGGTGCTTTTCAGACTTGTTCTCATTTTCAACTTCATTGTATCACAAAGTAATATCATGTCCAGAAAGTCAGCACAAGATTAATTCAGTAAAAATTAGCTCTTGTACATCCTTTTTCCTAATTTCCCCTGTTCTTTCCAGTTCTGAGTGACTATCCTTAGTCTCTCCATTTCTACCACTTTCCTGTGAACAGACCTGTTTTTCTCAATGCCCTGAGATATTTAGTGTGTGGACAAATGAATCCTTGATTTGGAAGGTGGTTATCTACAGAGCTGAAAATAGCAAAACAGTGCAGGATTTCAGAGGATTCTGAACGTGACCTGATTAAGGTGTTTAATGGAAATACAGGCATAACGTTAATGATATGTACATGCAGGTGCGAGTGATGGGCTCAGTATAAGAATTTTACCTAGAATACAGTATATCTAGGTAAACTTGCTGTATTTCACTTTAAAAACATGTTGCCATTGAGATTTATCCTCAACATGAATTATTTTAGTGACCTACCCCAACAGCACCAGTCATGACAGTGATGATAACGTACGCTTTGCAACAGCATCAGTCCATGGTTACCAGAGCTATACTAACAGACACTGTTGGAAGCCATACTCCATTATAATATATATAATTTCCTCAAAAAGCACGTTTTGGAAAAATGTGTTCTTGTGACTTCTTACTGGAAGCTCTACTGGTTCCCTGCTAGATTGACTATAGCCTGGATGACAAAATACCAGTCTCTACAAGTACTGGGTACTAAACCTCAGATATTCTGGGATCTCAGTCATTCAACCCTCATCTATTAGGGAGTTGCCTTGCCAGCATTGTAAACTTCTTTGTGGCCCTGACAAAGGCCACAAAGTTTTGTAATTCATAGTTTCATATGGTGCCAGATCTTTAGGTAATCAGTGTCTTCTCACAGCTTTAGATCCTTTCTTCCCTGATACGTTATCCCATAGCAACAGTTCAAATAACAATTGCCTTCCCACTAAAAAAAAAAAAAAAAGAAAAAAACTGAGAGAAGCATATAAATGACCAGCTAAATTTTGTTCCCACATTTCTGCCAATGCTGCTGCTAAAACTAAAGCTGCTTTGACATAACTTGTGTCACAGACAGTGTGTGTCAGTGCTGTGCCATGACAAAAATGGAGCCCTGACAGTAAGAAGTCTGATACAATTCCTAGTAATACAGTATGATACATAGAAAAAACAGTAAAACTTGTAAAAAACAGAGAGCATCTTGGCAACCCTGACCACCTTGTTCTGGTACAGATTACGAGGTTGTCCATTTGTGGTTGTAGTGAAGCACCAATAATAATAATATATACCCACAATTCAGTCATGATTAGCAACCAGCAGTGATTATGAATTAGCCAGGTCCAGTTCAACTTCCTGTATAAATTTTTCTAGAATGTATTTACACTCACTGGTGATTCCGAGGATATGATCATAACACTCAAATGTTAGTAATGGCTGAGGGAGTTCCCTGAGGAAAGTCTTTAGGATAACAGCAGGAACATGGATATCATGATAATCATCGAAATTCACAGACTTGCCTAAATGGAGAAAAAGAAGAAAAAAGGTGTTTAATTGTATGTTTTACCATTTCTTTACTGCTTAAAACTGCGACTCACTACATTTTGAACAGAAAAAGTCTTGGCTTCCTGCTGCTGGTAACTCCTAGCATTTTCTTTTTGTGGCTTTTTTTTGTAGTGTTTTATTAACCTTGCTATAAGAGATTCTCCACATAAAGGCATTTCATAAAATGACTTCACGGGGAAGCCAGTGACTTTCAAAATTACTTCACTACATTTCGTAAATTATTAGGTAAGAATATATTTCTTTGCCATAACCATGGAAAAACACCAGAGGCAAAATGACACAAAGACATTGTACTCCGTAACTACAGTAACTCAAAGTGCATAGTGGCAATACAAATGTTTATGAAAAAACAGACCATTTTTGACTCAAACCTTTTCATTCATTAGCTGCTACAGATTTTGCAAGCTCTGGTCTGACATCAATCAATGACTTGCTATTCAGTAAGCATTAAGTGCCTGTTGCCACCTTTCAGGTTTCTGTAATAGTGCTCTTACTATGATATTTTATCTTACAAATGGGTTTATGATTTAACTAATTATAAGAAAGCTAGCATTTCTGCTTCACCAAGAAAACCAAGATCAACAAAGCCCTCACACCGGTAATGGTACGATGACAGCTTACCCTGATTGTAGAGTTTCTGAACATCTTTGATAGTCTGGATGCTGGCTGACCTTCTGAAAAGGCCCTCTACTTGTAGTCCTAAAAAAACAATTAATGCAGGTCTCATCTGTAAAAGCTTACTCTGTTGTTTATCTCTACAAGTTCAGTTGAAAACAGAACAGAGGCAGAAGGTTTGTGAACAAACCCACTTGATACACTCATTTTTTTTAAATAAAGTCCTTGAGAATAGAATGTACAATCAAATAATGTTGCAACATTGCCTACAGCACTTTCTTTAACGTGCCTCATAGAAATACTGCCACCTTTCCCTAAGTGTTTTAGAGTGCCTTGCCAACTATAATTTTTCTTTAGAAGTAGCTTTCAATTGTGCCTAATGACGCAGAAGCAGGAGATTTAGATTCACCAGGCTGCTTATGTACCCACCCTCACTGAGTATATCTGCAAACTGAGCCCCAAACCACGCCTGTAAATCTGCTGTTCTCCTTTTAAATGCTTTAAACCTTTGGCAAGCTAAAGATGATATTTGCAAAGATTCCCCAAACTCCCTCTTCTGGCAGTGAGTGAGACAAGATCCTTTAGGCTGGGGAGTGCTTCATAGGATCTTTGGATGGAGGACCCCATTTCTTACCATTGGAGGGATAGTGGCCACCCCAGCTTAAAGGCAGTTTGGGGCAGACCACTGCTCCTTCCACTTCTGGGGCTTAAGACTCTGCCTCCCCATGATATTTTGGAACACCTGATTCTAGTCTTGAGGCACTTCTGAAATACTTATTATAAATCTCCCAAAGGGTATCTATCTAATTTGCTTTCATGTCTTGGACTAACTGAAATCTGAGTTTAGCTACAGAGGGAAAACTTCAATAAAATGAATCCCATCAAGGATCTAATTTGGACCACAGCTTTCAAGGCAAGTCATTTATCTGCATTATTATACAAAACAGGATGGGGACAAGAAGTGTCACTTTTCTGGAGACCTGTGGTACTTCTTGCTTTTGAGTTTGGTGAAATCATCATGACCCTCTCTCTTTCCTTCTCTCCAGTTTGTGCTCTTCTCTCCACCCTGCAGGTAATGCAATTTGGCTCACACATAGCCTCAACTGGAGATTCCTACTGGAAGCACAGTAGTCTATAATATTAGTCTACACTGGTCTGACAAAACAAAATTGCTGACATTTTGACATACCACCCACTGACTTGGCGGGAATACTGTATGTTTCTTTATGCGAGTGTGAAAGAGCGGATTGATTATTTTATTTTTTCCTGCTCATCTTCCAGCATTAAGGAGCCAGACTGAAATCAATGTTTGTATATTTCAACCAAAGTACACATTTTGAGTCATACATTAATGAAAGATACTCATCTTGTAAATTCACCCAGGTCGCATGCATGTTTTACGCATGAAAAACTAGTAAATTAATACAAAATTCCTTAATGAACCCATTCCTTACAGAATAGCTTTTAGTATTGTTCATATGAATTTAGATCAGTATACTAAAAGAACTGATAATGTACCATTGAAATAAATTTTCATAAACATGTTTCAGACACTTTTGCAAAGAACCCCAACCTCTACTTAATTCTAAATTCAGAGGCTCCTCATTACCTTCTAAGCATTTATGCCCTTGCTTGTTAAATTCCAGGTTGAATATTAAAACTTAAGCCATGCACTCAGTTGTGGAAGGAGTGTATCTCAAACTACAATATATAAGAAGGACACGTGTGTTTACTAAATGAATCAAATGGACAATAATTATGATTTATTTGACCACTTGTTTTATTCCCAATCAGATCACGTTTCAATGGAATAAAGTTATGGCAAGTGACATCACTGTAGTAAAACTGTTCCATTAGATTTACAGCACAACCTGTCTAATGACATGGTTTTCGAAGTGGCAGCTGGGAACAGCTAGCTCATCAAGGCATTGCCCTCAGCAAAGAAGAAATACAATAATTTCCTGAGAGTTTGTAGAATTTTATGCTGGCTGTCGGTGGACTAGAGGTTTTCTGTAAGAACAAGTCTTTCAGAAAATGGACATCATAAATGCTTGCAATTCAGTTTGCAGGGATTGGTTTAATAGTTAATGCTTTAATCTGATGTGAATCTCACTGTATAAACTACAATGTAATAAATATCAATTTTTAACATGTTTATGCCTTTATTGGCTAAGCTTTCAAGTGTCTAATTAAAGACATTAATCTGTAGCATAGACAGCAGCTGTACTTGTCTGGCCCTGTATCCCATCAGTGTTACTGTAATGACACATAACACTAAGCTCTTGCTGGATATGTTTTTTGGAGGGGAAAAGCAACTTTTATCCTCATTTGCAGAAATCTGGGATATAAGTGATATCCATTCAGCATCGAGAATTCATTTTCCAGGACAGCTGAAAAAGAATCAATATACAGTAATTTGTTTGATCAAAGGTGGCAACAAGCCAACTACCAAAGCAGGTATCTCCAGTCCTTCCTACATTTCTGGGCAAATGACATCCAAATGACATGACACTAACTAAATGTAAGTTAGTGAAATTCTTAGAAAGAAAGAAAAAGCTATACGCTCCTGTTAAAGCATGAGAACCCCAACAGCGAAAGAGCCACATCTTTTTTGCATAATACATATAATAACATTTTTTAAATAAAGTATGGGTCATAACTTCAGCCTATTGGTAAACAGAAAGATGAGTGAACAGGAATTATGCTATTGAAGGGAGAAAACAATAACCCTGAGTACAAAGACAACCCTTTTGCAACATATTTTTCTGACTTCTGTGATGTATATGAACTGCGCAGGGCACTTTTTTTGAAGTCTGTAAATCCATTAATTGCTCTCAGTGTCTTCTGCGTTTAGGCAGGGCAGGGGAAAGCTATCTGAAAACATGATTTGAACAATGGTGTTTCCCATGTCCTATACCCTGAACAGCACAGGCATATGCCCCCAACTGGGGTCTCATAATAAGGGATGAGAAGGAGAAAGAAAGGAGAAAGGGGACCTGAAACCTCTTGTTGGTTTTTCCACTGTGATGGATAAATACATACACACTCGGGAAATACTTTCTCCAAACCTGTCTCTTCCATTTCAGACACTGGGGGGGGGGGAAAGCCACCAGCTCTTGGAACTAACATACTCAAGCTAACACATGGTGCCTGCACTATAATAAAATTAATTGCTCTACCTTCTTTTTGCAGACAAAATATATGCCGGAGTGACCGGAGTTATGGGATGAGGAAACAAAATTGCCTGAAGACAATTCTAGTCATTGCAGCTCAAAGCAATCATTTTTGTCCTTTAAAAAAAATAACTTTGAGGTAGCCTATTTAATTTCTGTTAGTTGTGTTCTTCAATCAAATCCCATTTACAGCATGACTCATGTCAACTGCCTCTTTAGAGAAATACCTTTTTTGTGTACATGTTGAACTATTTTGCCATTAATAGCATGGGTAAGGCAGTCTATAGAAAATACCAACCCTGGAGCAGCAGTGCTTGCCAGAACACTGCTAGGGGCTGACTGACATGAGCAGCTAGGCTGGGCTTTCCAGTTCTGATAAACACGCAGCTGCATGTCACTCACATATTCTATCAACGCTGCAGAGCCTCTGTGGAGATAACTCAGCGCAAACTGCTCCCTGCCCCTCGCCAAAAAAAAACATAGATAGATACAGACAGATACAGAGATCAGTGGACGTTTGCTGCCCTGCACTAAGTCTCCAGACCAAAAAGAGTGAAATTTTATTTTCAATATTAAGTGATATACAGAAAAAACCCCATAGTGATGTGACTAGTGAAGGAGCCATCTGTATTCAATGAAAAGTGATTCTGTGATTGAGAACTTAACTGAGTAATTATTTAAATGTCAGTAATCATAAATGAAAACAGGCAGGCACTTCGTTCCACATTAAAATAAGATGGCTTTTACCACAGTAGACAAAATTTCGCAGAGCAATGACACAACTGTGTCACACTCCAATTTAATAAACTGTTGCTAAAAATACTTAACCTCCTTCTACTCCCCCCACTCAGTTGTCCCACTGGAAAGACACAGAAAATCAAAACTGATAAAGATAAATTAAAGCAACACATGCTGTCACATTGCTGCAACTTGTCAAAGAGAGAGAGATGAGAAAATTACATTCTTTTTCTTTCAATCATCCTTGCTGGCATCAAAAACCTTTGTTAATTTGTCTGCTTTCAGAAGAGAAACAGCAAAGAGTGAGCATCTGAATTCCTTCTGTCCCAAATTGAGTTTGGAAATGTTTCTTTTGGCTGGGGTCCTGCCAAGTCTCAGGAAGTGTCCAGCCTGACTTGGAAGCATTTTTGATTCTCATTAATACAACTGATTTAGACATCTTATTGCAGAGTACCTAATTTTAATAAGCTTTCTTTTTAAAAACTAGAACTAATTTATTTCTAATATGTGGACTGATGAGTTTACTATATAGTATAGTTAAATTGTCCATTTTCACTGTAACATCTTAAATGCCCAAAGTAGCGGCAACTGTGAATTTTTATGCATAAGACAAATGTGAGATTCAATTTTTTAAAACTAGAATACAGTACAAGTTTGAGGAGGAGACTGCACAACCTTCCTTTCCCTTGTACTCTGTGCAGTGAATACAGAACAAGTAAGCATGATGTCTGCAGTTTGTAAGGACGATTTGCACTGCAAGATGGTGCACAGGAGATCAACGGCAAAGGGGAAAGAGAAGGGACAGTTCCAGCCCTACTGAAAAGCTGAGCAGCAGCACCAAAGGTCTAGAACTGTGCATCCTCCACAGAACCCAAAGTGTATCTGTGTCCTTGCAGTTTTGAATGGCACAGTCTCTAGCCTTTGGATTTATGAATGAATATTCTCAGTTTACACTTAGCACCTCTGAACATAATTTATTTGCAATGCCCGAGCACCAAAAACACAAACTGGGCTTATTACAAGGTTCATTTTTATTTGATGGCACAAGAACCAGTCTTGGAATCATCTCCATGAACCCTAGGTAAAAACATTCACATGAAAACAAAAGAGCCAAGAACTCAGAAATGTTTATATGGCCGATGTCAAGCTTTCTCAGCGTTGCATTTTTAAAAGATAATTGATTGATCACAAGAAGTGGAGGCCAGGAGGCAAACTCATTAAGCTGCAGCAATCCAAACGTATTCAGAATGCCTAACCATCCATCTCTACTCATTCTGACTATCACCACCAGGATGTATTCATTCACGTTAAAAAATGGAACCAAAACATTCTCCATCAGCAAGATTTGTTGTGCTTCATGGAGGGGATGAGAAGGAAAGATTAATCACTGTTTACCACTGCTCCTGCTATTGAACAGATAAAGGACAGCTTTAGTTGTCAGTATAATCATACCATAGGACATTTATTACTTTATCATTAAACTTCTATAGCATGGTTATTACCATTTCATTTAGAAGTCTTAGTCATCACCCAGGACTCTCCTGTGGTACCACAAAACAACATTGAACAAAAACTTTGTGCTGCAAAGCACTTCCAGTCAACAAAAGAGATGAGGTAAGAGAGAAAGACTGGGCAATGGGGCTACTGCGAGATAATGGATAATGTTCCTATAGGGGACAGTTATGTTTTCTGCTTTATAATTCTGTAGTGTGATTCCTTCACTGTGAGTTTACTGTTCCATCATTTCCAAGCTGCTGCTGATCTCACATGGTCTCTTTAGTAATCAGTGCTCTATGCATTTTTTTTTTTTCTAGCTGTTCCCTTATTTGGCCATTCCTGGCAATGCAAATGTTATCAAATTTTGGGAATTTTTGTAATAATACCAGCAGGTTAGCTTTTGTTTTAAATTGTTCAAAACATGGACAAACATGTAGCTTATCCCTTTGAGACTACTCTCTAAAACATAAAATACATTAAAAATAATAATCCTACTTACAGATTTCAAATTGGTATTTTGCATAAGACCAGTACAAATGATAGCTTATTAAAAATTAAGATAGCTTACAAAGAGCAGGAATGTTCCTCAAGCCTATCTGAACAGCACAGTTTATATCCATCTTTATAATGAATCAAATACGAGTTCCCTTAAAAGCTGTCTTCTGACCTCTGGCTGTTGGGGGAGGGGGAGGTTTGCAAACAAAATATGGATTTTACCGTGCACTCAAACTGTGGGTCAGACTTTAAAAACTAAGACAGGATGGTGAATTGTACCTAAACAAACACCAAAACCACCAGCCACACACCACCTACCTTTTAAATTATCACAATACCTTACATCCAGTCTGTAACCTGCTTTTCTAGAAAAAAAGACATGTAAGTAAAAGACATGAAAGGGAACTTCTGCTGCAATATCTTATTAGATTTTAAAAGCAGAAGTGCATTTGTGAATGTGAATTTCCTATGATGGATAAAACTGCCTGGGAGACGGGGCAGCCCTGAAGTGAGTGTGCCCCTCTCTGCCCTGTTGGGTCGGTGTGGGCAGCACCAGCAGCTGCAGCCCCTCGCACAACACTGTCCCCGAGCGTTATGGAAGCCCTACACACAAAGATGCATCCTGAGTGCAAGTCAAGCTTTGCATTTATAAACTAGACAGATGAACATGTCGTGGTTTCGAGCCTGAGCATAGAAAAAACTGTCCTCTGGTTTGCTAGTTACTACAAAGATCTATTCAGAAATGTGCTATGCTAAACCTACCCTTCCTCTTTGATCTAAATCGTCAGTTGGGTACAGGATGACACTGATACCTTACTTCTGAAATTAAAAGCACCTCTCTAGTTTCATCCGGAAGATGAACTCTGAGGCTTAGTCTTAATGAGCTGATGATTTTCTCAGATACTCAGAACTCATTTTAGGAAAGCAATTCTGCCCTGTGAAGGTTAGCAGGAACTTAAATTAAGCATTTGTACAATCCATTATTAAAAACTTTTAAGAACATTTCTCACTCTAAAGCAGAGCAAGAATGAAGGTGGTGAGATGCTTGTTTTCTCGTTCTTTGTTGGAAAAATAACCTGAAAACTACTACAGAAATGAAGATACTTAGTTTATTGTGTTAATTGTAACAGTATCTAACATCAGCCATAACAGATCTCATTTATATAATACAAACAGATGTAGAGGGATCTCTGCTTACAGTAGATTCTTTAGTCTCTGTTAAGGTAACTTACTAATTGGGTCCAGTGAGAGTCATCTTGCTTAGAAACAGCTATCTAAATATGCAGTCAGATAAACATACTAGAAAGAAACCCACACTCACTGTCATAACGTTAATTTGGCTGTTGGGGATGAGCACACGCTTGCTGCTGTCAGAGACCACTCAGAAACTCGGTACAAGAAGGGAAGTTTTGGCTCATTTGTACAGATGAGGATGCTTCCACCGCGGGAGGAACACTTCTGCAAACAGTGTCATCTGAAACCGAGGCAGAAAATTGAAACATCAAGGAGGAAAAAAGTGACATGAAGCAATCTGTCAAAGGGATCGGAGACATTGAGAAGAAAAAGGCTGGGTGAACTTTAGAGACTGAAAGTTTACTTAACATGGTAGCATATTATTGCAGGCTGGTGCCTAGTTTGAATACCACCATGGCTCCCACATCATATCTGTTCAGGAAACAAGAGCCTGACCAGTACAGAATGGGCTTAACAGATGCCAGAGGGTCTCTGATGTTTTAAGAAATCTTAAACCTGTTGATGAAGCATGATTTTGCAGAAGCTTTTCTGATCTAAGTCAGAGTTTCAGAAACTGATTTCAGGTACATAAATGTGAAAATGTAGCAGTGGGAAGAAAGAGTGAAAATACTGCACCTATGGTGAAAACCAAAACCCACTCCCTGCTAATTCTGCAGGGCTGGAAACTATGCCAAAATCAATAGGGTAATGACAGTGAATTTTTGTCACTTCCGGAAGATGAACTGAAGATCTCACTGTGCTCATGGCTGCGTCTGGAGTGCAAAGAATGCTGCCAGTCAGCCTCCCGGGGCTGTCAGCACGGGAACTGACACTCACTGAAGCTGATGGCAGAATTGAGATATTCACAATTTAGAGAAAGAGTTAAAATCATAGCAGACAGCAGGTACAACAGATACCTGCACACTTATAATCAAGTGCAAAAAAATGCATGTCTATCACCTACCACTTAACAGCCTTGGCATGGCACGTACTTGGCTTTCAAGCATCAGCTGGCTGAGAATGTCAGAAAACACTCTACCTGACAAGCCATCTCTCCTTAGAAATCTGGTTTGTGGGTATCTCCTTATGATAGGGATTATGACAGCTCTGAGCAAACCTGGGCTTGGTTGGAAAACATCAACGTTGACAGAGCCCATGCCCTTCCTTCCTGGGGACACTGAAGGACAGAGAGCTGGGGAAAAAACGGTAGTTCGGCTAGCAAGCGTATGGGCTGGGCTACGTATCGGTGGCCAGCAATAACACACCACAGACTTGTGTAGATGCACAAAGTAGGACAAGGGCTTTGTTTGAAAGTATCATCACATTTCCTGAGAGACTATCCTTTACAAACTGTGCTGATAAAGCACTGAACAGACAAATAATTTAGCCAAAAAAAGATTAAGTTTGAAGAAAACCCAAGGATGATTACTGCTTTCAGAGTAACAAACATTTCAGCTAGGAGAAATTCTGCAAAGACAAAGTTGAGCCAAGCCTTTCTTTTATCACAACCATGAGAGCTAAAACTTGCTAATTTTTCCCTGTACTGCGCAGTTGGCATTGCTGCTTCGGAAAACTGTGGGTATCTGAGCTGGACTCAGCAATTGTTGAGAGGGAAGAGTATGGGACTGGTGCAACAGTGATGAGACAAAACACCCAGAAAGAACAAAAGCAAGACATGGAGGAGGTTTTATGTCAGATCAGTGCAAAAATTACTAGTTACTGGTCACTAGCACAATATAATGATGGCCATAAATCTCCTATTTCTTTAAAATCATTAAAAAGGTCCAAGGATGTGCCAAATACACAAAGCCCTCTTCCCAAGCACAGCCAAAAGTTTAAATCAATTAACATTCTAGTGACTAAATTTTCACTCAATTTCTAAATAATAACAGCTGTGAGAAGTAATGATGTTAGTGCACATTCATCCTCATTTTAGCTCTCTTGACTCCTGTGATTAGTGAGAAAGAGGTATTTGCCTATTAAGATAAGCTAAATATATGTAAGGATGATTGTTTCATAACAATTTAAAACATGAAAAAGTCTGGCTTTCATCTGCAGATGGGGCATGCACTGATATACTACACAAGCTCTAATTATCCACTTAAAATTATAATTACAGGGATTGTCTCAAGCTGCCAGTCATTTGCCTTCAACATTCTTAGCAGTGAACTATTTACATTCCCTGTATCCAACCATAATATTTGATAGAAGCTACACCTGCAAAGTTTTCATCATTAGCATCAGTCTGGAAACCGCACATCCAAACAGCATTGAGTGGAAATCCTGAATTTGGACCAAGAGGCCTCAATGAAATCAATTAGTAACTCTTCATCTACTGCAGATCAGCAGATACCTTTAATGGCAGAACTGGCCCCGGTCCAGTACTTGGCCTTGGCTGCTGCAGGTGTTTTGAAGATAAATCAGCAATTTCAAGAGGCGAGGAGCTAGCTGTTTTGTAGACAAGTGTCTCTATAGATGCTATGCTCCACTGCTTGCAAGCTGTAAGCAGGTATCCACTGCAGTGGATATCTCTCTTATTCTCCTACACATGTCATTAATCAGCTACACTCAAGGAATAAAGCCCAAACAAAAGCAAAATGCGCAGTTATTTAATGTTGTTATTTACCATGGGGTAAGCTAAAATATGAAGAAGCATAGCCTAGCAATGAGGGCAAGACATGAAGTGTCCAGTCTGTCCTCATTTAAATCAGTATGATCTTGTACTGATTTAAATGAAGCCATAATTTCTCTTGAGAATCAACAGTAACGCTGAGAAGAAATGTTTTCTCCTCCCCTTTGCCTTCACAAATGTGAAGCTTGTTCAGTACAAGTTTTTAAAAAGTTAGAAATTTCTCACTTAGGGTTCAAATAAACTCAAACTCAGGCCAAACCCTAGTGGCAATAGTTAAAATGAACAGAGATCAATGTTGCATACTATTTGAATACTGAAAACAAAATTTATCTTGTTCAGGATAACAGCTGCAAATTAAGAATTGGGAATATTTTGGGATATAGGTTTTGGGTGAGTCTATCTACAGAAGAATATAATATAAAATATACATTTTAACAAAATTATTTGTGCCCTGTCAACACAAACAGCTCTTTCAATGAGGAAAATCTCATATACAACTCATTTAACAGCAATATAGAGATCTGAGTCTGTTTTTTGTTTAATAAAATTCATGCTGACCCTCAAAATTTGTTCAAATATTAACCAAACTTAACAGTATGTTAAAGGCCAGTGATGTTTCCTATTTTTTTTTTAAATAACTGAACCAAACACATTTTGATTTTCTTCACTTGCCTGTATTGACACACTTATTAAAAATTCACACCCTTCTTCCAGGGATCTTAGGAACCATTCCCAGTTCTCCCACTGTGTAATGTGCCCATCACATAACTGTGTTATGCTCTTTTTCTATTCTGTCTCCTGTAAGACAAATGTACTCTGGCTATAGATTTAGTACTGTAAGACTTAGCAAACATTTGTGAAACTCTGAGGTCTTGGAGCACAAAGGGTTATGGAAATGTTGCCGTGATTGCCTTAAAAATCAGGGATCAAAATGTAAAATCACATTACACTGGGAAAAAGAAATTTCAAGACTGCAGCCTTATCTCTGACTTTCTCTCTGCGTACGCCTTTGTCCCTACGTAGGGAATACAGTGCACTTACCCTCCAAGTCCCCATTTTCCTTCACAGATATTTGTCGCCAGTGTTCTGCTGGCAAACCGTCCCCCATCCATTTGGCCAGC
>JAOXJK010000001.1:81100389-81111018 GCA_025774025.1 Xenus cinereus
TCTGGAAAGTAAATGTATTAACCAATATAAACTGTGAAAAAAAGTTAGATGAGGAAGCATTACCAGAGACAGCATTGCTTGCTGCTTTTAGGGAAGCACTTTCAAACGGGTATGGCTTTACCACCTTTCACAGACAAAAGTCATTAGGATACCATTATCAAACATCTTATCAAAATTAGGCCACCTGTGACAGCTTTGGATAAATCCTATTCACCAACCCTTTACTCACTCAATAAAAATCATCATCCCAGAAGTACTGAATCTGATGAAACCTCAGGCCTATGGGCCTTACTGCCTCTTTTCTTAAACTAAAGAAGAAGACTCCACAGAGAGACAGTCCTTTAATGACAGCAGCTTTCTCTCAGCAGCAACTCTGACGCTACAATTTTTACTAACTGTAATGAAATACACAGCATGCATATTCCCCATAAGCCTATAGAAAATAAAACCAGGGTCTCCCTATAGCTCTCTTCAGAAAAATGGAAGAGCCTCACCCAGGAGAAGACTTCAAACCTGCCTCTTTACTAGACAGATGGGAGGTCACTGCCACTTTGTCATTACAGTCTATAGAGATCATAAAAGGAGAAGGAATTAGCAAAAGCAATTCATTTATCAAGTTGAAAGTTGATACTTTTTCTTGGTTCAGATTTTAGAAGCTCTCCACACATATAATTCCTTCTCCTCCATTAACTTCACCTTTCTTCACAAACACAGCCTCGATTAAGTCCTTTATTTCTCATTTAGTCATAGGGGATTTGTTTATTTGTGATTTTTATGTGGTGATGCAGCACAGACTCTTCTGAAAGACGTGATTTGGACAAGGGTGGGCAGATGGAGGAATGAATACCCCTGTGTACTTTGATTTTGGACACCTGAGCCGTGTAAGCTGCACCCCACGGAGGGCATCTGTCTATCAGTGCCTCCATCACCAGCGCTGGAACTCTCTAGGTCAAAACTGATAGTAATGCCTCACTTGGCATTTCTCCACCCACAGATCTTCCACAGAAAAGCTCTTTGTAAGTAGCCACCATTTTTGTACTTGGGAAAGCTAAGGGACATGGCAAGGATGCAGTTTGCTGATGGTAATGCAGCTGGGAACTGGCAGAGCCAGGAAGGGTGGCCACCACAGCCTTACCATGTGCAGCCCAGCGAAAGACACTTACTGTTCAGGCACTGTCAGAGAAATAAAATATGCCTAGTAGATGGTAAGAGTGGCCACAACATGCTGCCTGATCACATAGCCTGCAAAAAGTTTGACAGACCTGCTTGAGCAGCCAGGCTGGGCTGGAGGCAAGTGATGCCTCCAAACAATCCAGGTTTTACTACTGAAATGGTGGCACAAAACATTGTCCTTCTTAATGACCCAGCGGAGCTCACCTAAAAGATATTATCTGAATTAGGGAAGTGAGTTAGCCATGTTTCAGGTGTTAGGTTGAACTCTGAAGAGGTATCATAAAAGTTAATGTCATAGTAGCTCTTACACAATAGATATTGATTGTTCTAATTTCAGGCCTACCAGAGAGGACTAGTGCTTTACATTTAACCAGGGGAAAATTATATTTTATATCTCATTTACAGTTGAATCATTAGAACCAGAAAAGTAGACTGGGGGTGGGAGGAGATTTGACAAATGTCCATGTATTAGACAGCCTAAAATGCCTTTGCTGAATGCGAACAATATTCTTCAGCTGTTTTTGGGAAGGATGCCACAGAAAGATGACAGAAATTACTGTGGGTAGGAAGCTAGAAGGTTTTGTGGTGGGTTTTTTGTTTGTTTGTTTGTTTTTTACCAAAATTGAATCTTGCAAGTACTATTGCCATCCCATTCCTTCTGTAAAGTAAATCACTTTTTATACCACATACAGTGCTGTAATCTATGTAAACAGCTGTCAGGGCATTTCTGGAAGGGAGTGATTTTATTCATTTAATAAAACTCTGATCACAACAATATGTGAGCAACGAAACCGCAATATATAAAGGCTCAAGCATCCATTTTAGCTTTATGCAGCCATTTTGGAGCCTGACACTTTGTTTTGGCTTTGCTATCCACTATCTAACTGTCTCCAAAACACTTTCACATTGCCAGCATCCACCAGCAACACATTAGCTTGAGGCTCTGTCATATATGGGCAAATTTCTGTCCATTAGGAGAAGACTTGTGCAGTCATGCTGGTACTAACTACCACTAACTACAAAGATAAACATGTAAACATGAAGACCAGGCAGGTCACAGGGACAGAGATACTTATCCTGAATTCATAAAACCTATTTTCTAGCCTTGTAGTTTTGTGGCTTTCAAAGAGAATGAGAAATGAAACATATAATAAACAAAATATTTGCAGACGTTCTGTCCAGTGAATGTGCACATTACAGTAGGCTGCGGGGTATAGAAATCTCATATTTTAGAAACCTCACAGCTTACTATTTCAGGCTGACTCCAAATTGCTGGGTAGGTAGAGGTGGCCGTGGAGGAGGAATCTTAACCACAGGTGCCAGTTTTCCCTTATGTTTCTGCCGAAGATTTTCATCATGTCTGCAAAATTCAAGAAATCATTGATTTTCTGTGCACCACCATTGACAAACTATATATATGAACAGCTATCAGTATTGCTCATAATGCTGATTTGCTGACAATTTCCAGGTCTTACAGGGCTTGGATTTAATTTAAGCAGTAGGGAAATTTTTTAGTGGTATTTGTGGTAGAATACTTAAGCATGACATACAAGAGCTCTTTTGCTTCAGCCAATGCAGTATAGTAATAAATGGGTCCAAAAACCAGGAACACGCTATAATTTAACAGCAAAATTCAAACCTATTTGCTACTCAAAATACAACTCCCCTTTCTTTGGCAACCATGCAATCCAATTTATAACCTTAGAGCTGTAAGGTATTTTTCCTTATTCCATATTTACACAAAAGGTGTGTAAAAACCCACCAGGCATCAATAACAGTCATAATCAAAGCTTCCAGTTACTTTCATTCAGCAGTGACATAAAATCACTTCCTGTCAGTACATCAAAGCATTTCCATGTAAAGTGCTGTGTCGAAAAGACTGTTATTGATATTAATACTGGCACTTGACAATTCCAGCCCTATGCATTTCTTTTTTTTTTTCCTCTCCCACCCCCTCTCCAATATTCCTCCCTAATACACATACACGCATGATATAAAAGTAATGGATCTGCTAACAACAGATATATCCATAAAGTTTAAAATCAATCAACACTTTGCTGACTGGGAATGCTCTTAGCAAAAGGAAGTCACTTAATCCATTACAATATGAAAGTGAAGAGATCAGAATTACATTTTTGACCATGAACATTATGTGATACTCTTAAGCAGTAATGACATACGGATTGGTTTTGTTAACACTCACACAGAAGCTGCAGTTACACTAAAAAAATGCTCCACAACTGAGACAGACATGTTCCAAATTGTTAGAAAACTATACAGTGTTCTCTTCTCTAAAATCCCAATGCACTTCAGCACATCTTTGATGGCGATGTAGCTTTCAGAATTAAATCCAACCAAGAACAAACAGGTAAATTAGACTTTTATTCATTGAAGAAACAGGATTAGATTCTGTTTGGAATACAGTGAACAGGATGCAACTCCACCTGAGAAAAGGTGAGACAATGCATTTTAAACTTGCCACATACCGGATGACTTCTTGAGGGATATTTAGCTGGTCATATTTGAGATGCTCTCTCAGGTCACTTAAATAGTTTAAGTAGATGATTTTTTTCCCAAACTTATGGCTAAAACAAAATAAAAAAAAAATCATCACAAAGAAGTATAAAAATCAGCATAGGAAGAACATTTACGAAGGGTTTAGTTTCTATTACAAAAATGTAAGTGCTGATGCAACTCAAAATTAGACTGTAATTGAAGCATCAGGAGACATAAGATGTATTTCATTTCATATGATCAAACATATACAGTGCATGCCTAAGAGTCTGATTTGAATAAAAATAACTGACTTCCATCTGAATGTTTTGTGATTTGCATAGATATGAAAAACACTACTTTAACAGCCACTGAAAAACAGCTTTCACACAGCATTAGAAAGATCTCTAAAGAACTGTTAACTTAGGAGAAAATGTTACACGGCCAACAGAACAACATGTTTGTGCTATTTAGGCATTCCTCCCTGCCAAAAGACAAAATAATGGGGCTGTAGACACAAACTATAAAGTAGTAAGTGACAGGCAAGATTTTCAAAGCATGGATAGTGTGTACCCTTGAAGTGTTGGGCCATCAGCTTTGCCTATTTTGAAAAGAGCTGGATAGCTTCTAGGGAACATCCTGAATAATAAGGTTTTTCTATGAATTTCACAAAACATTTCCAAATCTGAAGCACCAAGTTTCACCAGTTAGGTCTTGAGTTTCAGCCAAAATACACTACTTAAAGGCTGAGGCATTCAAACAAGACTCAGGACACATTTACATATGTGGTCTGAAATAATTTCATATTTTTCCACAACACAAAATCTCTGTCCTTTAATTAAGTGTCAAGCAAAATGACATGTGTTTATGATTAAAAGTATACTTTGCTGCAACTTACTTTGATCGTAAAATACAAGAAAAATTCTCTCCCATTAACGAATTTATCCCCAGATTGTCAAATACACATACACACACTCCCTCTAGTGGGAGATGGCACAAATACAAACCACTTCAGCATTTTCAAAGCTTTTAATTGAAATGAGCTAAATTTTGCCAGCAGGGAAGATAGCAATGGGACACTGACGGATATCAATCTGTGTGTGTACAACTTCAGAGCTCTTCAGTTTGTCTTTTAGCCAAAACAGCCTGTGATTTCAACGCCTCACCTAAGCCATGGGCTAGCACAGAATTCTCTGTAACTAATCAGACCTGGTAACAAAAGACATGTTACAGGGCACATAATTTGTAACTAAATCCTGGGCAATTAGGAATTATTCCTGGTTCTTAAAAGTGCCACATCACCACCACACACCTAAATGTATATTAATTTGATAGCAGATGGGTGGCTTCTGTTAGCTCACATACAGAAATATGCTCTTACAGTCTTCTTGCAGCTTGGAAAAATACATTTGACTTAACACTACCTTCTTGATCACCTCTTTTGGGAGTGGAAAGGAGATCAACTGATCTACCGTATTTACATTCTCATAAATACTTTCAAATAAAGCATGCTAAAATATTTATTACTTTTGATCTTCACTCTAATAATTCTGTTATTTGTCCAGTTCTTAGCAAACACATGTTCATGTAAAAGTACTTAGGCCATGTACTTACAGGTACCAAGTGTACTAACAGAGCTCTGAAGAATAAGTACATGTTTCTTGATAATAGAATTTATTTTACATCTGTGATTTTTAGTGGAAACACTATCTACAGTTGAGTCTGGGCTATAACTCAGCAAAGCTGGAAACAGAAAGTCTAGAGGATTTTTCTGCCTTCGTTTTGTGAAGTTTGGTTTAATACTGACATTTAAACAAAAGTATGATCTACTAAGATATGATTATTCTAAACTGGATTGAAAAGGTACTGTGAACAAATTTAAAATTGTACTATTCTAGTAAATTATCAATTTTAATAAGTTTTAGTATCAAATGAGAGTACAATTTAGGCAAATTGTACATAGGCACTTTCACATCTGAGTTTTAAAATTATATTCTTATGTTTTCCTTTACCTGACACACCCAAACTTGAGTTAACCTAAACCACAAATGTATGTGAGCATTTTTGCAATTAAACCATTTTAAGCAGTAAAGATAGGTTTTTTTCCTAGCTTCAGCTAATTCCTGCCTTCTGACTTATCGGCCTTTTCAGAATTTACTCATACTTTCAATTATTTTGCCAATGCCAGTGTACAAATATCTTTGTTTCTGTTGGCGACACATTTTAAAAACAGAGAGAGTTGAAAAATAAGGACTCAAATCAAGTATTCAGGTACACATTGGCAAAAGTTGAGCACAAACAAGAACAACCAATCCTGATGAAAGCAGGGTGTTAAGAAGATCAAGACGATGATGCATCTAAAATGACAAGCCCTGGTTTGAATTTTCTATGCTAGATATGAATGCTTAAAATTATCAGAATCACCCATTTTCACATCCAAATTTAAGGATTTAGTGGCTAGTGTATATCATACTCCTCCAAGATAAAAAATATTCATCTTATTTACACAGACATAGTAAGATCCAGGGAAAATTTTTTGGAACAGGTAAGTGTAAACTTCTCTATTGCAAGAATTAGCAGCCAACTATTGTTCTAAGTCAAATAGCACAGTTGTGGCTCCACTGAATGCATTAACACTCACAGACTAAAAACCATTGGTGCCCCAAAACCGCTTGCCTGGAGCTATTCCCAAGGAGCTCTTAGCTGCCTCTGAGAAAGAAGCTGATTTCACCTCAGTGTTGTAATGTACATCAAGAGTTTTTCTGGTTTTATTGCGTTTTTTTCTGCAAAGTTCTCCATACCCATCCTACAGCAAATCAGGAACAAAAAAACATCCATTCCTGAAGTACTATCAGCTACTGGACCTCCTGCTTCTGTCACATTTCTCTCACCATTGGTCTGTGTCCTGGATCTCTGGCTTTTATTTCACTTCCAGTTAAAATAAAGACCTATAGCCAGCCATCTTCTTTCAAGAACAGCATGTTCTGGAAGGATTTTTAGTTGCAATTACTTTTTTATTTTAACATGCTTCTTACCTGTTCTGATCTGTCTAGAAGTTAAACTCCCCCCTCCTAATTAATTAACTTTCTAGCAGTCAAAATTGAATCAATTGCAAGTTACTGCAATGAACATTTTTAGTTGGTTCATTATGACTTCTCCAGATAAGCTGTTTTCCTCCTGTAGCCCTTAGGACATTCATAGTATAATCTGCAAAATGTTAGAATTACGTTAAAAATGACAGAAGTTCAGGAACAAAAACTAAGAAAACCCACCTATCCTAGCACTTAGCATTATCTGCACATTGTTGCCAGTTCCTTGCAGATAACATCATGTTTTACCATGCAAAGAATGCACCAGTAAAATACATCTACCTTCACCATTATACCCTCCACCTCAAATTCTTATGGGCACTTCAGGGCTTATCCATGAACTTTGAATACACAAATAGTATAATTCCTATTCATCTCAGCACTTGAGATCAGACCGAAGGTTAACCATCTATTATCTGCTTTACCATACCACCTAGCAACTCCAGTCACAGACCCAGTTCTATTGTGCTAAGCGCTGTCAAAGAGGGCAAAAAAGTCATTCATGGTCCACAGAATAACTATGTTTTAAAGTGATATTTACTTTAACATATGAGTAAAATGACTATGAATTGAGACTCCCTGTTCTTAGAAAGAACTCTATTCCCACTATTCATACCCAAGCTTAAGCTCACCTCACTCATTAGTTCAACACAGTTTAAATGGCTATTGTGCTCTTACCTGACATATTTTACCTCAAGCGTTTTTAAATGCAACTTACTAGAGAACAAACCATCCTTAAACTAAATGGGAAAATGTGTTGAATAAACTGCCAAGTACCTTATAAGAGGTTTAAAGATATTCCACAGAATTTTTATGAAGTTGGTTGGATGTACAACATAAAGTGCTTTAAGGTTTTTCTTATACCTAGAAAAAGAAAATGAAATTGTTAAAAGACTTTGGAATATCATAGACAGTAGAACTGAATAGCTACCACTGAATGGGAGGTATTATTACAGGAACATTATACTGCAGTCTTTTCAAATACATTTAAAAGACCTAATTCAGAAGAAATTGAATGTAAAATGAAAAAAAAACCCAATTTTAAAAAATGGTCAGACTTGATGATACAATAGTAGGCCAAGATAACACTATTACGTTCCTAACCAATGTCTGCTGTCTTATAGGTTTAATAACAGGGGGCCAGAAGAGAAATTAGGCAACTTGAAAAAAAACATGTGAACATGTGAAGAGAACCAGGAGACCCAATTTTTTTATAAAAAAAATTCCGCGATATAAAAAATTGCTTTCCTTCCTCTCCCTTTATTTTCTGCTTACAGGAGTTTCGTATTGGACAAAATTTCTAAATTTTCACATGTAAAATTTACACCTAATCTTTCAGTTTTACCACTACTTTTGTCTGATTTTGCTAGTAATTATTAAAGGGGAAGCTAACTGCACACATACTGGATGGTCCCCTTTGTACAAAACAAACAAAAACCTTTCTCCATTTATAGCATTGCTTGATTCTAACGTGTTATATCATGATATACAAACAATAGATTCTAATAGGCTGAAACTGAAATGGAAACCAGGCTGCACAAAAAACCTCTGCTCTTATTCAACATTATTGCAAAATGAAATTGAGAAACACATAATGAAACATCCTGCTTTTATATACAAATTGTTACTTATCACTTTGCCAAGTTTCCCACCCAGTAGGGAGCACCCCTCCCAAGCATTCACCATTCATGGTTAGAAAATAAACGACCATCGAAAAAAATGATTGTGAACTAAGAAAAACCTTCTTTAGCAGGATATGGTAAGAGGCAAAAAAGGGAACAACTCAGCAATTACAACAGTTTTTCCTTCGGGGGTTTTAACTGGGTCCATACATCTTTGAATGAAAAAGACATTGTTTTCACAAAGCCACTATCACACAAGCAAACAACTACAATTGTGCAATTGGCACCACTCTGCATAAGAACCCAAAATCAACAATAAAAACTAACAAGCAAAACACCTGAGTTTCTTTACTGAAGTTTCCATTTTAAGTTTGTTTTGTACCTTGAAGCAATGGGCATAAGCCGTTTCTTCTGTGGAATTTTACATACTTGATAGTTTCCAAGATTACAATTAAATGCCCACGAGACTTTACTGAGCCTCTGCTGTAAACCTTCAAAGCAAGATATTGAACATTTGCTTTCATGATGCTAGCTAATTACTATCATCCCTAGTACTCTCCTTTGCTCTCTTTTTCCTTTGACCCCCAAACACAGACAGAAAGGTCTGAAAGGTGTTTGGATTTTTTTTTTCCCCTCTGGCTAGTACAGTAGAACATACATGTTCGACTGTGAATATTGCTTTGAGCTTCTCAGTGACAGTATGTTAATAAGTCCTAATTGTGAATAAAATGATGGGTGTATGGTTGCCTGGTTTTGCTTTCTGGATTAGGATGGGGGAATGGAGAAAATAGATTTCTGGCATAAACGAGAGTGACTTTGTGCACTTGAGAAGTACGCATGTCAGAAAGCAACAAAACTGGATAAAATATTCCCTCATACTGCTTCTTCCCATACAGCAACTGTAAATTTGGCTTGGGATTCTCCTAGAGGGAAAACAGTATGGTAGGGTACGCTTCCAACTCCATATAGTGCTTTATTTTCAGAAATTGTCAGTGCACAGCAAAACCCAGTGTCATAGTCCAAATCTCTCACCAAAGACAAAATATAAGAAATCTTTTACCTTTCTTCTCCCCTACCCAATCCCAGAAAAACCATATTCAGAAACCTACTAGCAAAACCAAAAAGCTTTCTCAGTCTGTTGCTGAGTGGAGAGCAGTATCTCATGAAAGCAGTTACAGGCTTCTGATAACAGCTTCCCACTGCAGCTCCAAGGGCTGCTACACACAACCTTGTCTTCTTGCTTAGGGGGTTTCAGAGTTTAAGGAGGTTATTGAGTGAGATTCAAAAGAGGCTGAGCTCTGGCACCAGACCACCAAAAGGTATTGTACACATCTCAACCTCAATTTTCAAAGCGGGGTGCACTGTGAAACACTCAGGAATTTATAGCCCAGTCTAGAAACACCCAATAATCTTACCCAGTAATCTTTTTCACAGCATCTTTTAACAGATTTGCTTCTTGTTCCAGCTCCAAAATTGAAAAAGTCAAACACGTATGTTGCATCCCCACAAAATGCACATATGCTCTCACTATCAAGAAAGATCTTCGTGTATATTTTTGCTTTCGGTCATGTTGCCCTCTTGAGACCAATTTACAAACAAGTAGATCAAGTAACAACTTGCAAACAAGACTAACTAACTTTAGCAGGAACTTCCCGCTCCGCTGGTAAGCATGTATTTTCAGAGAATAAACATCAGAACTTTAGTTTACACTGTTAAAATGCTATTTATCTAGGAGTTTTAGCCTCAACTGTATCCTAACCAACTAAACTAAAACACAAAGCCATCAGCTGCAGCCATTGTTACTCCAAAGGTCAGGCATATACAAGCCTAGCAGTCCCTTTGGGGCTTTACATATAAAAACCAACAAATGCTGCAAGGGTTGAGAGATGCAGACTGTTATCTTTCCTTTTTTGTATACAACCCAGCCTTGAGATAATCAAACACAACTGTGAGATAATCGAGTATGATGACTAATAGGTGTCACAGGTATCTTGTTACATAGTGCACAGAAAGGGCAATGGCTCTTGTTTTTTGTGGGAAAGTAACAGAAGATTGGCGAGGAGGACTGTAAATACGCTCAAGGGGTTTAATTCCTGGATGGGAGGAACAGGACACCTGATTCAAAGCATTAGTGTAGAGATACGTTTATTCCTTTCTCTATATATGTTTATTGCATGCCTCTGTAAGTTAGTCTGTACTACACCCTGCAAGCCTAAATGAACCTCTCCACTTTTGTCAATCCTGGGAGAAGA
>JAOXJK010000001.1:81111118-81123596 GCA_025774025.1 Xenus cinereus
TTTTTAAAAAAAAAAAAAAAAAAAAAAAAAAAGACATGAGAGTATTTTGACCTATTTCAAATAGAATTTCCACTCATATGATGACATTAAATAGACAGAAAAGAAAATGGAAAGAATAAAGTGTTAAGGCTCTAAAGATACGCTGAATGTGTTCTCCCACAGAGCAAAAGCAATTAATTCCCTATTACATGTGCCTTAAAGGATTATATATTCATAAACTGACAACTCAGAAAGGACTATCCCATCAAGATGCCAAACCAATCAACTATGACAGAAGCTCACATTTAAATCCCCCCTTACTCAAAAAGAGGTATGACACTCCACCAGTGGAACTGAAAAAGGGAGACTATAAACCTTTCTGATTCCAGACAACAAGCAGCTCTACTTCCGTTTTTCCAATGTGATGATGTCTTTCAGCTTAATACTTTTCGCATCTCACCCCATTTTCTCCAATTTTTCCAACATTAAAAAAAAAATAAAAGAACAAGGAGATGAAGAAGGTTTGACAAAGAAGGAGCTATTTTCTTGTGTGATGTTGCTTCTAGGACAAGATCAAGGCCGGTTTTGCCCTGCAGTCACAGCTCGGTGTGATTCATGTCATCATGCCTAAATTAGGGTTAAACTTACTAGCTCGGATGCTTCCAGGGATGCAGCTGTGGCAGCAGTAAATTAAACATGGATCACTAAAGACACTGAAATAAACCCAGGTCAAACTGTACACTCTCCAGGAGTGAGTAAGCTTCTTTAGAGGTAACTTGGAGGTACATGTGTACACATAACTTGTGCAACCACGTTCATATCCCAAGTTGTTCATGGATATTAGGAAACTTACCAAACACTGTTGGTAAAGTTTATTTGAAACTTTTTTTTTTTTTAACTCTCCTGTGTGATGCAATAAATGGAATATTGTCATTTAATTTGTTTTCGGTGTTTCCAATTAGATTCCAAATGATTTCAAATATGGCAGCTAAAAAGAAAACAAGAACATTTGGGTTAATGCTGACAAATAATGGAATTTAATTGTGATTTAACGGGGAGATTTACATTAGTTATTAGGAAGATATTCTTTACCCTGAGAGTGGTGAGACACTGGAACAGGTTGCCCTGGAAAGTTGTGGATGCCCCATCCCTGGAAGTGTTCAAGGCCAGGCTGGATGGGGCTTTGAGCAACCTGGTCTGGTGGGAGGTGTCCCTGCCCATGGCAGGGGGGGCGGAACTCGATGATCTTTAAGGTCCCTTCCAACCCAAACCATTCAATCATAGCAGGCAACAAGCTGCTACTGCTGCATACTGAGAGGCTGCAGGTAGGGAGGAGATGCGGTACAGTCCTGCTTGCTGCTCTACGTTCACCCAGCACCAAGGGATGAAGGCAGGAGAGCCTATATCCTACAGCTGCGCTTCTCTGTTACATCTGACAGCAGATTGCATCTTTTGGAGAACGTATAGGGCCCTAAAGTCAGGCCAGTACTCTGTGATAGAGATGTGTAGATGTGTGGTGTAAACACCCAACTGTACCATATTGACCAGAACTGAAAAGGGATGCATGTAAGCAAAAAAAAAAAGCCCAAACAACCAAGAACAAAACCACAACCACCAAATAAAAACCAAGAGATGGATGGACGAAACCATTCTTACAATAAAAGGGTTCTCCTGATTACTGCAATGACTTTTCCTTCCACCCTGAGAGCCAGCACAGATTCACCCTACAGCCTGCTCTCCCGTACTGTGCAAGGATGTGAGCTGCACAGTGAGGCTTTGCAGGCAGCAAGCCAAGCTGCATGGCTGCATCTCCGCTTTTGCACAGAACCAAGATACCCTTTCCAAAACAAAAATACTGTGAAGCCTGGAAAAGTAAATATTCTTGTGTTACTTCCACACGTTGATATTGATGAGAAGTATTCCTGAACCCTGGAATTCAAGACAATTTAAACAGCTTTAATTTTACTAAACTTTCCATTTGTGCTCTAATCCCAAATTAAATTTACTGCTATAAGTTCCATTGATTTTGGTGCAGTAAAGATAAATATACACAAATTCCTAGAACTGGCCACATTTATCTGCAGTGTCAAAACATTTTCAACCAAACTTTCCACAATAAATTCATTTTCAAAGAAAAAAAAAAACACAACAAATTTAAAAAATAATATTAAAGAATTCGAAGGATGGTGATACACAGGTTGGTAAATTAATATTTACAATTAGAAAATTATTCTTTTGGAAAGTTCAGTGCAAGTTTATAAAAGGTTATCCAACTAAGTATGGATATTTCAATCAACTTTAAAAGCATAATCACTATTCCTAATTGCATCCATATCAATTGATTTCCATATCACTTAACACACAAAAATGTCATGCTAAGCTTTAAAGCACAATATTAGAAATATTCCTGCATTTGTTCAGCATTTACCTTGTGCATAAATTTTAACACGGTTTGTGCTCTTACCTGTTAAGTTGACACCTCTGTTCTTCCAGAATAAACAAAAACAGTAAAGAATTTATAACGGTTAAAACTACCCATCTCCATATGAAGTAACTCTGTGCTATAGCGTCATGACTCTGTCACAGAAATAATGTAAGAACTTTTCTGGTTTTAAGGCTAAGATGAAAAATATTATGTTAAAATGAAAGAGTAAAAATTAAATGCATATGACCTTAAAAAGAATCCAAAGACTTTATCCTTTCTATATCACATTAGCTTGGGAGATTTTGAGCTTCTTTTCATATAATGATCACAGAAGGAGCACACACAAAGGTTAATTCCTGTGATGGATTGAGACAAAGCCTTGAAAATCGGAAAGAAAGGAAGACAGTCTCCCTGTCATGAGTGTCTGCTCTATCACACCAAGTTACACACTGATCAAACAGCACTGATTTCTCAGAAAGCAATTTTCTACTAGGCTCATCCATTCAGTGCTTGGAAAACAGGAGAACAGCGTTTACTTGGTTATTGCATATATTGTCCAAAACTTCTGAAGAAGCCCAAGGTCATGCAGCTGGTTTGTTTTTTCTTTTTTCTAGTATTTACTCCTGGATAAATACTAAAGTGTTATTCTTTAATTACCCAATCCCCCAAACAACTGAATTGCTTTGTTTCTTTGGAGTTTTGAAGCCACATGGAAATGTGGCTTTACTCTTCCAACACCTGGGTCACTCGGAGCACATCTGCATCGTAAGCCTGGGCCATGAAAAAAATAACTCTCCACGGCAGAGCCTAGCGCCAAGCAGAAATCCTGGCTGGTGTCTCAATGTAGCAGAGCAATTACTGTGGACAGCATGCTATGGGTAGTTGGTACTTCTATGGGTAGTTGGTAGTTGGTACTTCTATGGGTAGTTGGTACTTCTATGTTTCTCATCCCCACAGCGCAGAACATCTGTACAGAGCCTGCACCCGAGCCCTGCTGCCGTACTCCCAGGTACTACTTGCTCTTAGGTCTAGGGACTCTGGTTGTGATGCCAATTTTTGCTGGCAACTCGCCCCTGGCTTTTTGTGCTCATGCTTTTTCAACACTCCCACTTCAAGATGGGATGGGATAATCCTGTCTTCTGTTCAGCCAAATGCCAACTCTCTGGTAAACCTGGCACTAGCTGGGAATGTGAGGAAGGAAGAGTCCTGATACTTGCCGTTCCCTCTGTGACTGTGTTTTCAGTCATACTTGCTCTGTGCCCATTCAAGTGGCTCTTCACTCCTCCCTTGATTTACCTACCCTCACTTTGTTTTTCTGTTTTCCCATCCACCAAGTTCTTCCGTTCTCCTTCTTTCTGTCTAGCCTTCCCCTTTGTTCATCTCTGTCTTCCCTTCTACCACAACTCTTTTCTTCCCAGCTTCTCCCTAGTTCCTTCATCTTGACTTAGTTCCTCTGTGCCTAATTTTTCACCTGCAACCACAACCAAATCTGCTGGTTAACACAACCCTCTGCTTTGCTGATGTCCAATTCTCCTGCCTGAAGTTCTTTCTCTTCTCACCTCTCCCACCCCTGGCACAATTACATTTCGAGCTCTCAGGCTGCACATGAATAAATGAACCTCCAAGGCTGCGGACCCCCCAGAAACAAAGGGGATAAAAAGCTCTTAACAGCAGAAAAGGTGTTTCTTTAAGTCCACTACATTTCTTGCTGCTACTCTGGTATTTGTTAGAACAGAATTCTGGCTGAAATCTGCAGACAGTTCTTCTCTTCTTGGTACAACTTCTTAAATGATTAAGGCTTAAGAATTCACTTTGCTATAATTTTTCTTCTTAAACTGTTAGTGATGAAACCTGACTGAATGAGTAAATGTGTTTGTTTGTATTCCCTTAGTACTTACAATTATAGCAGCAACCAGACTGTAATTTTCTAAGCAATGGTTTTAATTTGTGATACAGAGTTTGGTGAAGCTTGATGGCTCAATAACCTGGTACGCAAACAATTTTCACCACTGAGTTACTAGTATGAATTCAGTGTGAATACAAAGCAAACCCTATGTTCACCACATGGACATATAGCAGCAAAGACAGGAGAGATCAGTAACTTAAGAGAAAGAGTAGGCATTTTTATCAAAAATTATATGGGTAATTTTGAAGCATCCTCTTAATCCCCGTTGGTTCAAACCTTGTTCAGAACAAAAATTTATTAACATTGGAGGGGAGGAGGTGCCTATGTGCTACTTGTTCTAATGACAAATCAGACTTCAATTTCTGATGCCATCAACTGGGTAATTTTTAACCAGCACTGCACTCATTTAAAGCAAACATCCACTGTATATAAAATAGATAAAGCAACATTTGCTACACTGTTCAAGGAAGTGAATTCTTATCAGGGAGGATAGTAAACACCATGTAGTACACTCCTGAAATAAGAAGTTTAGTTTCTAGAATTATTTTTCCTCTCAGAGAGAGCCTTGGGGGAGAACAGTGTATTCACTAGCTTTTTCACACGTACCCACATTTGTATAGAAGAAAATTTAGAACATAATTACCTAAAATAGTAAAGATGCTGGAGTGGGAAAGAGATACAGAAGTACAGGGTTACTGCCTAGTGCAGCACAAGCACACCCTTCCTGCAGCAGGGGCTGCGTTGCGATTTGGGACGTCCTTTACAGGCTATCCTGGGCCACGAACAAGCCCTGTGGAATATATAAATCCAACTCTGTCCCCTACTGTCTTTCCTCTGAGAGCTGACTCTGGACCGCAAGCTGCCATGCAGACCTCACTCACGTAACAAAACATTTTCCCACAGTTACATACTATGTCCAATCTCAAAGTATACTGCAACTTGCCTGCCTCAGTAACGCTTGTGATCACCTCTGTTGCAGGACTGGAGCGGGTAGGTAAACAAAACAGGTTATACTTTGAACATACAGACTGCCCATCACTCGTTTTCCTCCTCTGCTGGGAAACCAGTAACATATTGTCATTTCAATGAGCATGAAATATGTACGCACAGTTTCTTTTCCCCCCAGCCCTACCATACCTTTTCTGCTGGAAGGAGTCAAAAATCTATTTATTGGAAGAAGTAAGCATGTCAGACTGAAATAAAAATTATTTCCATACTACATATAAATATCTGCATGTATCAACAATTCCCACTTCTGAAAGCACTAAAGTAATGGGATTATTTCTACCCATTACTAGCAAAGAGGTTTTGGAAACACTCTTTTGTTGTCTGAAACAGTGCAGCTATTTTCTTATCACATCCACTCGTTCATCTGGCAGAGTGCAAGCACATGGGAAAAAAGAGTGCCTAATGTATAACCAATTAACAGAAAGCCATGTATGCTTGCTGTATCATTAGGGCAAAATTATCTGAACATGGATAAGTGGCTGCAATATGACACACTACACCACCATTTTTTTGATTCAGCGTAAATGTTTATCGACTAAACAAAGATTACTATAATGTAATCATAATAAACATTAATGATCAGTCATCTATGGAACTTGTTCTCTAAATTAATATACTGTAATACACACTAATGTGGTAGAATTACATTTGGCTCAGCTCATGTTTAACTAGCGCTTCCATCTCAAGGGATTACACACTTCCAATTGCAGACAAGTATATTTTTAAGACTGCATTTTTTAATTAAATTAATCTGACAAGTTACTGGACAAAGAGTTGGTGTATTATGATAAAACGGGTTTTTTAATTGCATAATTATTCACTGGGGATTCCCCTGGCTGGAATAAATTAGGGCTTTTTAAATAAATTAATTTCTTCTTATATTTATGCAACACAGGCCAATGTTTCCAGTTCTTGTCATGATGCAGCAATACCCGCGCTTACCATCACCCTTCCCACCTCCGAGCTGCACCAAAATGAAATACTACTGTAAAGCATAGGAGGTGAGTTCCAAAAGCCATTTTATATGGTGAACATACAGCCCATATTTAGTTATTAATCTCAATTCAAAATCAAGTAAAATGATGATAACAGCACCTATCATTCCTCTGTTTCTTCATTTGCACTGGATTGTTTCTTAATCAGTGCACTTAAAACCCTCCTAGTTAGGTTTGCCTGAAACAATTATTTCTCCATTAATACACAAGTATTAAGATTAAACATTTTCCACCCATCCAATTCCACACAACTCAATGTGCAAGGCAGGAAATTTAGTATTGTGAAGCCTGGTCATGTTTTACCACAGGAGTTCAATGCACAATGTCCGTGAAGCTACTAAAGCAGCCTGGTAAGTGTTTCAGATGAGAACTCAGTCATTGATCCGCTTGTATCAAGAGGCTTAGGAGGGCCCAAAAGAGTTCACATGTTCAATACTATCAATATTATTGAGCAGCAACAACAGCCACTTCAAATCTAACCTTGAGCCCAACTTCTTTCCATATTCAGTCCACCTCCAATTTCCCATCACATCCTATCCTCAGAATCTTAATTTTTAAAATCTCATCCTATGCTAGATTTCTATAGACACTCTGGAGTTACAGCTGAACAAAACCTGAAAAACGATTTTACATTTCAAGAGCTTGAACTGTTTTCTTGGTGTTAGAATTGTAAAGACAATGCTAAAACGTTTCTTGCTCATCTGGCCACCAAAACTAAAACTCACTAGCAACTCATGCTTTATTTTGCTGGCTTTTGTGAGCAAAACTTTGTGATAGGTAATGTTTGTGGAAGAGCACAAAGAATTCTTGTATGTGCAAAACTGCAGAATAAAATAGTAAATTTGTCAGCCAAAACTATGGAGTAATGGGAACTAGAGGAAGAAAAAGAAATAGAAAAGGAGGGAGGAAAAGGCAGATCTTCCCATACTAAATCGTAAAGTCTGGGAAAAAAAAACAAAACAAAAGAAAACACCCAACCCTTACTTTAGACTTAAAATTTGAAATATGGCTAAAAAGCTTCCCATCTATTTTCCTTTGTGTTCACTATGCCTGTGTCTTTTAGAGGTCTAATTCTCTTACCTGGTATGGCATACAGAAGACTAGCTGAAATCTGCATGAGAAGCGTCTCCTGTCATGGTTCAGTGATACATTAAGTTTGACTTTCAAGTTCCCTGTACCGGATCAGAAAAACTTAGGTCATATGAAAGAAAGAAATGACACCATAAACAAACTCTATGAATTCAAATTTGTTCAAGTTAACAAATTCAAATTTTGGCAGGTTAACTTTCTTATCAGAAAGATTTATATGGCATCAAGTATCTCCTGCCCTTCTGAAGCTGACAGAAACAAGGATTCATGTTTTTTGCTGCCTCGATGTACTTTGACTAAATTGACAGAAATGGCATTGTGCATCCCTGCATGATCTAGATCAATTTTTTACTGCTGGCTGATCTGTTTGCATGTATATTTGGTAATAATGATTGTGGAACCATCGTCCCATTATAAAGGCTTTGACCCTGAAGACATCATCAGCTTATCCAAAGGTATCTGTCTATATTCACGCACGTTACAGAGAAGTTCTTGGGTAAGAGATTGTAGAAAAAGAAATGAAGTGATAGCAGTAGCATGGTGGCTGAAATGATGACTTACCATTATTAACTGGATTCTGCTATCACACCTTTTCCATACTTTAAAAAAGTCAACTTCAAAAGAAATCTTGCCAATTCCCTACTGTCATGTAAAACTACTTGCTGTCATTGCACCTGGTTTATTACCTTTCCTTCTTTAACTGCACCCCCAAACAGGCACAAATTATCATCCTAGGAAGGAATCAAAATTTCTAACATCTGGAAAATAATAAATCCTATTTCCCACATAAGAAATCTAACACTGGTAACATATTGCAGGAACGACACATATTAGCCCATTAATCTCCATGAAACACAACTAGAAGGCTCTTCAGAGGTACTTAACAACACTGGAATTCAGATCTTTTTGAACTTTCAAAAACATACATATGCTAATCACTACACAAATCTAAAGATACGAGTGCATCAGTTGTATACACACTTACTTAATCCTATACTAACATCTAACAAGACCATATTGTTTATTCATTATTCTTCTCTGTCAGCACATCACAAAAATGGAAAACATACAGAAATTTTATATTACTTACATGTGGAAGTAGGCTTTTGTGTCGCTAGAGTCTATGATGTTGTTACAGGCTAAAGTACTACTATAGCAACAGAAACGAAATGAAGGTCTGAATTTAGCAATGCATAAAAGGAAACATAATGGTTTTTATTAAATCAAAGAATGCAGTAGGGTTGAAAACCAATCGGTAGATTTTCAGGCACTCAAGCCCTTCAGGTGACCTGAAAGAGAAGCTTGTGCACCCAGCAACTTAACATATTATGCACCTTCTAACCATATTCCCTTTGATATGTTTAATAAATATTTAATAAGCAGTATATAAACATAAGAGCTTAGAGTTTGAAAAAAACAAAAAGCAAGGGGACAAGGACACCCTAAGTCACCTGTGGAAAACAGGAAGGCTGATAAATGCAATGATCAGAAGTAAATAAGGTTGTCAGGTGAGGCTCTTCTTCTCTTAAATGGCATAATTTGCAACTTAACCTTTTAAATAAATCCATAGTTTTTCTTGAACAACATTCATACCCTTTCCAAGGATGTGGACGTGCAGCTTACCTCACCAGAAATGCTATGGAACACACTTGCTTTACCAACTTGGTTGGCAAGAAAAACATTATTTCTTTAAACTGATTAATATATGTGCCGCCTTGTCTTAGCTGTTGGCCATAATCAATTAATGCCATTATGAAACACCTGGAATGAGCATTACTAAATTAGCTTTTTTGTTTGTTTTTGGTTTTGTTTTTTTTGAGAAGCAGCTTAGATGTCACACCCTGGGAAGAATTCAGTGTCAGGATGAAGAAGCCTTCCATTCTCTCAGAGGGTCAATTACAATTATACAGCACCCACATAAAAACAAACAATAAAAACCAAACCAAATCAAAAAAACAACCTTGCACACTGCTTACCAGATCAGTTTTCAGGAACAGTGACACACTCAAGCATAAACTTTGAGAATCTCATCAATGCAACAAAGCACTTGGTAGCATATCCTGCCTCCTTCCAAACATGGATTTTTACCCTTTTCTTCACTTCTCTTTTGTATTAAGAACGCACATCTGTAAGCCACTTGCCATGCCTCAGTGTAAAATGAATATACATTGAGGAAAGCACTTGGGACAGCCATAAAACACTAGCTCACATATACGTTCAACAGAAGTCCAGCTAAAATGAGTTATGTGTTCAAGGTTTTCATGAATCAATGCCTTGAAGTGTTAGCTGCTTGATTAATCACGAAGCAGTTCTGCTGCTCTTCACCTAATCAGATCTCGCCACTCTTAGCTCACGTTGAGATATATTTGCCTTCAACATACTTTCATAGGTACCAGGATTACAACAAAATTTGATTCCACTTCCCCCAACTACAGATGCTAAAACCAAAAGCACCTACTTGCACCCCATCCTGCACCCACCTGGTAGATACTCCGTGAAAATAAATGGGCCTCCCCAAGGGGATACACACTATTTGGTGTCAGTAATGGTATCGCAGCAGAGCTCTTTATGAGCTTCTGTTGAAAAGTGTCACTCTAGAGTGAAGTATTTGTTCTTTTCCACTCAGTTTTTGGTATAGGACTTTTACTGATTTCTCTCTTTCTTTTTTCATCGATTCAGTCAGGCTTCTGCAGGCTTTCAGGAGGCTTCTTAAACTTTAGTGCAAATTTTTCTCATCATCTGACTTTAAAATCTTTAGAAGAAAATGGTTTAAGTTATCCCAAGGGCAGATAAGGATTATTTGGCTCTAGAGCCAAGTGACATTCACACTTCCTGTCTGCTGGGAAAGAAAGAGAGAAGAAATGAAGAAGAAACTGAAAGGTGAACTTACAATAATCCCATTTATAAAAATTGGAACCTGCTAGGTTTATGGTTGGAACAAGAAGCTATTTTAACCTTTCAAAGGCATCTTATAATTAAAATGACATTTCTATCCAAAAACTTTTACCTACTGTTGGCACAAAAAGATAACTACAAAAAATTAAGGATAAATTTTCCCTGGTTTACAATTCCTTTCTTTTAGTTGGCACTTTTAATAGTTCCCAGTTGGTACCATTCTATACTTGGGTATGCTCACAGATTTTTCAGTAAACAACCAGTTTCTTTGTGTAGATCGTTTGCAAAAAGGGAAGAGAAGCCTTTTTTAAGTTATAAAAAAAATAAGGGATGAGAAAAGTTACCAGGTTGTCAGAGGAAATAAGAAATGTGATATGTGACTCTAATCAGAACTGATTACTTAAAAATTACTAGCTTTCAGGTTCATATCACTGTTGTTCTTCCTTCTATTTTAAATACAGCAAAACATTAGATATTTATACCTGAGATGTCATCAGGTTACAGTAAACAATCAATGAGGCCACCACACCCAGAAAAAAACTTAAGACTCATAAAAAGACCTGTAATATCACTTGCACTTTTATAACACCAATATGCAGTATTACAAGCTCTGCTTGCAAAAACAGCTGTTGAATCAAGTGGGTTTTTTTTTCCCTTTTTGTTTTTCCTGTAGTATTTTCCTTTGCAAGTCCGAGTAACATATCTTTTATCCTGACTTGTAGGCTTCTGACTGCAAAGATAAGTTTACAACTGGGAGTTTGTCAAGTCTGCTTAATCATTCTGTCAAGCAAAACAGTATGTCTAGTAAGTCCAGATGCAGAGATAAACAAAGCTGCAAACATAACCACAACTCACTCTGTTACCTGAATGCTCTTGCAAAAGAATTGTCCTACCATTAGGCAAGATCAAAAACCCATTGCCAAATAAAAAAGACCCGGTGGGTATACTGAATATACCAGAGCAGGGAAGATGATACTAAGCTTTGAAACTCTGGTTATTTCTGGCTTCTGAGTTTAACGTGCATACAGGTTAAGTGTCATTCTTGCACACACAGAGTGAGATTCTGTGCCCAAGGAAATCACCACCATAACTCACAGTGACCTCGACCGAGTTGGAATAGGATCTCATTCCTATATTTTCAGGTATTTTCCTCCCAAGCATATGATCTCTGCTTATACTAAAAACTCTCTCCTGAAGAATTCAAGAATTATCCACCTTCTGTGGCAGAGTCACCCACACAACACCCAGCTTCAGCATGGGACTCCCTAGCATCCCAACATAAACACAATCCACAATCTTAGCTAACGTTCAACAGCTAGGTTGAAGCTGCCAGGTCTCAACTTCTAAAACACAGGGTGCAAACCCTGTAACCCTAAACCAATAGAACATTTTTCAGAAAAGTGACCTTTTCATTCCTATTTCATCCAATAGGTGAGCAATGCAATGCTTACTTTCTATCTATGCAAAAGAGCTCAGTTCTATCAAACTGAGATTTAAAGCTAAAGCTACCATGGTTTCCACGCTACCACTTCTTGAAGCTAAATATACATGAGCTGCTAGGAGCATCAGTATTCTCTGAAGCTACAGAGATCAGCCCTTAGTGCACAGGCTTTTTTCAATGCCAGACTTGTAGGGAAGATGCCAAACTTTTTAATTTCAGCCTCAAACTCAAGCTTCAAGCAAGCAGCTTCTCAAGCTTGGAACAGCTTCCAAAAGCAGAAGCTGCCATGACACTGCAGGCTTTCATTAGTAACATTTACCAGAGAAAAGGGAAGAGTGTTATTTAGAGAAAAAAAAGCCCATAAAACTGTTGACTTTTAAAATTGTTTCCACTTATTTAAATATTTCATATGTATAAACACATGGAAGATTAAGTATATTCTGCCTCACATTAAAATACTGAAAGATAATAGTAAAGAAGGATGTGGAAGATCTGTGAACAGAAACACCCTAGTCTTTCCAATTTCTTGTACAGCAGGTTATGCATTCTTCCCTAATAATTCAATGCCTTCTTAAAAATAAAAATGGACGGACTCACTAGCTTTATGTTCTGAATCTTCGCTAGCTCTTCTTAGTTATGTGACAAAAGATACCATGAAGCATTTTGGAATGGGCTGCCCAGGGAAGTGGTTGAGGCACCATCCCTGGAGGTATTCAAGAGAGGAGTTGACATGGTGCTTG
>JAOXJK010000001.1:81130626-81161144 GCA_025774025.1 Xenus cinereus
GAGGCAGCGAGCCGTACTGCGGCCGCCCTCGCTTCAGACCCGGCGCAGGCCGGTACTGGGCCCCGCTGGCCGAAATGGGGGGAAGGGGTTCCGCGGCGGGGGGACGAAGCGGAGCTCTCGCCGTTGGCCCCGGGCTGGCGGTTTCGTTTCCCGCGGGCGCTGGGAGGAGGAGGGAGCCGGGAGCGGGGTGTGGGGCAGGGGCGGCCCGGCCCGGCCCGGGCCCGGAGGCCGGGGCCCACCCCGCCGGCCCTGCTGGGTGGTCGCAGCGGGAAACTAAACCAGAGGCAAGAACAAGATGGGGAAATTAATGTCTTTTTAATGCCTTCTTATTGCTTGGTGGGGTAAATTAGCGTCAAGTTTTCAAGCATCGCCATCTGACTACAAGTGTGAGACACCACTAGCTCCTCTAGGTCTACCCAGGTATCCCCATGGAGTTTGGAGAGGTCCAGAGTACCATCAGCATCGTGACAAAAGGCTGCAGGTTGATCTTTTGTCCCACAGTTTCCCCAGGATCATGCCAGTTTTCTTTACACGTCCTCAAACTCACGCTAGGAAATTGTCGTTGCCAGGAGAAAAGTGGGAAGTAGGCTGAGATAAAAACACAATTGGAGGCACACGGACACCACCTCACTGAGTCACAAACTGCCGGATGCTTCCACTGTTCTAGGAAAATTCTGCCAGACTCGCCTTCCCCAGCTTCTGTTGGCGGCTGCTGTCAGAAAGGAGGGCTATGGGACGTGGGGTGTGGCCTGGTGTGGCAGCCCTTACAGCTCTGGCTGCGTGGCACACCCCTCTCGCTGCCTCTTCCAGACAGAAATAAGCTCACTGTGGACTCACTCCTGCTTCTGAGTGATTAATTCGTGCAATATCTTTTCTTTCTTCTGTCCATCTGGAGAAGCCTCCTCTTCACCCCACTTTAGTGGAATTAATAGGAATTTCTGCTAAGTGCACAACTTTGTATTCCTGCTATTAAATTGCATGTCATTTCTCTTTCTCCTGTCCGCAAACTCATCCAGCTCTTTCCATAGAGTATTCCAGTCCTTTTCTGTTGTAACAGCAGGTCTTGGGTTTCTGTCATCAGCAAATTTCATTAGCACACTCATGTTTTTTGTGCCAAGGTCACTAATAAAATTTTAACTAAGATTAGTTCTGAGATCATTCCCTGTGGAACTGCATTAGTAACCTCCTTCCATATAGAGTTTCCTTTTCAGCACACACTATTGTCCTTCCTTTTCATTTCTTGCATTCATTTGCATCTCTCCATCTTAATTAATATTTTCTCACATGGCATCCTCTCAAATGTTTTATTGAAGTCCGGATAGATTTGATCTACTGTATTTGCATTGTTTGAGAAAATGATTTATCAGACAAAGATACTGGCTTAGTCTGGTACATTCTATCTTCAGTGAAGTCCTGCTGCATTTTAACTAGTTTTTCATATACCTCCACATCTTTAATTAGTTTTTCCTTCAGCATTTGTTCTAAAGCTTTGTGTACTAATGAGGTCAGATAAAAGAGCCTGTAGTTGCTTGGATCTGTCCATTTTCTCACCATGTCCCACACAGAAGTCTCTAGACTTTTCAAATGTCTTTTCTGGGATGCTGTGGCCATAGGTTTGACCTGAAATTAAGGCACAGCATGCCTGTGATTGATTTTAAACTAACTCCTTAGGCTGAAAAAGCCAAATGTTATATTTTTTTACTTCAAAGCCTGCCTCACAGGTTTTTCTACAAAACCACATGTTCAGATTGTCTAGTTCCCAGATTTCCTTACAGTCATGCCTTTGAGATTTTATGTACACCCCTGAACTCTCTGGTATTGCTGTGTATATACTATACCTCTTTTCCATTTCAAATGCATTTCTTTATATTTGTAATTTTATTGTATTAACATTTTGTCTGCAACCCAGAAAAGAACACTGCTTCTACTCTTTATGAAGATGTCCAGTCAATGGATTTAGAAGAAATCTTATTATTTCAAAACAAAATCAATTTGCTCATCTCCAGTTGCAGCCAACGGCCACCTCAAAATAAGATGTAAAAGCAAAGCTCATGGGTAAATGAAGTATTAAGTTTGTCCTACAGAACCCAGAGAGAGCTTTTTCTCTAATTTTACTTTGGTCTTAAAAGACATTGCGTTCCATGGACTTTGCCACTTTCTTAATTGATACGAGACTCCAGGCCACTTTCTTTCAGATGGTGAAGACCATGATGAGGTCCTTGCTGAGAGTGACATTTAATTCCTCAGAGCAGCAGCACAAATGGGAGGGGAGGCAGACAAGTCCAGATTTTTGGCTGGACCTCCATATTTCCATACCCTTCAACCGACATGAAACTCTCCCCTGTTGTACCCTCCACGTCTTTTTGCATGTCTGAATAAACAGGTTGGTTAGAGAACAGCTTTACACGGACCCCAGCCTATAGCACTAAGCTCAGTTTATAGAAGGAGGCTGTCTAGGAATTTTGAAGAGAAGAGCTTCCAGTCATGGAGACCTGAGCAGCAAAATTTAAATCAGAGCAGTGATGACTGTAAGGATTGTAGGGTGGTTGCTGGAAGACTTCAGTGCTAACTCAACTGTTCATCACCTCCTGTTGGCAGAGTGCCTGTGCAAGGTGTATATGACTTGTGTTATTTTAACCACGATCGTAGATGATCAATATTCTGTAGGTAGGATCAAAAGCTAAGCGTAGACTAGACTTTGGTCACAGAAAACAAGTTTTACTGATAAAACAGTGGAGTAACATCAGGCTGCAGATTTTCACTTGTTAAAAGATCACTTCTATTTTCCCTCAAGGTGCAATAGGTTTGCATGATGTCTCTTTAAGATAAGACCCAGCACTGAGGTCAGCACTAAGGCTGACCTTACGCAAACTGGAAGAAAAATCAACAGAAACAGCAAGGTTATGTTTTCGAGTAAGGCTGTGACATCTCACCTGTTTAAGCTTATTAAGTCATGCAACCTTTTTTTTTTTTTTGTCCTTTTCAAAGTAAGAGGGTACTATATAGGAGAGTGGACCAAATTTGACTCTACCATGTGTATATATTCTAGCCTTTCCTTTCATATGAACAAGAACCAAATGCTATTTGGTTCTCTGTTTGGTATGCTATTTGTCATCTCTAAATCTGAATTATGTTCACTTAAGGAACATAATTCACTATTGTTAAAATTTCCTTTAGAGAAAGTTGCAAAATAGATCCTTCTAACGCAAAATGACTTAATATGAGGCATCGTCTCCTGTAATATTAGTTATTTATGATGTATAAAGTATCAGTTACCACGAGGAATTCAACATAAATACATAGATGCAGTAGAACCTCCAGTATTCTTTCAGTGTGACTGTAATTTCTAAAATGGTAGTGCAGTACGACTGTATGGATAATAAAGCAAAAACATCATTTAAAAGGCAAGAAGAAATTCCTGTTATACCACTTAGCGTATAAAAATACTACACGTCAGTAAAAAATAATTGCTTGTTTTCTGGTTTTGTTTCTTTAATACTTCCCCCATTCATACAACTTGTCAGAGCCTTTCACTGCTACAAAATAGAATTGGATGCCAAAGGAAAGCTGTGAAGTGAAAGCAAGATTTAAGGGACTGAAGAGTTGTTTGAATTTTGTTTTTTCTCTCCATTTGCTTTCACACATGTTTATGAACTCACAGTTGGATTTCCTCAAACAGGAAATTCCACAGTAATTATCATTAGTGAGCTATGGTAATAGCAGCCCCATGAATCCACAGGCTCTTTTCAAAGTCATTCCCTTTTAAAGGAAATAAATGCTAATATGGGCCAACTCCTCATTTACTGGGTTAGCGTCACTGAATTTAGCAACAAAACAATTTACTTTGGCAAATCATCCATACACTCATTTCAAACAAGCTTATTATGAGGCATAGAGTAACTGCAAGAGGACGTTTTATGACCCAGAAGTACTACTGAAGCACTGCTGAACAAACACATTTGTTGCTTTTGTAGATAATGTAAACAAAAAGCAAAGTGAAACTGGCTGGGAATTCCTGGAGGGCAGAGATAAGTAAGGATCAATGGAGAAAGATTACAGATATGGATTTTTCTGTGAAACACCACAGACTTCAGAAAGAAGCACATTGGCCTCAAGCAATGGTCCACTCAGCCTAGGCCCTACCTCTCAATGCATACCAGATTCTCAAAAAAGTCATACACTTCCTAGCAGGAAGACAGGACAAAATTTGTCCCTCATGAAGTTTTTAATGGAATCCATAAATAACTGGTCTTCAACTAAAGTGTGAAATTTAAATACCTTTTGATTTTTTTAATAATTGATGAATAATCTCAAAACTGAGTTCTTTTTATCAGTTTCATCAGCCCTTGTCCAGAAACCCATTCATGAGTTTTTTTCTACCTCATCTTTAACATCTACCTGAATTACAGCTGAATGGTGATGACACCATTTTCCACAATATTCTCCTGGAGAAACTGGCTGCCCATAGCTTTAATGGGTGTACTCTTTGTTGGTTAAAAAACTAGCTGGGTGGCCAGGCCCAAAGAGTTGTGAATGGAGTTAAATCCAGTTGGTGGCTCATCACCAGTGGTGTTCCCTGGGGCTCAGTATTGAGGCCAATTCTGTTTAGTATCTTTATCAACGACCCGGACAAGGGGATTGAGTGCACCCTCAGTAAATTCGCAGACAACATCGACTTGGGTGGGAGTGTCAATCTGCTTGAGGATAGAAAGGCATTGCAGAGGGACCTGGGCAGACTAGGTCAATGGGCCGAGGCCAATGGTATGAGGTTCAACAAAGCCAAGCGCCGGGTCCTGCACTTGGGTCACAACAACCCCCTGCAGCACTACTGGCCTGGGGAATAGTGGCTGGAAACTTACCCAGTGGAAAATGACCTAGGGATATTGATTGACAGCCAGATGAATACGAACCAGCAGTGTGCCCAGGTGGCCAAGAAGGCCAACAGCATCCTGGCTTGTATCAGAAATAGTGTGGCCAGCAGGACCAGGGAATCGATCATCCCCTGTTCTCAGCACTGATGAGGCTGCACCTCCAGTACTGTGCTCAGTTTTGAGCCCCTCACTACAAGAAAGACATTGAGGTGCTGGACTGTGTTCAGAGAAGGACAACAAAGCCGGTGAGGGTTCTGAAGAACAAGTCTTATGAGGAGTGGCTGAGAGAGCTGTGGTTGTTCAGCCTGGAGAAAGGGAAGCTGAGGGGAGACCTTATCATTTTCTACAACTACCTGAAAGAAGGTTGTAACAACATGGGAGTCAGTCTCTTCTCCCAAGTAACAGGTGATAAGACGAGAGGAAATGGCCTCAAGTTGCTCCAGGGGAGGCTTAGGATGGATATTAGGAAAAATTTCTTCACTGAAAGGGTTATCAAGCATTGGAACAGGCTGCCTAGGGAAGTGGTTGAGTCACCATCCCTTGAGGTATTTAAAAGATGTGTAGATACAGTGCTTAGAGACACGGTTTAATGGTGGTTTTTGCAGTGTTAAGTTAATGGTTGGACTCAATCTTGAAGGTCTCTTCCAACCTAGATGATTCTAGGATTCTTCCCCCTCTCCTCAATCTCTTTACCTTGCCATTTTGAGTAGTTTATTTAGATGCTCATTTCATGAAGAAATTGTGTACATTGTATATCAACAATGAGCTATGCTATGTCGTATCTAACCCATGAAGAAGACGACCCCAGGATTAGTCTTTCAGCATCTTAGAAGTGTCCACCAACTGTTTCCTTCCCAACCCCAGGCAAAGCAAGGGAGATGCCCCATCCCTGGAAGTGTTCAAGACCAGATTGGATGGGGCCTTGAGCAACCTGGTCTGGTAGAGGGTGTCCCTGCCACAGCAGAGAGGATGGAACTAGATGATCTTTAAGGTCCCTTCCAACTCTAACCATTCTATGATTCTGTGAGATTGATGCACATTGTGCATGACTCTGGCAAGAGCTAATAAACAAATCCTGGTTTAAGTCCAGGGTGAGGCTAGCCAGCAGAGGACCACACTGTCCCTCCTCAGCAGACCACACCAGGTAGGAAACAAACAGAAGCAGTGTCTGGACGTGGATACAATACTCCACCATCTGCCTTTGAACATTTCTTCTAGCCAGGGATCAAATGGGCCACTGGATGAGTACAAGAGGTCCCTGATCATGCTCTGTGCTGGCACAAGATCTAAAACAAGCAAAGCATGCCTGCAAACAGCAGCTGAGGGAGATAAGAGATATAAACAGGCCTGAAGATCCCTCAAAGTTTAATTCCCATCTTCTCTCTCCTTTAGGATGCCAGGATTGTCTTGACCAGGTACATGGCTCCCCCTTTCCGCAGCAAATGGTTGTCCCCAGCACAGTGTTACAAAGCAGACAGGAATGAGGGAGCAAGAAGGTTTGTATTCTCTACCAGGGATCCCACTGCTGAGGGAGAAGAAGACTCTAGGGAGGAGATGGCCCTGGGGTGAGATCATGTCCCCCACCACTTTCTCCATTCAGCTGGAGAAAGCCAATATCCACTATTGAAAAGGTCCAGAGCAAGTGTGTCCTCCATAGGGACACTGGGACCACTGACATGCCCAGCAATGTCTCAACTGACTCAACCTGATGATTTGGGGTGGAATAAGCTCACCTGGCAGCTTTTCTAAGCAGAGTTTCTATGTAGCTTGTTCAGCAAAGAAGGAATACAACAGGGTAGGTTTAAACTGAACATTTAGAAGAGTAGTCAGGCATTGGAATAGGCTGCCCAGGGAGGTGGTTGAGTCACCATTCTTGGATGTGTTTAAGAGTCATTTAGATGTGGTGTTGTGGGATATGGTGTAGGGGAGAACTTTGTAGAGTAGGGTAGATGGTTGGACTCAATGATCCCAAGAGTCTTTTCCAACCTAAATGATTCTATGATTCTATGAATACAAAAGTCCTTTCCTTCCAGGTCTGAAGCAAGAACTTTTCCAGCAACTGACAGAGAAGTTTACCAGAGTAGAAAAGAGGCTCAGGGATTTATCGGAAAAACATTGTTCTGAAGGAAGCCCTGAGGAAATGCAAAGGTACAAAGGAAGAGGAAAATCTAAGCACACTTCTACAGCTGGAGATGAGTGGACACTAGCCAATTGCCAGCATAAAGTCCCAGCTAAGGAATGCTAACAATGAGTTACTCAAACCACCTCCTATCTGGGGCTGGAGCTGGAAGAGGGAAGGTAATTGTGTTCCCATGCATATTTGCACACTTGTCTGAATGCTTGAGTAATGCAAAGGACTAGAGTGAGACCCTCCCTTTAGCTACACGAAGGAAATTAATCAAATTCTTGATTCCAGTCCTATTTTAACCAAACAGGCTGTAGGTAATGTCTAGACATCTGCAAGGCAGTCAACATGCAAAATCAATGTATTACAAACAGATTGTATAGATAAGCCCTGAGTGCCCTATTTTGAGACCATTTTCTGTATGCAGATAACTGTCTGATTCTCTCCTCTGATCTCTAATTAATAATTGGTGCAGGCAACTCTGATTTAAAGAAAAATTGTCATAAAGCTGGCCATATTGGGTTTGATGGCCCGTCTGTCCATGAGCTAGACTTGTTCACCTGGTGATTTTACTTGTTTTGCAAAGAGAAAAGGCACCTCCTCATATTTACCCATTTATAATATGCTCCCTCTCCCCCATAAACAAAATAATAGTACTTCTCACTTCTTCCAGAGAGTCTCCTAGGTGAACTGGAAGTACAATAGGGCAAGTTTCAGGAGACTGGAGGTATACTGGGGTGAAAAAGGGGGACCCAAGTGAGAAAAAGACAACAAAATCAGGGAATTTGTGCTTTCCCGGTGGGTTGGTGAGATGAATTTCTATTCCACTTCAATCACACTTAAAAACAGTACAAATCATTAGAGCATTTAAATAGATCTTTATAAAGAAAGCCCTTACCAAAGTTTTGGTCAGACCGAAGTTTCATCCCCAGGAAAAAAAACAACAAAACACAACAGGAAGGTATATATGGAAAGAAATGTCCATCACCTTCCCTCTGTCATGTTGTTTTTCTTCTCTCATGCTTTCGTTTCCATCAGCAAACATTACTCTGGACCCAGATAGAGCAAACCTGCACCTCCTGCTCTCCAAGGATCGGAGGAGCATGAGGTGGGATGAAACACCCCAGAATTTGCCCAACAATCCCAGAGATTTGATACCTACTGCTCCAAGTTGAGTTGTGAAGGCTTCACAGTGGGGACCCAAGGATTTTGGGCTGTGGGGGTGACCAGAGACTCAGTGTGGAGAAAGGTTTGGATTAACCTCAACCCCTCTCAGGGGATTTGGGTTGTTGGCATATCTGGGGACAGGCTTCAAGCTTTCATCTCCTTCAAAACATTTCGACATCTGAATGGGAGGCCAAGGACTATCCGAGTCTGTCTGGATTATGCAAAGGGAACATGGCTTTCTTTGATGCCGATAACGAGACCTTAGCTTTTGCTTTTTCTCCGACTTCTTTCATTTGAGAGAAAATCCTGCCTTTCTTCTGTGTTTGGAAGTTCAGGATCCAGCTGGCTCCCTGAGACAGCATGGACAGCAAGATAGACATTATATGCTCTGGAAAAGCCTTTGGTTTGATCCAGGAAACCACACTGTATTTCAGGACTCTATGCATGGTAAAGAATAAAGTGGAGCAAATGAGACTTGTTATCCACTTTGAGTCTCATTCTCATGTGGTTTCCAAGAGCAGCAGATTCAGAAAGGATCATCTTGGGCAGACGTCTGGATTTTTTAACATTTGGGTACTCAAATGAAAGCATTTAAAGCCTTCTTTGCTTCATGACAGCTGTGGGAGGAAATAACAATGACTTCCTGCTTGTGTGCCTGAAAAGCAGCTGGACTGGAAAACAGTTGAAAGGCTGGAATTATGCTGGAAAGAAGAGACAACAACAATTTTTGAAAGTAAAGGCATTTAAAGAGCAGGAAAAGGAAGGAAAAGCATCAGTCCTATGTCACTGCAAATCGGAGAAACCTACTGGCATCTTGCAGGGTCTTGGAGGCACCAGCAATCTCAAGGGACATGTGAGCATCTTTGATCCATAGCAGTCTCTGCAGGGTGTTAGTCTGATATCCCACCTTACCCCAAGGGAAAAGTTGATGTTCCAGGGGTCAGGAATGGCAGAAATTTCTTCTGACACCCAGGAAAGCCCTGCCATGCAGTGAATGGTACATTTGAACCCTTAGGGTCACCCAGGAGATGTTAGAGTCCTCCCAAACAGCTCTACAGAGGATGTCCTAAAGGGTGCTGAGGTCCTTCACAAGCTCTGGCCAGGTCCTGTCAGTCCTGATCTCAGAAGCATTTTCAGCCAGTGGTTGTCTCCCACCCCAGCTGCACTACAACCTCTCAGTGCTGGTAGGGAATGAAACTCCTGTTCTAGCTTCTGTTGAGTAACCAAATCCACTGGTCTCCACTGATTCAAAGGACAGGCTTTGGAGACTGAAAAATCCCAGTGCCTTCACTGGGCAAAAATGGGATGGGCATCTCCAATTCTCTTCTTCCTCAGCTGTCGAACTGCTACTTCCCAGAACAATCTAAGTAAATATATTGCCTAAGTCTTGCTAGAAAGGGCCTGGATCTCGGTTTAACCAATGGCTTAGAATCAGGAAGAGAAGTCTCTCTTCTTCCTGATCATTCGAGAGTGAAAGAAACTTGGTCCCTCTCCATGGCAGCCAGAATGCCTGTGGAATGCCTCCAGGATGAAGCCTGCTGCTCTATCTGCCTGGAAATTTTCCAGGATCCCGTGTCTATCCACTGTGGGCACAGCTTTTGCTGGGCATGCATCACTCGGAACTGGGAAGGACTGACCACCAACTTCTCCTGCCCCCAGTGCAGAAAGATGGTGCACCACCAGAGATTCCAAACGGGAGTTGGCCAACATCATTGAAGTAGCCAAAAGCTTGAACCTGCGACTGGTCAGAGAGGTGGAAGGAGAGGAGAACTTGTGCAAGGAGCACCAGGAAGCCTTGAAGCTCTTCTATGAAGACGAGGAGAGGCTTATTTGCCTAGTGTGCATCAGGTCCAAGGCACACTGTAACCACTTGGTGGTTCCTGTGGACAAGGCTGCCTGGGAGTACAAGGTGAGGGGTTTATGAGTATGTTGAGGCACAAAGGGCCAGAATATTCTGGTGTTGCTGCTCTTGACAGGTACAGATACCTGCATAGCCTTTGGCCTCTGGGATAAACCACCTGCGGACTCACCCTTCCTTAAATCTTGATACCAACTATTGAGGTGGCATTACCTGCTCTGAGGAAGAGGTGGACGTAGGAGCGCCATGCTCTTGGGGACCAAGGGGTCCTCTCCACCAGCGTTCAGCCATGAGCAGAGGCTTAGGCAAGAGTAAGAAACAGAGGCATATGATTTCTCACCACCACAATCCCTACGTAACCTTTTAATCTCAGAGTTTGCAATGCCAGGGGTTTACTGAGCCTTGTGAGGGTTTGTTTATCCAGCAGCCATAAATGGCTCTCTCACCTGCTATGTGAGTCCCTTATCAAGATCAGCTATGCTCAAGATCAGTAGGAAAGAAAAAAAAACAACCCAAAACACCAACAGAAAGAGGTCCTCAGCCCTTTTCCTACCCCACACCTCCCTGAAATCTTCTTGACCGTGGTAAAAAAAAAAAAAAAAAGAAGAAAGGGGAGGTAAATATCTCTGATGCCATTAAATTATGCCATTAACCAAGGGACTTATTACTTTCCTCTCAGAAATGAATTCAGACCAAACTGCAACTTGTGATATCAGAGCATGAGGCGCTTCAATCTTCTGTGGAAGATAGAGAAGACAGAGTCCAGGACTACATTGTAGGTGCCCATCATTTTCCTTGGCAGAGGATGGCAGAAGAAAGGAGGAATGTCTCCTCTTCCTCTCTCCCACAGGTGGGTGATGCTCAAGTGTGTGGGGAGGGGAAAGTGGGTTTGTATTTTCCCCAAATGCCTCTTTTTTGTGGATCCCATTAATGCATGGCCCACCATCAACTCTTGATGCTCTTGTCCTGCTCTCTGCTTTCCTTTACCTGCTTCGGCTTGCCCTTGGCAGAGGAGGACAGAAACTGCAAAGCAGAAGATTGTGATGGAATATAAACAGTTGCACAAGTTCCTAGAGAAACAGGAGTCCTTTTTGCTGTCCCAGCTGGAGCAGCTGGACACAGAGATAATGAACACACATGAAGAAATCCTCAACAGGCTTTTGGAGGAGACCACAAGCCTGGGCACACTGATTGTAGAGATGGAGAGGATATGCCAGCAGCCAGACTGTGAACTCCTGAAGGTGAGACTCCAGGCTTTCCAAACTTGCTGTGAGGGCTCAATCTCCAGCTCAATCTCCAGCTCTCATTTTTATACCCCAACATGCTAAAAGAGGGACTTCATTATAGTGGGACCCTGATGCTCAAAGGGGAGCTACTCCAGGTCACTAAGTCTCTTCTTCTCTCTCATCTAGGACATTAAAACCACCTAGAGCAGGTATGTGGTCCTTCTCCTATCAAAATTTCACCACAGTAGAGCAGCTTTGTGGCAGGATACCAGGAGAAATCGTATAGGGACTGGGTGGTCCTTCTGCAATATAGCATTTGGAATTGACTGAGGACACAGGTTTGGAAGGAGGTCTCTTCCTCTCTACTTAATTTATGATGAATTCAGACACATACTGGCACCAACAGCTCAGTCAACTGCACAAGCTGAAGCAGGAGAACAGGGCTCCATTTCTAAAGGGTGCAGGTTCCTACACTCTCAAAGTGAGTATCTGGTGGGAATGTGTTGGGGAGGAGTTTTAATCCATTGCTGAAGAAATAGCTCAGCGTAACAAAAATGAGCATCATCCTGGAATAAGTTGTCAGAGTGCAGTAAGGGCTGACAGCTCTCTACGGTGCTACTCACAATCACACAGGGAGTGGAGACATCACCAGCCAAAGTCCCATTCCACATACCTGAGCACGAAGAGCTAAGCAGGGCTGGGAATAGCAGCTAGGGACAGCCCAGAGCATCAGGCAAGTCAGTGGGCAGGAGGCAGGGCTGGGCACAAGCCAAGAAGCCAGCCTGTGGTGTGGATCTGCAGGGTCTATGGCCACATATGGATGCTCTTCTAAGGAGAACAGAGCACCTGGACCATGGGTGGGGATGTGGGGTCTCAGGTGGATCTGCTCAGGGATGTGGACATAATCACCTCATCCTTTCACAGATGAAGTAAATCAATAAACATCTGCAAGGGTGGTGGGTGATCATGTTGTGTAATTTGCTGCCTAAGATTTGGGACAATGTGCAGACCCATCATCTTCCTTCCACTAATTTTGCTGATAAAGCACTGAGTAGCAGACTACAACCAGACATAAATACATCCCCGCTTTCCTTCCAGGTGTGAGAGGGAAACATTCTCACAGTCACTTGATATTTCCCCTGAGCTGGAAAAGAGATTCTGTGATTTCACAGAGAAAACTGCAACCATCAAGAAGGCTATGGAGAAATTTCAAGGTACCATGCACAGGTCCAGAAAGCAAAATGCCATTGTGCTTCTTGATGGGGAGGGATGGTTGCAAATGAGCAGTGAGTGTTAGTCTGGTATTGCCTGCCTGCTGCTATTGTTGTTTGTTGCATTGAGTCCTACATATTTCACATTAACTACATGGAGTTAGTGTCTTGCTGCTCTCCCGTGCTCCACATCACAGGCATGCTCCAATTAGTCATCATATTCGTTTTCTTTGCAGCAGCCCCTCTGTGCGTGGGTGAATTTCATATGTGTAGCCCTGTTTTTCTCCTCCCCCCTCTCAAGTTTCTCTACATTCCCCCTAGCTTGTTCCTGACTCTTTGGATTTTTGCAAAAATCTGGAATCAGACCTCAATTCTGCCTCTCACGGTTTTCTCTTTCTCTTTCCTCTAGACATGTTGGATTTTGACCTTCCATTCACAAGTAAGTGAACCTAACACGCGCCCAAACAGCATATTAAATGAAAAAATATGGTGCCCCCAAAGATTAACCTAAACTGCTTTGCTGCCTCCTTTCCTCCTTCTTCCATCCTGGTCTCACCATGAGGCAGTGCCTGGAGGGCTCCCAACTGGATTGGATGGATGGGAAGGGATAGAAAAAGCCCTGTGCCCCTCCCAAATATGCACAATGAGCCTAACTTTCTCTCTGCCTCCAGCACAGATGACACTGGACCTGAAGATGGCCAATGCCAGGCTTTACCTCTCAGAAGACTGCAAGTTCGTGCATCGTGGGCAGGACTCGCCCTCCAACCTGAAGAAATTCGAAGTCGCACGCGGTGTGCTCGGCTCAAGGGGCTTCACATCGGGTTGGCACTGCTGGGAGGTGGAGATCTGTAGAGAAGGCATGTAGGCCATTGGGGTGGCCAAGGAGTCGGTACTAAGGGAGAGTTGGTTGCCCCTGAAGCCCAAAGCAGGTGTATGGGCACTGTGTCATACCAGAGATGGGTATGAGGCTCTGACCTCTCCCAGTATCACCCCCTTGACTCTACACAATGTCCCCCAGCGGATACGAGTCTGCTTGGACTGTCAGGAAGGCAAGGTGGTGTTTTTTGATGCTGTGAACAAGACACTGATCTTTGCTTTTCTGCAGGCTTCTTTCAAAGGGGAGACAGTCTACCCATGGTTTCTGGTGATGGAGGATGCTCACCTCAAACTTTCTTCCCAAGGCACAGGAAAAAAAACCCAACAAACTCCATCCACTCACCATTGGGAAAAAAAATAGGATCTGAGTTATGTCCCAATTCCACTATAAGCCTCTGCAGCTCCAGGTCCTACAATACATGTGGGCTATGCAAAATGTTGTGTGGAACGAGAGCTCTGCAAAGCTTTTGCATGGCTCCAAACTGATGACCCTCTAGAAATTCCTGTCTTGGGATGGAGAGACTGGACAGCCTTAGATCCATCTCTCCATCCCAGGTGCTATGATAGCTGGAGGTGGAGCCACTGGACAAAGGGGAATTGGTGAGACCAGAGAGACCATATGCCAGGGACAACCTAGAAAAGGAGTTAAGGGAGGGGGAACTCCCCAGGCATACCCCAACCTCAAAGATTGTTTATGTGTTCAATGCAAAATACAGACATAGCTTCTGGAGCTGGCACCTTCCCTGACATCAAGGACAACCTCTTCCCTTCAGCCCCAGCCTCAGATGAAAGGGTAATGAAAGGGTAGTGGTGTTCAGGTTCCTTTCCTTTGGTGGAGAATGGGACCATTTCCACGCCTTAAACTGTATTATAATCTTTTAATCATGAAATGACTGTTCCTGGGTGCCTGGAAGCTTGCACTGGTGGAGAATTAAAACTCAAGGTGCAATTCTAAGTAATTTCTGCCTTGTGTGTTTTCGTTTTTTTTCTGTGAGTTTTCTTTGAAAGTTGTTTAGAATAACCAGAGGAAGAAAAAAATCATCCTCACTCCTCTCTAAAACCCACTGCACAGGGAGATGATAAATGTGGGTTTTCTGCACTGTTAAACACAGCAAGTCTGTGGAAACAGAGGTGGCAAAAAATCAGTAGCAATTCAGGAGTTGGAGGTATTTGCACCTCAGCCAGATCCTGACTCAATATGTAAAGAGGGAGTCAGAATTGGGAATAAACACCTAGAAATGGGGCTGCTCCTTTTGGTTCTGGCTCAATGTGATCCCTGGTGCACTGGGCTTTAGTCAAGCAAGAGACTGGACTTTTTCCTTGAGAATATACAATAGGTCCAGGAAAGCAGATAAAAGCACAACAAGGACTGTGGCCCCAGTAGCTCTGTTTAAGCAGCCTAAATGTGTAATTAAACAATTAAAAGGGTATAATGAGAGGCAGGGAGAGGTCTGATGTTTGTCTCTGTCCTCTCTCTGACCCTCTCTCTAACAGTTGCAGACAGTGATTTGATCCTTCTCCATTCTAGGCTGGATAACCCCAATCTCTCCCCAGCCATCCTGGGCTTCAGTTTGGTGGCCTGACCCTGTCTGCGTTGTACTGGTTGCCCCAAACTGGTTCCCATACCCAAGTATATCCTCACATGTGCTGGTGGAGGGGAGCAATCCCTCCCCTCGCCACTCTTGCTAATACAGCCCCATATGGGGTTGATATCTTTGGTTCATGTGGTCCCACGCTGACTCATGGACGACTTGTCACCCCCAAAGTCCTGTTCCATGATTGGTCCTGGTGCAGGAGGGTATCCCACCCTGAGTTCCATGAGATTTCTGCCCAACCACTTCTCCAGCCTGTCCTGATCTTGCTGAAGAGCATCCTTGCCCTCCAGCCTCCCATCTGCTAACTCACACCTGGCTCAGAAAGTCAACTGAACTGAAACTAATGGGAGGCTGGCAGGAGATGAAGAGGAAGCATAGTGTGTGCTCACCCTCTTCTCATTCCTCTCTGTGCTGCGGTTTTATGGCATTAGGGCTGGGAGTTATTTCCCCCCTTTGCAACCAAACCAGAAGGAGGAAGGTCCTCTTCTTCTTCCCGCAAAACGAAGCTCGTTTGACCCTATCCTGGAGGTAGGTTGGGAAGAGCTATGGGTATGCAGAGCCCAGTGGAAAGCCTGCGTAGCGAAGCCTCCTGGTCCATCTGCCTGGGTTATTTCCAAGATCCCATCTCCATGCAGTGCAGCTACAGTTTCTGCTGGGCATGCATTGCCTGCTGCTGGGAAGGGCTGGAAACATATTTCTCCCACCGGCAGTTCTCCCCACCAGGTAGCTACTGGCTTAATATTGGTTAACAGCCAGCTGAATATGAGCCAGCAGTGTGCCCAGGTGGCCAAGAAGGCCAACAGCATCCTGGCTTGTATCAGAAATAGTGTGGCCAGCAGGACTAGGGAAACGCTCGTCCCCCTGTACTCAGCACTGATGAGACTGCACCTTGAATACTGTGTTCAGTTTTGGGCCCCTCACAACAAGAAAAGCATTGAGATTCTGGAGCGTGTCCAGAGAAAGGCAACAAAGCTGGTGAGGAATCCGGAGAACAAGTCTTATGGGGATCGGCTGAGGGAATTGGGGTTGTTTAGCCTGAAGAAAAGGAGGCTGAGTGGAGACCTTATCGCTCTCTACAACTACCTAAAGGGAGATTGTAACGAGATGGGGGTCGGTCTCTTCTCCCAGGTCACAGGCAATAGGACAAGAGGAAATGGCCTCAAGCTGCACCAGTGGAGGTTTATTGGTTGGAACAGGTTTCCCAGGGAGTCATCATTCCTGGAGGCGTTTAAAAGACATGCAGATATGGCAGTTAGGGACATGGTGGACTTGGCAGTGGTAGGTTGATGGTTAGACTCAATGATCTTAAAGGTCTTTTCCAACCTAAATGATTCTATGATTGTGTGGCTTAAACTTTGCTTTCTGACATGCATTCGTTCATCAGAATTTGTTCCTAAGCTATGGACCAAGAAGAACTGGCTTGTTTCAAGTCATGAGCTACTTGGATCTAAATTTCTACCAAAGCTTTTCATCGATGTGCGTCAAGAGCTCCCTCTTGATAAGCACAAGACAGAAGTGAGACTATGAGTGCAGTCGCTGTATAAAATTACATTATTATCATCCGAACAGAATTGAGAACAGAGTTCTTCCCAAATCAGTTTCCGATGCAAATAAAACCACAAACTGTAGAATGAGCACATATGGCGGTAGATTTTTATTAATGGGTTAACAACTCAAATAATATAGATGTCCACACATCAAAGTCATGTAAACAGAGCTCAATCACCATATGGAACTAGACAAAGACGATAATGGGCAACAAAGCACAACAATCCTATTCGTGTTCCATATGGCTTCTGTTGACTTCTATCTATTATGCTGAAACTTCTCTGAATGCTGTTATGGAGTATCACATATTACTTTTCAAATGGATGTCTGAGGTAAGGAATCCAAGCGTACTATCAATGGCCCAAAAATACAGAAGGTGTGTAAAGAGAAAAACTGGATTTTTTAAATTACTTTTTTTTCTATATCAGCTTGATATATCAGCAAGCAAGTCATGCTTGCTTGAACCCTACTTAATTTTTTTTCTGTTTGATGAAGATGGTTAAGCTAAATCTTACTCTGCTACCAGGAGAGCCCTTTCTACACTAATGAAGCAGATCCTTTTGTTATAGCACAACTATTGCAATATTGAACCTTAGGAGAGAAACACAAAGGCTGCTGGCAGCAAATACAAGCAAAGGTATCTATTTACACATCCCTTTATCTGCACCATTCCAAGTGTATAGAACAATGTAGATTATTTTCCTCTCTAGCAAGACAAATGGACATAGAATCTTATTCCACGTTGAAAGGGACAGAAAGACATAGATACTTTGAGGAAATCCCTTGGGAGAAACGAATCACTATTGTGAAAAGCCTGATTTGTTTCCTGCTTTCAGCCTGAACATAATATCATTTGAGCTAATAATTAACAGTTTGGATTTTTCAGACAGATGTGCTAAGCACACCTTTTGAAAATCAGACATAGAATATGGCCCTTGCAGAGTGAATTGCCAATGCTTTTCCAAGTGACATGGGAGTACAATCAAAGCCAGTGGCTTTCAGGTCTGGTCTGAGTGAGTAAGTGGGAGGGGAAGAGATGAGGAGAAAGCAGAAAGAAGAGCCTTCCATCTAGTGGAAGCTTTTTTTTTAACAGCTGGTTCAGAACTGTCTGCAATGTTAACAGTGAGTTCAGCTTAGTGACCCCCACTGGCAGAGACCTGTGGTTCTGTATATCACAGCAGATAACTACAGACTGGGATGCTCTACCGACACATGGTCCAGCTTCAAACCACTTTCTCACCTTCCCTCGCATGCTCAACACTTCTGTTAAGCAGTCAGTGTTCAAGTCTAAATTATTTCAGAAATAATGTGGGGAGCATGGTATTAACTTTATTCTTCTTCCTAAAACAGGAAAGTGATTTGAACTGTAATACCTGTTTGAACTTGGAGCTTTCCTTCAGAAACTGAGAAGGGCCTAGAGGCTGGCTGTTGAGTCACATCTTTATACACGTCTCATGCTTGGTTTAAGTGCTATTGCCTACTGGTTTTGTTGTTTCTACTGGAGTGCTACTGTTTTTTTAGCTGGATCAAAGCAAATTTGATGTCTAGTGTTCAAAGTATGGGAAAGTGTAAATGAAAATGGGGCAGCTGCTGTTTGAGATGCACTGACTATCAGGCAAATGGTTTTTCCATCCTCCTAATGCTGGAAAATGAAGTGAGACAACAAAACTTCTGGTAGTGGGAATGGCCTGCAGTGCAGAATGAAGGAGGCATCACATGCAACTACCACAGCTAGTACTATTTCCCCATAAATAATTCTCTTCCTGAACAATTAACATTAATGCCCTGCCTGTAATTCATTTTGACACAGATCTGGTGCCTCTTCTATGGTCAAGTCAAAAGATGGTAGTGCTGCTTCTTTCCTTGGTGATCTTATAAACCTGAAGTGTGTACCTGCAGAGGATCAGCTCCACCTGGCGAGACACGAAAAAGAAAACTGATCTACACGATAAACCACGCACCACTGGGCTTTTTCCTCTCACCCATCCACGATAGTCTTCTGAACAAAAGGCAGCAGAGGACTAGCATGCTTCATTTCCCTAAACAGATTTATAAACCGCAGCAGCACCCTAGCAGGTGCTGAGGTTTGAAGTTTCCCATTTGCCTTCTTTTATTATTTTTTTTCTTAAGCAAAGGCAGCTGGTGAACTATAGGGAAATTGCAAACTTTTAAAGAAAGGACTTAATCCACCATCTGAAATTCACAGAAGCATTAAGTCATTATTCAAATGAAAAGCTGCTTTTATCCATTAACATATTTTCGTCAACAACAAAAAAAGCAAGATGCTGATATGAGGGGAGATATGCGCATTCTTATTTATATGTTAATTGAATGGTCAGGGAGTTTGTCTGTTATTTTCCTAAGACATGGTACATGTCAATTAAAACTATGTTATGCTACTCTTCTAATGGAACCTGGCACCATTAAGAAATCTTTTCTTCTTGGTAAGATGTGATGGGAAAGAGGCATTGAAAGTCAACCAATTTATGCAACCTACTTTGTAACATGATTGCTGGCTTTTGCCTTTCTACAGACAAAGCAAAATTAATAATTCTTCTCTATAACAAGTGACAAGAGAATTATTTCTGTCTATCAAAGCCATCCTAAATAAGAGTAAGAATTCCCCTCCCATAAATTTGCATATTTAGAGTGTTCTTAGTAAAATCTGGTGCGTTATAATTCAATAGCTCATATTCTTTGTCAATCAGGCTTCTTTCAAGAGTGAAAATATTTTTAAAAGCTAGTGTACAACTGCAGTTTTCGTTTATCCAAGCAACACATGCTGTAAATCATGGTGCACTCCGGCATGAAGCACTCCGGCTTCATTTAGATGGGCAGAGTTCCAGTGATTCTGGTGGTGCCGTGGTTGGGCTGAGCTGGGTCCAAGAAGTCCAGCAAGCTCCTCTGCAAACACATCATTAACAGAGATAATTGTCAGTGCTGAAGAGGCACCCTGAGAAGACATACCTTACTGTTGTGTAAGGATCCTTTTAATACCCTGGGTTCATCACTCAAGCTGGAGCTGCTGTTTCACGTTCAAGCCAAGGGAGTTATTTGTCACGTTTTATGCCTACCTGTCTCTCAATTTATGCAAATTCCCCAGGGCCTCACCAAAAAGAAACCAAAAAGACAAATCAGTCTCTGGTGGTGTGGGATTATTAGCGTATATTGTTGAACGTGCTTACACATATGGCACTAGTTTTCCTACCTATGCAGTCTCAGCCTGAGAAGGGACAAGTTGAGGCACGGAAAGGTAAATACCTATGTGTTATCAGGAGTTACAGAGGTCAAAACCGTAATTTAGAAATGGGTTTGAGGGGTTGTTGTCAAGAAAATGTGAACCACTCATCAGAAATTTCTAAAAGGTGAATGGCCTGAATCTCAAAGTAGCATGTTTAGGTAACAAAGATAATACAAAAGGACGAAGCTCAGACTCACAGGCTGTCCAACACCCCTTTGGCTCTGGATGAGTTTCCAGCATCCCATGAGGAGGACACCTCAGAGCATGAGCGTGGAAGACGAATTGCATAAACACTTGGCATGCTACGCACAAGACCAGTCCCTAAACACAGACTCCTTAATCCTAAAGGGGAGAATAAAATACCCTTCCCAAATAAATGTGTGCTAAATCTGTATGCTGCCTTTATCCTATCACATGTTTTGGCCATGGAACATCTTTCTGCAAATGTAATTTGCAGAATGTTTTAGATTTGGGAATAATTGGGGTAGAGTGGCAGTTCTGTTTTTCTGGTATGCATGAAAGATAATGCAGTATTTACAAAGCCCAGTGATGCTGTCATACAAGTTCTCAAAATTGTACCTCCCTGCAGTGCCCTAAAACATATTCTTTTTTTATTAAAAAAAAAAAGGAGGGGATTCAGAAGAAACATTAATGGACCAATGGAATATATGTACTTAAAGCTAAATAACCTGAGTTGGCTAAAGCAATGCTACAGAGTCTATCATGTAACTGTGATAATGGGGAACTTGAGAGTGTGACTGATAAGCAGCTAGACTAACGTGGACAATATCTATATCCAGCCAGTGAATCAATCCAGTGAAGGAAAAAAGGACCAAGAAAAAGCTATGCTGGACACTGTGGTTTTGTAGGATGAGGAGGTGCAGCAGATGAAGTCGAGTTGATTTACGGTGTCCGCAGTAGTTAAAGCACTCCAGTCTTAGCTGAACACCTGATGAAAGGAGTTAGGACTTCCCATATAGATGAGGTAAGCAGCAAATTAACAAGCACATACAGAATGTGGTTGTACTATAACTGCTCTTTGTATTAACAATAGCAAGTACATAGTACATAGCCCAGCTTCAAAGGCTTATGGCGTTTCACGCTTCTTATACAGATAATTGGCAAAAATGCATCCCAGGAAAATGACACATTACATCTTAGTAATACTAAAAAATTGTACTGCTTTAGCTGTATTGATATACTTATTGCAGGACAACCACCTATAGAAATGGATGCTGATACAAATAGGAATAAGGCGTTCTTCCCATGAACTGCCATTTTCATCAACAACCAGGTTTTTCAACAAAAGTATTTAGGGTTATCAAAAAAAAAAAAAGAAAAAAGAAAATTGTAACAAAAGCTTAGACCAGATTCATGTATTTTCCTTATACATATTCAAGAACCGTACTGGTAATCACATGTACCAAAATGAAAAAGTGTAGATTTAAGCTAGGCAAGTTAAAACAAAACAAAACAAAACAGAAAACCCCAAACATTGCACAGATTTGCACTGGGATTGGAATTCTCCCAAGTTACAGGACTGTAAAAGTCTATAGCATCTACATTTTAAAATCCTAATTCATTGAAAAGCAAATGAGCATTGTGCATAATTCTTGAAAACATTAATTCTGAGTTGCATACTATTACAGAAATATCCCACTTTCCAATATGAGAATTTTTAATAAAATATTAATTTGACAAACATTTCACTTTTTATCAGGAAAACCAGGAAATTCTAGCTGAGGAGATGCAATTCTAACCCCCTCTTCAGTTGCTGAGGAAAATATGTTTTTATTTACCCCCTCAAACAGGTAGAGGCCGTAGCCAAAGACAACCTTGGGTATTAGAGCTGGTGTACTGGAAAGAAGCCTGCTGATGGCTGATGCTCATCCATGTCTGCAGGTGGGGATAGGAGGCAGCAGGAATATAGCGATAGAGATTGTGGGCACCTGCTGAAGTTTTCTATGGCTGAAAATCATTTTTTATAACCAAAGAGCTCATGGGGAGGAAGGGGCTTCTGGACCAGAAAAATGATTGCAGCTACAAAGCCTGGCAGAGCCGGGGGTGGGTTATACTTTATTCATAGGAAGGTTTGAGAAATCAGTGGAAAATGGCAGGGACTCGGAGAAGACAAAATAATGCCATAAAAGAACTGAATGTCGGAAACAAGGAGTTTATGTTTTCTCATGGACTTTTGCATTTTTCATGCATATTTTCACTCTAAGCCCTTGCATGCACTGCCAGAAATCTGCCAAGACAGAAGAAAATGAAACCAACCCCATTTTCCCACCTCACCCCCGTGCGAGAGGGTTGTTGGGTTTTTTTTGTCCCTTCTGTTTTTGTCCCAGGCTTTCCTAATGACTTATTTTTCTCATTCATCATGTATGCTGTTCTGCCTGCCTCTTGTTCATTTACACGTCTCATTGTGCTGCACACCTTCCAGGATACAGAGGTTGCCAGAGTGACGATGCATATTTCAAGGGTGACAAAGGAAGACATTCATTTAAATAACACACCAAAAACTTGTGCTGAATATTCCCAGACACATCAGTACTTGGCAGATAATCATTCTCCTTGACAGTCTCTGAGTAAGGCGGTACCAAGTGAAGATTATTCAGAATAGGCTGTAAATGTAAACTGAGTTGTGTTCAAAAATGAGCAAAGTCAAGGCATCTTGATAACGTATAGTTTGGAGCTTCTGTAGTTATAAGGCCCCGTGGATCAATTTTTAGAATCCCTGGTCCCATTATAAATTCCACAAACAATATTCTGCTCCTGGATGTTAACATGCTGAGTGTAGCAAGGAATCAGTTTACAGAAGTCCCTGTAGAGACAGCAATGATATTACAAGCATCTGTTGTATTTTCAAAAGCGTTACGCTGCCTTTTCTCTAAGGGGTTATTACTATGAACAACCACTGCACATGAAAAAGCCAAAAGCCATTGGAAATAAAACAGGAAAAATTAAAAGGAAGGTGTATAGTGCTTAGAAATTATTTGAAAATCTCTGTATTTATGCAGAAACTTTCTTCATAATGTCCCAAAAGTACAAGGGAAATTCTAGATATTCTATAGATGATATTACTCAGCCTCTGGGCTATAGCTTTTTACTTCTTTATATGCGTTGGAGGAACTCAAGCCTCAGGCTTCATTGTGCTCGAATCTTCACAAATGCAGAACAGACAGGAACCAGGCCCACAAGACCTTACAATCTAAGAAACATGCAAAAATCAAACAGCAAAGCAGAGACAGCAATGCATTAGGCTATCTTAATAGAAGATCTTCCAAACCGTGCAGGCTAAGTACCATCTTCTAGCTCATCCTACTAAAAATCTCCAAACCAGTACAGTTATGATCAAGTAACTTAAAAATACCTTTTGGCCTAAAGGAAGGCTCATCTGTGTGTCTTACTAATATTCCTTATCCTGTATGTGTGCCTGCATTTTAGTGTATGATATCAGTTTATTATATTTTTTAAGGTTGATTCTAGCAATAAAGATAGCTGGAGTTTCCAGTGATAGCAGATAACAACAAATAGCCTTTCCAGTAGTTGAATAACTACTTCATCATGTCTGATTAAGATCTTTGCACAGAAGAGAAAAATATTTCCCAAATCTGTTTATTGTCATTAGTGATAGTTTTAGACCCTCTTATACAGGGTGTTTAGAAGCTGAAGCTAGATAAATTCCTTAGTACCCAAGAAAAAAGGCCAAAACAAAAACAAGACTCCAAATTTGTGCAAGTAAGCCTTTCACTTTGCACTAAAATCTCTAAGCCTATACAGATAATCAAGCATTGTATTGTGAATTTCAATTAGATTTTCTTCAAGATTTGCCTAGTATGCTTTGATAAATTTTCCTTGTGATACTTTACATTTGATTCATCTTCGTCACAAAAAGAGGGCAATTTTTGGGCAGCGTGTACACTTAGCACATTTCTCTGTAAGCCCATCAATCAGTATCTATTGTGTCTGTTGCCAATTGGGTATTACTGCTAAATAATATATGCACGTTAAGTCCTCTCCTTGGGGAAGTCATTAAATCTGAGACGATCAAAAATCTCCAGACCTATAAGTAGCACTACAGCAGCTACCGACCCGGAGCTTTATCAATAGAAGACAATTGATATATTGGTTATCTTGCCATCTCAAATTGCCAAAGAGCCAGTGCCATGTGTGCCTCCACAGCAAGCAGCTGAAACCTTTATAGAAGTAATTGGTAGCTCGCCAGTTGAAAGCTTAGGTCAAAATCAATGGCGCTGCCGGCCATCTAGGAATTGCTGCTATCCGTTGCTGTAAATTATGATCGGTCACCTTGAGAAAAGCACTGAAAGTTCAAGAACAGACCAAAAGCCTATTTAAGTAGCTCATCATTAATTATATTTAGACAAAGCCCACGGTACTGAGTTCACCCGTCTTTCAAGTTATTTAAGCAACTATAAACAGAAAGGAGTCTGTAATTATTTAATGCTGAAATGCATCCATCCTTCATGCATTACATAGATTCTAGTGAAATATTGGGTTTGTCCCATTCATTTACGTTATCACTTGGTTTCTCATTAATGCTTTAAAAGGACAAAACTCCATGTCTCTGAATCTCTTTTTCCATGTTTAAGACAAAATGTGATATGCTGAGGACTCCGTGGCTTGTAGGAGAGGGCACATAGGGCTAGAAAGGAGCATCTGGCAAGAGAAGAGGCGTGCTATCATTTTCATACAATTTCATTTAACTTTGTTGGGTTTTGGCAAGATACAGGCATAGTTGAAATGACTTGTCCCAGGATGTAAAACATTAATCTCTGTTCACATATTGCTGTTCCAGGGGTATTTGTTTTGCAAAGTAATCTTTAAAAACAGGAAAATGAGTACCACAAAAGGCAGCATTATTCTGAAACCTATTTAAGAAAAGCAAATTTCTTTGCTGGAACTCATACTGCATCATTACTGTGATCAAAAGTTAGAGGCAGCTTTTTGATGACGTTGCAAATGCCTCTGGCAGATGTAAGAGGTTGTAGAAAGATGAAGTGTTGTTGCAAATAGAGTGATTCTTAAGCATTGGAGACTGTCAATTGCCCTCATGTCAAGTGAAGTAAGCCAAGTTACACCAATTAGTGCTAATAATAACATCCTCAGCTGGCATAAAGTTTTTAATGAACGTTAGGATAGCAGTGCCTAACAAGCACTCAGGGACAGATCCTTGCCTTGCAAAGTACTCTGCAGAACACATTTATAACCCTGTGGGCTAAACAGACAAGGCGATAGCAAGCATCAACTCCACGATTATTACTTTTTCCTCTCATGGGCTTACTTTGGAGGTGAAGTGGTATACGGAAATCAAAGCAAAAAAGAAAGGGAACATTGGAGAAACAAGTGTGAAAACAATAGGAGATAGAGTTTGAGCAATAGCCAGGTAGCACGAAAAGAGAGAAAACTGAGCGAGAGCTGTTAGTTGTTTGTGGGTTCTGGCTTTCTCTAATTGTGTTGACTGCTGGCACTGCCTGGCTCTTCCCCCTAGTGTTTCACCACCAGCACCACATGGTTGAAGGGGAGACTGTTGGATCCAAATTGATGCCGAGTGCTGTAAAGGCAGGGGGAGAGAGGTGGCACCCCTAGTGCCGTGCTCACCCCGCTTCCTTTAGAGCAGCTGCAGAAGACAGCAGTAGAGGTACTTCTGTAACGCTGCTGAAGTCTCACCCTAGTGCTGGAGTAACAACCTCTGAAAACGAGTACCCTCGTATCATCCAGATAGTGTTTCATTTTAGCATGTGGCAGGTGGCCTCGGTATTGGAAGGTAGAAAGCATCACTCAAAATTAAATAGCCTTCACTTGTGGGGGATGGCTTAGCATCTCACTGGACTGAGCTCAATTTTGCTTTATATCAAACAAAGCCAGATGAAAGTAGAAGTCAAGCAGATTTTGCCCTTCGGGGTAATCAAACAAAATAGAGTACATGCAGCTCATGCTCCAATAGGGCCAGTAAAAACAAAAGTGTCAATCAGCTGTTAAGGTAATATATGAGGAAGCAATCTTCAAAACTGAATTGGGAAGCTAATGCCACCATTTCCAGGAATGGGAATAGAGAGTTTACTGAATAGTCCTGGACTTCCTGGTAAGCCCTGGAAGTCAACCAGATCTTGATTGTCTAACTACATTCCCCATAAACCCATATAGTGTTAATAAAAAATAAAGAAGTAATAAAAACATTTGTACTGCACCTCACACCTCAAGATTCATAATTCACCATCTAAAATTCTAAAATTAGAATAGTTTTTTTATTCCTCAAAAATGCAGTTTATTTCATGTCATTATTATCTATTTCAGAATCAAAACTTGTACATTAATTGAAGATTCTTTCAATTCATATGACTATCAAATTATGTCTGATCTGAGATTATTTCAGTACACAAAAATTTGCTTTAGCATTTTGAGATAGATAGACTTTTATCTTCAGTAAATCTGCCTCTGATTGTGCAAGATCAACTAGGTGAATAAAAAGTTATTGTCTTGAGCTGTTAACCAACAGTGTGCAGGGAGCATCGCTGTAGCCGTGCGTGTTGCTTGAAGTCCTACGTACAGATTTTAAAATGCCACATGTTTCTGTCCATGTCAGGTGTCAAAGCAGCAAACTTGAAACCCAGAGTCTGACATGCATTATGAGCCTGTACTTTTTTAGGGGGGGCTGCGTGTATGAACTGTAATCACAGCTATTTGCTTTGAGAAGAGCAAAAAAATAATCTGCTGCTCTCAGCACTGCATCTCATTGAATTTCCTCTCATGCCCACGCACACCCAAACCCGAACCTGACAAAGCAGAGTTAACGCTCTGTATTTATTAAACAAAAAGATAAGGACAGTTGAACTGATCACAGTGTTTAAATACACCGTAGCGTTTCAACGTCTATAAATCTTGTAAAACAAAGCAGAAAAAAATTTAACAGCACTGAATTCAGCTGTTTACACTGGGGCTAAAAAAGGCTCAGCTGGTATTTCCTGACTACAAGGTCACAGGCAGTGTGGTTTCAGAGGAGGGTATAAAACTTGCAAGAGTGGGAAGGAAGCATTGTTTAGTTGCAAGACAAGAATATACAGAAAACACACTCTAAGTAGGAAAAACCATATCATTGAAATTAAACTATTAATGACTACCTAATTTATAAATATGTAAACCAGATCCTTCTGTCTTAATTTTCTTCCCATATTTTGCTGTTGCATTTTTAGCTTTCCTGTCTGTAGTCAGGCCCCAATACTGCCATGAAACCCAGGGTCCACCTTAGGCTCAAGCCTTTCACTCTTAAGTATCTCATTTAAACGAGATCTACCAAGGAGTATGATTTTAAGCACGTTCATCCAAACCTATGCAAAAGGCTGCCTGGGGTGTTTATTTTGATTGAAACTAAGTTTATTTTGGTTCAGATGATATGAGTTAGGAACAGGTTTGCACAGTTTGTCCTGGTCTGGCATAAACTAAAATAACAAAGTATAGCAAAAATTAGGATTTTAAGTGTTAGAAAAAAGTATGCACTTCAATAAAATTTTGCTCCTGGTCTACCAGACTTTGATTAAAAGATACTAAGAAAAGACCTGGGTCTGTGTTATTTCTATAGCTAACCCTTATGTACAGGACATAGCATAAACAAGAGCAAACAGAAAATAAAAAACCCCAACCTATAGAAAATCTCTTTGGAGACGGATAAACAGTCACAAACATGGTGTCTCTTGAAGGTAAAGAAGTCTGCATGAGAAACAACAATAGGCTATTCCTTTTGCTATTTTTTCAGTGCTTTAACATCTTTGAGATGCCCTTAGTGTTTCACAGTGATTAGGGAAATAGGGCACTTTCTTCACTTACCACTTGCAAAGTCTTAGGTGGAGGAGAATCTCCACAATAATACAAATACATAAGAAAAGCATTTATGATCTTACTGAAATACATTATTTAGGCCAAAGAAGTTAAACATCTACATGCATCTTAACATTTTAAAAATTATTCTTTCAACGTGGAAAAACGAAATTGGCCATGTTCCCTTTGTTACGATGAGAATTAGCATGGCTGCTCTTGTTGCTGTGAAGGTGCTTTCAGATTCTTCAGCAATTTTATGAGGTTGGTTTCTTTCTCTCTCAAAAAACCCAAAAATAATTATCAAGGTTGTAAAGAGAATCTTTGCTACTTTCCTATCTAGAGAGATTCCCTGCTTTGCGGTTTACATCCCCTATTCTGAAGTTGTTAGGTGGTGTAGGTCAATATTGCAGAGTCTATATTTATCTTTGTGCTTCCCACAAGCTGAGCACAGGTATTTTATCACATCCATTTCAAATTAGAGGGTTTACCCATTTCCTTTCAGGAGACAGAGAGATGACCAAGCACAAAGAATTGCCCAACAAAGTTCTGAACAGCATTGCTACTAAAAGGGAATTTTTTTGCTTTTTCAAAGATGAAGTTAGAGAAGTATAACTAGAGATGGAAGATGAAAGCATCTTTCCTGCTTTGGTGATGAAAGGGAGATACAGCTTAAGAAGTTTTCTGGAGAGGAAGAGGCATATTAGAAGAGATAAATACTTCTTTAAAAAAAAAAACAAACACAACCCAAAACATTGCTGTGCTTCGATGTCGAGATCAAAACCTGGCCGGCCATTTAGAAAATAACAGGAGGCAGGGAGCTCCATGCAGGCAGGGAGCATCAGAGCCTTGTCCTTTGAGCCGATTCTTGTATGCTGGTGTTAGTGCTGGTGTGTTATTAGTGCTACTTAGGTGGAATTACTTAATGGAGTAAAGGACGCAGTTTTCCAAATTTTGCCCCTGGCCTGGGATTCTTGCAAACTTCTTTGCACAAACATCAAAGAATGGGATTATATTCGTCTGCGTAGTGGCCATTTAAAACTTGCTGGTTTCAAGAAAATCAACACAGGATGAAAACCAATTTTTTTTTTTTTAAATTTCCACCACTATATGCCCTGGTTCATGATTAAAGAAATGCATAAAGTATTCTTTTTTTTTTTAATAGATAATGTTCTGTCCATTTAGAGTCAAAGTAGGGACTTCATTCTGTAGTTTGCCAGAAATTTTTGTGAAAATTCCTCCCACCTTAAGATTTCAATTAACTTTTTATTCTTAACAGAGCAACATAACCCAATACTAGTGAAAATTATGGTTTGACCCCTTTTCTCTTTCTGCTTACTTTCTCAAAGACTAACTGTAGTCCAGGGATGCCATGTTTTCTGTCTTTCTAATGATCCAGCTCCTCCATCTGGAGGAGCCTAACAGCTCTGCATAGAAAGCTCTGTTGGCTGGTAAATCAATTCATTGTTGCCACATACACCTCCAGAAGTCAAGTCACTTATAGCATCTGAGAGCTTTGGCTCAGGAACCATGTAAATAATCAGTACCATGATATCAACTGGAAAAGCGAGAATCTATTTTGGTATCAATCCAGTTCTAGGAGGCCATAATCTATACCAAGAGAACCACAACCAACAGCTACTGCAACTACCTCAGCAGGGAGATAGGCAAACAGACAAGGCAAAACAGGTCTCCTACTCCAAGTTAGACTGATACAGTTTGGGCAATGGAAATGAGATTGCCACTCTGCTCTTCTTCTCAGGATAGAAATTTTAATTTATCTCTTCCTACTAAAGGAGAGAATTCCCACTAAGGAAAAAAAACAAAAACAAAACAAGCCAACAAAAAAATCCTCTAAGTGATGAATTGACAGCAAATTCTTTGTGGTTGTTATTTGACATATAATGTAATATTGACAGAAAATAATTTCCCCTTCTCAGTCATTGTCAAAAGTCACTAAGCTGTTTTTATGATATCTTCTACCGATACAAAAAAATCTGCACACAAGAGACAGCCTCACAGTAGGATAATCCCAACACATGGTACTTTGCTGCCAGATATTTAAAGGGCAGGAGGAAGGGCTGTGTAGCGCATAACAGGAGAGAATCCAAAAGGGAATCAAGCTTTGATAATATCTCTCCAATAGCTGTCTCCAATGCTGTCCCCTTCTTGACAGTGTTATTTTATCTTTACAGAGTGCTTTTTTTTTCCGTAGAGATGAATGCCCAGAGACAAGCACCAGTGAGTTCAGGGCACAAGGCACCAGGCATCATCATTTAACAGATAGAAATACGGTGGCATTGCTCTGTAACTGGAAGTCAATGAGTCAGCACAGAGCCCCATGGCAGTGTGCATCTCCACGCTGTACCTGTGCACCAGGTACACCACAGCTCTTTTTCATCCCTTACTGGATGCAGCTAGAGTCTGAGAATAAGGGGGAAACTCTCCGGAGAACATGGTGTGCATGGACGTGTGATATTTCTCAGCCAGGTATATTATGAGGAATAACACTCAAATGGGTAACAGTTCTTTGCTTAACATGGTGGCCATTGAATACCATATCCTTTCCATTCTGAGGCACCAGGCTGTGATCTAGGCTGCTGGTAGAACCCTATTAATTTTAATATTGAGGGAGGGAAAAGAAGCAAAATAGAGTTAAAACGAGGAGCACTTGTAATTGGTTAGGACACTTGGGAGAGGGAAAAAGAGTCTTTGCAAGAGAAGGTAAGAAGAGGATGCTATGGGAGAGGCTCTGAGCAGAAACGTGCTACATGCAGTAGCCCTCACACACAGGTATACTCTGCCCCAAACCATCTCAAACTAGATTACAAACAAGAAGCTAAAAGGAAGAAATTAGAAAAAGAAGAACAACAGAAGGAAATTCAGATCACTGGTTGGAAAAGTCCCATGGGAGGAAGCCCTGAAGGGCAAAGATGTTCAGGAAGGCTGGGTGTTTTTCAAGGAGGA
>JAOXJK010000001.1:81169429-81205253 GCA_025774025.1 Xenus cinereus
TGAGGGCTCAGCTCTGCCCTGCAGACCCCTTCTGCAGCAGGGAATGGACCAGGGACATCTCTGGGTGTGCACGGGCTAAGGAGCAGCTTGGACAAGTGCTAACCAGAACTGGGGTCTCATTGCCTTCTCCAGAATGGAGATGTAAATTCTGATCTCCCACTGTCCATCCAGCCCACCAAGAGTGGAAAACTCAACGCCCAGATTCCTTTTCTTTCAGGTAAATATTCATCTCACATGCTTTTTTTAAAAGGATGCACTGCAAATATCCTGGGGGTGATCTGGAGCTGTGACCAAACCTGACCCACGCAGCATCCTCTCCACTGCAGTAGGACTCTGCCATGACCAGACTGGGGTCACTCCTTCCCTCCACAGCTTCTCCCCACACTGCATCGGGAGCTCCCCGGGAAGGCTGAGAGCTGACTCTGAAAGGTCCCTGCTCCAACACACAGTTCCGTGGGACACAGGGACCCTGCTCGGAAGGAGAACCCTAGGCACCCCTGGCTGCACACCCACCTTCACAGCCCTGCAGCCATTCCTGGGAGAAGGCAGAAAACATGGCCTGTCCTGGCCCTTTGATGATGTGGTATGCCTGCTCTCAAGCAAATCCTTCTCAACACCAACCGATCCCTGAGAACCTTCCCGACAGATCACATGAGACATGGGCTATGCCAGCTTTAGGAGACTGCTCCAGGAACCCTCTCTGCATTATACTGCAGCAGAGAGACACATCATGCCCTGTCCCTCTGCCCCTGCAGCAGGGAAGCCTTGCTCCACAACTTGTCTTTATCCTCAACGCTAGAGAAACTGTGAGAGTTGTACTTACAGATCGCATGGGCTGTGGGTTGTGCAGCTTCTGGATCCCTCCAGCTACTGCAGAGTTGTTGGCCCTGCAGCCAACAGTATAAGTATCTAACAGTATATAACAGCCAACAGTAATAAGTATCTGGCCCTGCAGCCAGATACTTATTTTGTCAAAGGCTGTGAAGGTTTCCTCCCCGCTGAGATCTCAGCTTTCTCCCAGTCCTGAATGCTTTTAAGCTCTCCTGGCCTCACACATTTCCTCTCCCTGCCTGCAGGCAGTGCCCCCAGCCCTGCTGCGCTTGGCAGAGGAGCTGCTCCTGGGCAGAGCTGTCTCTCCTGGCAGCACTGCCCCATGGCTTTGAGCTCCTTCTATCCCAGGAGCCCAGCCCAGCTCAGCAGTAGAGGAACAGCCCAAGACGTCACTTTCTCTGCTCCCTCTGGACTCCCTGGAGGTGTCCCTGTGCTTCCACGGGAATCTGCTGTGAAACAGGCTGAAGGAATCAGTGATGTTCCCTCAGTAGCAGGGAGAGATTGTGGGAGAGATGCTCATTTCCAGCAGTGTCATTTCTCCTGTCAGGAGAAGAGTTGGGCATGAGAACCATGAGAATCACGAGAATCGCCTTTCCTTATCGTATTGTGAGGCAGCACAACAGGAAGGTGACAGGGCAGGATCTGATTTCTACAAGCTGGGGGGCTGTCTTTGGGTTAGTGTACGAGAGAGTCCTTTTTCATAACATTTGCAGATGACCTCACAAGGAAGAGCGTAGACACTGCTCTTCAGGGCAAGGTTGCCATAACAAGGGACCCAGACAGGCTGGAGGGATGGGCCAATAGGAACTTCAGGAGAACCAATAGGTCCTGACCTGGTTCTGGATATAGTTCCTCCTGGTTCCTGGAGGTGGACTAAGCCCATGCCATGACAGAGACCAGGGACTGCCCAGGTGGGCAGCAGCTCTGCGGGAAAGGCTCTGCTGGTCCTTGGGTTCTATTGGGTAAAACATGAGCCATCAGCAAAGGCGGCCAACAGCTTCCTGGGCTGCAGGAGCAGGAGCACAGCCACTCTGCTCAGCACTTGTTACATTATACCCAGAATACTTCCCTAGGTTTTGACACCGCACCATGCCAGAGAGACCTTAAGAACTGGAGCCAGGTCACTGGAGGGACACCAAGGGTGAGAGAACTTGTACAGTGAGAAGAGGCTTAGAGAACTGGGCTTGTTCGGCTTTGAGGAGAAGAGATCTTGGGGGGGACATGGAGCAGCATTGCACAGAAGGAAGACTGAGCCTGAAGTCAAATCCATGGTAGAAGATACAAGGACAAGAGGCAATGGGCTGAAACAAGAGTCGGTCAAACCAGATAAGGAGGAACTTTTTCCAGCATGATGATAGTCAAGCACTGGAAGCTGTTTCCCAGAGAGCGTCCAACAGCTCTGTCCTGGAAAGGGATCAAGGCACCTTTGAACAAACCCCTGACTCTTTAGGTCTGACCCTGCTTTCAGTGGAAGGTTAGTCAAGACACCTCCTGAGTTCCCTTTGAGCCTGAATGATGCTGTCCTCCTTTCCCTTTCATGTTTCCAAATTAGGGAGAGCTCTCAGGTTCTCCTTGACCCCAGCAGTGATTCACATCAGGTGCTGGGCTGCTGCACAGGTGTCCTCAGACACCCCTGACCACATCCTTTGCTTCCCTTTCCATTTGCCCAAAGCCAAGTTCTTCTCTTTTACTCTCCTTCTACCCTCCAAAAATAGCAGCCTACCCTGTTAACCCTTTCTGTGCAGGTTGCTCAGTAAATGTGAGCATCCATGTCCAGATCTCCAAATGAGCTGGGCATTGAAGCCATCATTGCAGAAACAGAGAGGAGGCATTTGACTGGATCTTTGAAGCCAGGAAATGGTGTCCCATGCCTCCTGAGATTCCCGGGAACACCTAAGCTTTTTCACTGGGCTCACAATCTCTCCAACCTTCTGCCATCCCCACTCTTTTAACCCAGGACACTTCTCTCCATCCCTTCAGCACACTGACTGGTCTCTGCTCTCAGCTAGGTGAAGTCAGGGCACTCCCTTGCACAGCTTCCCCTACAAAAGTCTTCTCTTTATGCTGATCCCACTTGTATCTCCTCATGGCATGTGCAGCTCCATCCTCTTCCTGCAGAGCTCCATTGGATGGGCAGTTTTCCTGTTTCTTGCATGCCCATTCCCCTTCACAACATTTTTGTACTGTGTGTTTATCAAATACCGTCTCAAGCAACTCAGCTTCATTCATTTCCATCTGCAGGATGAGATATTTCTGCTCTTGGAGCAGACATTCTGAAAAACTGCTGCATATCTGGAGACACCTTTCAATTCTTCAAGTACAGTTATGGGAAAAAAAAGCCATGCTGGGTTAGTTTTTCACAGAGACAGTTTCAAAGTGTCAAAGCAGATTCAATACATGAATTATGAGAGTGAAGTTATACAGAGTGAGGAAAAAAACTTCACAAAGTCTATGTCAGTAAAGAGAAACTCCCATAGTCTGTAGAATGTTCTTATTAGGTGGCCCTATAGGAACTGGTTCCTTGGGCTTCTTGGTCTTAAATGGAAGCTCAAATCCTGAGCTGGCAGGACAATATTGGCTGCAGATACACACCACTTTCTTCACATGACTATGAGTTCAGACCCAGTTGATGGAGTTTCTCACACAGGTCACGGAGGAGGGCAGGATGTTGGGGAGAGGGACACATGCTTCAGTATCCCAAATCCCATGAGTTTTCCGAAAACATCCTTCCCTTGACCTCTGGCATCCTATTTCTTGAGATGCAAAGCTGGTGGGTCTTCTCTTGATAAAGCATCAATAATCCTTCCAGTGATTCTGTGATTTCCCTTAGAGTGGCAAAAAAATAATAATGATGAAAAGAAATTTTAAAGTAACAGTCTACTTCCATAATAGCAAATCTGGACAATGACAATTAAATTAGTATTTGCCCTATAAGGTATGATATCCCATCCTGAAGTACCTATTGAAAGTGGTTCAGATGAAGGGTGGTCTTGCAAAAGTCACCCTTTGTGTCCCCAGGTGGCACAGACACTGCTGGTTTCCCTCTCCAGAGAGTGGCAGAGGCTGGATCCCTTTTACAGGATAGGTTCCTTGCCGGGGAGCCACAGCCATGGGAGGAGCTCACCAGGTTCTTATTGACACTTCACTCAGCATCTGTTCGGATACATTTGGTGCTTTTCTGGGATTACTCTTTCCACACCTTGAAATCACATTGTCATAAAAATATAATCGTTTCTTAAAAGATAGTGAAAAAGGCCCTGTTATGGCCAAGAAAGCTCACCATGAGCTCTGGAGGGAGCGAGTAAGATTAGAAAAAGCACCAGGAATGTCTAAAATGCTCTTCCAAAGAGAGAATGGCCCTGAGCAGTGGTGATTGGCCACGTGTAGGTCTGGGAGAGAGGGTCAAGGGATGATAGCGAGAAACAAGGGGATGGCTGATGTCTTTAGCCAATCCTTACAAGCATGTCTGCAGCCACCCATGGGAAGCAGTGGATGTCTGTGGGCAGAGGCTGAGGAAAAGGCTTGTCCTGGGACAATGGCAGGAAGGAAGGTCCCTCCTCTGTAAACCAGGGGTGATACAGACATTCATGTCTTGTGTGCCTGCCTCAGCCTGGCAGATGGGGAATGCCCACTGCTGGCAGTGGCTGTTCTTAAGAATGCCCCATGAGCTGACCTTGCTCTTTTGCCCTCCTTCACTCCCCACACTTGGATGGACCTCAGGAAACCTCCATGAGCCTGGAGGATGCACAAACTTCCTGGGCTGCTGTCCCACCCCTGCAGGGGCAGAGGAAGGGTTTGTGAGACACATGGGCGTGCAGTGTGGGGGTAGCAGTGAGGCAGGAAGAAGAAATGAAATGTTGGGGGTTTGCAGTTCAGTGCTGGAACTAAGCACTGAGCTAAAAGGAGGCTTCTGGCATGGATTCTCCAGGATTCTGGAGCTTGGAAATAAATGAGCATTAACAAGGCTTTGGAGGAAACCAGGTGAGATGTGGGGAACTCACTGGCATTGGCAAATTCTCAGAAACCCACATTTTGGTATTGGAAACAAGGAAGCAGGCACAGGCACAGGACAGTGTAGCTGTGGTGGGAATGGCCAAGGGCCTTGGTGGGGCTTTGACACCCCAACAGATCTGAGACCCCTGTTCTCTTGCCTATGGCTTCTGTCTCTTCTACTGAGTCCCATGAGAGAACACAAGGTCCTTACAGCTCCAATGCCTCATTGCCTCCTCAGCCACCCCCCATAAATCCTGGGAGGTGCCCTACTGCTGACCTGCACCTGGCAACACACACTCCCAATCACATTGCCCCCAGGAAGACCCCAGAACATGACAAGAGGAAATGGAGCCCCATCTGTAGGGGACGTGGGTAAGGACGTGGCCATCCTGCTTGGTGGAGCACATCAAGGGCTTTCACAGTGATCTCTATATTTAAATTTCCTGTTGTACCAAGTGCCTCCAACTTCCTGCTTCACCAGCCCCCAGGGACAGGACCCTTGTCTGCTCGTTCCCTCCATGGTCTCTTCAGTGATGGACTTCATCAGGGCCTGCAAACACCCTCAGAAACCTGGAGGTTTGCTTCTGGCTCTTACTTCTCCAGAGGCTTGGTCAGCCTTTAGACATCTGTAGTTCAGGAACCTGGCACCAGAGGACTCATTAACAGGCAAAACACCCTGAGAAGCCAAACCTGGCCATAATTTTCCTTTAGTCTTCAATTCTTCCGTGGTTAATTAGAGAGCTTTCAGGAGTGGAATCAAAGTGAAAAGATGTCAAAGCAAAGAGGCCAAGTGCATGAAATACTTGATTTAAATTTGCCAATTCTGCATTAATGCCAAGGGAGTTGGGTTACAGGAATGTCTCCAAGTAGAGTCTGCACGGTCTAGACCCATGTGGATGGGCTGGCAGAGACACCCCCAGCAGGGGGATCCCCATCTCCCAGGCTGAGGCAGGCACTCAAGATGCAAATAGCTGCAGTGCCCACTTGTTCGAGGCCTCCAGGCAGAGGGTGGCCCATTCCCATGACCCTCTAAGCCTGGACCAGCTCATTGTGCTTTTTCTGTCCTTCCCTTCAGCTGTCAAGGATATGGGAGCTTTGGCATCATCCCTACACCCTGGGACAAGGTTTCTCAATTCCTCCTCTGCAACTTCCCTGCTTCCACCTCCTCTGTGCTGCCTCTTTGTCCCGTAGCTCAGTCAGTTCCAACAAGCAGCCTCCTGAGATGGTTGCTTCCTTTCAAGGGTATTTGGAGAGATCATTTTGGTGCCTGGAGGAGGCTGTCCTGAAAGGCTTATCACATTTCCCATGATCCTTCAGCCTTCAAGGTTGCTTCCCATGGCACCACTTGCATCAGTCTCCCAAGTACATCAAAGTCCTCTTCTCTGGAGTCCACCCATTTTTGCTCTGCTGCTGGCCTTCCTCACTCATCTTCGGCACCTGGGACCCCACTATTTCCTGGTCACAGCAGCCAAGGCTGACACTAATTTTCACCTCCCTGACCACTCTTTTTTTTTTTTTTTTATTTTTTATTTTTCCAGGTCCAGGTATGCATCAGCCTTGTTTGCCCACCTGGCAGCTGTGTTAAGAAGTTGTCCCAAGGTCCTCCAGGCTGCTGGTACCCTGTGTCTTTGTCTGGCCAGTGAATGCCAGGGCAACTTCTGTTCCCCATAGGAACCTGCTCATTGACTTGGAGATTTCTTCAGGTTGGTGTTAGAAGACTTATTCTGCCTACTGAGCCTGATCAAGTGGATTATAACCCTCACTGACTTCTCCTCTCATCCTCACTCACACAAGCTCGCTCAACCTTTTGACCCGTCTCATACAGGGGCTCCATATATCTGAGGTTCTCCTTCACACGCAGGGCATTCCACTGGTCATCTTCCTTCCTTCCAATCCCTCCAGCAGAGCCTGTACCCTTTCCATTGCAGCACTACAGCTCAGAAATTGTCCCACCACATCTCATTCAATCCAAAAACATCCCAGTTCTGTGAGCAGACATGGGACTCCTCCTGGCAGCACACGTTTGGGCCACAGCACCTCAGCTGACTTATCACAGGGGACCTGAGCTGTGATCCTGCCCAGAAGAACCATTGTACATCGAGCAGTTCGTGCTGGGCTGGGCTTTACGTACAGAGTGGCTTTCACTCGTGGGCTGTGCTGCACAGATGCCTTGGCCACAGGACAAGCTCAGCAGCACATTGTGACACACGACCCTGCAGACAAGTCCCACTCTGTACCAGACATTTCACCTCCAACATGGCCTTCCCTGTATCCAGCACTGCTGCAGGAAGTTCCCATGGAAACATCCTTTCTGTTTGACTGACAAGATGATGAATAGTGTAGTTTCCTTGTAAGAAAATCCTAGAGTTTCCTGAATGACCAAAAGAGGAAACTGTCTTCTGTGGAGGGGGTCTGCATGGTTGTATGCATGGTTTGCTGCATTTGGTCCATTCAATGCTACACCTCCTGGGGTTCTCACCATGTAAACAGACATGAGATTGTCTCTGCGATACTCCCCTTACAGTGCTCCCTTCATGAACAGCATTTTAAAAGATACCTTGTGGAGTCTGAGTGCCTTTCTTACTGGGATCATTGCAGACCAGCACCTCCTGATTATAACCACTCTTTCAACAACCTTGGATGCCAACACTCAGGTCCCATGGACTGGTAAGGGTGTAGTTTGCTCCGGTAGCCCCTGGCTTGGTCCCCTCCCCCCTGGCTCGTTCTTCTCCTCCAGAGTCCTGCCTCAAAGCAAAAAGGGCTAGGAGACGTCGCTGGTGGCAACTCGGGGAAAGAGGACATAGAGTATCTCAGATCTATCTACACCGTCTGCTACTAAATTCAGCAGTGGCCTTATGTTATCTCTTCTTCTGCTTTAACTGCTCCTGAATTACCAAAAGCTCATCTTGGTGCCCTGGAATTCCTTTTCAAGTTTCAATTGAGTTTTGATATGGGCCATTGCTGAGCTGGGAAAATGCTGTCCTTGAGGACAAGATGTATCCAGGCACACGGTGAAAATTGGTCTTTTCATTGATTGTATCATCAAGGGAGTGAGTAAAGGTCCCTGTGTGATGTGCTTTATGTCCATGCAATGCCTGCAGCTATTGGGTAGAGAAGGTACAGACCTTGCTTCTCTGATGTCACCTGATGACTGGTGCCTCTGACAGAAGTCATCAGTCAAGGGAATAGACACCCAACTGCACTCTCTGCGATGCCGTCTGGAGCATCTGTGACACACCTGCCCTGAATGGCAACTGCTTCCCTGAAGGTCCCGTGTGGTCCAGGCCAGCCTTGGAATCTCATGTTACTCTGTGGCCCTGGATTTGAATATTGAATCGAGTAGCTGCCCTGAATTCTGTCGGGCCATGTGGAGCTTGACATGGGACAAATGCCTCTGTAGTCACTTGAGCTCCGGTAACTTCAGCCAATGGAAAAGAGAGACACCTTGCTCTCCCTATGGCACAGGACTGCAGTCATTCAAATGAATACCTCTAAAAACTGACACGAACATTATGAGTAGATAAAATATTCTTCTGGCCTTTTTTTGGGGCATCAACTGTCATTTCACTTGGCCAAAGGATTTTCCACCAGGCTCATATATGATCCCCGAGATGTTGCCCTGTCTCTAAGAACTGCTCTGTTAGAGCTTGCAGTTCCTTGCACGTATCTTTGACCACCCCTGACACCTTCAATGTCACCAGCCATTGTGTCTGAGCAGCCCAATCCTGCCCACCATCTCCATGGATGAACATGGGAGCTGAGACAAGGAGCTCATATACAGCAGCCTATTCTTGTACACACCCGAACCCCTGAAGCAAGAGGAATCCCACCTCCAGCGGGTTTGTGGCAGGCATGGGAGCGAGCAGAGCCTCCTTCAAATGCCAGCAATAGAAACACAGGAGATGCTCCATGGATTCAGCTGAACCCCTTCCCTCAGCAGGGGTAACGGAGATCCGTGCCTGTCACTGTCTGGCTGTCCTGTCTTATTATAAAATAATACCAAAAATAGTGACATTTAGAAATAACTTTGAGAGGAGGATTTTCAGTTCTGGGAAGAAGTGTCTCTATCCAGCTGAGGGAGGGAACATCAGGGGTGACTTCAGCCTGTCTCACAGCAGGTTCTCCAAGAGCCCCAGGGACACCTCCAGGGAGCCCAGAGGGGGCAGAGCAAGTGCTGCCTTGGGCTGTTCCTCTACTGCTGAGCTGGGCTGGGCTCCTGGGATGGAGGGAGCTCCTGGCCGTGGGGCAGCGCTGCAGAGAGACAGCTCTGCCCAGGAGCAGCTCCTTTGACAAGCGAAGCAGGGCTGGGGGCTCTCCCAGGATATCTCTAGGAGATGAGACATGCAGAGTGAGAGCTTAAAGGTGGTCAGGACTGGGAGAATGACTGAGAGCTCACTGGAGGAGAAATCTTCACAGCCCTTGACAGGGTAAGTGTCTGGCAGTAGGGCAATGCAGCTGCGGTTCCTGGAATGATCTCCTAAAACTGGCACATCCCCCAGCCTACGGCATCTATGAGGAGGTCTCTCACAGTTTCTCCAGAGTAGAGAAAAAGGGCTTTCTTTGGAGCACAGCTTACCTAAGGCTCTTTCAAAGGGACAGGGCACATCAGCTGCCTTCTCCCAGGGATGGCTTCACACCCAAAGTGTGAAGTCAGGTGTTCACCAGGGGTGCCCAGGGCTGTCCTTCCAAGCAGGGTCCCTGTGCCCCAGGGAACTGTGTGCTGGGGCAGGGACTCTGCCACCTGCCAGGGTCAGCTCTCAGCCTTCCTGGGGAGCTCCCCACAGCAATGTGGGGAGAAGCCATGGCAAGAAGAGGTAACACCAGGCAGGAGAATGTCCTGCTGTGAAGAGGGTGCTGTGTGGGTCAGGGCTGCTCACAGCTGTAGATCCCCCCCAGGCCACTTCCGAGGGCAAAGGCCAAGGCAGGGATTAAGTTTCAGGTAAAGAGCTTTCCTGATTTTGTATTTTATTTTTCTATTTGTGGGGGAGGGGAGGTGGAAAAAAGGGTAAATGTTTAAGGAGTGCTCAAGTTGGAAGAAGTCACTGAGACTCCTGAGCTGTAACTTTGCAAGATCAGTAGGTTTGCCAGGAAGCTCTTAGAGTGCCTTCAGCCACTCCTCTGCACGTGGACAGCACCAGCAGCACATCTGCTGGACCCATCAGGGTTATTCTGACCTGCCCTTTTCCACCTGCCAACAGGAACATGAACCCAGCCCCTGCCCTGCAAACAGGCAGGTGTCTCTAGGGCCAAGGTGAGTGCACAGAGGTTGGGATGGGGTCTGTGAGTGCTGACAGGAAACACCTCCAAAGAGGAAAGTGTCCAGGCAGCAGGGATATGACCAGGGAATGAGAGGAAACTAAAACCAGTAATGCTGTGGCAAGGAGAGCAATGTTGATGTCTGGGAGGTGGCATGAACAGCTGGGTGAGGGTAACATTTTCCTGAGTGCCTGGCTGCCTCTCCACTTGCCTCCCTCAACCAGAACCCCACTGCATTTTTCCTTGTTTCTCTACTTGTCTGTGATATTGTTATTGTTGTCTTATTCTCTCAGTCAGGCTCTTTGGGGATGGGAGCTGCGGCAGCCGAGTCAGGCACTGCTCTTGTGATTCCTCCCAGGCAGGTGTGTCCATGGGAATGAAGTGCCCAAGCTCTCTTCTGACCTGTGGGGCTGTGGGCAAAGGAGTCTGTGTGGCTGGGGAATGAGCTGAGTCTCCTTTACTGAGATACCTTCAACAGGACATGTGGGTATCTCCTTGGGGGTACATGTTAGGGATTGGTTGAACTGGTGTAAAGCAGCTCTGCAGAGAGAGACCATAAAGTTTTGGTAGACAACAAGTTGACCATAAGCCTTGTGGCCAAGAAGGCCACTGGTCTTCTGGGTGCATTAAAAAAAGCACAGCCAGCAGGTTGAGGGAAGTCATCCTCCCCCTCTACTCTGCCCTTGTGAGGCCACATCTGGAGCACTGCGTCCAATTCTGGCCTCCCCAGTTCAAGAAGAACAGGGAACTGCTGGAGAGAGTCCAGCAGAGGTTAGGAAGATGATCAAGGGACAGGAGCAAGTCTCTGATGAAGAAAGGAAGAGAGACCTGGGGCTTTTAAGTCTGGAGAAGACAAGATATAGAGAGGATCTCATCAATGCTGAGCAATGTCTAAAGGGCTGGTGTCAAGAGGATGGGGCCAGATTCTTCTCAGCAGTGACAGGACAAGGGGCAACAGGCACAAGCTGGAACACCAGAAATTCCACCTCAAGATGAAGAAAAAAGTTGAACCTTTGAGAGTGCCAGAGCCCTGGAACAGGCTGCCCAGATAAGTTTTGGAGTCTCTTTCTCTGGAGATACTCCAAACCTGGGTGTGTTCCTCTCTGGGAACCTGCTTTGGTAGGGGGGTTGGACTAGATCATCTACAAAGGTCCCTTCCAAACCTTATCATTCTGTGATTCTGTTGGCCCAAACCCAGAATTTCTCAAGGTCCCTCCAGACTGAAGCCCTATTTGGACAGTTCTTGATTTTTATGTGCAGACACCTCACCGTGGTTACAGTGAGCCATCAACACAAGATAACAGCAAGAGCAGTTGCAGGATACAGTGTCTAATTAAAGGAGTTGCTAATTTTGTATTGACCAACACAGGAATCAGCACAACACTCCTAGAAACACGATACAAGGGCACGAAAAAAGCAAAGGCCAGGCCAGTGGGAAAAGAACAGAGTTGGGCTGTTTGTGGAGCAATCTGTGAGGATGGTTAAAAAAAAGAACTTGGGAGGAGAAAGGAGACAAAAGAAAAAGCAAAACTTCAGTTCAGGATATGCTGACGCCTGTTCGAGGTAACCTGCCAACCCGCCTTGAGTCACTGACTCGAGTGGGACAAAGATGTTGCAGATGAGTGACCCAAACCTATGTCTGCTCACTTCTGTGGTCATGGGGAACCTGAGTGCTTTCCCTGGCATCCTCAAGGGAAGAGCCCTCGTGGAAGGAAACGCACAACTGTTCAGCCTGGAAGGCACCTGGGGAGGTCTCCAGGCCAAGACAATCCACAGTCTGTGGAGAAAGGGAAATGAGGGTTGGGCTGTTTGCACGCTTAGCCATGTGAGTGGGAAATGTTCCCTGTACAGATACACAGACAGCAGGGATCCCTCCAGGAGCTGCTCTTAGACCCTCATCTGTCTAGGATCTGGCCTTGGGATTCCCTCATCCCTCCAGTTCCCCCAGGCACAGAGAAGCACACACACCTACAAATGGCCCTCTCCAGCACAGACCCACAGAACCACTGAGGCTGGAAGGCCCCAGCTTCCACCTTCTTTGTGCTTTCACTTCATGCTTGATGTCAGTCAGGAGCTCCTTTCTCATCCATGTCACCCTCCTGCCACCTTGGCATGACTTCCTGCATGTTGGGATGGACCATTGTGGATCACAAAGAGGTGATCCTTGACCAACAAAGAGCTCTCTGCAGAATCCACCTGGCCACAGACATCTCCTGGGCCAAGGTTATCAAAATTTACCTCCCTAACTCTAAGCCAATCAGGCTTTAGAGTATGAAAATGTATTAACTTTTTAAAGATATGTATCTGTGTAGCTCACATTGTGTACTGATTTATCATGCTTGAGGAAGTCAATTAAAGAACACCAGCTCATTACAAGGAGCAGAACAACAGCCCTGCCCTTGAAAGAAGGACTTTGCTTCTCAGAATCATAGAGCTGTCCATGAAGGACAGAAGATACCCCTGGAGAACCAAGATAATGCCAGTGTCCTGGTCCCTCTAACACATCTTGGAAACTCTCCCAGTGTCCAGCGTCACAGAGAAGTAACTCACAATAGACCAACTCCAGGGACATCTGGAGACACAGACAAGCAGCGAGACTGCTGATGGCTGATGGTGCTGCAGAAATAAAGTTGTTTTGTGAAGTTTTACAATGATTAGTAATTATTACTGTCTGTGTTAATCAGTGATTAGTCACATCATATGGTACCTGAATGCTTGAACGGTATAAGAGCCCTGTGTAAAACCACATTTGAGGTACCTCAATTTAGCTTGGACATCTCATGTACATGAATAAATATTTACCCTTGTAATTCTGTGCTTTGTGTCCCAGCCCCTCTCCTCGATCAGCACAGGCCAGTTGTTAGTTTTCATAACACAAATGATGGATTGGCATTGGAGTGCACAAGGTCTCTCCCTTCTCCATGCAGTATGTGTGGGGTAGTCCAGGAACACACAGAATCAGAGAATCACAGAATGATATGGGGTTGGAAGGGACCTCTGTAGATCATCTAGTCCAACCCCCCTGCCAAAGCAGGTCCACCTAGAGCAGGTTGCACAGGAACGTGAAGGGGTTTTGAATGTCTCCAGAGACAGAGATTCCCTCTCTGAGCAGCCTATTCCAGGGCTCTGCCACCCTCAAAGTGATGAAGTTCCACCTCATGTTTAGATGGAACTTCTTACGTTCAAGTTTGTGCCCATTACTTCTTGTCCTGTCACTTGGCACCACTGAAAAAAGACTGGCCCCTTCCTCTTGACACCCACCCTTTAAGTATTTATAGGCGTTGATCAGATCCCGCCTTGGTCTTCTCTTCTCCAGACTAAAAAAAAACCCAAGTCCCTCAGCCTTTCCTCATAAGAGAGATGCTCCAGGCCCGTAATCATCTTTGTAGTCCTCTGCTGTACCCTCTCCAGCAGTTGCCTGTCCTTCTTGAATTGGGGAGCCCACAATTGGACACAGTGCTCCAGATGGGGCCTCACCAGGGCAGAGTAGAGGGGGAGGATGACATCCCTTGACCTGCTGGCCATGCTCTTCTTGATGCATCCCAGGATGCAATTGGCCTTCTTGGCCATAAGGGCCCATTGCTGGCTCATGGTCATCCTGTTGTCCACCAGGACTCCCAGGTCTTTTTCCTCAGAGGTGCTCTTCAGCAGGTCCAATCTAAAAGCTTCTAAACTCAACCTCTAGTATTATGACTCAATGCAATTACTCCAGGAGATACTGACAGCATCACTAATGGAGCTATTGAGACTCTTGCACACAAGATTTTTAGGGAGAGAAGACATCAGCTACCATGAGTTGTCTCTTCACACGTTTTTATTACAATTTCACATTATTCCGCATATGTACATTGGCTTCATTTCTCTTCTCAAAGTCCTTCATGAATTTAAGATTTCCTTACAAAAAAGTCTGATCTTTTAAATCCTAAGAAAAATTTAACAATGTCAAGATAATACTAGTGAAAACCACCAGTTTTCAGTCCAGGTAGAAATCTCTCCATGTATCCATGTGAGATAAAAAAAAAAAAGAGGAAATGAAGACACTTTCTGCCACAAATCTTCTCCAAAGTGCTTCGAGGTAATGGTTATAATCAGAATAGGGAGACACAGAAAATCCATCAACTACACTGTCCCGGTTCCAGTGGGGATAGGGTTAGTTCTCCCCAGGCTCTTACAGGGGGAGGGAGATAATAATATCAGGCTTGTCTGCAACAAGCTGTGGGGTATCATATCAGGGATAGAGAGACAGGGTGCTAGTAAGGGCCTTCAGCCTGTTGCCCAGAGGCACACTGGGGACACTGCATTGCAGTCAAAGTCTCATGGAGATGAGCCAGCAGCTCCTGGAGTAGTTGAAGTCAACAGAGAAACACCAGTGAGACACCTCAAGAGGTGTTCCCCTAAGAAGTTGGCACAGCCAACAGTCTAGCTGAAGTGCCTCTACACAAATGCACACAGCATGGGCAACAAACAGGAGGAGATGGGCGCTCACCCCACGGCCCCAGCTCCTCTGAAGGGCACAGCAGCTCCTGGGGGGCAGACAAGGAGCTCAGCCTCCCCTTTAGCCCCAGGCTAGTGCTGGCCCCAAGGGAACGAGGAAATCAGGCCAGTCACTCTCTGCCTCTCCTGAATTCATATGTAGGTGATTCCCAACCCTGACTGAGTTTGCCTTCTCCTCTGCTCCCATCAGTCGCACTCCCCAGGACAGCACGACAGTCCTGGCCCTGGCGTTCCTCAGGCAGCTCCTTCATCTCTCCAGTCTCCCTTTCTCATGCCCACTGGGTCCTTGCTGACTTTCAGGGCACTGCAGAGTCCTCGTTTGTTCACACCTCAAATTAGTGGTTTTTGGGGGGGAGAATTCATCTCTGAGTGTGTTTCACCTTGTATGTTTCCATTCACTCACACCTCAGGGCATGCGGTGAGCCCCTATCCTCTCCTTATCCCTCCAAAAGCAATGCCATAGAATCTGTTGTATTCTGAGTCCTGACACATGTGAAGCAGCCTGAGGTGGTAATCAGGAGTTCATGCACCATCACCACTGCCACTGGACACAAGATGAAAACCTTTAAAACCCGAACATTTGGTCCAATGGAACCCAAAAGTACAGTGAGCTTAACTCCTAACACAGAGAGAACACAAGGAGAAAAGGTTCTTTAAAAGACCAATTCCTTGGACATTTTACTGGCAGCACCTTTGGAGGAAGGGCCTTGTCCCCAGGCACTGCATCTGGGAGAAGCACTTTTATTGAAGAGCTGCCATTGATTACTTTTGGTGACTCATTGGTCACTTTTGACAAAGTGTTGTGCGAGGGTCACACAAAACTGGATCAAACCTCAAGAGAAGTAGTATAAATCCAGTAAATTATCCGTAAGTAGGATTAGTGCATGAGGAAAAAAGTAAGCTTGTTGCCATACATAAATTCTAGGAAATGTTTAGAGAAGCAGAGGCAGGTTGTTGTCGATGAAAAAGCAACCATTTGTACTGTTTCCATAGGGCATCCTTCAGCTCCTGGTTCCTCATGCTGTAGATGAGGGGGTTCACGGTTGGAGGTACCACTGAGTGCAGAACTGAGACCACCAAATTTAGGGATGGTGAGGAAATGAAGTGGAGCTTCAAGTATGCAAACATTGCAGTGCTGAGAAACAGGGAGACCACAGCCAGTCAAATGTCTTAAAAATGGGGTGGCCTGAAAGGTCTTTTCCAGCCTGGCACACTGCAGTGCTGAGCCCCAACATCTGGGAGAAGATTTGGGTTTTTTTTCCTCCATGGAAAAATCTGCATGGCAGGACCCACAGTGCTGGTGTCCCAGCCAAACCTGAATCCCCATCTCTTGTTTTGTTGGTTGAGCTGCTGGGAAGGAAACTGATGCCGAGTGTTTGTGACACTGAGGGTGAGGGCTACACTGTGTGGGAGAGCAGACCTGGGAGTTGCTCCAGGGAAGGGGCTTGCACTGCAGGAGATGACAGGGAGGACCCCAAATTCCCCTTCCTACCACGTTTCTAGGATCTCCTCCTTTTCCCTCTCTGACGATGTCTCTGCTGCCTGGAGCTGTCTCTGCTGGGAACCGCTTCTCTGTGCCCAAGTCTCCTCCCTTTCAGTGCTAACAGAAAGAGAGCCCCATCCCACTCGCAGTGTGCTCATCTCTGCCCTGCAAACACCTCCTGGCAGCAGGGACCTGCTCCAGTGTTGGGGAATGGTTGCAGGATCTTGGGCACAGCTCACTGGAAAAATTATGTGAGGCTCAGTTGACAATGAGTTAGCCGGAGTAGACCTCAGAGATGTGCCGAGTTATGCTGACAAGAAAGTTCTGCAAGCCTGGCAAGGACGTCCTGTCTTTGAAGATAAGAAGTAAACAACCTTGAAGAAGTACCCTGTCCGAGAATGAGGAGGAACCCTGTGCTTGAAACCGCAAGTAGGAGGAGTATGATAATGTAACCCTTAGAGCTTAGCCAGTAGATAAGTGACTAGTAGGCATAATTATCTGTAACAGTATAAAAGTGTGATCGCACCGCAATGAAGTTGAAGCTTGCTTTACCACTCATATTGAGTCGACCGCTCGTTTCCCTCGCTCGTCGCAATCTCATGCTATTAAATTCAGTGATTCATCAGACAAATACTGTAGACCTCTCTTTGTATCATAGCCAGAAATAGCAGCATAGAGCCTTTATCCTCCACAAACTGTTAAATCTTCTTGCAAGCCTAATTGAATCATCCAAAGCATCCTTGAAAATGACTGAACAGTTACATCAAATGGCTTCTAACAATCACAGATATTTGGCAACTTGTAAAGCTAGGTTACTTCCTACCTACACTGAGGATATATTTTTAAGATACAGCTTCTGTTTGAACTCAGCATTTCCTAAGGGCATTTTAAATTTCAACTCAGCAATGACTGTGAAGCTTAACTTTCATGTTTGCACAATACATCTGGCTTTCAGTGAAATAAATACACATTCTACGTACCCTTATTTCTTAAAATAACAGTGCTGGAGTATATTGTACAGATAACTATTCTTGGATTCTCTGTACATACAGATATCCCACTGATGTTCATAAAGACTGAAAGTTTTTCTAAATTTAGTCAAGGTCTTGGGGCACAGTAATAAAGCAATGGTTATGTCTTGCTAGACATGAGTTAAGTGCCTCAGTCTGAACCTGTTTTGAAGTCTGCCTTGTCTTAAGACTGGCTATACATGTGCTAAACAACTAGATGCAATGGCAATTAACCCCCTTCTGGTGTGCTATGAGAGTGGGTGTCTCTTAGCTGTGCTGGCCCATTGCACCACCTGAAGCCAAGCACAGCTCTTCTCATGTTTTCAGTGCCACCTCTTCTGCCACTCCCACAGCTGTACTGATTCTGTGCAAGCAGCCTTATATCTTCCTCATCTCTCAGAACAGCCACCAAGGTGGCTCACCAATGCTAAGGTTTTCCTCATCATTAAGGTTTTTCTGGACATAACAGAGTCTTAGACCGTGATCTCAATGTCAAAAAGGTTCACGGAGTTAATATCACAGATTTCAGACACAAGCAATCAAGTTAATACTCATGAGATGAGCAGCATCACCAGAGGAAAATAGGTAATATTCTGTGCTGAGCTGTAGGCTATATGCAGGGCAGAGATGAGAAGACACAAAAAGCCCAGCGTAGACATCCGGAAGCGCAGAGGGCACAGGTCTGGCACAAGCACACAGAAAGAAAGAGGGCTAAGGACTTGGCTGAAGTGCTGTGCCAGGCAGAAAGCACAATAAAGATCACTGGTGTCATATACACAATTAGCAGATTCAGAATTATATATTTCAATTAAAAATGCTGTGAAATGATGCAGTCAACCACCTCATGGCTGAAAGACAAACCTACCTTCATCATTTATAGGAAAAGTGTGCCATTTGAACATGGGGAGGTCAGGGGATGCTGCCTCTCAGAGGCAAGGTGTCTATGAACTTATTAACAGTGTTTTGTATCCTGAAAGCTTCATACACAGGAAGGAACTGCCCTGATTTATTACTGACAGTGGCAGTGCTAATGGCTTCTAGATGGTGGGCCCCTTCCATGTCGGAGAGCTGTTGTGGAAGTAGTCCTCTCCCTGGTCTGGGATGCATCTCAGGTCCTCCCCTAAGACCACCTTGCTGGGGACACCCTGGCCCTCAGCTCTTGACCCTGTGCCAGACCCTCCATACTTCTTTGTAACCTGGCCATTTGCTCTGCTTGGGACCTGTGGAGGAGTCTGCAGAAGCTTCCCCACACACCTTGAACATGCCAAAGAAATACCTCAACTGTGGCTTTAAGGTGATGGACAGGATATGAAACAAACTATAGCTACGCAGCTGGTTGAAAGTCACAACAGAGAGTCATGGCCACTGAAGAGTTATGACAACTGAAAAGCACCAAGACAAGACAAAGAAGGATCTAATTGACCAGATGATTAGAGACCTCCAATATAAGCACAAGCTATGGCAGGTCAGGTCTGGAGAAGCTCCTCCAAAAACCCCAGAGGAGAACCCATTGGTGGACCTGAACGCTGACGGCAGAAGTCCCTCCCTTGCAGAGCTCTTGAGGCAGAGGAGCTACATGTGGAAGCCCTGGTCCAAACCTGTAGGAAGGTCATATGATCTCTCTGTAGAAATGGATCTTTTAGCTACTGAGCTTCAGCAGCTGTGGAGCCGTGCTCGTGTCTCAGGCTGACAGCTACTGGGCTGGGGTATAGGGAACACATCAGCAACTCCAGGCATGCCTGGCGTTAGAGAGGTGACCATGTGGGAAGGAGGCAAAACAGTTATTGCAAGAGCTATTTGTTTCATTTCAATAAAAGGGCCTTCGACATCCCAGCTATCCACATCTCAGGAGATGGCCCTGCTGTGATGGCTGTGTTGGGCAGCCTGGACTCAGCCTTTCTGTACTGCCCCCTGCTGTTTCCTCCTCTCACCAGGGCCTTTCAAGAGAGCAATTAGTTCTCCAAGCTGCTCAGTCTTCTCACCTTCACCATGAGATGACAGACCATGGAAGGGGCATTCTTCTGAAATACCAGGCAGCAGTTCTTGCCCAGCTTATCACCAGACTGTGCGTGGCTGAGCATGCTACAGGAACCAGGGCCCAAGGAAATCAGGGAGTGCTAAGGTTGTTGTATTTCTCAGTCCCCGTTAGCCCACAAATGAAGACACAAGTTTGATCAGAAGCTGATTATCCTGTAGCAAGCTCAGCATGTTGCTGCTGTTCTCTCAGAGGGACGTTGGAAAGTGGGAACACAAAGGGCCTTTTATATAGAGAGCTGGCTCCTCCGCTCTCAGATGCTGCATTGCTTTCAGATGCATTTATTTGGAGCAATGGTGCAATCCAGTGGCCAGTTTGGATAGTAACATGGTAATTCTGTACAAGCTCTAATCCACTGCAAAACTAGGAAGCAGACCTAAAGGGAGCTGCAATATAAGTGAGCCTGCAGAGAAGCAGTGATGTCTATTGGTGAGTGATCTTAAGAGATGCACAGAAGATCCAAGTTTCTTGAGAAGAGAGGCTCAGGACTGAGCTGTTGGAATCAATAAATGGGGCAGCTCTTCTTTAGGAGCAATAGGGCCCATCCTCACAAAAGTGTACAACCCTCACTAACATTTTTCTGAGTATTACTTCCCTGTGGTGCTAAGCACAGGTGCTACGCACGCTGACACCAACCCCAGCACCACACCACTCTGGAGTGGAAAGCACGTCCAGAAGAGGACCTACACCCCAGACCAGGGAGCACACTACTTCCACAACAGCCCTCCAGCAAAGAAGGGGCCACCATCTAGAAGGCATTAGCATTGCCACTGCCAGTAATAAATTAACATTTCAAATATGTTGCTTTTCTAAGGGCCAGTATCTGGAGGCAGGAATGTGGATTTATTTGATCTGTTGGTATAGATTAGGCATCTTGGCCTGGAAAGCACGTGGAGAGAGACAAAGAAGTGGACCTGCAGGATCTTTTAATTCCAATAGGAACTCTTGTAGGCTCTGTATCACTGCTCACCCAAGGAATCACAGAGGTGAAGCCATAGAAATACTGCAAAAATAGACTGTAGAAAATCTTAATCTGAAGATTGACTGCTACTCAGCCAGTTGTGAGGAAAGGATCTCCCCCCACCCCAAGAATTGCCTTTGGACTCCCATGCTGAGAAAATATTGGCTTGTGGCAGTGACTTGAACAAACCTGGCAGCATGTAGCCCTCCTGAAATGCCTGTGCTGGAAGAGGAATGTAGATTTAGGCTTAGTAGACTTCTTACTCTGTGTAGTTTTCAACATGTGCTTTAGTCTGGAGAAGACAGAGCAGCTTGCTGAAGAAAGCTGTTCACCACTTTTGACCATATGAGATGAGAAACTGCTTCTGCAAGCCAGGCTGCAACAGGAGTACCTCCAAGGAGATGCTCAGCTCTGGGTGCATCTCCTTGCTGTCTTCACCTCCCTCATCAGCAGGCTCCTTGGCCAGGCCAGAAACAGATTCTGAACCCCCACAAGATTAGTGTGGTGTCTTTCTTTGTAGCTTGTAGAGTCAACAAGATTGGTCAGAAAGGCAAGAGCAAGGTAAGGTTAATGAAGGAAAAGAGAAATTCCAGTGGAAAGAGCAAACAGCATAGCCAGTTTGAGTCAATCCTGTTTACAGTTATGTCTCCCTTCTTAAACGTGCAGTCTGGCCACTGCCACACCACCAAGGGAGCATCTCCCTACAAGAAGCCAGTGGTCAGGTTTTGTCAGAGAGTGTCCCAGTGAGCTAGCTGGCATGGTTACTGTAGGAAAGAAGAGTATAGTCATCTGTATTAGAAAAGACAGGGAGACAATCCCTGAGTGTGCCAACAGCAGAAAAGCGGGACTTCAGGCTTGATTTAAAGCATCCTCTGGGAAAAAACAAACAAGTAAAAAACCCCATCTACCACACGCATAAATCCCTGAACTCTACTTAACTAGCAAGAGGAAAATATATGACAGCTTCAAGAGTAAGAAAAAAAATCATATTGTTGTATATATGAGACTGTTTGGCAGTGACTGGGTGCTATATTTGAATACTCCTACAACCTGAACCAAGACTGATACATCCACTGTGAGCATTTAAAAATGAAGCATTTAAACTGCAGCATTACCAGCCAAGAACCCCTGCCCACACACAGCACTTCAGGAGTAACTTCTGGAAGATGCAAAAGGTAGAATATCAAATTAGTTCTTCAGCATGAGCAAATCATTAAGCTATTCTTGCTGACAGAAAGTTGGATTCACTTGAATCTGCACAGTAACTGTGTGCGTGGTCCTTCCAGACTGAACATGCTGACTGGAGGCATCAATGTGCAGTTTCTTCCCCTGCTAAGTGTGGCATCAGTTTTCCTCTGTTTCCTCATCATTTGCTAAATTCCAGACTGACAGGGCCAGATCCTGAGCTGTGCTGGGATGCTTGCAATCTCCAATTACATAAGGCTCCCTGATGCTCTGTGGACGGAGCTTAGTGGAAGTATTTGGAAGGATCCATACACTGTGGATTCATCTGTAGTACCTTCCAGCTTAACGCATACAAGGCCAATTTCAAAATATTAGAGCTGGTTGTCAATAATCAGTTACCACTTGTTTATAGGAAGTAGAAAAGAAAGAGGAGGCAGGGGGACTAGCGCTGCCCCAGATGTGTTTGGCTGTGTCTGCATCTGACAGAGTAAAACTTCAAATGCCACCTTGGGTCTTGCCATCCAAATGCTGTTCTGTGCATCAACAGAGTCCTTGGTGTTTGACCCAAGGAAGGGAGAAGCTAATTTTGAAAATAACTAATGTCCCAAGCCTGGTTTTCTCAGCAATGGTCATCATATCCCAGAGAGTGCAGCTGACCGCCTTCCCCCTCGCTGTGCGCAGCAGAAGCTGGGGAGTTGCAGGAATGTTTGTGCACCAGACCCCTTTCTTCCTCCTCCAGGAGGAAGGAAGAAAGTGCCCTAGAAATGCCAATTTTTTTCAAAAAGCTTTTATCCACTTGAGTACTGCCAGTTTGCTAGCGGTACAGTGTACTCGACTGCCACCACTACTCACTCCTGGAGTGGACGACACAAAAAGCATTTAAAAATAATTTTAAAAGCCAATTTTGCCAAAGCTTGGGAACATCTGTATGAAAAATCAGGATTTGAATTGAACCAGTGAAACTGAAAATATTTCCACCCCTACCCTGACAAATTCCTCCTCTCATAAGCCTTACAAAATTCTTCAGAGCTCTGCACAATTTTTTTCATCAGAATAATTTTTGTTCCTCCTCTTTCCCCAGGGAGGCTTGAACAAGGTTTAAGAATAGGGACACTATGCAGCTGCTAGTGCAGATGTGGGGTGAGATCTTAGCTGCATTTGGAGTCAGTTAAGTTTTGTCATTAACTGGTGTGCATTTTTGTCTGCTCCAACACCCACATGCTGTTCTGCTTCTGATTTTTTGGGTGCAACAATTCCATTTCTATTTTTACCTCTCTATCTTACCATGTAAAGAGATTGCCTGTGGATACCCCAAGAAGTTACCAGCTTCTCCAGCTTCCTGTAGTGTTTTACCATCCCAGATGATTGCATACCCATGAGGTATGAGAATGAAGTGGCTTAATAATTCACAGAAAATGGAGTCTTTATGAGAGACACACTCCTGTAGAGAACTGGAGAGCACAAGTACCATACCTGTGTTTTAACATAAGCCTAAGGGTAGGATCCAAAGACTTACAAACTAGCAACCTTTACATCTGTATCTGGGAAAAACAGTTCAAGTGATCATGAAAAACAGAACATTATGATCTCAATTTTCCACAAAACTACTTCAAGTGGGAAGATAAATTTTCCTCTTTAGAAATCAAGTCTAATGCCTTCCAGTTTTTTGATTGGAAGAGATGGATGAAGCATGAAGCAAAGATACTTGCTCCTGGGTTTACTGAGTATATTCAGGACAGAGCATGAGGAATTTCAGAGGGACCTAAACTATTTAGAGTAATGGGCAATAAGAAGCTTGATGCTGATAAGAACAAAGTAACATGGACTGAAGGAAAAAACCATGAAATGCTCAAAGCTCATGGAGTATTAAAGAGGTAACATCAGCTAAAGAAACAGAGCCTAGTGTCATTGTAAATGGGTCAGTGGAGATTGCTGTTGAGGAGGAAAGCCAAACAAGGCATGAAGATAGACAGGGAATCGATCATAAATAAGAATTAATTACCATGTGTAGACTTAAATGAGTGGTGCAGCTACATTGAAAGAATATGATGGTAACAAAGTTAAATACAAAAAAGTTAGGGTTGCATTGCTAATTTACATTCAATCCTTCTCCAGTACACTGACTCCTCTCCTCTTGCTATTCGTGCTTTATCATAGAACCTTTAAGGACAGACAATCCACTCAACAGTTTAGAAAGTAAGAAAGACAGATAAGCACATTATCCCATGTTCTAAAGAGGTATAGAGCTATTAAGTGACTTAAATCTATGCAAAAACCCACGGAAGACATGGAATTAACCCATCCCAGTCTCCAAGTTTCAGTTCAGCAAACTGATCCCAAGACTAATCTTCATCGTACAGACTACAACCTAAGAATTGCCTTTAAATCCTGATTCCCAAACCCAGAGTTCAGAGGGTGAGGGTTAATAAAGGCAATGCATTTTGCAATCTAGTTAAAACTCTGCGTAAGACTATTTGCTTTTCAAGAAAAAAAAAGAAATCATCCTAAAATTACTAGGAAATAAGTACGTTCTGGAAGAGTTAGCAATCTTGAGGTGAAAATGCTGATGCAGACCCTCCGTAGCAGAAATATAAACTCAGCCCCCACTACCTCGTTTTACAAAGGCAACTAACTAACAATAAACTTCTGGTAGGTTTATTAGCGCAGCAGTTCTGTGGCTGCTCACACACACAGTTTTGCCTTCCCTCTCCTCTGGCTTTGGCAGAGTGTCCTGGCAGTTCCTCTCTCAGGTAGGGAATCCTGCTACAGGCAGGCAAGCAGCCAACTTGCTAATCCAATTATGCACTACAATACCTGAGGGGTGTACCATTTGTGAAAGAACAGGCTATTTTCATTATTCAATTACTAATCAAGTTACCTGCCTGAGGAATATTAAAATGCCAGTGTAATTATGACATTATGATAGTAGGTCAAAACTAAATCCTTTCTGCAGATTTATCCAAAATGTGGATTCTGAGGGCGCTACAGAGGAGTAAGCAGCAGCTTTAAACCAGGTAGGGGATTTTGGAGAGACGACACATTAGCCTAATTCTGAGTCTGGTAAAACCAGTTGAGTTTAACCATCGGTTTTGATGGACCATCAAGGCCAACAGAGAACACCTGGGAGAGTTTGTGTCCACTTGTTTGTGGCATCCTGGGACCACACAACATGCTTGAACCACTTTCTGGCACATTTCTCAGTAGCTCAGGGAGTTGCATCATTTGGTATAAGCTCCACCCCTCAGAGATCCCTAATCTGTTGGTAACATCAGAAAACAGGCGGGAGCCCGAATCCTTCAGGCCGTATGGAGTGACCAGGAGCCACCTTGGATGTCTCCAGCAGCTATTTTCTGGCAGGTCTTCTCCACATCACCCTCCTGAGAGGGGTAGGCTGGTGGCTGACCCTCAGCAGCCCAACATCAGGAGGTCTGTGGTTTTCTGAAGCCTGCTGCCAGTTAAGACAAATAAACTGCCTCAAGAGGCTCTAACCCAACTTGGATTTTAGAGGACACAGTGGCACAGCTGCTTTCTTGGCATCTTTCACCCACATCATCTTGAGATGCTGGTCTGCTCTTCCAGCCCCCAGCACCATCTCCACCCTTTGCAGAGGAAGAGGAGTCCAGGAACTTGCAAACCACTGAGCACAGCAGTCTGCTGCTGTTGCTACCACACCACCTGAAGAGAAAGGGACGTTAGAAGGTTCTTCAATGCAAAATACATTTATTCCCCTTTCAGAAGTGCATTTTTTCTTTTGTGGAAAGGTGCAAATAAGTCTTCAATGGTAAACCAAGCATTTTCTTCTCTTGGAGAGCATGGTGAAAAGGATTTATGCATTATTAAAATGTCTGTGTTATTTGCAGCACTGCCAGCTTGATGGATATCTGGGTTTCTGTTCTCCTATTCCCCTCAAAATTCTGGTACTTTGAGAAAAGTTCTGGAATGACAGTCACACCTCTGCAGACCAGAGCTCAAAAGTAACACTAAGGCCTTTCTGACATCTTTAATTTCAAGATGTTCTTACAGGATATTAGCTTAATAAAGGAACAATCCATGTATCTCTAACCACAACTTAGAGAGCTATCAGATATTTTCATACACTTGCGTTTCTGTACGGTGGCCCTAGAAGAAGGTGGCCCATAGCTCTTCTGTCACCACAGCTTAGACGTTCAGATGGTATCAGCAAGTGCATTTGTTTTAGACAAAAGCACTATCAAGACCAGCTTGCCAGAAGCTGACTGAATAATGGAAAGTAATTTTCCCCGTTTCTACGAAAAAACAGCCTCTATTTGGGCAGCGTCATTTGCAGCCAATTATTCTGCTGTTTCCAGTTGTGCTCCAGGGAGCTGCATTACTTCTCCACAGAGCTCAGCAGCTGTTCATTAGGTTAGTCTCCCAGTTCCTTTTGCTTGCATAACGTTCACCCTGCAGTGCCAGATGACAGGAGCCTTAAATGCTATCTGTTGCTCTGGTATCTCCCTCATAGGGTTTTGGAACCTGTCCCAATGAGGGAAAGAGCAGAGAGCTTTTGACTCTTGAATTAGGATATAAAATGCCACAGTTTATCATAATAAAGGATGGGTGGAGAGGAAGAACTGGCATACTGAGAATGGCCCCTTAGGGACAAGGCTTGAGTATCACTGGTGCACTGGGACACTGCCAGGTAGCAGCATTTGAAAGCTGAAAGCCATCACTTCATAAATATATTTTGGCAAGAACCTGCACTCTTTGATACACACTTTTCTTTTGCAATGACTCCACGATTTGTCTTCTAAGAAGACCACATCCCTCACTTGTCTGCATTAGGCTTACTGGCAGAAGGATCACAAATTAGGGCAGTCTCACATCTATGCAGCACTTAAAGTCATTGAACCCTGTCCCACTGGGCTTTGATTGCCTGCACACACCTGGCTCAGCATAATTCCCACAATCTGTCTTCCCAGGGCTATCGCCCCCCTCCCTGCCCCTCTGGACATTCACAGATAAAGGATGTTCACACGCATGATCTTGCGGATACAAACCAGACCTGCCCAAAGGCTCAAAGCATAGAGCTAAAGCACAGCTCCACTTACATCTTCCTAGAGAGTGCCACCAGTTATGCCACTTCTTGGGGAATGAGTTGATGAGAAACTTCATCTCTGAGGACAACAGAGATAGTGATTTTCACAGGAATAAGCTAGACCCAGTTTTTATATTCACAGTCATATCTGACTACATATTTTAATAGAAACTTGAAGGATAGACAAAATGCCATCCCATCACCGTCGCAGTAGAAAACTTGACTTCAGATTTTCAGGCTCTTCGTAGCAAGCCTGCTGAGTTTATAATGTTTCCTTTAATTAAGGAATAGCCCTGAAACTGGAGCTTGAACCCTTAGAGTCAGAATGCACTTGTTCCTTCTTTAGTCATTCCCCCAGCAGAAGAGCTTTAGCACAGCAGACAAAACACGTGTGAATACTGCCACACTTGCTAGGAGAGAGGCAAGTTCAGTTCAGCAAGCTCTACACCACAGCAGCAGCAAAGCTCAGCCTGTCCCATTACAGCACCAGCAGGTTAATTTACTTTAATTGAAGCCAAATGAGATCCTTTTCATCCTAAAAAGGATAAATATAAGCATTTTACTTTAGCTCAGCAGCACTCACAAAACATCCAAGTAATGAATCCCAACAGGTCTGAACCCAACTTCCTTAAATGCTCATTCAACCCTGTCACAGCTGGTAATCACAGTTTTGGGGGCAGGACGGGGTGGGGTGTGGCTTTCCTTTTCCTTTTATTTTCCTTTTCCTTTTCTTTTCCTTTTCCTCTTCCTCTTCCTTGCTTTTATTGTCTCCTTTTCTCCAGTGTGATCCTGGTGAAGAGGTCTTGGTCTGTATTTGTTGAAGAGACCAGGCTGGATGGGGCTTTGAGCAGCCTGCTCTAGTGGGAAATGTCCTTGTCCATGGCAGGGGGTTTGGAACTTGATGATCTTTAAGGTCCCTTCCAACTCTAACCATTCTATGATTCTAAGAGTCCAGATGCTGCTAATGAAAGCCTGTGTTAGATCTTTCTGCTGCAAGAGCTTTGTCCCTACAGAGTCCAGACTAAGTGTAAGAGTAAGAAATGTAAAAGCTGGATTGGAAGTTGCCAGGCTTCAATGCTACAACGCTCTGAGATAGCTGGTTCCCCAGGCAGCGCAAGTGGGAAGGCCAAGTGTCCAAATTCAAGCTTTTCCAACAGGCACCACGCTGCCTGCCCTGGCCAAGAGGAAATGTTGAAGACAAGACTATTCCCTAAATCCTGCTCCTCTTCCAGGTTTTCTGAGGTGGCTGTTGGGAATACCCCTCTTATGCAGTCACCGTCTTGAACCCAATCTGTAAATAACCACACGAAGCAGCTAGAGGGGGGGGATTTTCATGCAGTAGCTCCGTGCATGCAAGCCCCATGAATGGTTAGTTCATTGGCAGCACATCAGGGGATTCAAGGTCTCCTATCACAGGGGAGGGCACTAACCATGCAAAAGCTCAGGTGGGAGTCCCTAGCAGTTCCTTTCTCTTCTCAGTTGAAACTGTGCTTAAACATTCTCCAATAATTAAGCTTATGACTCTCCTTACATTTAATGTTCCCTAAGGGAAGAAGGTGTGCAGAGGCCATGATCTGCTATATTTTTAAAATTTTCTTGTAGGGGTTTGAATCTATCTTTTCCTCCCCTGCACTGTGTCCTTAGAACAACGCTGTGGACATTGTTTTTCTCCAGGATCAGAACAGCATTTGTCAGAAGGAATGAGGGTGGAGACTGAGGGTCCCAGCATCAGGGCTTGTACCACTTTTGGAAATCACCTATCCCATCACATATTGGACCCAAGTTCAGTGAGACCTCCCCTCTCTCCTGTGGTTTACACGAGGCCAAATGTGGCAACAAATGTGCCTTGAGACTGAGGGCTCATCATGCCCCCCAGCCAGGAGAAAGTGGGCAAACACCCACCGGTAGCACCAACCAGTTGGTAGGAACCTGATAAACCTCAGATGTGAGTGAACTGCCAACACACTCAGCCCCATCTGGAGTGAAGAGCTCCTGAGTGTGCAAAACTGCGGGATTGCACAGGCATCGCCATGGCCAGGAAGCGGCCAAACAGGTGGTGACTTGATAATCTGCAACTTTCAGTTGCACACCCAGAGGGCTAATTAGGTGCCAGCATCCCAAGCCATTTTGTTTATTGGACCCCAAAGATCCCACACAGGGACTGGAGTTGCCCTCTCTGAGGATATGTTCTGCTGCACCCGCGTTTCTGCCAGTTGGTGTTAAGTCCCTCCGCGCTGACTCTGCCCCTCATCGGATGGTCCCATCCAGGTGTGTTCTACAGCTGTTCGGTTTGAGACTGTTGGGACACAGAAGCAATTCCTCACCTCTGTGTAAAAGAAACTTTTAAGTAAGACCTAACTTAAGTGCCTACCTGTAGGGGAGGCTGCACAGCTGCACGTGCCAAACACGATGAAACAAAACAGACACCAAACTCCCGCCTCATTTATGGGGTCTCCTTTCTCAGCTGGCTTCTGAGGTTCTCAAATCTTTGTTATGGTGTGCCTGCACATCTACCCAGAAGCTGAAATCTCCAGCAGTGAAGTAGGGCAACAGCAAAAGATTGAGCTGACACTTTCCAAAAGAGCAGGTAGTGAGGCCAAGGGAAATGAAGTATCAGAAGTGGGGCCTTGAACTTAGAAACGTAATCAAAGGCTGGGGCGAGTGCTGGGGTCAGCAGTGCAAGTGCAGAGCAAAGCTGGAGAGTCCTTGAGCATCTGAGCTAAGTGCCAGGCGCTGCCAGACCGAACTGACAACCAGTCACTGCTGTGCAGCTCAGGAGTTACCGACTGACTCTCTCCTCCAGAGGAGATGCCTAGAATGGAGTGACCTGAAGCAGCATTTTCTTCACTGTAAAACCATCTGATCAAAAAATCTGTCATGCATCAGGATTTCTACTTCACCCTATCACGTGCACCCATCATGTGCATCAACCCTCCGTAAAACCACTGACAGTTCTTACAACACCGTGTTACTGCAAGGGAGAACCAAAGAGCTGGGAGCACTCAGGATGAGAAGAGCTCCAACGTTCACACTCCCCAAATATCAATACATAATTGACAGTATATGCATTATTATATTGCTTTAAGAATATAAATATATAATGAGGATTTCCAGTGAGAGACCATATTTTTATTTATTTAGGACAGAAGTTGGATTCTGCTGGAATCTCTCCATACAATGGATGCTCCAGGAGTTGACTGTGCACAGAGTTCTTGGAATTGCCACGTTCAGAGCAAATTAACACAACCTTAAAAGCCATCTTCAAGACAACTTTCTAACAGACCCAAGGTATTGGCTGTGAAACAGAACATCAGACATGACGCATCGCGTGGTATCAGGTAGCACATTTCTGTTTATTTGCCTTTCTTCAATAACTCTACCTCACCATTAGGCAAAGGAGTGCATACAAGATATACAAGAAAAGGATTAAAAGAGACTTCTTTATCACTGTGTTCTGTGGCATGAAGGACCACAGCCTCTGGGGTTTTTTTGTTCGGTTTTGGTTTGTTTGTTTTGTTGTTTGTTTTTTTCAAAAGGACGTGTTTTTACTCTGGCTGAGGTGTTACAGTTCAGAGAACAACCTGCTGTCTACAGGAAATCTCTTGAGAAAATGAAAAGTGAACACAGCTATTTGTAGGCTGTTTTTCTGAACGAACACTGCCAGCTGCACTAATAGAATTTTACCAGACACTTGTCAGCTTGTGAACCTCCAAGTTTGTAAAGACAATAGGAAATCTGACCGCAGAATGACGGGGACAGGGAGAAGTGGTTGGAGCTTCTTGCCCCTCACAGCAGAATCCTGCCTGCTGTGAACTTGTGTTTGTGTACTTCAGTACATTTGTGATGACCCGCAACCACGGTTCTGCCCTAGATATATATAGCTTGCCCATAGTCAGACTCAATGCGTTAGTAACTCTGATATATAATATTAAAACCCAAGGTTTGTCTCCCAATGTCCTTCATATGATGCTCTGTCTGTTCACGTCCACATTGTATGCTGATGAATTGGAACAGCCTCGGCCAAAATCAATAAAAATGCCTTCAGAATCAGAGTCAATTGACTCCAAAATTTGATCCACTATGTTCTCAGGGCTGGAAGAGGGAACTGGAATCAAGGAAGGGTCCCTGTCCAGCTCAAAAGACCTATGTGGGTCATCCACCGAGTGGAAGAGTCCTTTTTGCTGTTCAACTGTGCTCAGTTTGCTAGAGGATTGCACTGACCCAGGGCTGGACCTCTCTTGGTCTCCTGACAGTGAGCTTTTTGTGGCCGTCATGGAGCTCTTGGAACCGTTGTCCATGATGGTGGTGAGGTTGGAGTACCCCTGTAGCTCCAGGCAGGAGGTCATTTCTGAAACAGAGTGCCTTCGGATGCCCGTTCCGTTGGCAGCCATGCTCTCGGTTTCATACTCAGCCACTGGTGTCAGCAGAGGATTGTTGTAACTTTTTGATCGTACCACGGGGTTCTTGGCAAGGATGTCACCTGATTTTGAACGCCTGAAGAACCGCTTCTCTGTAAATAGAGAGAGATCCAGATTAATATCTACAAAGTCTCCCATTTTTGTGGTACTAATAATTGCAAGCGTTCAAAAGAAAAGTCAAGGCCTGAATATACATGAGCTTTCCTCGAATGACAAGAACTTTTTTAAAAGAATCCATTTTGCTGGTTCTATGGATCCATAGGATTCAGATTTCCTAGATTTCTTTAGCATATTGAAGACCCCAAACATGGTCTTATATTCATAACACCTCAGCAAGTGGAGTAAAGCAGTAAGTATTGTGGGAGACCTGTTATACAATGGCAAATACTTTATTTAGACAAGGACAGAAAGTGCAATTCTGTTATTGTTCAGGCTATAAAGGTCTTCACTAATTTCTAATAGTTGAAATCTAACTTTTCCCCCCACCCTGGGAAAATCAGGTGTCTTCAGATTTGGGGCACAGGGATTAAGACAAGCAGTCTGACTAATAATTCCGTAAAAACTTAGATGCAAAGTATCATTCAGAGACCACACAAGGAGAGAGCACCAGGAACATTTGGAAACGTTAACTGGAGGGCAGTGCCCACAGCAACCTTTTTTTGGGAACAAACCTTCACTCGATTTGGCAGCGATTGTATGAATGCTGCCGTTAACCCAGTGGGCTCTTTCCAGAGAACGAGCAGCAGGTGGCAGCAAGTCAGCACAGAGACCCACCAACAGGGGTTTAGGGTTGGTGCTGAGACAAAAGGGAGCATCGTGAAAACTTTCTGCAGACTTCGTTGTTCAGGCTCACTTTTGAAGCTTTCTCCCTGCTACTCTCACTTCGCTGTCCCCATGAAAGGGGCACGGCTGGAGAAAGGAACCGAGTTATGCTCTGGAAGTCAACCACAGCCATTGCATATAAATGGCTGGCTGTAAATTAGGATGCTGGTATATGTTCCCCTCCAAACCACGCAATTTCCTTTACAAATATGAGTCTATTCTAAAATTACACTTGTGTATAATTATGTACTTACCTTGACACAAATTCCAATTACCTGCTGTACTATTAAAAAAGCCAGTTTCTGTACTGAAGACTGTATTTTGCAGTTGTTTCTGCCTCAGCAGTGAAATCAACTGAGCCAAGTTCACTTTTGGACTTTGTTAGGAGTTTGACTTGGCAAACAGAAAAGGTTCCCTGGGGCTGCCCTGCCACAGGAACTCTGGCTTTTCGGTCACACCAAGGCTTGGCTGGAGGGGAAGGCTGGGTGTACTGGCCAGATGGGGTAGAAAAGATATTAGAGGCCTCACCAGTCCCAAGGAAAGTATGTCAAAGCTTTAAATCATATTGCCAAAACAGCTGGAAAGAACTAGATGTGTTAGTTTAAAAGCAGCAGAGACTTGCGTGCTCAGCTCCCCAAGATCTAGGTTCACTGACTATAGTAAGACCTATCCAGGGGTACTGCCACAGGCCACAGCAAGGGGAAGTGCTCAGTCCACCAAAACCTTCATATCTTCTGCAGTCATATAATACAACAGTTATTTTCTAATAACCCATTTCATGGGAGTTTTATTCTCTTTCAGTGCATTCGGTCAAGTGGGAGGTGTCCCTGCCCAGAGCAGGGGGGTTGGAACTAGATGATCTTTAAGGTCCCTTCCAACCCAAACCGTTCTATGATTCTATGATTTTTTCTGTCCTGACATACAGAAACTTGTATTCAGAAAATGTCAGTTTGGGGGTCTGTTTAAATGTCTGTGGCCTTTTAATGGCAAGCAATGAATATGAAGTAGTAAACCTGAACCATTTTCCATAAATAATTGGCCTCCACTTATTCACATAAAACTGATCTGTCTCTTAAATGCCTACTGCAATAAAACCATTTTTCCCTTTAACTTTCAGGGAAAATCAACTACCTTATTGACCACTCCTGACAAGCAAACAGATTAAATTGACTGCATAGAAAACACACCATTGAACTTATTTTCCCCTTTATTTTCTCTATTGAAGCAGGCCATCACACTATTTCACAGAATCAGAATCACAGAATCATTTAGGTTGGAAGAGACCCTTGAGATCATCAAGTCCAACCATCTACCCTACTCTACAAAGTTCTCCCCTACACCATATTCCCCAATACCGCATCTAAACAGCTCTTAAACACATCCAGGGATGGTGACTCAACCACCTCCCTGGGCAGACTATTCCAATGCCCGACCACTCTTTCTGTGAAATATTCTTTCCTAATGTTCAGTCTAGTTCTCTGGGCAGCTTGGGCCACCTCACACTCTCACCACCCTCACACCAAAGAACTTCTGCCCCACATCTCAGCTCCGTCTCCCCTCTTTCAGCTTCAAACCCTTCCCCCTCGTCCCATCGGTCCCCTCCCTCATCAAAAGTCCCCCCACAGCTTTCCTGGAGCCCCTTGAGGGACTGGAAGGGGCTGTCCCCGGGTTGATGTCCCATCGCCCATCAGCACGGCGTTGGGGCGTGCTGCCTGGGGCTGAGGAACCAGGGCTATTTCAAAGCCTGAGCTAATTTTACCAGGTTCGACTCATTTCCACCGAGTTTCTGCCCAACTCCGTCCTCATGCCGCTTTCCCAGAACCAGCTGAATTAGGGAAACGGCTACTTTTCCCGTCTAGGGGAGGGGGGGAGTGATCTCATCCAAAGGATGCCCCGGTGACATTGCTCTGTGGGTACCAGCGGGGGGCTGCCCCGTGACGGTCCCCGTGACACCCCTCTCTTTTTGGGCTTCTTCCCCCCCAGGGGAGCTGGGACACTCGTCACAGGTGGCCAGGACGGTCCTCTCTCCGGCAGCTGCCAAGCTCTTCTTGGAGACACGGAGATTTACGCACGTTTTCATTGCGCCCGTGGGTTTTTTCGTCCCTGCGTTTGCGCTCAAGCGTCAACACTCAATGAATCCTTTCCAACTTGGTTTTCTGTATTTTAAACCCTGATGATTTCACATTTTTGTGGGAGGGACCACTGTGCAGCGTCAACTTGTCTTTTCCCCTTTTCACAGCCGCTTGCTGCGGATGCTGGGTGCTGCCAGCCCCTCTCTCTGCACCCATGGACGTGTTTCGGTGCCTGTCCCTCACCCTCCTCCTCCTCCACCAAGCAGGTAAGGGCAAGGTGCTCGTTTTCCCCCCCCGTGGTGGAAGGGAAGGAGCCCACGGGGGCTGGTCGGGGTGGTTTTAGGGACTCCCTGGAGAGCTGGGACAGCGCTGGAAATTGTGGGGATGGGGCTGGTGTGTGGGGACAGAGCAGATGTGTGGGGACAGGGCTGGTGTGTGGGGACAGAGCAGATGTTTGGGGACAGGGTGGGAATGTGTGGGGACAGGGCAGACGTGTGGGGACAGAGCAGATGTGTGGGGATGGGGCAGACATGTAAGGACGATGCTGGCATGTGTGGGGACGTGGCTGGTGTGTGGGGACAGGGCAGATGTGTGGGGACAGGGCTGGAAAGTGTGGGGACCAGGCAGACATGTGGGGAAGGTCCTGGCATGTGTGGGGATGGTGCTGACGTGTGGGGACAAGGCAGATGCAGGGGACGGTGCTGGCATGTGTGGGGAGGGGGTGGCATGTGTGGGGAAGGGTCTGACGTGTGGGGACAGGGCTGGTATGTGGGGACAGGGCAGGTGGCGCGGGGATGGGGCTGAAAAGTGTGGGGAAGGGTCTGGCGTGTGTGGGGACAGAGGTGGCATGTGAGGGACCCAGCAGTGCAGGAGCAGCCCTGAGGGGATGGGCTTTATCCCAAGGATTTTGGGCAAACCGGGGTGTGAGATGCCCAGCGGCACCCGGTGCTGGGCCCTCGCTCTCGCGTGGTCCCCCTCCGCTGAGGAGTGAATGCGTCAGGTCTCAGCTGGCTGTCACACGCACCGGCCGCCGAGCTGGCCCTTCTGCTTCCCCACGTGTTGCCTCTGGGTTTTTCTGCCCTCCTGCCGTTTCATTGGAGGGTATTTTAGGGTTGTCTGGAGCAGAAGAAGTTTTGTGCCTCTTTGCGGACAAGGGGAAATGGGCCAAGATGCTGGTGCTGCCCTGACCCCCTCCCCGCAGCCTCCGGGAGGGTTTCACCGACGACGGATGAGCCATGAGTCCGCCGGGGTCTTTATCTGCTGGATCAGCAGAAATGTCGCCTTCGAGTTTATCTCCCCGAGCAGTTTTTCCTTCCATGCGGTCGCAGATGCCTCTTCTGCGTGTCCCCGAGACGTCCCCGCGGGGACCAGGGACACAGAGCCCCGGGGAGAGGTGGCAGCCTCGGGGTCCGGCTGAGCCAGGATCCTTGCCCTTTCCAAGGAACTGGGGAGAAAACCCCCATCCCCAGCCCATACCAGTTAGCACTGAAATTTAAAGTGGGAGGAGACAAAATAAGAGGGAAATATCTTCTTCTTTCTCAGAAGAAGGGGAGAAGCAGCTGCACATTTTGGGGAAGAGACCATCCGTTTTCTTGCCAGTTGATGGAGAAGAGCTTGGCCTTTCGGTTTGGAGATGAGAGGAAACCTGCCTGACCTTTGAGTCATCGCAAACTCCTCCTTGCGATTTCATTTTGCGCCTCAAGGCTCTGTCCCTTTAGCACCTTTTCCCCTTTTTCCCTTCTCCTTTGCGGGTGGGAAGCGGAGTGGGTGTCCCGTAGCTGCTTCCCCTGCTACGGATCGCCCTGGAACCAGCCCTTGGGGGATGCGAAAGCGCTGGTCCTCCTGAGGGACTGCAGCCCAGAGCCCCAGAGGCAATTAGTTCATTTAAAATAAAAAGGGAGATCCCCTAATTCCTGCAATCACCCCATGACGGAATGCTCCCTCAGTGCTCTCCACATCCAGGGTTGGTGATCCAATGTCCATCCTTGTCCCCAGGGATGCCCCAGAGGGTTTGGGTGAGCCGGTACCGTGCGCTGGCAGCCCAGCAAGCCCCCACCCCCTGGGCTGCACCCCCAGGGTAGGGGGGGGGGGATTCTGCCCCTCTGCTACACTCTGGAGAGACCCCCCCCCAACCCAGTGCTGCCTCCAGCTCTGGGGCCACCAACATCAGAAGGACATGGAGCTGTTGGATGGGGCCAGAGGAGGCCC
>JAOXJK010000001.1:81208894-81220399 GCA_025774025.1 Xenus cinereus
AAGGGCCACAAAGATGATTAAGGGCCTGGAGCATCTCTCCTATGAGGAGAGGCTGAGGGACTTGGGTCTTTTTAGTCCTGAAGAGAAGACTTAGGGGGGATCTAATCAATGCTTACAAATACTTAAAGGGAGGGTACTGGGAGGACAAGGCCGGTCTTTTTTCATTGGTGCCCAGTGACAGGACAAGAGGAAATGAGCACAAACTTGAGTATAAGAAGTTCCACCTAAATGTGAGGAGGAACTTCTTTACTGTGTGAGTTGTACAGCACTGGAACAAGCTGCCCAGAGAAGTTCTGGAGTCTCCTTCTTTGGAAACATTCAGAACCCGCCTGGACACGTTCCTGTGCAACCCGCTATAGGTAGACCCGCTCTGGCAGGGGGTGTGGGAGGGTGTGTGTGGACTAGACGATCTCTAGATGTCCCTTCCAACCCCATATGATTCTATGATTCTATACACTCCTTCTCTGATTAATATCTCAAAAGCCTGAGCCGTATTCTGCATTGAGTGATGCTCTGGAGGGGATTCAGGGAGGCTTCCAGCAGCTCTGTTGGGTTGGAGTGGGCTCCTGGAGTGAGCTGAGAGGATGCAGACTCGGACCCCAAGCTCCAGCTGCTCCAGATGGACACCCCTCCATCACAGGGCTGGGGAGCAGCAGCTTCACCTTGTCCCCACCACTGCCGCCCTGCAGCTGCTGTGCCTGGAGAGCCCGTCAGCTCACTGCTCCTGAGAAACACCCTCTTCTCTCAAAATCTCAACTCCCTAATCACTTGCATCAGCTTCGTCTTCAGTCTTGCCCTTGACCTTCACTCCTGCTCTCCCAAGAGCAGTGCTAATCTCCACCCACTTCAGCTTCTATTAGTTCCCACCTTTAGAGTGAAGAGGCCACAAAACACCACATTTACAGTGTAAAACCAGCCTGTATTAACACAGCCTGCCACTAGGCTTATTCCTCAGATCATCTACAGGATGCTTTTCAAAACATACTGAAAAGAACATCTGGTGTCCACTGGAGCCATGGCGACTTCTCTTCTGCTCTGCACCTTGGCAAAACCGCCCCGTATCCATCTGCAACATCCTTCCTGCATTGGCCATTGTTCCAGGTCTTCCTGCAGGCGATGGACAGGGCAGTTCCTTTAAACCATTTTCTTGGTGTGGAGCTTCTGTGCAAGCAGGAGTTGTAACACATCCTATGCAGAACACATCCTGAACTTGTAGAAGAGCATTTTTCCTGTATTTTTCTGCTGTGTTATTCAATGACAAACATCCTCCAGGCCTCTGTTTAACCAAATACAAGTCCATCCCAATATTCAGCAAGGACTATTTCAGCTTTCCAAACCCAAACTTTCCAAATGACCTGAATGGCACCATCGCTTATTTATGAATTACCCCAGCCCGGGTGGCCCAGAGGAGTGTCCACAGGCTCAGAGCAAGCTAGGGCCACCTCTGTCTGGCCACAGCCCCTGCCCAGGGGCAGAGTGTCACCATGCTGCAGTCACTGCATGCTGCTCTCAAAGCCAAATGGCCCTAACCCAGAGCCAGCTGGTCCCTGCTGCAGCTGTGTTGACATGACACGACTGGGAAGTGCCCCGACCCCAGGGTCCGGTCCTTAGGCTGTCAAAGGTTGAGTCACAGGGCGTAAGGCAGTCCCCGCACCTTTTCATGAGCTTTTGAGATCATGGCCCAACGAGGAGGTTGCTGCAGGTTCATATATCAGGACACAAGTTAGCTGAGATAATATGAAAGGTAGTAATAGGGGCAGGGGTGCCCCAGAACCCTAACGAGAAAGTGGGGCTTTCCATGTCTGCAATTCTTCCAATTTCCCTTCTTCATCGAACGCCAGGCATGGCTGGTGGGTTCGCTGAAGAAGTTTGCAGCTGAAGGGCAGCCAGAAGGGGACCTCTGTAGCAGTGGCCAGCCGGGAGTGGGATGCAGGGAACAGCAAGCCCACAGCAACAGGGGCTGCAGCATCCGGCAGATCCCATGGCCCTGAGGGGGCTGCAGAGTCCCACCTCTTATGGCCTCACTGATACTGGTACCCAGCATAGCCGGGTTAGAGAAGTGGTCAGAAACAGTGACTGACCTTGCCAATTCTTGTTACCACAGCAGCACGCAGACCTCACTTCAGAGGGCACTGTAATACGGTACCATATGGGGCTGAGGAGGTTAAGGAGCTTCAAGGGGAAGGGTGGACATCTCCTGAAGCTGATCCGTTTCAGGAGGCCAGGGGAAGCTTCTGTTTTGCTTTAGCTGCCAGCCCCAAGGGTGGATTTAAACTCTTCTCTCCACCAGGGGTTTCCACCGTGTCCACTGTGCTACATACGAAATCACCTGTTTGTGTGACACCACATTCAATGGGAAGGCGCTTCTGGTGAAAGTTTAGGATGGAACAAAGTATAGTTAAAAATGCTTTATATAGCTGTATGTACATGTAGATAGATACATATACACGTATAGACATCTATACATCTATCTACAAGGACATCTACATATAAAGATACATAAAGTCCTTTTTAGACCCTTGCCCAACTTTGTAAGTGACTGTGCTTATAAAGGCAAAATTAGTTTTAGAATAAAGCCAACTTGGGATTGTTATCCATGTGACAATAGTTTCTGAAAACTTTATGGCAGGACTTAAAAGTCACCAATAAAATAATAATAAAAAACATATTTTCCTTTTATTTTGACAGCTCGTGGGTCTTCTTGTACTACTCTTGTACTGCTTGATGCCTTACTACTTTTGTAAGTCACTATATAGCAATAAAGCAAAAGTCGTATCTAGCAGGCTTGCTGCTTAGCTTGTAGCAAGCTATATTGCAATTTGGAAAAAAAAAGGAAAACTTGGAGCTTTATCAATAAAACAGAGACTCTACCCTTATCTTTAATACAGTATTTGCTCTGCAGACATGCAAAACTTACTTTAAAAGATAACCGTGACCTTTCATGAACCCAATTTCATTTTAGCAGGAGAGCTTCATGCTTCTCATCAACTGTGAGATGTATCTATTAAATTTTTTCAAAGGCCTTGCCTGACCTATTTATTTCTCAATTGAGGGCCAAAATAGCTCAGTATCAAATAGTTGCAAGTACCTCAGTACTTTTGGAAGAGTGTAGCTGCGGGATCAAATCCTCATCTTGTTTTGAAATGCAACAAGAGTCACCTCATTATCTTTGGAAGGATTGTAATGTAATATTATGACACGATTCTGCCCTACTCTCAAGGCATAGATAATGGAGATTTGACTCCTTAATATGTGAATACTAGTGAAAATGGAAAAGATCTATACTCAGCATCCATGTATATCTGCATGTAACACTGTATCCAAGTCCCTTACTTCATTAACCTGTAATTAAATCATTTGGAAACAGAGAATTGTATATTGTAGTTCAAAAGCATGAAAAGGACCCTATGCACTACTATTTTTGATATGTAAATCTGCAGCACTCCCACATACCCTAAAGACTAGAGGTCACTGAGGTAGCTACTTTATGAAGTTACTGCCCCATCTGCTGAACCGTGGCACCGGACATGCGCGTTCCCCCCCCGTTGCTGCACTCGAGCATGTTGCTGGAACAAAACATTCCTTGTGTTAGGGAACAAAACCCCATGAGTCAAAACTGTAAGTCACCCCAGAGATAACAGACACACTGCACCGCTCAGGTTTCCATCCCTGTTAATTCTGTAAGTTAACCACAAACTCCTACTGAGTTTTTAAAGAGCACAAGAGCTTCTTCTGAAAGTACAGAGGAAATATAGTTGGTTTTTGGCACTGCAAATAAACAGATTCATTCAGAAGAACAGCTGAAAGTTTTGTAACTCCACGTAAGGGCACAGCTTCCTTTTTCAATATGTAGGACTTCTCTAAGCCTCAAAGTGGTCCTAAAGTGGAGGCCACTCCAAGCAGGCATTTAAGGACTTGAGGAGTCCTCATCAAACACAACCTTAAAACCTGCCTGAGGCCAAGGTTTATTACTTTAACCTTTTGCATGCTGTACAACAAAGATAGATTGCTTTGTAGATTTTTTAATGAACACGTTTTAACAAAAAATACTGTTAAGCCACTATCAACATGGTACCTAAACACAGGCTACACGACTTGCAAAGCTGCCAGAAAACTAAACTCTATTTTGGTAACATTTGCCACAATTTTTCCTAAAAAAATAAAAAAATTAAAAAAAATTAAAATGTTCTTGCTTTATTTTACCACGGCAATGAAATAACCACAATCACAATTCTATATTTCTGTATGCTATTCTATTAACTGTTAACAACCTGCTCTTCTCTTCACAGGAAGTGAACATGCAGGTGGGTAGACCTGCTATCGATCCAGCTCGTGGAAGATGCAAACTTGCCTGCAGCCTCTGTTCCTGTGCGTCTAGGTGGTCATGGCCGCACACTCCCTGAGGCTCCATCTCTGTCTTTTTATTCACCACCGTAACCAAAATCCTTTAATTTTTGGTAAAAAAAAAACAACAAAAACCCAAAATATAACCGGATAGTATCAGCACTTCCAGATGAATGCTCTGAAGTGACCATAAACCCTGCTGCACCAAGCCAGCCCATCAGGGAGGTGTTCAGGCTGTGAACTGCAAAGGAGCCCAGAAATTAATCATCCGCCTCCCACCACTTTTCACCTGGTGTTGGCTACTTCACTTCCTCAGACTCTGGTAAAATACCCAGACATGTGGCAACCCGCAGAGACAGTCACAGCCATGAAAAGCTATTTAGGCTGCTGATGGTCTGGTATGTCTCATTAGACAGCCCAGCTAAATTAGGAAGCAGACCTTTAGGCTTCCCGTGCTCCTGTGTGCAGATGGAGGACATCTTATGGAAAAGACCTGGCTCCCCGACATGTGGCAGAAAGGGAGTTGGTTTTGTGTATCGTTTGCTGCTTATGCCTCCTGCTTCTCACCCCAAAAACTGGATGCGAAGCTACACGTCTCCTTTTTACACGTATTAGGGAACAAAGAGGTGGCAAAACTTCACTGCTTCAGTGGCAAAAACTGGTGGCAAATGTTACCAGCCTGCCCAGGGAGACCAATAATGAAATACAGCCCTAGGAGCAGAGACTGCTCCTGGGCCACAGAGCAGACTGCATCGGTTTCTGCCCCATCGCTCTGTGAATTACTGTCTACTTACAAATGCTTGCTAGCACAGCACTAAGTAGAACCAAGACGAAACTTTCTTCTCAAGGACTCCTGGTGGACAGAGCAGCCACCAGCAGAAGAGTGGTATATTTACCACTTCATCCAACTGTCCTGAAATCTTAGGAACTGGTGGGTTGCATTGACTGAAAAATGATCTACCCTAAAAATCCTGCAACGCATCGCCCTCTTAATGGCAAGGGAGGCACCAGCCCAGAGACCTGAGCACATAAATCACAACACTTGGAGACAAAAGAGCTACAGCTAAAGCTGTCATGTCCTCTGGCTATCATGCACACCTGAAGGGGATGTCTCACGCATGCCAAGAGGCTAGAAATAAACCTAGCTACTGGCTGTTCTTTCTGCTGCCTGCTTCTCCTGGCTGCTTTTCATTGATGCTTGGCTCATGTTATTGCACTTCAGTGTCTTAGCTGGATCTCCACGTGGCCATCGCTCTCTCATGCCTCCCTCCTTTCGTTTTAACACTTTGCTTTGTCCCCTTGACATCTGCTTTTTCATAATACTCCACATCCATCCTGACCTCCTCTTTCAGGCCCTGGGCAAGCCCCCTGTCTTCTGCTGAGCTCCTCTGCTCCATAAGCCTCCCTGTACTCATCTTCACCACAGGCTGCTTCAGTTCTGGCTGGACAACCGCCAAGTTGCCCCAGGCAGCACCTCACTCACCTGTGTCTGAAAACAATCATAAACCACTATTAAACAGCAAACTGCTTTTAACAGACCAGCAGTAACCTAGTGTTTTGCTGAGTACTTGTAAAAGGTCATAGGTCCTTTACAGTTTCCAATTCTGACTCAGAGCACCCACCACCAGTAACATCCAGAAATAGTGGTCTCACTCAGTTGCTTTTCACTTCTCTGTTCAGCACAGAGTATTACAGGACCATTTACCTCATAAATTACACATGAAAAAGATATTCCAGTGTCTAATTGTACCCTAAAACTGGACATAATGATGGGAACTACTTCACCCCCACCTGCAACTGTAGATTTGCTGAAGTATACACTGGTCACTCATTAAATGACGTAGCACTCAACTTTAGCTTTAAAGTTTCAGCTGATCAGCATCTTTAGATGAGTAAGTACTGGCGTAGAAGACTTCCTCCTCTTTCAATTGGCAAACTGGCTAATAGCTTTTAAATGAAAAATAAAATAGAATAAAAAATAAAATAAAGTAAAATAAAATAATACAGAATTTGTCTTCCCCCAGGTCAGGGTGGGCAAAGCAAGCAGGCCTTCTGCAGCAAAAGCCAGCACCATGCCAGGAGTGGATGTGGCATGGAGGGAGGGACAGCACATCTTGTCGCTTGACACGGCAGCAGCTCTACCACAGGGGACACCAAGCAGGAACAGCCATGAGCCAGATCCGGGGTTACCAACTTCTGGAGTCAAGAAAATAAAAGGAGTAGAAGCCAGACTTCTGGATGATTTAATGAAGTCATTTCAGCAATTATTACTCTTGGTGACTTGATGACCCAGACGATCGAAGTCCTCTGCCCATGGAACAGGAAATGCCCGTACACGGCTCAGCTCATGCCCAAGTAACACACACTGAACCTGAGCCTGCTGGGGCGTCCTTAACAGCTGGCCTCCACCCTGGTCTACCAACAAAAAGCCATGACCTACTGCTGAAGCAGTCCTGATCTGGTGCTACATGAAATGAGACGTGCTGCAGCAAGCGTTTACAGGGTCAAGCCCAAACACAAAGTGAGGTCCTGGCCTCATGTACTGCCCTATCTTAACCACACAGGAAAACAGCTAAGAAATGTAACTATTTTCTGCTTAAAAGCAGCAGATTCCTTGGAGGAAAGAAAAATGCATTCAGAAACGCATTTCTTTCTTTAACTGGCAATGGGTCAGATCAGTATGACTGAAAGAAACACACAGTGGCGATAATCTGGCAAATACTGGGTAACATCACTTGCCTGACTACTTCCAGGGAAAACTGAAATTAGAAGTCACAAGACATACCGCAAGGCAGACACAGAATAGTACCTGTAGTGAAAACATACATTAGTCAGCCAACACTTGCTGGTGGAGAATTGATAAAGGTGTGCAGACTGCAGCGCACACCCTGGTGACCACATAAATGCCAAGATCTGCTCCTTATTTCAGTCACAGAGATAGCAGCAGCCTTGCTTGTAGAGATTTGGAAACCAGTGCCCTTATGGGCACTCCCACTTTGCGCATGTAACACCTTTCATTGCATCACATCTAACCTTCTAAAACTAGAGTAACACAGAGCAGCCAGGGCTGAGAGCAGGCATGAAATCACTGCAAGGAGGAACCAGGGATAAATGGGCCACCAGTCCTTGCCATGTGCACCACTGGCAGCACAGCACGTGCTCCCAAGTATGCTGTGGGTCACATTCTGGATTGAGGTCTGCATCCCTCCATCTTCCTATGAATAGACACATGCACATACTTAAAATCATCAAATATCTAATAATCTAATTTTTACTGGTCTTGCAATGCTAACACACAAACCTATGGCAGCAAAGTTACCTTACAGTTTACTCGGTTGAGAAGAGGCTTCAGCAGTGGTCCCAGGTGTGTAGAATTTTCATTTTCTCTGCAGCACTCTGGCCCTTTCATTCACCAAGCCCACCCAGGCTCATGCTTTGGAGGAGACCACAGTGGCTCTTGGAGCAGCAACGGCTACCCAAACAGCTGAAGTTGTCCCTCCTGTGCACAGCTGCTCAGAGCTGCTGCTCTTACTGCAACACAAAGCACCATCATGGGAGTCTTCTGCTCACATTTACTCCATCTTCAGCTGACGTCCACAACACTCCACTGAAAAACTGAAAGTTCTCGCTCTTATACCCCCTGTAGGAACTCCCTGAGCTCCAAAACAAAATCAGGAAGCCCAAGTAGGTGGCTCAGCTCAACTCAACTCAACTCAACCTCCCCACCTTGTTCCCTGGAAGTCAGCCCGGCAGAGTGAATCCGCCAATATTATGCAAATGGAATTACCTTTATGGAGCAGCATCTGGCCTCCATTTACACATGGGGTAAATGTAAACTCATGGAGGTATCAGATGTGATAACTGACTCCTCTTTGCAATCTTGACACCAAGGGTAACACTGCACATAGAATCAACTGTGCAGTGTCAGATCAAAAGTTAATTAAATTCAACATTTTCTTGCTAATAGTGATAGCAGAATTGGAGGGGCAAAAAAAAAAGGAAATAGCACACGTTCACAGTGTGGTGTCTTTTCTGTAGAATACATTGGTGCTTCTGGGAAATAGTGATGTAAAAAATTGCTGCATGGGACTTTGCAGTAGCACTTAAGCATAAACAATTTGTGCTAGAAATTAGTTAACCAACAGGATGAAGATGGTCAATAGTTTGCAGAAATAAAGAACCAGAATCGAGTCTTCTGAAAAAGGGAGAGGATGGATTTCTTTGGTACCTTCGCTAAGTGTTTTCTTTGTGTAGTTGCAGCTTTCCTGTTTCAGAGCGAGCAAGTGCAATGTTGAACCCTTCTGCTGTCTGACAGAGAAGGACCAGACTGTTGGCAATAATTACTCAGCTTAACTCTGAATGTTAATTGCAGTTAAGTGGAACTATGCTGACTGACATCAACTGGTGGTCCAGCCCAAGCCAACGAGGGTGAAAACAGCATGAAAACAGGTAAGACATGGACAGAGTGACAAATTTTTCCATTTATATTGATGAAATCCTTATGTTCACTGAATCACAGAATGGCTGAGGTTGGAAGGGACCTATGGAGGTCATCTGGTCCAACCCCTCCACTCAAGAAGGGCCACCCAGAGACAGCTGCCCAGGACCATATCCAGACAGCTTTTGAACATCTCCAAGGATAGAGACTCCACAACCTCCCTGGGCAACTTGTGCCAGTGTTCAGTCACTCTCACAAGTTAAAAAGCATTTCCTGATGTTCAGAGGGAACTCCTGCATTCCAGGTTGTGCCCATTGCCCCACCACTGAGAAGACCCTGGCTCCATCTTCTTCATACCCTTCCCCCTTCAGGTATTTATATACATTGATAAGATTTTCCCCCAGGCTTTTTCTTCTCCAGGCTGAACAGTCTTGCCTCACAGAAGAGATGCTCCAGTCCCTTCACCACATTCATGGACACAGCACTCCAGGTGTGGCCTCACTAGCACTGAATAAAGAGGAACAATCACCTCCCTTGACCTGCTGGCAATACTTGGTCTAATGCAGCCCACGTTACCATTGGCCACCTTTGCTGCGAGGGCACACTGCTGGTTCATGTTTAACTTGGTGTCCACCAGGACACAGAGGGCCTTGTCTGCCAAGATGCTTTCCAGTTGGAAATGTGCTGGTATCTGCACTTGTTACTCCTCAGGTGCAAGACTCCTCACTTCATGCACTTGTTGAACTTCATGAGGTTCCCGTCGGCCCATTTCTCCAGCCCACTGAGGTCCCTCTGGATTGCAGCATTTTTTGTAGAATACATCGGTGCTTCTGGCAAATAGTGATGTAAAAACTTGCTTGTAATATCAGCCACTCCTTCCAGTTTTGTCATCAGCAAACTTGCTGAGTGTCCACTCTGCCCTGTTATCCAGATCATTAAGGAAAGGCTAGACATAGTATTGACCCCTGGGCTATGCCACTAATTACTACTCTCCAAATAGACTTCAGACTGACAATCACCACCCTCTGGGCCTTAACATTGAGCCCATTTCCAATCCTTCTCACTGTCTGCTCATGCAGCCCATACAGCTTCTCTATAAGGATCTTTCAAGAGATTATGTCAAAGGCCTTACTGAAGTCCAGGTAGGCCCACAATTCAAGCAGGACTGGACTACCATCACTGCCTCCAAGAAACCACCACAACCCTTCATCAACCACAACAGCATTGATGCTCCAAGATGAAATCAACTCCAGGGAGTGCCAGGCTTAGAGAAATTAAACAACCAACCAAAACAGAACAGCAAGTAGAAACAGGGTCATTAACACTGTGCATCACCATCTGAACTGCCTTACACACCTTCAAAATCAGAATAAAGGTCCTGGTTCCTCAACTGTATTCACAGGGCATCCATATTGACAGATCTACATTCTTCCTACTGGTTTGTGCCTTGATTTTTGCTTGGAGCACAAGCATCAAACAAAAGGCAAGTCCAGTAAAGAGGTCATAGACAGACCTAAGATTTCAAAAAAAAGCAAGACTCACAGAACATCCAAGTTGTGAAGAAGCAAAGAAAAACAGTTTTAGGGCATGCTGTTGAAAATAAGGTGGCTGGCTGGCTTGTGTGCAAAGATGGAGGACCTGCGTACACAAGCACCCCACCACCCTTTCTCCTTCCTTCAGCATGTACTCATACTGAGAGGCCACTTCATCCCCAGCCTCCCAACCTACTCTTCTCCAAAACCTTTCCTATCTTTCCGACTCAGCAATCCACAACTGGCACAAGGGACCCAAAAATCCTCACAGCCTGGAGCTGTAAGGCACCTGGGGAATATCCTTCTCCAGAGACATGCCCAGAGGCAGGCAAGCCCAGAAACAGGCTGGGCATAACAGCAGGCACGCGTTGCTGCCCAAGCCTTGCACTTTCACAACATGCTCTGCCTCAGGGCAGACATGTGCTTCCAATTTCACTGCCAACTGGACAGAGGAAGGAGATGAACAACAAACATATCCAGAGACGACACATGTGGCTTAGTTAGAGCCTGCAAGCTGCCATGAAACACATGGAACCATAACATCTGCCAGGAGATGTGCAGGAGGGGCAGGCATTTTGAAGAGAAACACTCAGCTTTGCACCTCAAGCTTTGGAGTTTGCAGCTAATCAAACCAATTACAGACATCATTGTTGTTCATAAAACAAATGTTACTAGGAGCCCTAATCTCCATGCCTTCTGACAGAACCAGGCTGCCTTGACGTCACAACCCCAGAACAACCTCTTCTCAAGGGTGAATTATTTCCCTTCCACTTTCTTCTCCTAACCTCTTCCCCTTCAGGGATGCAGCTGGAAGGGGCATCATTAGGAACCATCAGGATGGTGGCATTCCCCAGTTTGCCCTCCAACAGCTCTGCTTGAGAGAGAGGCCTGAGCTCTTCGTAGCAGAAACTGCGTGAATAGGCTTTCTGCGAAGGCTGCGCTCGTAACCACCCAAAACCAAGCATCACTGGCAATCATGTAGTTTCATCACCAAAACACAAAGCAATACCCAAGTGGTAGGCAGACCTGCCATTTACTTTCAAAAAACATGACAGAGAGGAGTTCAAGAACTCTCGCTTGGAACATGACAGTGACAGAAATACCTTTTTTTTTTAAAAAGGTGAAATTACAAACATTAGAGAACAAGACACACACAAGTCAAAACAAAGTAAGGATTAAGAGGCTGTGCAA
>JAOXJK010000001.1:81226205-81270127 GCA_025774025.1 Xenus cinereus
CCCCCCTCAAATCTGGCTGATGCTTTAATTTAATTCACTTACTGTCACATAGCTGCCTCCACAGAGCAAGCCTTCTCCTTGATTCTGTTTTAAATTTTAACAACACTGCTACATATATAACCATACTCCAGAACTTTTCAGACAAAACTACTGCCCAGTTCCTCCTCAACTATAAACAGGCTTTAGCAGAGCTGCATTAGCTTTATGCTGCCTAAACATCTGTCCTTGCGTGATTCAGACATTTTGAGAAACAATGGAAATACCCCACTGCTTCTTCCAAGGTTTTGTTCTCTTCAACTAAATAAGGAAACCACAAGAAAACCTCATGAGTGATACAGGAGGAATGAGGGATTTATTTTTCCTGTTGGAGCCCAACAGGCAACCTACAACATTACCCTTACGTCTCTAGAGGACAGCTGGACCACTAAGGCCAACATTATTTGTTATAAAATCACTTCTGGTATGTCACCTTCTATTCCCCATTTGTTTGTCCAGATACATCTACCATCTCTGGCATCAGGCTGCATTATCTGTAGTGCAGAAACCATATTTTCATTGTGTTTATACAGGGCCCAGTGCACGAAGGCTCTTGTCTATCCACGCCAGCAAAAACAGAGGCCTGGAGATACATGGTGGCCCATAATAGAAGTGGCTGGCAGCTCTTAGCTGCTCAAGGAAAATAAATTTAATTGGGTTGATGTGAGAGCTACTCTGAGTGGAACAGCTGTATCTTGCAAAATACCTTTCTGACAGATTTCAGCCAGGCTAAATGATGGCTTCTCCTCTTGCCAGCATCTGCTTGATTGCAGTGCGCTTGCTTTTTCCTTTGCATTTGGATCAGAGAGCACTGAAGAGCAATCCTCTGCCTAACGACTTCAAACCGGAGGCCTCTGGATCCATTTCCAAGAGCACATGACTCGGGAGCAGTCCACTTCCCTCCCTGCTGCACTGTAGCTCCCACCCTTTTTCTGATAGATGGTCCATTCTCAGCAAAACTGTGTTGCCAGAGCCAGCTGGTTTGCTTGCCACAAAGCCACGTCATAGCAGGGAGACTCATCATGACTGCCCACACGCCTGACTTGCAGGCATGACCTGTCACATCCTTGTCACCTTGTGCTGCAGAAGTTTTGCTGCAACCACCTGGTAGCTTACTGGTGACAGGAGAAGACTCCCAGCAGATAATGGTTGAAATCAAGTAACGCAATCTGAATCCTGTGCTGTCACGTGATTAACTGTTTACCTTGTAATTGCCTGCAGTAATTGGGTAGTGGCAATTTAATGAATTTCACAGCACGTGGCGCATCACCCATGCCACATAGTTGTTCCTTCTGCAGCCGCAGCAGAACTATGGGAAAGACTGTGAAATTACTGATAGAAGACAGTTAACCCCATCCAGTCACCATGGGGGAAAGGATGCCTCTGAGAGACTCATTCAATCACTCCCCTATTGTTTCCAGATTGCGACGCACAGCTTTTTTATTTTTGGAAGAATTACACCACAGAGCAGTCACCCTCTGCACAAGTCCTTGCACCACCAGTCTGGTACATGCTGTCCCCACGGGGTGCTGGCTCTGGCACTAGCAACCACAAACTGGGAGACAAAACGCCTGGGGATGGGACTTGGATGGCATTCCAGAGCAGAAGCTTCCACATCCTTCACAACTTTTTCCATTCTCAGCACGCTTTCTGGGGAGAAGGCGGAGGCTAGGACATCTTATATAATTTGTTTTAATAACCATGTTGGGTTCAATGGAAACACCTTTTCCCGTAACAATAAAATTCTGTATCATAGATGGAAAAACAGGCAAACATCAAAACCCCAGGAGAAATCACCGCTGACGGAGAGTAAACAGCTGCCAGAGTTGCTTCCAAACAATTCCTGTAGAGAGAATTTCACTCCTAATTATAGGGGACTTTTCACATTGGTGTGGGCAAACTGCTCCGTGCCTGCTGCTGGGAGACACCCCCTTTCTAAGGCAAGGAGCGCTGGCCATGCCCGTATCTGTCCCCAAACCAGACCGGGAGCTGGCTGCCTGAGGGAGACCACAGCCAGCTCCAGCTCCCACTGCCTACATGGCAAATGGAGCTTCACAGCATCTGTATTTCCACGAGTTGCCACCTGGGTCCGCGTAACTCAGTAATTCACTCAGGTCTCTGCTGCCTCTGGGAGGACTCAGCAGTTCAGGCATGCTGAGAGATGCTCGTCAGTCATGACCACCATTATGGGACCTAGTAAGTCCACGGTGCAGGCAGCTCCCCTCATTGTGTGTCCTGGCACTCTGCAACTGGCTGCTACTGGGTCTGGACCCGGTTTATAGGCATAATCGAAGTCAGGAGGGGGAAACTGAGATCAGAGAAAGAGCTGCCTGCAAGGATGAGCTTCCAGCTGTCCTCCATGTGACTAACATGCTGCTAGCTACTTCCCTCTCTGAATTCCTCCCTTTCCCCTGTGGGAAAAGTAAGATAGGGTCGGGGGAGGAAAAGAATCAGAAGGCAACATATGGAAAGGTAAAAGGTGACAAAGCAACCAGCAAGATGATGGGAGAAGAAGCTGTGCTACCAGCAAGCACCAGCGTTCAAAATCCTGTAAGCGTTGTGCAGCCCTATGTCTGCTGCAGGAGAGGGTCAAGGAGCAGGAGAAGGGGCACACAGGCTGCCTCTGAAATCTCCTGGTGGGAAGCTTCTCTGCTAGCCCTGTCCCCAGCTGGAAAGCTTTAGGCAGTGAGAAGGCAGGGGCATGGTGGTACCTGCCCAGAGTATCCAAGCCACTCGGCACCCAGCTGCAGCTCAATACAGATCTGACTGGAAACCGACGTTGACTCATCTCTGAAAACTACTGGGAAGGTGATATATGCAACACTATGAAACAACCCTGCACAGTCTTTCTGTTGGAAATTACTTTTACCCTTCTTCTTGTAAGCAGGGCCAGGTAAATCCCAGCAGGACAGAACAGGAGGTGCTGCAGCTGCAACCGCAACCACAGCACTTTCTGACCTTGCTACCCGCATGGACGCAACTCAGTCATGGAGGGCAAATGGTCCTCCCCTTCTGTGCCAGGTGCCACCACTCCTGCAACTGGTGGATACCTGGTGGCACCTGGAATGGCTCCCAGGTGTGTGGTCAGCTGTAATAGCCGAGAAGCAACTGCCCCTCTTGGGGACACCCCCTGTAGAACCTGGGGCAATTCAACAGCCGCAGTTCGCGGTGGCTTTGCCTACCTGGGGACATCCAAGAAAATGAAATAATATTCACTAAATTAAGAACAGAAAGCTGTTCAGATAAATTGTGCTTAGGCCTCTGATGTAGAATTCAAGTGTCATTAATTTAACTCGCCTCCCTTCCTACCCCTTTAATTCTCAGAATGAGTGTCCATACAGAGTTTTAATGAGGGTTAATTAATCTTCTTTAAAAGGTATCTTAGATTAACTGTCTTATGTTCCCCCTGTAGACAGGCCATGAATTACAGCATTAAAGCACCCTGCCTCAAAAGGATTCTTGCACCATGAGAACATTTCTTGCTCAAAGTTTTTCAATAGTCAAAATTTCTGTTCTTTTACGCCAGTTTTAGTCTACTGACCCAAATGGGTCCACAAAAGACATTTGTACAAACTAATGCAATTAGTTAAAACCATCTCCCTCTTACTTAATAAAATTACAGGGTCTGCAGGAACATTTTAATTCAAGTTAAGAATGATTTTACTGATTTAACTCTATTTTCTTAAGAATTAAGGACTTGCATACCAATAAACTTGTACTGGTTTTAATAGGCCAGTTTCACCAATGGAGACAAACTCCAGAAGACAGACATATATTTCAGTAGGGACAACCTGGTTTAGTTGAGGTTAAGCAAGTTATCTAGCTGACTTGAGCTGAAACAACTCGCATTTACGCTGCACAAGCAAATTTCTGTGGGCTAAGGTAGTCTCAGGTGCTGTAGGCAGTAGCTACACCGTAACTCCATGCACACCCACTCTAGCCCCAAGGCAAGTGGTGAGTCATTTGAAGGAGGACAAGAACTTCTCACCTACCACAGGTGCAAGACAGCAAATGGGCAGTAACTGCAGAGGACCTGATGGACGGTAACAGCACGATTTGGGGCAGTTTAGACAACTGATGTGGTGTTTGACCAACTCCCTCTGAAGCCATACCTCTGGTTAACTAACTGGTATCCTTCACAGAAGCTACATTTTACTTAATGCAAGGTACTCCTAAAGTGCGCTATAAGCGCACACCCAAAGGCATTTGCACAATTTAAATTACCTTCTAAAATAATTGGGTTTAATTGGTATGGACAAGGTTATGGTCATGTTCCCTTGAAGACAGTCTTTCTGTTAAGAGGAGGGACGAGATGCACGTTTGAATTACTACGCCACCATGTTCATGGTGTCATGAGACAGGTTCATATATAACAATACAAAACAACTACATTTTATGTTGCTTTCCTGTTTTTCTGCTGCTTAAGGTCACAGAAGTGGCAACACATAGTATTGCCACATATGTCACGAGCTAGTTTTGGAGAGTACTCGATTTCAAAACGAAATCTGTTCTTTTCATGTAGCAATGGATTTCCATTGGCCTTTGCTAGAAAGAGGGTCCACCTGAGTGCAGATCTTTCAAGGTCTGTGGTGCAGAAATGCTGGCTGCGTTGGAGTTACTACTAAAAAAGTCCACTGTGAGTCAGGCTTACAGGATAGTTAATAGAAACCACACTCGCTCGCCCTATCTCTGTCCCTAGAGAAAACGTACTTGTGGTGAGCTGTGAAATAAGTGCCAGGCGGAAACAGAGCTAAAAACACTATAGAGGGAAAGTGCCTCTCATGGGGTTTCCCTCCTTAGCTATAATCCTACAGCATGTAAATGGAAAATGGATAGCCACTGACTGCCGCTGACTCAAGTCCTTACCACTTACACCCAGCTACGGCTCTTGACTGACATGCAAGCAAGAGGAAGTGATACTTTGATTAGTACAGATAGTGTATTTAGCACTCCCACCTGGCACCATCGTCCGACCAAAGTGTCAGCACCGCTGTAATGTATATTTAGACCTTTCTGGTTCCCGTGTTGCACTCAGGCTACTGCTGCTGTCACTTTTTTGAACTCTCCAGTCAGTTCCCAGCTTCTTGTCTCATTAACACAGCACATCCCAACCTGCTTGAGGCAATACCCCAAGATGTAGATGAAATAGTCCTAGCATTTTTGCTGCTTCCATGCAGAAATGATTCCCAGCATCAGAAAACTAGTGCAATAATAAAACCCACAGGAAGAAATTAAAAATCAAATATGACAAGTATTCCTCTACCAAAAAGGTAAAGATTTTCTTTCAAAAGGATCTTTTTTCTACAACAAAAGAATGCCTTGTAAAAAATCACAGCAATACAGATTCATTCCAGGATAACAAACCTGTGTTAATTTAATTACTGCAAACTGCACTTGCTGATAGAGACAATAAATAAGACAGAGGATATTGCTTAGAAGCAAGCACTGTTTCTACAAAATATTCTTGAGGGTCACACTCTCAGTTTCATGTATGAATGAAATGGAGCAAAAAGCAATGGAGGACTCTTCCCTTTGTGTCAGGCAGTTTTCCAGCTGTAAGATCTCATACCTGGCCCCTTACGTGCCTATGGGGCTGATGCAAATGACACAGACAAGCCACCCTTTCCCCAGGAAGGAAGAAAACACATTTATGCACCACCCAGGGGAAGCACAGGCCTTTTGATATGATGATTTATATTAAAATAAGGTCTACAATACATTTATTTATTGCTTTCTGCTTTTTGTGTCTTATAAACCAGGAATTCAGAAAAAGGTAAAGAGAAATTAAAAGCATATTGAAATCTCACGCCCACACCACTTTGTTCAACCTGTGCTTCAGGTCTAAGAGACTTTGCAAGACAAACTCTCAAAAGCAGCCACCGAATTCTAAACCCTACGGCCACAAAGAATTGACCACAGCTGACACACACTGCAGCATTATAGCAAATCTGCTGTTCCACAGGCAGGACCCTGCAGTTTTCCGATAGCAAAGGGTATTTTGTTTTCAACCACTACACTGTCTCTGGTTTGCTGGGTGGCTGCTGTGATGGAAAAACAGCACTCTGCATTTTGCTTTCAGCTCTTGCAATATGTTTTTCCACCCCTTTAAAGTGCAAGGAGCTGAACCTACATTTACGAACTTTCCAGAGATAACAAACAGGTCCCACTGGGCAGCTTTAGATATTTATTTTGTCTTCCTTTACAGACAAAGACAACGGGCAAAGGCGTTCAAATGAAGCTCAGAGAAGCCAAAAAGGAAACCACAGGTTTTATTTTTCTCTTCAGAGCTTATGTTTAGCGAGGCCTCAACTCTCAGCATGAGAAATATTGTGCTGTGCTTTTCTACAGTTTTTAAATACCTCCAGTCACCCAGAGAGATTCTGTGAACTCAAATTACACTGATGTTAACTCAAAGATGCAGATAAACACTCTGTAATTCTTCTTTTCCAACTTTCTCAGACCTCAGGAGAGATACCTGGAGATAAGATGTTCCCATTTCAGTGGCAAAGGGCGTCTTTGACAGTATGCTTTGGGAAATAATTCAGACTGTTTATCCTCCAGTGGTAGTTCTACTCTCTTTGGTTTACAGAGCATAAAGGAGAAAATTCTTCTCTAATCTCCCCTTCTGTTTATCCTTCTACCTCCAGCATCCTAATTTCACCCAAAGAGAAAGGTCATTGAGGCGAGACTGACAACTCAATGTAGTTACGTGAGCTCCTGTGCATCTCTCTGTGCTCAAAAGCAGTTTTAGTTCTTTTACTTCCCTGTCATGACTCTGCTCTTGAAGGCCCTGCAACTTAAACAGGAGCATCCTGGAGGCACTTTAGCTTATGTTGCCTGTAAGCAGCCACAAAGGATTAACATTTCAGTTTGTGCTTTGTAACTGGGTCAGGCTATGCTGGCAACTGAAAGTTTGAGTGGTATAAGGCCCTTCTTCCAAGCCATGATAAAACTCCTCCTAACTTCAACAACAAGGGAATATCACTCTTTCCCCTAGTTCTGCTTTCCCAATAGAACATTGATTTGTAATTGGACTAGGTAATAGCACTGGTGAGAAGTGGCATTACTGGATCGGAGAACCTAAGTCTAATAATTAACCCAAGGACTAATTTCTGATCCTTTAAATGGAGAGTATCTTAAAGCTTCAGATATACAATCTGCTATTACAATACCTGTAACAGCTTTATCTGATAAAAGGAGGTTCTTTTTTCTTTCAAAAAAGGGACTGCATAGAGAAGATATAAAATTCCACACCCCCCACCGCCTTTTGTTTTGCTTTGGTTTTAGCCTTTAATGTTTTTAATGCACAAAAAAAATGAGGTATTTGGCTCTCTGGATATGTGTCAGGTTGGTGACCCCTTCTGTCCCAATGTATATCCTCTGTCATGTCACTGTATACCAGAGGAGTGGCGTGGGTACTGTATCACGTTGTATCACATACTAAGGTATTAAATGCATGGCTGGTAGGCACACATACAGCAAATAGTTTACTGAGGACAGGAAAGAAGATCTGATGCAAAGGAGAAACAATCAACCAAACAATGAAGTAAGGACTGCAACTTCATTTCAGGCCCTTGTCTTTGGCAGGGACTGTTTTATTCTCCTTGCCAGAACGTGGACAGCTGAGCAAGCAAGGAATGTCCGCAACTTGCCATAAGTCAATAATTTCACCAAGGTCAATGAAATAGCTTCATTGGCTTCAGCATGTGAGTGACCTCACACTCAGGTAAAACGTGGGCTTACTGAGCTTTGCTGAATCAGCACCTACCTCCTGAATAAAGTCCAAGGATTGCTGCAGCTTACATTCCCTCTATAAAAAGCTTCCCTCCTCTCCATATAGAAAATGTCTTCTCCTGACAAACTGACACAAGCTCTTCCCCTGCACCCTGTCAAGCTAATACATGAGCAATATCAGAATGCACCTTGCGTTAGCTACCAAATCTCTGCCACTTTAATCCAGTCTAACAGGACAGACTGCTGCATGTCAGTATGAGCCTTTGTCAACCTGTGACCTTCAGCTGACATAACAGCTGCTGTCTTGAAGAACATGATCTACTCCTTAATTACGTAACTCAGCTGCACAGCACTGTCAAGGACAGAAACAGGGAAACTTAGCGCCAGGTTCAACACTTGGTCCAGGGTCGGCATCACTAGACTCATCTTCCAGCCATGGGAGTCTGCTCCAGTGTCACCAAGTTTGTTATAGAAGAGATAACCGCAGTAGACAGAAATAGGGATTAGACAATGTCCACACCAAGACATCGTCTCTCAGTCTGGGAAATCCAGGCACACAAGCCCAGCATCTGCTCTTTGGACAGCTCAATTGTCATCTCTCTTCTAGCCCTATTCACATGTTGAGTTAATCTAAATCAAGGAAATTCCATTATTACGCCACAGATGTATAAAATTTGCTTTTGTTTCATGTGACATTTGAGTTTGGGAAAAAGCCTTTGCTCTGAAATCCAATTATTGACTAACAGCGCTTAGCATCTAAATATCTCATTCCCAGATCCTCTTCTGACCTTTTTGTGTAATTTCCATTAGATTTTAAACCACAAGTTTGGCAGAGCTATTGCTGTGAAAGGACCCTACCACACAACTGTAGGTAACATATGCAGAAATAAACGCCCAGGGACAAACTCCCTCTCACTTCATTACTGATTTCCATCAACAGCTTTGCAATGAGAATAGGTTTGGCCTTCTATCCTAAACAGGCATCCACCTTGTTAACACCTCTGGTTGTTGAAAGAAAACAGATTTGCAAAGAAACTGCTTCTTGTAGCACTAATCCTGGCAAATGACTCCATATCACCTCCTATGAACTTTCTAAATCAGTATGTTTTCCAGTTCCCAGCTCACCACTGAATTCATTCGAAGCCGGATCTTACCCATAGCCAACACAGACTCTCTAAAAAAAAAAACCTAGCAGATATGTTAGCAACGACACTGCTGAAGCCTGGTTTAGAATGGACAGTTTACTTCGCATCTAAGAAGGGAACAGGCTGGATAGAAAACCTTCCTGTGATTAAAGGTTTTTGTGATGGTACTCTCTGATGTGGAATCTCTGGTGTCTATTAACACAGCTGAGTTCACAGCTCAATTACGTGAATTCTTTGATGTCTCATTATGCAGTTAAGCCCATGCTCCAGTTTTTCCCTGAGGCTCTTCTCCTCTCTCCGGACGCTAATTTCCACAAAACTCCTAGGAATCTCAATATCTCCGGTATCACTGTCATTGTGCCATAATCAGCCAGCAGTTTCAAGAAGCATCTGCCAAGTTGGGGGGTTGGGAAGAAGGGAGACAAGGGGCAAGCAGGCAGTCCTATTGCATAATTATCTCTTTCTGAGAAAAGTAGGTTAAACATACCATTATACACTCCAACAAATGTACACTGCAATAGAAGGGGGGAAATACCATTTCTTGACCTAGCAGAGATAATATTACTCATTGCTCCATTTTCATCACTAGATTATCCTGCTCTTTAAAACAATTTCAGACACAGAACTAATCCTTATGGTGAGCAAAGAATCATTTTAAGTGTGAGAAACTATATCCTTTCATTTGCTGTAAATCTGTTTATTAAAAAAATCACCAGCCAGGAAAATCTCAACTTCCTCACCCCCTAAGAATCCAGTCCTGGCTCTCTCCCTCCCTTCTGCCTCATCCCCCTTTTCCTCAACACAAGCTCAGGTTTTACTTTAATTAAGCAAAAAAAAAAAAAAAATCTTAAATTTGCCCTGTTCCTGGTATTCCTCTTTTTGTTTCTCCTCACTACTACTACTAAAAAAAAATATCTAAGATTGAAGGCAAATACCAGTATCTATCTGGTCTTAAAATTTTTGTATCAACAGCTTTGAGAAAATCTGGTTCCAGTGACAAAGTATGACCATGATTCAATGATAAATTGCATATTCACTGTGTTGCCTACTCCAGATGTGAAGCTTCACATCCAGAACTGCTAATGCAGCAACACACGGCATTTCATGGAAGTCATGTTATTACCACACACACTGGTCTGCTTGCAAAACTTCGTATTTCAAAATGAGTCTTTACTCTCAGACCCTCTGGATCTTAAGGCATGAAATCTGAACCTCTACAGTCTCTACGTGTAGATATTAGGACAAAATTTAATTGCATAGAAGCTCTCGCATTCCGTCTCAGAAGTTTTCAATGAATGAGCAGAATCACAAACTGCTTAAGAAGACTTCAGCAATACAGTACAGAAAGACAGGTAAGGAAAACAGCCTGAGAAAAGTAACCAATTTACCTGGAGTATTAACAGCATCTGAATAATAGAAGGTGGAACTCTGGCTCTGGAACGTGATAATGCATCTTCCAATTTAATGTTGAGGGTAATTATATTCCTAAAGTGCAGAAGAGCCAGCTGCCGAACTGAGGGCTCCTTCCCCTTAGAAACAGAAGCAAAGCAAGATGTATTATGAGCAGTGTGAAAATGAGTTTCAAAATCCTGTAAAAATTCCTTCCTCCACTTCTGAGGCATTACAAGAATGGTAAACCTGAATGAAAAGCTGAGGAAACATAACAAAGGACATAGTGCAGCCTACAAACCTGCACAGTGAATTTGATTTGGCAGTAATGAATGCTGCAGACAATGACTGAATCTGACTGTCTATGAAGATGATGAGGTTGGGGTGGGTGTTGGGGATTGTACTTGAGCACAGACTATATATGAATATTTTGTATTTTACCAATAAGGAATGTATCAGATGTTAAAAAGAAAAAAAAAAAAGTAGGGTTGAAAAAGGGTTGAATTTCCATTATTTCTCAAGATTTTGAGTACTGGCTGGATATTCTCTTCAAATACAGTGGGAATCCTGACTCAGCCCACCCGTGGATCCTCCTTTTCTCTACAGTTTAGAAAACTTCACTATAAGGTAGAAGCAGAGCCGAAGTTTCATATTGCATTTTCAAAGGCATCTTTTTGCAGTTCAAGCATCACTTCTCATTGTAAAAAATCTCACCTGAAGAACACAATGCTGGCTCTGCCCACACAGATGGTGGCCTTGCCTTATACCCAGTGAGGAGTTGTAAAACTGTTCCCATTGCCACCATCAGAGCTTGTTCCTTGGGTATATATGGCTTCACATATATATTCTTCTCTGCAGTTCTGCCAGCCAAATATTAACCCTGCTGGAAGGTCTGATATTCAACTGGTATTGACTTACCTTAGTTTAGAATAAAAAAGCCTGACCCATCCCACCCGTGCCTTTTCACTTTGTTAATTATTTGTACTGAAGTAAAGGCGGCCAAATATGCTTCCGTTGCTAATGAATAGAATTTACAAGAGCACATAAGCACCAGATGGCCTTTGGGAAGTATCCTTAGAACATCAGGCCCCTAGATCTATTTGAAATTACATGGAACTTGGGGCTCTTACCCCCTCCAGGCTCCTTTGAAAATTCAAGTAATTTTTTTCACCTCAAAGGTGAGGAGACTTGTGTTGCTAAGTTATTTTCAAAAGCTTCAGGAAAACAAACGTGCAAAGGAGTATTTAGAGCAATTTTCAAAAATATCTGAGTTCTAATCTAGTCAAGTCAGTATGGAAAACCAGGTTGAGAGTCTACCAATGTATCTAGGTTATCAAATGCCTTGGATGCACTTCAAAATATGTTTTTAATACCATATTATGTCTATTGTTTGAAAGTTTCTACTGGTAAGACACAAGTCAATGGGTGAAGTAGACCTATAAGTTTTTACAGCTCTTCCTCCTTCAGAATCAAATTCTGTGTAAAGTTGCAGCTTTCCCACTGGATTCAGATTTCATGCCTGTAATTAACTGCAGATGCAAACAGTAGTATTGATAACATTCGGACAGTAATTTTAGGCATGAAGTCCCACTTGGAAAAAATGGAGAAAGTTTCCAAAGTTTCCCCAAATATGTTTAGGCACCAAACTCCCACTAAAATCTATAGACATCTAAGAGCAACTCCAGAAGGTCACTTATACCTATCTGCTACAGATTTCCTTGGAATTAAGTGATAAACAACTCTGTGGCCATCACTGTTAGAAGAGTGAGCCTCATCCAAATCAGATCAAGTACCCATGGTGGATTTAAAATTCATGGAGTCAAATGCTGTGCCCATATAAACTGGTCTAACTTCACGGAATATTACTGTTCATTTATAGTGCCATACAACTTGACCTCGGAAATACAATTCCTTTTCAAGAGTGGAGATACTTCAGAGATGAATTCACATTGCAGAGAAAGAAATGTATGTATCTAAGTCAACACAACTCCACTTATTTCAATGCGTGCATATTTCAGTTTATTATTCATAACCTTTTTTAACTTTTAGTGTGAGTTTAGTGTGACAGGACTAACCATCCTCCCTGTACTCTGCTCCTGGTTTCAAAGTTCCCCTTCATCTTTTTCACCCAAGCACTTCAAACCGCTGTTTGCATAAGCAACTTATTTGCATGACATGACTATACAGAACAGCTGCACTGGGAGGTTGGCCCAAGGAGAAAGAGTTAAGGATTGCATCAATCTGTTGATGAACCAGTAAAGTTGCTTTTTCCAGTTTTTCAAGATTCTATAGTAGCAAGAGTAATATTTCACCTGCACAGGATAGAAAATAGCCTGAAGCATGGGCAGGACATCACTGAAGAAAAAATCCCAAGTTTCAGCTAAGGTATCCAGTAGTTTCTGCCCTGCAAAAACACAAAACAAACTAGTGAACTTGTTTAGGTTGTAACCAGCTAACTGCAAAGACTAAAACACACAGGAAACAACAACGAGGAATCATACAAACAGCTACTATTAGTCGTACTGAATTAGTATTCCTTTCCCTGTATTGGATCATCCAGTATTTGTCTCTTTTCAGATGACACATCTGATGTTCTTAGCAAACTCAGAGACTTTGAGGTTAAAGCTTACTCAGAAAAACCCCGTCAAGAATAAAGAGTAATAGCTCAGATTACCTCCTCCTCTTCTTGCAGTAATACCTACTGGACAAGACTGTGAAGGAGAGCAGTAAGAGGAGGACACAGCAGGCTAAATGTGGAAACGTTCCCGCAAGAAATATTCCCCCCCCCCGCCATGTTCCTCTCTGCCCTCTAAGCTGTAAGCCAGCAGGGCAGTGTGCTCTATGGAGATCCTCCACAAAGCGTCCCCCTTAGACTGATCCCTTAGCTTCCCTGTATCTCCACTTACATAGAAAATCTCACCCAACATCTACTGAAAAAGAGAATGGTGTTATGGCTCTACTTTTTACTGTAACTTTCAAAAAATGCAGTCAAAACGTGCTATGACGTGAGTTCCCCATGGTCCTCACAGATAGGAGGACCTCCCTCTCTATTCCCTCCCCAGCTGCAGCCACCTGGAAGCCTCCTCAGCGGAGATCGGAGAAGCTCTGGCCAGGGCTTACAACCAAGTTGGGAATGGAGTTCCTCACAGAACATTTCATAAAATACAGAGGCAAATGCAGGAGCTGAGATCTACGAGAGAGGAAGTCTGGCTCGATAGCTGGATGTTGGCTTCTAATCCCTGTTCTGCAAAATGGCCTGCGTGACCCTGGGCAAGCTCTTTAGCATCCCTGTGTCCCTAACCCAACTGTGAAGGAAGAGCAATGCCACTGCACTTCCACCAGCGAGTATTGTGGAGATAAATACATCAATGATTATGAGGCATTCAGACAAAACAACATGACTTATCAGGAAGCAAATTCAATCACGATCAATCAATACTACTACTGGTGGTGGAATCAGATAATATTCTTAATTTTGGTATTACAGCATTATTTAGGGACCTCGCCAGGGAGCATTTTGCCCAGAATTACACACACATCACAAAGAAACTCTGCATGAAAGCATCTACACTGCAAGTTAGCAAGTGCCAATCTTAATTATGAGACACTTGATCTCCCTGTATTTTTGTACACATGACAAATAGCACCAGCTCTGGCCCATCTGCAACTGCTGAATTATTCCTGGGTTGATGACTTTAAGTGTTTTCAGTGATAAGTGTGGATCATCATGCTATACTACAGCTGCTGGCTTGTGAACCATGCCAAGGTCTTTGTTTCTGCACCACAAGGCAGGAGTTCTCGCTGTCCTACACATTGGTGCACGAGACTGAAAAGGGTGTTCTCAGTTTCAAATTAAAAAAAAAAATTATCTTGCATTAGTTCTAGTGAAACTCAGCAGGGAAACAGGCCAAAAATTCCTAGCAGCTGTAGCAGTAATAATAATAACAATAATTATAAATAGTGCTGCATTATAACCTCCATATACTAATGTCTGAAACACTAAAGTGTTTCAAAGATATAAATCCGATCATGAAGAAGAAGCCCAAGCACTTCCTTGAGGGCAGAGTTTCAAAAAGTAAAATACGTTAGTTGCCCACAAGTTGAGGTTAAGTGGAAACTCAGCCCTTACAAATGTGGCTCCAGATGTGGGTGCTGAATATTGGTCCTTTTCAAATCTTGAGGCTAGAATTACATGAAGTCAAACCCCCCTGTCGAGCTAAACATGCCTTTACTGCCACACACTCATCTTGCGGGCAGTTTGGTTTGTGAAGTGATGGATTTCTGTACACCAGCTCAGAAAGGCTGCAGAGTTAACTGCCTTTCGCCAGGCAGGCCTTTTACTGGGGACTGTGGACGAATTCCTACAGTTTGTTGATGATGAGCATCTCTCACATGGAGGAACACGACTGCTGTGTCCTTTCAAGAATATGTTTGGTTTACTGTCAGGCAAAGATCCCTATATTTACCATAAGTATTTGCCAGATTCCAGATAGCTGGGTTACTCTAAATGATGCTAATTTTAATGAAGCACAATATAGTCGATTTTGTATGACATAAAAATACATATAGTATTTTTCTCAGTGCTTCTAGAAGTTAATTGATACTACTGAAAGAAACAGAAGAATAAAAAATCATCTTTTCAAAACCTGCTGCCAGACAAAAACCCTCCAAGTGTGATCTGAAGTGATCTTTTTTCTCTTTTGAAAACTTCCAACACCAGCTGAATAGGTAAACTCAAGCCATAGGATGCAGGACAAGCTAAGATTTGAGAGCAGGCCTGCTGCTGCTGCTGCAGACCCAGGAAGGGAGCCCTGCTCAGAATGGAAGCTCCCAAGATTTCCGTGCTCCCAACTTTGTCTCAGGTGTTTTGGGAGCCATGGGGTCACTGACTACACTGACTACACTGACTCTGGGGTCCTGCTGCCTCTGCTGCCAGAAAACCCAAATTCCAGCCTTGAAAACTCACATCCATCAGCAGGCAAGCTGACAGAAAGCTTGTAGGAAGTCTGTCAGAAAGACCTCTGCCTCTGAATGAGATCCTTAAATTACAGCTACCCGCCTGAAACTTGCCAGTTTTAGTGAGTTGACATTTCTGAGGAAGGACTTGGAAAAAAAAAATGACTGATTTAATTCTCACCTTACCAGTATTTCTGGGGCAACCACAAAATGATACATCACTTTCAAAACCAAAATGAACTTAACAGCTTGCTGAAATTTTGTATTTGCTAAACATGCTCCTACAGTTGCAAGTCATTTAGTGATCTCTCATGTCAATTTTTCATGTCAGCTTTGATCTTAAAGATCAGCGAAAATATTTTTTATTTTCAAGCTAGCAAAACCAGAAGAAAAAGGGGCTGGACTTTGGTAGGTCTCTGCATCTAATTTACTAATTTGATACTTAAAAACCAACTTCCTTTGTGACTTATAAAGCAGCTATTACAGTCTCAAGATCCTTACAACTCCCCTTGTGCTCTCCAAACTGTTATTTTATATAACTGAGGAACTGTGTATTCACCTTAGATGAGTTTGGGTACTTTTTGGGGGGTATTTTTTAAATCTGAAATTAATTATCTTTTTGCGGTGCTCAGGGTTATTTTCTTTTCATCAGAAAAGCTGGGTCCCATAGCACTATCTTAATTTGATGAACTGTACTGTCAGTAATGAAAGGTCACATTTAGGATTTATAGATAGCTGTCTCCAGGCTACTGCTTAAAAAGTATATTTAGACTAAGGGATATGACTGCAACTTTGGAAAAGGAGACTCATTTCTTTAAAATTGCCTCAAAAGTCCCCAAAGATCTTCAGACTGTTTACATGGGCAATAATTCTTGAAGATTTTCTGAAATCATTTCACTCTCTGATGACATAGAGAATTGTAGAATCATTTAGGTTGGAAAAGACCTTCAAGATCATCTAGTCCAACTGAAAACCTAATACTGCCAAGTCCAGCGCTAAACCATGTCCCTCAGCACCACATCTACGTGCCTTCTAAATACCTCTAGGGATGGTGACTCAACCACTTCCCTGGGCAGCCTGTTCTAATGCTTCACAACCCTTTCGGTGAAGAAATTTTTCCTAATATGCAATCTAAACCTCCCCTGGTGCAACTTGTATGCCTACATCTAGGACAAAACAGCATATTTAACAGCACAACTAAGTGCTGCACAACAGCATAGGACACAAAATGAGGGTGACTGTAAAATGACACATCTGGTGGAGGTTATCCTTGATGTTTATTTCCAGAAGGTGACACCTCCAGAAGGTGCAGATAGACAAATGGTGCCTTGACTGTAAAAAAGAGAGACAGTGTCTGACCTCATTTATGTAAGCATGAATCCAGAATAACTCTTAAAACAACCTACAGCGTTAAATTATTTTGGGCTTAGCCAGACACTTCAACTAACTGGGATGTTAGTGATTAGTTTTTTGTTTATTAAATTACCTCTATTTTTTCCACTTTTCTTTAATATTGAACAGGCTAATATTACAGGAGAAGGAAGTGTCCACGCTTTATTCCCCCACTGCTGCTCTAGGCAATCGCCTCTCCTTGATGAAAGCCAGTGGGAACACCAAGGCAGGACACAAGAGACTGCAGGAATGAATTGACAGAAGCTAATTCATAGTCCTGGGAAGATACCAGAAAGCATCACAGACATAGACAGCCATGCTAAAATGAAAGTTACCTTCATAAAACCGGATCTTGTCCCTTAGGATCACCATGCCTTTTGTGAGCAACTGATTCTGTAAATAAAATATAGACTACCTTTATTCAACTCTGTACTTCCCTACAGACAATGTATTTCACAATTTGTTCATTCTTAACTTTTGACAATACAGGGGTCTTTTATTTTAATGATCGGTCATCAAAGGACTCCTCCTGCGTCCATCTTGCTTAAATCACTTGGGACACTTGTCAAATGATGGTATAATCACCTACTGCTTTCAGGATACAGCATGTATTCTGTGTGGTAGAAAGTGCTTCTCAAACTCCAAATGGCTGACCCACAAAGCATGCACTCTGTCTTAGAGAAGCAGAAAGAACACTGCTTCAACAGACTGCATGTACTTACTGTTAAATGGCTTTCCTATTAACTATACTACAATGAACTTAAATGGTTTACTCAGGATCTTAAATTTTAAGTTAAAAGATAATGTCTGAAGTCTACTGAAAGACAGCAATGTCATACAGAAACATAGTGAGTGCACAAATCTATTCCATTTCTTGGTCTTTCACTATCTAACTATATATAAAATCCAAATCCCATTAGTTCGTAAAATGACAGAACAGAGAGAAGTCAGTGGACATCTCTGAATGGTTCCAAGGGGCTCCAGATCAACATTCAGAGTGAGCGAAATTATTTTACTCAGTAGCATATAATGAAATCTGATTTAAATGAAAGAAAACATATGCCTACCTGTAGATACTCAGTGAAAAAGGATCCCAGTTCTGTTTTCAATAATTGCCTGTATTAAAAACAACAAGAAAAGATCTGTGTAATCAGCGAATTGTATTAACTGTGCACTGCACGGAAAAGGGGAAGTCATTAATAGCAAAATATTTTCATATCAGCACAGAGCCTGTCAATAACGTCTAACTACAAATAGAACAAACAGGGTCAACAATACAAAGATTCCCAGCCAGCATTTCTGTGTGTTGAAAAATACCCGCTGTGCTTTTAGATGGCTCAGTTGCACAAATACATATGAAAGGAAATTGAGATTCGACAACAAGAGGATGCTTTCAATCCTACATCTAACCCTTTTAAAAATGCTGGAGTTGTTCTCCTGCTGTGCCAAGGCTTCACTGGCTCCTGGTGTTGCAGATGTGGGAGAACTCCTGGTGCTCTCTGCTCATCTCTGCATCTGAGCCAAAAACCAGGCATGTGACTTGGCTGACGAGTTCAGAGCCAAATCATCTCTGTCCTCCGTAATGTAAAAAAAACCCAAGCCATTACAAAATACTTAGAGAGAAACCTGAAGCAGGATGATATCGTACAGGTTTTTTCATCGGCATGAAACTTGGCCAGTTCTAATTGAAACGGTGGTGATCCTCCTGTCAGGAGACGCAGGACAGCTTTAGTTTCATACAGCTTCAGTGAAAAAGCAGGTAGGAATTCACCAGTTTAGCTCTGCCTTTCATGATTCCTCTACACTAAATCCTACAATGCAACCTCAGAGAGCAAACCAAACTCACGTGCAAAAAATTTCCCACAAACAACCCTCAAATTCAGAAACTGAATTCAACCCAATACACAAGCCCAACATTTGTATGCGAATAAAACTCAGTACTTCCAAAGAGCTCTATGTCATTTAAGTCTCACATGTTGGATGCTAAATGTACTTCTCTGCACTCAGGTCACTGTTTAGATGCATAAATGAGAGCTTGGACCTTATAAAAATGTAGTTCCAGCTGGGTTTTCAGAACATTTGCAGATCTGGCCTGAAACCCATGAGCTCTTTTGACAACATGTCCCAGTGTGACCACCTCAGGTCACATGAAATAATGAAGTCAAACTTGACTTAAAAATGCCCACTTCAGTTAGGGCAATTGCGTAAATCATACACGCGGTAGCGTGCTATCATCTATCCCTTTGGGTTATGTCTTTAACTAACAAATAACTAATTAATCAAATTATTTATCTAGTAAACAAATACATATCTGGTTTAAGAAATGCAGCATATCCCTACACTCCATGAAAAAATCTGCAAGAGTTGGATCCAATGCTTTTAACACCACATGCTTCAGCCCAGCCTCTTGGGATCTTCTGAAAGACCAGGGAAAGGAGGAGCAGATCAATCTTTAGGAGGCCAAAATACAATCTTATTTATTTATCCTTAAGCACATATCTATGTTGACCTCATACCACCCTGTGTAAACGCTGTAGGCATAAATGAAACAGAAAATAAACAAAAGGAAGGGGGTTTTCAGACACTCCTAAGCATCCAAATCCTTTTGAGCTAGAAATCTGATTAATTCAGACAAACTATCTGCGGACAAAAATTTTCAAAGGCAGCTCATAGGCATTTAGCCATAGGTCTCTCCTTGCCATGAATGGCCATTGTATGGTTAGCCCCCTTGGCATGCTTTTGCAACATATGGGAGAGGACAGTCCTTCCAGTGCCCTGAGACTCCATCCTCAATGGTACGCACTGAAAAGCCCTTGACAGGGGTTAAAACCCACCTCTCCCAAAGACTGTTAAAGTCTTAAAGCCTTAAGAGTACATCAGTGAGTACAAGGATGCTATAGCCAAATCATGCCATGCTCACTGAAAATAGGAATTTACTGTCCAAGTGCTGTGACTGTTTTCTGGATCACAAGCAATAGCACTGAAGGTTTTTCCTACTTTGAACATGGACAGATAAACCATTTTTAAAGTTAAAATAACAAGAAAATTTCAGTTTTGAATTCTCCTCTGGCAGAGACAATTTATTCCCAGATATCTCTTTATGCCACTGTTTCAAAAAAATACCAATACTTTATGCTGACAGGTTTTGCCTAATTTCCTACCTTCTCCTTAAACTAGCAGCTCTTTGAAGTCTAGTCCTGGATTCCTCATAGTCTTGAACAGGTGATTTGCAAATACTTTCTCTTTTCGTGTATTAGGTTTTACTGATAATTCCTGGCATTTAGGGGAGGAAATACAAAAATTATCTTCTACTTATTCAATAACTACCCCTCTGATAAAACAAAATCCCACCACATTTCCATTTTTTCAGCTGTGAATGAACTAAACAACCAGCTTGTAGTTAATTATATGCACTGGACTGCATCACACCAAGCAGCACTATAGCTACATTAGCATCTCTGCTTAAAAGGTGGAAGGAGAACTGACGGCACAATTAATGCATCTTGCTCTTTTAATCCCCAATAATACAGATACTTCACACTACTTACTTAATTTCTCATGAAATAGTGAGGCCCTCAGGCCACATCAGAACACTGGTGTTTGATGTTCTCTGTACCCGTATTCATTTAAACAAAACTGAATCCAAGGCATTACTTGCAATTCTCTTTCATTCCTCCTAATTTCCTTTAACAAAAATCAGTTAGGTTGTCACCTGTCAGATCCTGGATAATTCAGATTACTGAATAACCTTATCTTAGATATGTGGCCAACATGGGGGAATCCAGGTAAAAATCTGATCAAACCTCAAAGAGATCCCTGATCAGACAGGGGACTTCATTTCAAGTACATCTGATTCTGAAGCTAGAAATTCTGCACTTTTATGAAGCTTGTATATCATTGATATCAGGTCTTCATTGCCTATTTAATGACTTCATAAATTGAGATGATAATATAAATTCACATAAAATACCCAAAAATAGCTCCTGACTTTTTTTGTATCTTCCTGCTGCTGCTTTTTTGGTTCATTTTGAAATTAACTCTTGTAACAGTACCCAGTATAGAAAGTCTAACACTGTATAATATCGGATTTTAACTTTATTAGTTAAATAAAGTTAAGTGAAGCAAGTGGAAACAAGTGATTTTACTGGGTTTGAACCCTTGCTACAAAGGAGGAAATGCCACTAAAATGTGCTTTGTTTGCATTCAACCCGTATCCTGAAACTCAGAAAAGAGGCAGCTATAAATATGTATTAACTTTAATACAGGATATCCTGCTTCCACTGTGTTTCCCTTTCCTTCTTTTTCTTCCTTGATTTACAAGTGATGTAAATAAACACTGAAATTACATTTGGTGCATTTACTGAAAAAGGAAAAAACACTATATGATTATTAATATCACACACATGCACCAAGAGAAATACTGAACAGTAAGTATATGCATATAGATTTTTATCACTGACTTTTGAATTAATCCTCTAGTAAGTCACCTACTAAGGGCTCAGAAGATGTAATGTACAGGACATACACTGGTGATACTCCCAGTTACTGGAGTATCTTCTCACCACCTTACTGTATATCATTAGCTTTAGCAGCATTATTCAGGAGTTACAGCAATATGAAAGAGACTGGAATCACACACTGGGTTTAGCGGTAATAGGCCTTCTGAGTGCTATGTAACTCCATATTTAAGGCCACTTACTAATGCCAGAGGAATGCAAGAATGGTGTCAAAAGGCATCGGTGTAAATGCGTGGCAGCTTTTATGAGCTAAACCTGCAAGAAAAGTAAATTGGTACTGTACAAATTTGTACCCGCTTAAATAATCAGTGCATACATAATCAGAGTTCAAAGCCTTGAGATGTGTGTTGAGAAAAGGAAGTTGTATGTATTTGTTTGCACATACGTGACATACAGTAGTTGAATATACAAGACATTCCTGAGTCAAAACGATGGCGTGCAAATATTGCGGGCATAACCTAACTGTTCAAATATTTACACTTGGTCTGTGAGTCAGCTTGGATATTCAAGCTTTAATTACAAAAACTATCCCAGAATCTGCTCTAACTAAAGTGGTAAAATAAAATAACTTCTTTTACTGTCTTGTAACTGTTGAAAAAAGTTACTGATACTAGCCATTTACCTGAATGCCCAGTGGAAAGAATGGCTATTTCTTTCTTTTTAATTATGGACTTGTGGGGAAAATACATCTAAAACAATCATAAGGCGAATAAACACTTGTTCCCGTTCTGAGGTCATGTTTATGAATCAGATATTTTTGCATTCAAAAAGAACATTAACCCCCCAAAAGTTATTTTTTAACTAAATAACAATAGTAGTAAGCCAAATATTTCTGGTATGGGTCAAATCAGTAATTTCTTAGATAGGTTTTGAGCTGAAGTGAGGCAAAAGAGCTTTGGTGGCAAACAGTCAGGGGACCCTAAAATGTTACTGACTGTGGTCAGCAGTAAAATGAAGCCAACACCAGGAGTGCAGTAGCTTCTGGGAAGAGGCTGGACGTGTGAACGGACGTGTTTAAAAAAACACCACATTCTCCTCTAGAGACAGATCTTTCGGCTGTTGTGTCCTCTTCGCCCACTTGCAGTTTTCTCATCTTAGCTCTCTTCTATGGATGAAGCAAGTGGGATACACATGAGAAGCTTCACAAAAACAAACTCAAGAGTTGTCACTGAGAGGATGGACAGCTCTTGGCAATAAATCAGGAGGCTGTTCAGGCCAAGTCGGAGGCAAGAGGGAACAACATCAGAGTAGCAGTAGGCAAGCACCAGCCTCGAAAGCCAATGCTGCATCTTGCCAAACGCTCACTCATCCCATGAGAGTTATGCTGCTGACGCCTCCTTTACAACAGCAGTTTTCTAGCTAGGTCTAGATTTCACAATATGTTGTCCATCAGCTCAGGTGTGAGTCACCAGGTGTTGTTCTCCCCCAGGCAGAGCAAAACTAAGCAATCAGCCGAGATAACAACAAAGCAGCGTTATCCTCCTAACAAAAAGAAAAGGGCCTATCATGCCACAGGAAAGCCCATCATAAAATGGAAAAAAAATAATATCAGTCTATTTGTAGTCAGCTTGCCTGTTTGGCTGTCTGTAATGTTGCAATAATTCAACCCAACTATATTAACAAGCATCATCATGCTGTGGGGTTTTTACCCAGGTAAATGAAAGCAAAATCTGGGCACAATTCACCAAATAACATCTATCCATCTATCTTTTATTTGTTGGTTCATACAAGATTAAATTTGTCTCTGTCACATCAGCAGATAATTTTTCCTCTTCTGTACCTCATCTACAGACAAGCATCCTGAGGCAAATGCATTGGGCCAGGAAATCTTAGCCCAGAACTACTGTTTTTTGTCATTCAGATAAAACTGAAGAATCCTAACTGCACTTACAGTAATAATGATCAACCATTATTCCAATAACTAACTCAAAATGATTGATGGATCATGCTAACTGACAGCCATCCTAGAAAAGCTATTCTTTATATGTCATTTTCTGCCCAGAGAAGTAAGAAACAACTGGAGGATAAGTGTCTTCTAATTTCAAAAAGAAAGAGAGAGAGGGGAAAAAGAGAGATTACAGGTCAACTGTCATTTGCCTGGACTTCTCTGAAGATATTCACACAATTAATGGATGCAGCCTGGGCCAGCTATCCCAGACTTGGAACCTGACAGGGGCAGATAATCCCACAATATCTGGATATTCTGTGGATTTTGTCAGACTCTGGTGCCCAGATAGAGTGGGAATAAGCAGTAAAGGAATCACTGAAGCTCTTATCTGAAGACAGCCAGGGAATGTAATAAGCTGTCTTTTGTAAGTGCACCTTCTTTTCCATCATTTATTCTTCAAAGTGTTGGGACAATTTTCTAAAAGGAAATCCACTACCTTGCCCTTGAGAGAGGGTTTAGTAAGTAATAGTAAGTACTAGAAAGAGTAGTAAAAAGTAAAGTGCTGTAAATCTAGGTATCAGCTTGTATCTTGGTAAACTTTTCTTTGCAAGTATAACTTAAATAACTCAAATGGCAGGATTTTTACCTTTTTTTTTTAGAAAAAAGAAGAGTTCCCATTATACATCTTATTGGTTTATATTTAGTCTGTTGCAAACAATATCATCACAGTATGAGACAGAAATAGGAACCTTGAACTGTGTTACCCTGGTCATTGTGCTGACAAGACAGCTCTGTAACATCTGCAGCATATTCAGCCTGCGTGGAAGTTGAAGCGAGATGTAAGGGACCACCAGGCAGGACATCTTCCTTGCCACGTTGCACTGAGCGCACGGAGGCTTTACATCCTCCATGGATGCAAGGGAAGCACCTCAGAGCTAGGGCTGGCACCTATGGAACAGCCAGCAGCATTGCAGTGTTATAGGGCTGCAGTACTACAGGGGTCCGGGTTTTTCCTTCCTTAGTTTCAATCCAGTACCTCAAGACAGGCTCTGAAATAATCCATCCTCCTCATGGCTGAATACCTCCCGTGCAGAAGGAGAAACCCAGCCCTCGCTACCCAGTGAGGCGTTGACACACATCTGACCAAAGCCAAACTGACTGTACTGGTTGAAACTACCACTGGGAGATAAAAACCCCTGTAATACTGCTGTAGAAACTTCCACGTGCAAGGGCTAGCAAACAGTACTTGTGCACACTGCCTACCAACACCTGGCATAGAGTCGAGTCTCTTACCTGACTCCTTCATTGAGGTTGTAAAGTTCATGGTCCGGGAGACCCTTACGCTGGAACACCGCTATTACTCCATTGTGGATACTGAAAGAGGACAGGAGTCATTAGCACCCGATCACATTTTGGAAGGCTATCACTTCCACAATAAGCCTAACATCTCTGCCTAGACACTGCAGGACCTTTTTAAAAGACATAGATGACTGCTGGTACCCCATCTCAGATGCCTTAAAGGGAATTGCACTCTAGCAAATAGTAACATCTTTGAAAATCAGTTCTTTTTTATATATTCCAACTCAGTAACTTCAACAGATGCATATCTGAAATCAGTACTTTCAGAAAACTTAGGCTTACATAGTTCAGGTATTTGAAGTATATTAAATATAACTTTTAATAGATTCATATAAAGTATGTTTGAAGCATTTTTAGATATATTTTTGTCTCTATAGCTCACCATGGAGAAAATGAACGATATTCCTGGCATTGCTGGCAAACATTTGGCTGAGCTATGGTTACTTTGCTTTCTTTATCATCAAATCAGCATTTATCCATGCTGGACGCTATACCTGATGTTTAACCCACAAATATATCATCTCTTTACTAGAATAGAATCTCAAGAATGGTTAGTTCTTTAATTAAAAAGAAACCCAAAAAACACTGGGTGATTATGAATTTTAAGTCAATTCAACCAATCTCTCATTCACTGTCAAAAATGAAACAATAGAAAAGGGGCAATTTCTTACAAAGGCTGTTTCCTATTACCACTTTTTTACTTCTCAAAGATTTATGCTCTTGCTCCAGCTAAAGGAAAACCAAGGCTGCTCTGACAGAACAACAGGTCTAGAGTTTCTGAGGTGGACAGTGAGAGAGGCAGCGATGCGCTCACCATAGGCCAACCATCTGTCCTACAAAAATACTCCCTTTTTGTTTTCAATGCCATTTGTAACTGTTCTGCAAGCAGATGTTGCTTAGAGGTGGTGGCTTTCTGCTGCAATCAAACACAACCAAAGACAGGACCAAGACCACAAAATTCTCTTGCTCAATGGAAGCTCTCATATCCAACGCTGTCCGTCCCCGGGGCATACGACCACCAGCCCCAAAAAGTCTAGGATGCTGAATGACAAAAACCTGCCAGGTACTGCAGGAACCTGGCAATCCACATGCTTAGCAGGGATGCTTACCAGTCCCATGAACTTAACAAGACTGCACCTCCAAAGGGTTACAGAAATGAGTATGTGTTTCAATATGAAGCTCTGAAATGCTCCTGAAATACACCTCACACAATTAGTGCGATGACACATCAGCCTAAATCACTGAGCTTAGGTCTGAGGACAAAGGTAAAGAAATGCCAGTGGAAGGTGAGACCAAACCTGTTTCAGCATTAGTAGAAGGGAGTAGAAGTCTCCCTCCCCTTCCCCAAGCCAGTGCCACCTTTTATAGCCTCACAGCTTTGACTTCAAAAGGAAAGTACACTCACACGGTCCCTCTATCTGTCAGCACATCCTCACTCCTACACTCTTGGAACTGCTTGGCAACTTCTGCCACATTTAACTACGGAGTGGAAGCCCCCCGAACCTTAAGGTCTTTTAGGTTTCAGCTGGAGTAGAAGGAGCATCTTTTAATGACCACAAACATACTGCAGGGTGAACTCAGCCTTCATCCCACATGCACACAGACGCTAACCCACAAGAAAACAGCCTTTATCAGCTCCACTGCTCGTACCGCTGCTACTTGGTTTCTACCAATATGACTGCTTTTACTGAAATGACCGTTCCCACCACTGGCAGTGACTGCAAGTTATTTCATTTCTGAATGGAACTGTTACCTCAGTTATCCCACATGTAAAATAAAGATGATGACAGTGATCACTAAAGGGTTCTTAAAAATATATTTATGAAAATAATAACAGAAGCAGTGAGTGTGATTATCAATAGCAGTATTACATGCCAACATTGTCACTCTTTTTTTCTTCTTCTTTCACAATCATACTGACTGCCAAGGGAAAATACAGATTTTGGCATGTGGCATTTCCTATTCAATGTTGCACCCGAGAAGGGGAGATGACATCTTAAGACGTATTACAAAAAACACAGGGCAGAAGTCTTCCTGCTCTGCACCATCTCTTTGGGTGTCTCTCGTTCTGCACGCTACCTCCCATCCTGTACTCAGCAGGAGCAAGGAACAGTAACAACCAGCCTCAAGGATACTCAGGAGGTGTATTTAGAGGTCACTGACTTGAATCTCACCTCTAGAACACCTACTGAAAAGATTTTCCAAGAATGAGAAGCTACAGCATGCACATCCCTCCCGGGGATCTAATTTTACCAGTGATGCTGCAACGTCATTTTTCAGAGCTTTGCAGCTGACCTCCCCCTGCTCACACTGTGCTAGAGTCTGGTGCAATGGAGCAGCAACCGGCTTCGGAGCTCTGGAAAGCAAAACCAGCACCAGATATGCCCACCCTGGAGGCACCAGGATTTGTGGTTGCCCTGTCTTGAGAAGAAGAGCTAAAGGTCACATCTGTCCATAAAGTCTCCAAAGGGAAGAAGCCTGATTCCTACTGGCGGACAAGCTTGGTGGGCTCAGGACCAGATCCAGCCACATGCGGCTGCTGCCACCACGCCAGGGGGAAATGAAGTGTGCCTGGGGACCTCAGGCACCCACATTAAACCTTCCCAGGTCCATGGTAAGACAACCCCTTTCAGTACTTGCTGGGAGCAGAGGAATGGGCTGGAAGGTAACCGTGACGCTATTCACTGAGAGATTGGAAACGCAGGCATGCAACAACGCCGAACAGCCAAGAGACGCACTGTTAGAAAAGCTCAACCACATTCATCTGTGGGAAAAGGAAATTAAAAGTGAAGCAGGTGAAGGATATGACCTGGTGTGGAGAAATGCGCACGCAGATCAAAATAGGAATCATTATCCTCTTCTCTCTTTTGCTCCTTTGATGTTTTCAAGGCGTTAAGCACTCCCCCCACTACACTGGTCCCTCTTTCCCCCCTACACCCACGTGCACAGACATACACTCACAATCTAACCCAGCTTATTTTGGCTGGCTCAAACAGACACACTCAATTTCCGATTATTTGAAAATTGGCAGCTAAATGTCTCTGATATACAGTGAAGCGACTAGGGTATTTTAATATTATGAGTAATATGTGAAGTACGATTAATGTAGTGAATAAAACAAGCAGTCTTTACACGCTCTTCTGATTCGGAAATGAACTTTGCAGTGTTCCCTGCCAACCTTCTGCAGAGAAGAATGACTAAATATTTCTCATAGAAGCCAACGTGCTCTCTCTCCTCCTCTCTGGCACTGCTTTCTAATCGAGGGGGAGGTTTTCTCTTTCCAGCTTAACAGGTCCATTATTATTCCTCAAAGAAATAAGAGGGAGCAAGCTTTTTAAGAACTAAGAGGGACAGGTTGTGAGTGTTTAAGTTATTGCCTGTGTACTAGAACTGCACCTGCATAAAACATCCTCGTGCTGATCTTCTAATCTGTCTGGGATCTCCCTTGTACTGAGGGACAGCTGCCTTGTCTGGAAATTGCTTTGTCTTGGCCCCACTACGTTGACCAGCAGCATTTCCTTCCCACCACTGACAGCAGCGTTTGCCTGCAGGGTGCAGCCACACAGTGCCAGGAGGGCCACGGAGATCTGAGCCTCCACACTTGCTCAAGAGGCAAGAAAGAGGAGTTGGAATAACTGGGATGCTATTGGGGCATAGGTTGGTCTCAGGATAATAAATAGCTAGCTTAAATCTTCTTAGTTACCTTAAGCTAATTAAAAAAATGAACCCAACCCTTGCTTAAATCAAAGTAACGCTATGGTTTCTATAACGAACGATTGCTTAAAAGGGTTTAGTCACAATGGTACAACCTTTTGGTGTAAAGAAAAACTGAGCTGCTGCTTACACACAGAAGCCCTGCAAGATGCTTGAGGTAGGCGGATCCCCTTTACTTATGTCCGTGACCAGCCTTCACTGAAGCTTAAGTCAATAACGTATGTAATTAAACTTATATTTTAGTAGTTAACCTGAATTGGAAATGCTTTGTAAACTCCCTTCTGTAAGTCTTTTACAACCCAAAAGTTAATAATAGATGCACTCATGTAATGATATTATTCTGAACACCTTCCTTGCAGTTGCTGGGTGTGTAAATGTGTGCTCAAGGTGCACTTGAACAAATCAGTGCAGAGGAGACAAAGAAGAGCCCAAAAGAGCCCAAAAAGGGAACAGAGAAACATGGCTAAAGCAGGTCAGCTGTAGGAGGGGAAATCAGGATTGGAAAACTGCAGAGGCCAGGTTTTTTGGAGGTGGTTTGCCTTTAGAATGAAGACAAAATGTCAGGTGGCTCCAGCAACTTAGTGTACTTCTCTATTCCACAGTGGCCACAGATTGCCAAAAGAAAACTACCTACAACTAAGAAGACGCTCACAGCAACAAAAATCAACCCAGCGTGCTAAGAAACTTCACCTTTTTGGAGAGACTACTCATTCTAGACTTGTCCCATCCTCTAGAGGAGGCGCCGGCTCCAGGACTTGCTATTCAGCTGCCTGAAAACGTGGGGAATGGCAGCTCCAGCACACAGAGCGCAGACCATCCCCACTGTCTGCTTCAGCATGAAGGGATCTGGAAGGTGTAAAGCCCCAGAGCACATAGCTGGATGCTCGCTGACAGCACTCCCAACCAGCCTAACAGTGTGAGTGCCAAGATGGGGAGGGTGCGGTTTATTATACTGATTTTTGCATAATGGAAAGCCACTGCCACTGTAGCTTGATACCACCAAAACATACACTTCCTTTGAATCGCTAGTTGTGCACCCAGGCACCACTGCCTTTGGTGGATGGGAGGCTGGCTCTCCCCAGCACTGAAGTATCACCCACCCCTGTTCTTAATTGATGTTTTTAACAAACCAAGAAGGAAAAACCACTGCGATTAAAACACTGGTTTCTGCCAGGGCGGAATTGCTTTGTGTGCAGAATTGAGGAACTATAGTGAAGTTTGGCTCACAAGTCTCTGTCTGAATCTTGATGTCCTGTTTGCTTCGACCATGGCCATGGCCCTCCCAGCTCGGCGTTTCCTGGCGTAGAAGGTGGAGCAACTCACGTTTTCATTTGTGCACAGCACACAGGTAATTGTGGTTCTCTAAAGCAGTCACCATCTTCACATGCAAACAGCACGGGTGAACGTATCATGGCATTTTTATTTAGTGTTTGCAAATTCTCCCCTTTCCAGAGCTCCAGGTGAAGTCCATGAGCAAAAACAATGCTGCGTGAATAATCACACCCTGAGAGTACTGGCTAGTTAAAGACAATATTTTCATTTTAAAAAGGGACTAAGTGACTTAAGGCTCATTTCCTCTGGACAGTTAGAGGAATAATTAACAATAATTAACCTGATACACTTGTATCAAAACCTCCTTGAAGACACCCTTGCTCCAGACTAAAACCTGAATTAGCTTAATCCAATTGGGAAGAGCCCATTTTCAGCACAGCTTCAGTCCAGCTGCGAATCCATGAGCCCTTGACTCTTTAAAAATAAGCTTGCAGCTTATTTCAACGTTTCTGAAATTTCTAACTAAGGTAAAGCAATCTGCAACGAGGGATAGGCTGCAATTATGCACTGGATCATACAAGCAAAAATAAGCTGGGCCGCAGAACTCCATCTTCAAAGAGTTTGAGAGGCATTACTTCACAAACTTCAGTAACTATAAACACTACTCTTACGTAGGGAGAAGTTGAGACAGACAGGTGAAGGGACTTCCCTGAGGTGTTACCAAGAGTTAGTATCTCTGCAGAGTGTAGGACTATGGAGATTTTGGCTTCCAATTATAAGTACCTCCATTCAAGCAAGTATAAATACGTCTGGAGGGCTATGGGGAGGAGCAATTCTCCACCACCATCACTTTCTATTCCGATAGTCAAGGGCAGGCACATGTCCCATGGTGCACTGGTGGCTTGACCAGCTGGGAAGTCCAGCCCCTGTATCTCATCCCCCTCCCCCCCAACTTGGCTCTCTCTGTCCTCCGTGCACACACACGGCCTAAAGTTCCAAAGAGGGTTCCGATTAAAGGGTCATGAAAAAGAAGCTGATCCTCAAGACAGTGGAACTGTTTGAAAATATTTCTAAATAAACACTAAATATTGGAAGAAGAAATTTTCTTAGTAGATATAATAGATAAATATGCTGGTCTGGAATGTTTCCTCCATTAGAAAAGCCTCACCGTGATCTGAAAAAACATTAATTTTTAATTAGAAGATGACATATGGTTCCCATGACTGTAAAAATTACTTTACAGCAAGTTACTGTGCTTATTACAAATCTGTAAAAATTAGCCCAAACCATAAAAATCCTTCTGATTCTGTACATCTCCTTGGATTTACTGCTGATCCCACTAATGCCACAGGCATCTCTGTTTTCTTTGCCTTTTCTTTGCTATCTCCTACTCTTTCACGTTTCCATGAATTTTCCCCATTTTTTTAAACCAAAGAGGATCTTGGAGTGTTTGACTAGAGGCTTTCCCACAGCACAACTCAGACAGAATCAGGTCCTGATTAGGCAGTCTGTGCCAGCTCAGTCAGAATGAAAACCTCGCAATGGATTTTATTTGCCCTGAGAGCCTCCCCCGTGCTCCCCCCCGCCCAAGCTTGCAAGCTCAAGATTAAAAACCCTTGTTTTCTCAGTCCAATTGGTTTAGTCAGCATTCAGCTCTCATTTTTTGCCTGAAGCAGAAAAGGCGGGGGGGAGAGAAAAGGAATTGAAGACAATGCTAGCAAAAAAATCTAAGCTATTTTAATCCAATGCAAATACTGTGAGCTGTAACGAAACCGTATTGTTCCACTATGTTGCTGTTGGTTGCTAGTTAACGTGCGCTGCCGGTGTGTTGCTGTACAGATCTTTTGGGGTTCATGGGAAAGCAAGCTCAGAAAAAGCTGTGATATAAAGTCTAATTTGCATAGCAGCAGACAGCAGCTTGGCACCGATTTCCCTTTGATCTACCAGCGTCGAGAAGTTTTACTGCATTTTAGTTTGGGGGTGAAGGAAAGTTATCAGGGAGGAAGAGACCTTCCTTGCCAGCACTGAGTGCTAGGTGCCCCCTGCACACCGAACCCTGCAGTTTGCCCTCCCTCAGTATCAGAAAGCAGCGGGCATCCTCTGCTATGAACAGTCTGAGGGTTGAGACCGATCTGAACAGAGCGGAGGGGACATCACTGGGCAGCCATACTGCAGCCGCACACCCGCCACACACAGCATCTTCCTCAGAAAAAGCCCACATTGACAAAGCTGCCACCTTGCAGAAGACCCCAGCGGCAAAACTCTGGCTCGGGAGTGTTTCAGTGTGGTCCCCGGCAGGGCCAAGGCAGCACCCTCGCTCCACCTCAAAGGGCTGACTTTCAGCACAGGATTGGGATCAACAGCCTTGCGTGGGGCAGGGCCTGCTGTGGGGTTGTGCTTTACCTCTCCCCACATCAGTTTGGATGAACTTGGTTCAAGGCCTCTTTCAAAAGCTGATACCACACCCAGGCACAGCTGCCGACATTAGGCAAGAAACCAGCAGACATTTAAATATAGAACAGCCAGGCTTGGTGAGAGGGAAGAGCTCCGCTGGTGCATCTCGACTTCCTTGATCAGCAAACTCTTATGCTCGGTATTGCACAGAATGAAACAGCAGAGGCAATTCTGTCATTTGGAAGAACAAATATTCCCATAAACTAAAGTACGGTATGCTGGTCCTCCATTGTGGTGTTTTAATTTCGCAGAGGAAAAGTAAAGATCCTTCCACAGCCCAGCGGGATTTTCAAAACCCACCCGAGATCTCTGGTGAGTCAAAGTTTAGATGCCCAGTTTGTGAGGCCAACATTACGGTTACGTCCAGGAGAGCAGAACAGCAGCTCCCTCAAGACCAGACCCTGTTACACATGCCCAGTGCTGGTGATAGGCAGAAGCTACAGTGGATAACTTCTTAATACAACTAATCCAACATCATTTAAGCCCTGGCTTTCCTGAGGATAAGCTCCAGTTTTACAGCCTGTAGTATCTGAGTTTCTTAAAACCAAGAAAGGCTACAAGTCGTTTTGCATCTGAATTAAGAATCACCCCCGCTCTCTCTTCCACTCAGGAGAAAGCTTTGCACTATTAAATATGACATAAAGGGCCTTCCCTTTGCCTGTGCAGCGCAACTGGCTTGTAATCTGCAGTCTTTGCCATAGCTTTAGGCAGCTGTTAGTGCAGGCAGGCGATGCCCACTTGACTTGCCAACGCCGGTAGGACTAGCCTGCCACCACACAACAGCAGCCCTGCCAGCGCTCCCAAGGCATTTCGGAGGCAAGTGCCACCAAATGGCAGGGACAGCCCAGTGATCCCTGCACAGGGAAAAGGCAACCCGCGGCAGGAAAACATGGTTAGGCCTGAGTTGAAGCAAACTGGTGACAGGACGACTCGTGGACACCTACTCCAGGAACCGGTGATGGGACAGTTGTCTAAACGTTTGGATTGAACGGGCAGAAGTCTAGCTCGCTGACAGGCAATCACTTCTGGCCAGAGCTATACCTGTTCTGTCCAAATTAAAAATAACAAACTCTTGCTTATCTCACTTAGGAAAACCCTCTGGTTTAAATATCAGCAGCCCCTAAGCCTGCAGCTCTCCTCCTCCCAGCAAGCCCCATGCCTGACCTGCTCCCCATTCGCATTTGCCTCCACAGCTCCCTCCCTGCAAGCAAGACCTGGAAACGCTAATCCCTGCCAACTAAAGCCATCAGCACACCATCACAAAAAGGCTTTGGGACCATATTGTGTCACGTCGGTTCACACCAAGGAGTATCTTACTCCTTGCTGCTTCCCTTGAGGCTACTGACACAGTGAAGCCCCCACTGGCATGAGCCAAGGTGGCTCAATCTAGCCTTTAATTACCACCACCATCCAGACCTCAGGGTGAACGCTGGGTCAGATATTATAGCACATAATCATATAATATAGCACAATATTTGAACAGACCCTCACCCTCTTTTGTGACCAGTACAGTTTCAGTCCTCAGTGTTCTGCTGGCATTAAACAACTAATTCATAATGCAGGCATGGAACCACAAATCCAGTGGTGAGAGGGGCAGAAGATGTGATATAATTCTTTGGTTTTGCTCAGAACTGAAATACCTTTAACAGATGTGTCTCTTAGTTCACTGGTATTTTTCTTCCTACACCTGTACCACCATACAATTATAAAACATCACAAATGACACTTTCCAAGCTGTGACCCAGGAGATTACATTTGATTTTCATAAAGGACATAAGAATATAACTCCTAATGATTTAAGACTCATTTTTAAGAATATCACCAAAACAGTCTTTAAGACGCTTTCTGAATATCTGTGCTAAGTGACACATTCTGAGCAAAATGTTTGCATGTTTGTTGTTTTTTTTTTCAAACAGTAATAAAATTCAGATGCATGGATACAATACACAGAACAATCAGGGCTTATTTTTCCCTGTCCAAAGTGTGTGTGCCTGCATGTGCATATACACGCATGCACGGAGCTATTTGTATTAATAGGAGTAAATTGAGCAGACTTTGTCATATCTGTACCAACAGCCAGCAATACATAGAGTTATGCAGATAAAAATAATGAATTTTAATAGTTTTGTATATATAAGTGTTTTTAAACTAAAACAAACCAAATCAAGCCTGAATGAGAATATCTAGAGACACAAAGATGTATTTGTGGCTGGACCCTGTGAAATAACTCCTTGTCCATCACAAGGAAGAACAGGCTGAGCCATCTGCAGGAAAGGCTCTTTGCTCTCATCCTTCAGGGAAAGGTTAACACCAACGGGAAAAAAGCCGCTCCCGTCTTTTACTTGAAGGCGAACTCCAGTACGTGGTAAGGCGCCAACACAGAAGCCTGACGCCCTGTAACCTTGCCGAGCTTGGAGCAAGGCAGCCCTAGCCTGCAAGCCGACGGAAGGGCTACCTGCACATTAATCACGGCCATGGGAGCGGGGAGAGGCTGCGGGGGAGTGGGCAAACCATGCGAGACCTTACCTGTTCCAGGTAGCGTTGGAGCAGGCCCGTCGCTGCTGGGTCCCCCGCTCATCCAAGGCTGCCTGCTCTCTCTTGCCCAGATCACTGAGGCTGGGCGAACTCATGAACTTCAACCTGCGAAGAGTCCTCATGGTCAAATGTGTGTTTGCGCGTGGCAGCTACAGATACACCATCCTGTTTACACACACACACACGCAGCTGGAGCAGCAGCAGCGGCAGCAGCAGCAGCAGCAATGCGAGCAGTTCCCTCCGTTTGCTGTTCAAAAAAGAAACTTAAAAAAAAAAGAAGAGAGAACCAGTCTCTACGGAGCACACCTCTGCCAGCAAGAAAACAAACCTTTAATCAGATCAACTCTGACGTCATCAACTGTGGTTAATAATTTCTCCAGTCCTTTCAAAAAATAAAAAGTCAGACTTCTGGCTGCTGCCGCAGCACTTTGAAGGGGCCCCTTCCAACAACCGCAGCTGCCCCAGGAGCGAGGGCTTCCCCTCCCCCTGTCCCCGGGCACCTCGACCTGGGGAATCTCGCCCAGGGCGGCGGAGGCGTGTGCTCCACCTGTCGTGGGAACGGCTCGGCTCCTCCAGCGGCTTTGGGAAGGGGGGGGTCTGCTAGCACTTCTCAACCTGCCCCTCTCTCGCTCGCTCTCTGCACTCATAAATGGAAATGAAACTGGAGGGCCACGGACAGGAAAAAAAACAAACAAACAAACAAACAAAAACCCCAACCAACCCCAAACCCAAGCAACCAATGCCGATGTACTGAGACTTTATTGGAAAGTTTCATAACTGCCTGTGCCCTGGCCACGTTACGACACCGCGCACACAGGCTCTCGCTCCCTCGCTCATACATATACACACGCACACTCCCCTATGCGCTCCCGTCTCTCCCCTACGCACACAGCACAGCCCCACAGCTCTCCTCACGGGAGCCTGCTTCGGCTGGAAGTGTCACACGAGCCACAAGACGAGAAGTATTTGCAAGCGACACAACTGCAGAACGAAAAGTGCTAGCTTGGGTTTTAGCATTGGGAGGAATTTTTGGTGGCGCAGAGAAGAGCCAGATGCTTTGTCTTTCTCTGTCTTTTTGGTTTGGGTTTTGTTTTTTTTTAGTCGAAATAACAGCTGCGCAACTCAGGGCACACTTAAGTTTCTACAAAAGCCCCAGGTGTCTTATCTTCAAAGGGAAAATCTTCTCTCTCTGACTGCAGCACTGGAGCTGAAGCATATGCTGCTACAAGACTCCAGCCCATGCTTAGCTCCCTGTCACTCACTCGTGGTTCTGTTTTAAATTCAGGAGCGCCTGGCTCTTCTGCTGGGAAGTAATGTAACAAAAGGGTGATTAGTTTTCTCAGAAGATAAATTGTTTGAAACAGACCGAGACAGAGTGTAATAACTGCTCTTCTGTGGCTACAGCATTGGTCTGCAGTCTGGTAAAAGCCACAAGGGCTCCTTGCAGAATAACCTCTCACTCACTGGAAGGGGGCTGCACTACATACCAACTTACCCTTTCTTTTTTTCCCCACTTTCTCCTTGCTCCTTTCATCTGTGATAACCTATTGTCTAAACCTGGACTATAATTGGGTTTGTTTGTGTCCAAATAATATTGCAAAGCTTACATTACAGGAGAACTGAATTTCTCACAGTGAGACCTGCCCTATGTGCATCAATTATTGACATATTTTAGTAAAAACTGATTGCTCTCACTACTCACCCAATCTCAGCTAAGCTTACTGCATATAAATATTTACTTCCAAAATTTACATTTGGTATTACCTCCGTGGGAAGCAATTGCAGAGCTACCTAGGGAAATAAATCCATTTTTTACCTAGTTTTAGCAGCTGTAGTTTTATCCAGCTGCTTGGATTAGCATTATATTGATGGTCCTTCCCACACCAAAACCATCAAGTATACAAATGAGCATCACAGTAGATGGCATATAACATATCACTTTGGAAGGGACCTGCAGCTCCCCATCTAACCTACGTACAAAGACATTGCTATCCCCGGTTTCTTCCAGATGTTTAAATCCTTCAAACAAACGAACAACAATCCACTATGTACACAGCAGGAAAAGGAAAACAAACACAACGATATAGGGCTGTATTCTAAGGAATGAGATGGCTTCTACAGCATACAAATCAGTGACCAAAAATAGATAACAGCAGAACACTGCTTTGTTCAAATCGGATGAAGGGCACTCCATTTCTGTGGATAATACAGCCCGGGACAGCAGGGGAGCACAACTCGGTCTGAGTTTCTGCTGAGGGCTCAGATAAACATGCGTCTACCCTGTGAAGTGAAATAACCAGTTAGATAAACCTGTGGCAATATAATTCAATCTAATGTCATTTTTCACCTAGCTCAGTCGCTTTTCTGCTTCTCACTTGCTGTGAATTTGATAGGCCTTGCAAAATGTTATTATACCAGATTAAACCTTTGGAATTTTTAACTCTTTGATCACTGCGCAGCACCAGAGACTTTATAAACTGCACCCTGATGATGCCAGTATGTCAGCAACTACATAATATTATTTCATCTGCTTTTTTTCTTAAAATCCACAACTTGCTAAATTAATTGAAGACAAGGAGCTGCTGTGTCAACCTTGGATGTGCCAGACAACACTGCAAAAAGAAGTACTTGGCTTCCTCATAAAAAGCTGAATCCCAAGAGAAAGGAAAAAAAAAACCCTCTTTCTCTCTGTACGTTGAAATATAACACCTATAGAAGTCAGACTATTTTTATGCCACCCCATCACTCTCAGTAACCAGTACTAGATTCAGAGTCGACGCATGCACAAAGCACATGGAAGAAGCAGCATTCCAGTCTGATGAAGAATTTCAGATTGAAGTAACAGAGGGCCAGCTTTCCCTACACTTCTTCCTACGATTCCACCTGATCAAATGTTTATTTATGATAAAATGAATCCTTTTCAACAAGGGTTACCTCCACCCATAATTACTGAGCAATACTTCACATTTACATTGCGCTGTGCATCCACAGACATCCTTGACTTCACGGCATTCATTAATTCAGCCCTGAGCAACTCTCGGGTATGAAGGCAAAAGATATGATCCGCACTTCAGCATGAACAGTGAAGAAGAAAAAGGTGATGTGACTTGCCCAGGACACCCCGTGAGCAGGTGGCAGAGATGTCAAGAGACCCCAGGACCTCTACCTCCCATTCCAGCAGGCTACCGAGGGGATGCTGCAGGGACTGGGTAGCCGGGGACTCCTTGGGCCTGGGCGGCTGGAGGGCGATGCAGAAGACAGAGCTCCTCACCAGGGCTTGCAGTGCAGCTGTTCCTCTGTAGCCACTTGTGAAGAGAGTTGTCGCAATACAGCACTGCTTCAAGATCGAGAGGCTAAGCAGCAGAGATTGCTCGCTATTGGTCATGGAGAGGGATAAGAGCACTGACCGGACTAATTGGAAGGGAGAGGAGAAGAGGGGATTGGTGGGGGGCCTCCCGTAGGCTCAATAACAAGCACTACAAGCTTCTTAAATAGAACAACTGCACTCAGCACATTTACACAGCCAAGGCTGTAAAGTACTGTTACACTAATTCATTTAGTCCCAGCATGCCGTACACGGTGCTAATACCACTATTTCACTCACAAGAAACCTGCAGCTCAAAGGTTAAGTGATTTAATCAAAGCCACACACCCACCTCAGTGTGGAAGGCACATCCAGCCCTAGCTGCTGTTCCCTCCCTTCCCCTCCAACATCTCTCCTCATAAAAACAGGCCTGTCTCTGCTAGAAACTGTTCTTTCATCTGTGGGGCCCACATCCTGTGGGTGACTGCATGGTAAGTCCCGGAACTGCCATGGTGTTGGGAGACGTAGGGGAATTCTACTCACCTAGACTTGCTTGCTGTCTTGAGGCCTAAAACCAACAGACAGGTACGTAAATACAGGCTGACAGCTCAAGAGGTTTTATGCTGTTATCACAAGACAATGTTAGCATACAGATCCAGGACCTCGTAGCAACATGGCTTTTAAAATAATCACCAAGGGTAACTCTGTAGTTTCCTGCTGGTATGCCTGTAATGCCTGCGACATTCCTTCTGGGAGCTGTGCTTTAAAGACCGCATTGCTGCCCCTACCAAACCTTAAAAAAAATTCCAGGTAGACCTACCCAAGCATACATTTGGTTTCAAATGAATGAGATTTGCTAAAAAAAAAAAAAAAAACAAAAACCACGCTAAACTTTCTTCACGTAATGCTATGTTAATTTTTACAATCATATTGCCTTCTTACAAGTTTCTTTTTGATTGTTATGAGAGTGGAAAGGAAGCAAGAAGTAACGTTGATGAATGAGAACATTAAAAAAATCACAATATATGAAATTCATAATAAAGCTGCCAATGCTGTGACTGCTACAGGTCAACATATCTTCGGCTACACCGTTCTGCTACTGCAATGACAGGTTAACACTGCAGCAATATTGGTGTCAGTGGAAGGATATAATCAGCAAGAGAATTTGCTACGTCAGCTTCATTCACCAGAGCTTTGACATGTAAAAAAACCCTCAACAAATAGAAATTTTAATTGAAAAAAAAAAATCCCTTTATCTCCTCTCCTCTTTCAGAGAGGAGAGCAGAAATCCCCATGGAAATGCTGAATGCTGTATGCTCTGCAAGTGAAGAACAAAAAGGTAAAGTATATCTATGGCAGAAAGGAGTTAAAAACCTCCTTAGACCAATGCACTTAGTTTTTCATACACCACACCACAAAACTTAGGGCATGCCTCAACACATGCCAAAGCTCAGGAATTAGTCTTCTGAAAAACCACACTTCTTAAAGGCACAGCCCGTCCTGCTGCGCCAGCAGAGGAGGGGTGAGGCAGGAGGGTAGAAGGAGATACCAGTATCAGGAAAAAAATAAAAGGAGCAGAGGGGGAAATGAAGTTGCAAACCTTATGACTCATCAATTCCTTTGCTACTCTATCCACATAAAGTTCCTTTATCATCAGAAAACAAAGAATAAAGAGAATAAAGAAAGTATGAAACCAAACAGACACTATTTACACCCTTCCCCCTCCATTCCACTGACTCTTTGCAACCTCTGGAGATAAAGGCACTCTCAAGGACAGTTCCTGCCTGTCCTTTATTGAGACTGGTCACAGGACAGCCTTCATTTTGCTAGTCCTTTGCTTTATTTCTGCTCTCACCACAGCCAAGCTCTGATTATAGGATGGCGTCTGGGCTTACTGGGTCATCTCCCTGACGTCTGAAACACCTTCTGAGTACTCCTGCGCTTCTGCATCCTGTGACGGTAAGTGCCCAGATGACCATAGTTGCCTCTCTTTAGACAGAGCTGGGCTTTCTGCCCCTTCAACACCATGTAGGTCTCACAAGTGGGGTTTCTTTGTCTTTTACGCTGTCTTTTCCTAAGCAAGCAGAAGGTGACCCCTAAGAAGAGTCCTTTGACTACTGCTGGAAAGGGATACTCTGCCCCCCTCGCCATTTCTGCAGTAACACCTGCAAGCACAGTCCATCCTACAAAGCTCCAGATCCGACCCACAGGCAGCCACAGCTGCTGCAGTTCCACTGCCTCCCCTGGAGATACAACACTGGCTTGCACCAAAAAAGGACGCTCGTAATCACCACAACCTGTGGAGGATCAGGGCCAGTTTCCCGGACCGGTTCCGCTTGATGTGAGGCAGAGCGGCGTGAATGTGCCTAGGAGACTTTTGTCAGCAGAAAGAGAGACCTGCATCTGAGCAAAGGGCCATCTGGACAGCAGCAACCATCCATGTCTAGTTTCTTTCCACAGTTTTCTGCTGGACGACATTTTTTATCTGTTCACTGACTGTTTGAGCCTCTCAGTCTCCCCACCTTGCTCCCTTTCTGCTTCTCCATCACTCTTTGCTCTTATGCTTCCTCTTCTTTCTTTACCGTTCTCAGTCAGGTAATTATTCCTCAGGAAAACTTTTTAAATATAAAGGAAAGGAAAAAGGAGACCAAAATGCTGGTACCCACGCAGTGTTTGCAAACCACTTTTGGCTGGCTGTAAGGGAATCAAGTCTTTGTCTTGCCTGGTTGGACTGTGAGTTCTTTACCCTTTTCATTCGATGTCTGTACTCTAGCTAGCAAAACAGAGCCCTGAGCTCAGGGTAAGTCCCCAGTCACCAGCCTAATCTAACACAGGTCATGAATCTAGCAACACCTGTAAGGAAACCTATGCTCAAAGCATGCATTAAACCCCGTCCTCGTTGCCAGCAGCAATTTTGGGTTTACAGAGCATAACAATATAAGCACTTCTTAAAATACACTAGATAGCTAAATCTGCTATCGTTGTCCTTCAGGACATGGGATTTAGGAGAGAATTAGTATAGGAATAGGCCTGTTACACCCCCATCCAAAATATCAAGCTTTCCATCAAAGGGCAATTCCTCAAGTTCGCAGTATCATTCCTCATTATCTCTTTATAGGTTGCTGGGAATTAAAGATAGCACAGTGACCTGCAGAAGCATGATGGTTATGTTGGAGGAGGCAAAATCAATGCTCTGGATCACAGGACCTGCGGCATTACAACCTTTTCTATTCATATCACCTCCAGGGAAGGAGGTGGGTTTCCGAGCATCAGACGTGCCAGTTCCTGGTTTCACTGTTGCCCATGCATCTAATTCACTGCCCATTGCAACCAGCATGTACTCCAAGGCAAGCCCACAACTTCACTGTTAAATGGAAGTCAAACCTATAACTGTGATTTAGAAAGTAAGGTCTCAAGAGATCTGATCAATAAGCAAACCAAACGTTTAAAATACTTTGTGCTCTTATTACAAGATCGTGAGATAGCGGAAAATTAATCTTACAAAGTAACTGAGCTCATAATGCTCGTGACTTTTTTTCCTTCCTGAGCTCTATGTGAGTTCTTTCCTAAATTGCCTATCTTGCATAATTTTGATTGGATCCCAGAACACCATGACCTTGATGCAGCAGCTAGAGTATCTCAGTGCTGTCTTCTACGGTTATATATGGTACAGCGCCTTCCAAATCTGTGAACCCAGGGAGATCAGAACTGTGTGCTGCGCAGTGCTATTTTTCTTATATCCAAACATTTCTGATTCAAGGTCTTCCAAGAAGGCTCTGATTGCCTTGGAAGGTCACCAAGATAAAGAACCCACTTCGGTAACTAACTGAGTTTCTCATAAACTTCACTGGTGGCCAGCTGTTAGTTATGAGTGATATCCCGGCTTTACCCTCAACGCCAGGGTATCGCTTGTGTGATACTCTCTGTCCATGAGAATGTGAGCATGGCTGCAAACATGAACCATGCCTTGAGATTACTGCCACCTCCTGTGCATAAGTCAGGGAGGTCACTTCAGTACTGAGCAATGCAAGAGACAGCACTGCAAATTTGGGGGATCTTTGACTCTGGTGGTACTCCGCAGCTTTTACTCAAACAGTACCATAGCTCTCTGGAACAAATTTTGTAGTCCTGTAAAAGTCACAAAAGCTTGGCCTTTGATACAGATGGATTCTTTCAGAAAATTTATCCTTCTCTCTTGGCATCTCAAGGATATTTTTCTGAATGGAAAAATCACCAGGGAGATTTAAAGCTAATCCAAAATTGCAACCTTTAGCTGTGTAGTCAGACTCTGTAGCATTCAGTATGGTGGAGCTTTGATTAGGAACTTAAAAATGGGGACCTTTTGCCATCTTTTTGTACACACATGCTGAGACAGTCCCTGCATACTGCGATACCAGGCAGTGGAAACAGCAAGGGTAAAAAAGGCCTTCATCACACAAATTATTTTACACTTGTACCTTTAAATCTTCATTTCACTAGGTCACCAGGTCCAGCACTATGACCTCCCAGTAGGTATCACATCAGTGTTTTCTCAGGACGCTCTGGGAAATAACTTCTCAAAAGGCAGAGTGCTAGAATTTTTTAGACACCACAACAAGGTTTGGAAAAACTCCTTTCACTCCAGCTTATTAGCCAGTCTCAATCTCCAGTCAGACATCAACATGACATTGCTGTTTGAGTTACCACCCAGAAGGAATGCCTCATTTTTTTTTTTTTTTTTTTAATTATGTGATTGGACTCGATGATGTCAGAGGTCCCTTCCAACCATGGAGATTCTGTGATTCTGTGATTATCAAGGAGGTAAGGCAAATTCCATTACACTTCCTTCCAGAAAACATTTTTCCCCTCCACAAGGTAGCAAAGTCAAAGTACTCCTCCCTCCCTAAAGTCAGCATAAAAATCGGCCTCCTTAAGCTACTGAGGGATGTGGTTGAAGAACACAGGTGTCATTTGTGCATCTTCAACAGCTTTGTAGTATCTTCCCTGTCTCTCTTTCCTGATGAGTCCTGTTGCTCCAGCTCTCTTGTTCATCAGGCTTCCTTTAGTCATTTAAAGTAATCTCTTCTCCAAACTCAGGCTATATTAACTTTTCATTGCAAAACAGTTCAAGTTCTCTAAATATATGGAAAACTAAAATTCCTTTAAAATTCCTTTTTTTTTCTTTTCTTCCCCTCAGAAAACTGCTGGGGCAACAAATCTTTTAGGCTTCACCTGGAACCATGAGCCATCCAGGGTCTTTCAGACTCGCTGCTCTAGGGCCAGCAGTCCGAAAGCCCACACAGACTGAGTTCCCCCCACTCTAAAGCAGGAAAGTTGAAGGACTTCTCTCAGGCAAAGCTGGACTGCTGTTGGACCACTGCAATTTTGGTACCAAAAACCCTGGGCGATGTTTCTAGGATGCATAGCTCCTTCATACGGAAAGCCATAGACCATGTAGTCCCAGGTCAGCAGCCAGCACTTGGTTGAACCGCTTCTTGCAGAGCATACTTGATTTTGGGAACATCACTGGAAAAAATAAATTGGAAAATCTCTCATGAGCAGGAAAGCCTGGACTGTGGTCAGTTCCATGCTCAAATCTCTGTTATAAATACGTTGGTGCCAAACCTCACCAAGTCGACATTCTCACAGTAAGAGAAGGTGATCACTGAGGGGAGGATCACAGGATGATGGACAAAGCCCAGCCTCCCAGAGAAACTGCAGCCTTTGCTCACCCAGACTCTTAAAAACTGAGTAACCCATCTGCGTCAGCCTGCACCTTTGTTTTTTTTTTCAATTTCAAGTCCGTCCGAGCCACATGCCAGGTTTCAGCCTGAGGAGACCTGAAGGGACGAAGACCTGACGTGATGAGGACACCAGGGAGGGCAGCCAGGCTTGTGTCCCCCCTCAGTCATACAGATGCTGCTGCTGAGTGCCCTCGCCCACTGGGCACATGGGGAGGAAGCCCTGAAAACAGCCATATGAAACAGAAAAAAAAAAACCAAAACAATAAAAAGAGCAGCATAACATCTGTGAAGGTGTGCTCCCAAGCATGTTGCTTTTAACCGGACTTTATACTTTTTGACAGAGCCCCTCACGACTTGTTACGGCCTCCTTCGGGCGGGACGCACCCTTACCACCGCCCGACCCGAGAAGACGCTGCCAAGGAAGCGGCTTCGTTACTGCTCGCCACAGTTACTGCTCGCCAGAGGCGACCGACTGCCCCGGCGGGCCCTGCCCCGGCCTGCCCT
>JAOXJK010000001.1:81274079-81287040 GCA_025774025.1 Xenus cinereus
TCCTTTTTGCCTTTCTTGTAGATGGGTGTTACATTTGCCACCCTCCAGTCCATTGGGACCTCCCCAGTTAGCCATGATTGGCTATTAAAAGATTGAGTGCTTATCAGCTGTGACACAGAAAACATTGCTAACCTCCTTTATTACCTCAACACTCTCCTACTGACTTCTGTCTCTGTGCGAGCACAGCAAAGACGTTACTTTGCTGTTTCTGAGTTGCCCCCTGCCACGCCAAGGCTTCTGTAGGTGCCCTGGATTTGAAAACCTGTGACATTTCCATGGAATAATACTCTACAGGTCCCTGAAAGTAAAACCCATGTACAACCGTTCGCAAAGGCCATGGCCTGCAGATGTAAACTAGCAGGGGCTTGCAACCTTCCATACGTGTTTTCTGTGGTCCCTGTTACAGTAGGACCAGACTCCTAAGACCTTTAAATTATATCATACCACAACGAAAAGCAAATAACAAATGTTACTGTTAAAATACGCACACTGTTGGAATATAAAATTTGAATACAATGCCACACTTAAAACTGTAAGCATCACTTACAGTCTATTATATTGCCAGCAAGTGAGAAGTTATGGCTTTTGCAATGAAAAAAACCCCAAGTGGTTATAAAATGCTGGATTCTGGCATGCAGGCAGTGTTTTTTTCATAAGGCATTGATATTTCTAGTCAGCAAACACTCTGTCAGGGTGGTGGTAAGTTGCTCAATACATAATGTCTAATAATGCCTCCTCCTGTGGTGGGAACTCTGACCTGACTGTCCATCATAATAAAGTTACAGATTACACAGTCATCTATAAACAGTTTACAGTGGGATAACTTGCAAAGGCTCTGCTAGAAACAGAAGGCATGCACATGTGTCTCTGTTTACTCTGCAGGGCAGTTGTTTACAATACCAAGAATAAAAAGTTGAACAACAAACAAAACAAAGTGAACTTTTCAAAATACTTCAGTGAAGCACAAGAGCAGCTTTTAGTTCTGCTGGCAATGGCTGAATCCTCCTAGCAGCTGCGTTTGGAGTTGACAGAACTCATGTTTGGTAACGGATTAGTTAGTAGACTGCTAACTTAGTTAACAGCAGACATGGGTATTTGGTTTAGAGAAGGTTGTAAAATTCAGGAGCAGAAATTTTCTGGGTATGCTTGAAATAACGTGGGCAGAGAAATTTCCTGACTGAGTTATACCCAGATTCTTCCCTCAACTTTTCCAGAGGAATCGCTTACAAGGAGAAAAGCAATGCCCATACCCACGCTCTTCATGACCTAGGACTATCAAGTGCCTGTTGTACAATATCCCCTCTCTGCTACTGATAGCACTAACTCACTTCTCGGAGAATCCAGAGAGGCAGTAGCTAACAACACCCTGGAAATCCTTGGGGGAAAAAAAGTGCAATGCAAGTGAAAATCATTTCTTTCCCTTTTAAAAATCTGTGCCCAGATTAAAGACCAAGCGAAATTCTGTAGGTCACAGCCTTGCACTGGATTACGGTGCAAGGCCCTGGTGGTAGCTGCAGATTATAAAGCACCATTTACTCCTGCAGCCTGAGATAAAACCAAGTAACCACCATAGCAAAATCCAGCTACTGCTGCAATGAAGTAACATGGAATAGGCATTCCCATCATTTACCACTTGGTACAAATTGGGAAGAAAGCATGCATTACTGCCAAGATATCAAGATACTGCCAAATCAAACCAGCAATTTTCAAGAACAAATCCTTTAGAAAAGACCTATTTGCTTAAAAAAAACACCAAGAAAAAAGTTGAAGCCACAGCAAAGGTTAGATTCTGCAGTTCAGTGATAAAGCAAAAAAATCTTTAAGAGAAAATAAGTCTCTTAATATGTTCAGAAAGAAAATTCTTTTGGAGGAGGAAACTGGCAATTGTTTTCTGAGAAAATGTCGAAGTTGCTTTGAAAAAATAGGAGCTACTACATGCGATGATAATGTTAAAAGAAAAACAGAACAACATGAAAGACAGATTAAGCACATTTACTTTCCTTTCACACAGATGCATGCACACACCCCCATACACACTCTCCATTAATGACTAGCTTTTATTGAAAGTGATGTCAAGAAATCTGTAAGATTTCCTCCTTCCTAGAAACCTTGGATCTCAAACACGGATCCAACTCTAGCAGGGAATATTAAGGGACTCCAAGAGGGCTTCTCCTCTGCAGAAATAGCTGCAGCTGTGTAAGATACTACTACCCCTCAGCTGTTTGGTGCCGCTTCTTGCCACACCCACATATACATCAATCATATATAGGTCATTTGAGAATTCCTCATATGCTTCAGCGCACAGTCAGCCGGGGTGGCTTAATCCATTCCAGCAACGGTTGTGTGACTATGATCTTGGTGAACAGTATCTGAACCTCTCATTCAGCTGGAGGTCACGGTGGTGGGTAACACCCCAGCTTCTGCATCACACCCGCTCTCTAATTCCCCCCTTCCCCAAGGACATAAAGTTATTTAGAGGCTCCTCTCAGAGAGCAGAAATTCAAGCAATTTTCTGTATTGCTTGCTCACAACCCTGATTCAGCTGTAAATAGATTCACAGCTGAAAGTTCATGCATACCATTTTTTTAAGCTGCGCTAAAGCTAGAGGGGTGTAGACTGACATAAACTGATGTTAAAAATCCCAAAGTACCGCATTGCTGTTCAGATATTCTTCTGTGACAGAAAATAAAGTGGGATCTGTGGGAAATCTTGGAAGAGAGATGTTAACCCTAGTGAATCCGAGGGAATGAGCTCTGCAGGTGTCTGAAATTGGAAATATTTTCCAGCTGCAAATAATGTTGCAGAAACATGTGCTTACCTGCTAAAAGGAGAAGAAAACAGGACTGAATAGCAAATAGGGAAGGCCGCAGCAGGTTTCCAAGAATCACATGAAAATTCTTGACAGACGATACAATTTGGTTGGAAAAAAGTCAGCCCCTTGCAAAAAAAGGCAGCTCTGCAACAAAAGATGCACAAAAAGTAGTATTGCACTTATTGCTGTTCTAGGAATTGTTTCTCGAGAGTACACTAATGATTTCATAACACATGCAGAAATTAAACAAGCGCTGTTCCCTCTCATCACCGATAGAAATAAATATATCTTCTTGCCCTTTTCCCTTTTATGTTTTGTTTCCTTTAGGGGGAGCAACTCATTGACACCAACACAAAGAGCCACACCCGTCACTAAAGGGGATAAGAGAGTTTCCATGAGAACACACAGTGCAAGTAGTTCTGTGTTCCTCCACTGAAGACTTAACAGAAAAAGGTTTCAAATATGCTGGATGATCTGCGGTGATGACCTTTGGAGAGCAGCTGTCCTATAAGGCCCAGAAAAGTCTTAAATGCATCATTTAGAAATACTGGAAATTCTTTCTTTAGGGCTTCAAACGATGGTTGTAATATCACTGCCTGTCCTGAGCTGGTCTTGAAGTGTCTCTCTGAGGTGACACAGTAAACAATGAGTGGGTATCCTTGGTGCAGCACAGAATTTATAATTATGTGATTTACAATACAAAGAACTTCATAATTTAATGATTTAAAAAAAAAAACACAAAAAACAACTGGTTAATAAATATAAAACACTATTAGGAAAAAAAATATATACACATACACACACAGCAGGATTCACACATCTGCATCTACATTTTGAGTATGGTTCTTCATGGCTTGCACTTTGCATAGTCATTAGTAGCAGCTCTAACACACTGCTAAATCAAACTAAGAATATACAGATCCCCTTTTTGACTCAGTTTATCCTGGGTACAAGCTGCTCTTGCTTTTGTTTTGTGGCATTTCATACCCGCTTCACAAGGATGTAATAAATGCATGTTTTTTAAAAAAAAAATTTTAAGGTTAATCGTTCCTGCGTTTGAGAGAACTAAATAATCCCCTTATACTCCCACCTTTTGTCTGCTCTGTGGCTGTGAGCTTCATTCCGTTACCACTTATTTTAGTCAAAATCAGAGGTGTTAATTTAAATAACAGTGTCGTGCGAAGCCAGTGCATTTTGACTGCAATGCGTTCAGGAGCGCAGACACAGCAGCGAGCCCGCAGAATGGGAGAAACTCTTGGTAGCTTGTAGGCTACAGAGCCATAAACTGATATTTTGAGTCCCTGGGGGCAAGGCAGGGAAAGCAACCTTTTCAGCGACACGTGTGCATCTGGGAGATGACACATGAACAAATTGGAAGTGAGGGATGTGTAGCAAAACCACAAGATGTGAGCATAGCACACTGGACAGGGGGGCATGCCACACCAACAAAAACTCCTATGGACACAGCTAGACCTTATACCAGTATACACAAAACTGCTCTAAGCAAAGCAAGCTCTGTCAGAGTAGAGCTTTCTTGGTATAGCTGGGTTTATATTAGGAGCGTCTGTCAAAACTGCTAGAGTGGACAGGACACTGAGGTCTTCCAAAAAGCTCTGACCAACTGATCTCAGCTGGAAGTGGATACTATCAAAGTACATACTTAAAATAATAGTTCTTGTCATGAATTTCGTGTTTTTCCCCCCTCCCTGCTTAAAAGGCAAACTGAAGATTCTTAATCTTTAAATTAAAAGTATGTGAGAAATCCTACAAATTTTAGACAGAGATTATGGACTGAAAGTGTAATAATAGCTATTTGGTTCTCAAAAGATTAGATGCTTATGGGTATGAAAATAGTGTTTTGCTTGGACATCCTGCTTTGACATTTCCATGCTAGCAGATTTAAAAAAAAAAAAAAAAACAAACAAAAGCACAACAAAATCATCCATTTTGCCTATAACCTGTGATAATTTGATTAGCTGGGATAATAAACCAGTATCACAGTGCTATTCTTCAGGATTTGAGGGGGTTATTTCAGAATAAAACTCCATTGCCTTTTTTATTTAAATCGACCTAACTTTGATGATCAATCCATCAATGCATGCATGAAGTCTAAATTACTGGTTTTTTAACTTGCGAATTACATTTATCTTGCTTTCATCTAATATCCTGTATGCCTTAAACTATTTATAGGTTCAGAGGAAAGGGAAAAAGAGAATGTCTGGAAAAAACCAACCCATGATGCTGTTGTACAGACGTTCCAGGAGACTGTGATTAAGCGTATTCCTCACACCAGCTGAGCAATCAGTACATTATTTTGGCAGGTAAAGCAAATCAAGAATTCATATAGCCTTTTGTTATCAAGTATTGACACCATACCATAAAATCAGGCATTTCCCAGAGGCAGAACTTCATAACTGCTTTAGAGTTCTCTCAGGCACATACTACTTAACTTATCCCACTATCTTGCCATAGGGAAAGCAGCAATACAAGTCTCTGAAGGGAACCACTGTGAAGGACCCAAAATACTTTTGCAGACATGACCGTCACATTGTGGTTTTAGAGACCTCCTGACCAGCATGGGAAAAAACACAACTCCAGAGGTTTTTGGAACCCAAAGCTGCCACAAATCCAGATTCAGGTCAAACTGCTCTGAGCCGCAGGGCAGTGCAATTTCCAGGTATAGTCTGCGTGTGTGAGGCAGAAGATGAAAAGGAGCCACATGGTTGGTGATGCCACTCGAAAAAACAGCTATTTTGGAATTTGCTCAAATCTAAAATTCTACTTCTGCCACAGGTCAGTTGTCCAATACTAGTGAGTATTCATAAATACAGGGTAAAACACAAGATCATGCATCACAGGTGGATTATAACTAACACATTAATACAACTGTCCTCCTTTTCCAAGTGACTGTATTTTAATTTATTTACAAGTGTGGGTGAAATTAAATTTTCATACAGCATGAGTGTACTCAGCAAAGGGACTGCCAGTTCCTCCTCAGGACCGATAAGAGCTGCTGTTCATCAGTGTTTCAGTGGAGCTGACACAGTTGCCCACTTACACCTACTGCTCAGCCAGCGACGGCCAGAGAAATCTGTCACACGGGCTCTAATTTCAGGTATTACTGCATATGTCTTTCAATTCAGCCATGAGTGGCTGGCAAATAAGCTCTATCATTTCAGTGACTGCAGTGTACAAAGGTGCAAGCCAAGAATCAACACACTGGCTGGAAATGGTGATTGCAATTAAACTACAATCAGCCTGGCAGGCTGACGTGATCAAGGTCTGTTGTGTGAAAACCCACAGCAGCAGTATTACAGCCCTGTTTCTGTTGGAAGATTCTAATTTGAGGCTGCAACGACCAGGAAGAATACTGATGGCTAGAAATTGCAAAGGCTTGCTCACTACTTTCAGAGCTTTGCAAGCTCAGCTCAATCAACTGTAAGTGTGGAAAAAAAAGTGCATAGGAAGACTGAAGTGAAAAGACTTTGATATAAAACATACCATCTGTACTCTTGGCTTTATTCCTCGAGTTACATACGTGTAGATTTTCCTTTGGACTAGCTAAGCCTTATTTCAGTCTATGAAGCAAGTGTCCTTTTGTGCTTTTGGCCTTCCCCTCCCCAGCCATTTAACAGGCCAGTCTACAACTGGTCTCAACAAGTAAGGCCACGGGGTTCAGCCTATGTTATTGCTGGCATCCAAAGCACTTTGGTTCACTCTTCTTTCAGACTTGTGAAATATTTGCAGGTCTAAATATTTTTTTCCTGTCTTTTTTTGCCAGAGATAAAAAGACAGCAGTATGTCTTCTAGGCTTTACTTCCCCGATCTTTCTCCTTTAAAAAAAATATTTCATTTAAATGGAATTAAAACTCATACTATAAATTCAAATTATAACTAAAGGATGAATTCTGATCAATTCTGGCTACAGGAAAGGATAGAAAAGCCCCTGTTGACTTTCCCTGGGACACCATTGTACCTCCAACAAATAATATGATTGTTTTTAATGCTGACTTCTCATAGCTGACTTTTTTTTTTGCTGACAGTCTGTTTCTGTTGCATGTATTGCTGAGTTTCTTTTCTACTGTAACAGTGACACTTAATCTGCTTTTACGTCTCCAAGGTCATCAATTTATGAAGATAGAACCCTAAAGGGGATAATTTCTCCTGAAAATCTTTGGTGTTACTCCTGTAAGTAGGATGAAAAAGTCGTAAAAAGCTCTGCATTAAATGTGTCAAATTTTACTCCATGGAGACAAAGCTAGAACGTACCAAAAACAAAAATGAAATTTTAAGGAGCTCATTACAGTATCAACCGAGTCTAAAAGCACCAAAACATTTCCCCCTTATCTCAGATTATGACTTTCTCCACACCCAAAACTCCTACTTAAAACCTCTCTCCATACTCAAAACCCCAATAATTTATATTTAAAACCTCTCTCATTCTTCATTTCCCATAGACCGAATCTTAAACATAAGGACTAACTGATGGCACGGACAAGTGGTGCAGAGATTGCTGCAAGTGTGCTTGCACAGGTGTAGGTGGTGATGCTCCAGTTCATAGAGAGCACCTTGTGAACTGGATTTCGCAGCACCCTAAGTCTAATTCATATTCAGCTAAGTGGAAGCATCTCATAAGCAAAGCTTGCAAGTGCAGCTGCACACTGCCAGCGTATTCATGCTGCAAGCAAACTGTGAATTTAATCGTGGAGGTAAAACAGCAACACATTTTTCAAGGGATTACTACCACTTAACAAAACAGGCAAAAAAAAAAATCCCTTTAAATCTTCCTGCACTGCCCTGGTTCTGCTTTAATGAAAATTACAGAAAAACATTCAACAATTTCAGCAGGAAGAGACTAGAAAATCCTATTCATAACAGGCATCATTTTAAGCTAAATTCATGTTTGACGTGGTAGTGAAACCATTCAGGTTTTACAGGCTGCCTATTTACTAGTCTCACATGAAGGTCAACATCCCTCAACAATTTCAGTAAAACATTCAAGCTTCAGGTTACTCAGGGAGAAGAGTTCTTGAATGGGTGAACACAGCAACTGAAAGTTCCCTTTGAACTTTCCACGGGCTTTTTCAGGACAAAACAGAAAGGTCTCTCCTTTGCTTCCATTAAAGCACTCAAACACATTAATTTTTGAAGCAGCATTGAAGGGTTTTACTGGGAAAGGATGCAGTGAGTGTAAATGAGGGCATTTTGGAAGAATTTCACTTGAGCACCCCAAGGGTCTCCTTTGCTGGCTCAGTCACTGTCCTGATTTGAGGTAAAACAGAACCAATTTTCCGTTCAGTAATTCTACTTGTTAGCTAGGCCTCTTCTAATTAACTAAACCCTGAAATTAACAGCACATTGTTCAGAAACTGTTCACTCTCATAGTGATAAGACCCAACTATACCAAGGAATGGCAGGCAGAGAGGCTCCTCCTTACACTTACTGCTATAACAACTAAGGTCAGGTAACTTAATTATTTGCCCCACTGGAGGGTCAGAAGCGGAAAAGCGTAGAGCGTCCTCCCGTAGAGAGGAGCGGACAGGACAGGTGACCCAAAACTGACCAACAGAGTATTCCATCCCATCTGCATCACACTCAGGATAAAAGCTGAGGGATCAAAGCGTCATCTCTCTTTCTACAATGGCTGATGTCCGAGGAGGACCCTGTCTGTTCGTCTGCCTTTGATCCCAATCCATGCTTTCCTGACTCCAGAGCTGAAATCCAGCTCCTGTCCGTCACCGAGTCCAGTCTGGGACTTTTCCCAGTGCCTGCTGGTGACGCGATCATCATCCTGGGAGACTGATACAGTTTCGTATATGCTGTATACTTTTTCCCCCCTTTTTTAAAAAAAATTCTTATTATTATTTATTATTTCATTACTTATTAATATTTTCATTAAAGTAGTTTAGTTTTGTTTCTAAACTCATAAATCTCTTTATCTCTTCCTCTCCTCTCTTTTTTAGAGGGGGGAGGGAAGGACCATCTGTCATTCTGATTTGGCAGTCTGGCCAAAACCACAACAGTCACTTTCTGCAATCTCATGGTCAGGGACTCTCAACTGTTTTACCACCATATTTGAAAACTGAGCATATCCAGGCAGGATTTTTTGCCCAGCAGTCCGGCATGATCTCTGCAGCAACATTTCGGAAAAACAATGAAAAAAGGGATTCCCCTTCAGCTGCCTTCGCTTTAGACTAAAATGCCAATATGCCTTATTGGCCTCCTTCCTCATTCCCAGGAACTGCAGGAGGTGGAAAACCAAAAAGGGAACCATTTGTCTTCCTATTTATAAGCAATTCCTGCACCGTGGGGAGGTCCTGCCCACAGCCATCCTCACCCCAGCCCCTCTCCGAGTCCAGTGCTCAGCCTCTCTCTGCAAAGGTGCCAGACCACATTTAAGGCAGCTGCTTCTGAAGCCTATGTGAAAAACATCTGAAAAACAGTAGCTTCCTATTAAGAACAGCAGCAACCCTCTATGGAGAGATTAGGAGACTGAAGGATCCCAGGCAACTGAGACTCAATAACCAGAAACAAATAACAACCTTCTCAGCCAGTCCATCAGTCCTGGCATGGCCAGCAATAAGCAAGCTTTGGAAGAAGCAACAGGAGAGGGAAGAGAGAGGCATCTGACAGCAGAGCGGAGCCAAAAGTGACCTTCAGCGCAGCAAGAATTTGAAGTCGACATGGAGAAAAGGAACAATGAGGTCATGACCCACAACCCCTCTGAAAACTTTATCTGTCTCTTGTCACAAATCTGTAGACTTTGCTGGACACGCTCTAACACTCAGCAACATTAATGCACACATCTCTAGTCAAACCACCAAGCTTCTGGCTCAGCACTGTTCAGGCATACACCAGAGTAAAAGCCACTGGCATTTCTCTATTTTTAGAGCAGAGCTAGGGCTACTGATAGCCACAGTAGAGATAACCAAGCATAACCGTGCCAGCATTGGCACCAGATTAGAGCCATATGCAGGACCCGTAGTGGAGTTTTACATGAGATGCTCAAAAAGCCCTGGCTCCAAAGGAAAATTTTGGTTGGGTGGCAAAACGGACGTGAAGCATCCTAAGTCCTGATTTTCAAGATGACTATGACTGCAGCTGGAAAAGAAAAAAAATAGAAAAAGCAGAAAAAGCAGAAAAAAAGGGAGAAAGAGAGAGAAAAAAGAGGAAAAAAGAGGAAAAAAGAGGAAAAAAGAGGAAAAAAGAGGAAAAAAGAGGAAAAAAGAGGAAAAAAAAAGACAATTCTGTCTTTTCACCAGTAGTATTCTACAGTCATGCATCCTCAAAGCAGAAGTAATTGCCACTTGCATTGAATAATGGGAGGGGAAAGGGAAAAAAAAAAAAGAAAAAAAAGAATAAGCAGGCAGTTCATTCTGATGTCATTACAAAGGTTTTCCAAGTCTGGAAAGAGAACCTTAAGAAATGATGACACTACCACTTCTGCCCCTTCTCCTGCTCTAGCAAAGCAAAGTTGGCAGAGATGTGATATACTCTGCTTCTGTGCAAAATCCCATGTTGTCAGCTCTGCTGCCAAGGAAGGTGAGGTTCCGGTGAAGCTGCCAGATGCAATACTGAGATACTTTCTGCTGTACCAGCTTTGCAGATTTTGAAGAAAGGCAGCAAATAGCTGGAGGCAGCGACTTCTTATATTTCCTCTGACATTTCTACTACACTCTCAGACACATCTTTTGACTACACATAAGACAGCAGCTGCTTAGTCAAAAGCTTCCCGAGAAATCCCAGTAACACAAGAATACAACTCCACAGCCTGCATCTGCTGCCGTTCTCAAAGCAAATACTGCTGCCCAAAACCCCTTGAGGATAAAAGGAGAAAAGGATATAAAACTAGCTTTTCACTCGTCTCTAGTGAAGATGATATGCCTGGATAGCAGAGGATAAACTACTGTTGGGATAAGACAGACTGGGTCTCTAATTTCTCACTTGCCAAAGGTTTGGGGAGACGTGAACGTTGGTCTTGGACTTAAATCAGCAAGTTCATAGCTCCATCGATCCTCCATCACTGAAACCAGCCCTTGCTAGATAAACTCTGCAGCAATGTCAGGACTCCATGTGCTGGAGGCTGTACATAGGGAAGGGTTTTGTAGGAAATAAACTGACTTCAAAAATGAAGAGGTAAATAGAAGTAGCAGCAATTACAGGACTGTCACAAAAAGCACCTGGATTCAACTCAGCTATCATGTTGTTCTCCTGTCATCAATAATGTAAAGTCCTACAGCACAAACATTAGGGAGCTTTAATGTCACCCCATCATCACCGGTCTGAACAGTTATGAGAGACATATTGAGGCTCTAAATAAATTCAATTTTTCAGTAATGACTAAAGTGCAGAGCTATTCTTGGGGATTAACAACTACCTGCTACTTCAGGCTCAGGAAGGGACACTTGTCAGTGACTAATCTCTGGGAAATCTCTATGATCATTAGTAATACCAGGAAAGGAAAAACAAAAATAGTGTTGGTGCTGGATTTTTTTTATATTGGGTATACAAGGTATTTTTCTATTGATGTCAAAAGATATTGGATCAGGACCCAGGTTGTTATGAGACAATCCCCCCCACCAAAGAGCCTCCAGGAGAGGACTCCACACACTCCTTGCACTAGAAAAATCCCTCAGACACTTCTTGAGTGCCTGACTATTTAAAGCAACATATTTAAAGCTATTCACAAAAGGACACTACACCCTTGGTATTTTTGTTTAGTTTCTAGTATTTTTTACCTTGAAGTCCATGTTTGCCCATTTGCCACGCTTCCACAGCAATAGATGCAAAATATTCTTCACAAATAGGAGGGCATCTTCAACATGCCCCTGGAGCTGGGACTGTCAGAAACTGTGCAGCCCCAGGAAGCAGATGGAGGCCCAGAGCTCATAAAGCATTTAAGCACATCCTTCACTAATTTTAAGCACTGAAGTAGTCCCACTGTAGCTCTAGCTGGCCGTTCCCCTTTGCTTCTAGGTAACCTTTTAATGTTCCAAATCTGATCATGCCACATTCAGAGGTATGGGATTTGATCCAAAAAAAAAAGCACGTGTACTGAAATTATGTTTAGCTCCCAAATTCTGGGAAAATCTTTGATGAAAAGAATGGATAAATGAGAGAGGAGAGGGGGAGCATGCCTACAGTTTTCGAGCAGCTAGACGCTCTGCCTCAGTGTAGTTTATTCTAACCAGGCTATTTACTAGTATTAATCTTCTGTAGCTTGTGTTCAGGACGCAAGTCATTTGGCTGTCTGTGCTGGGTGGAGAGACAGCAACCTGTCAGCGGCAGAGCAGCTGCGCGAGTCGCTGAGGACAGATGCAGACGCAGCTCAATTCTTTCCTCCCAATACTTCCCTCCTATAATTTTCTCTCCCCCTCCGATTCTTTCGGTGGGGGGTAGGGAGAGCTCCTTGGACCTCAACGTGCTAGAAGAGCAAATTAAATTTGCCTTATAATTACTTCCTTAGCCTCCATACTAGCAATCTGTCCTCACTCCAGACAGATGGCAACTGCTGCTGCACAGCTGGCCTGACACCAGCAAAGCCAGCGGATGAACGGCAGGCAGGTGGGATGCTGTTTTGGCTCACCAGCTGCAAAGAAATCAAGGAAGAAAAGCCAGGCTATGGGCTGAGGAGAGCACGATTTGGACCTGATCCTGCAGGATGGCTGGTGGTTTAATCAGAGAAAAATCTAATATATACTTGTCCATTAAGGCTTACACCACACCAGCTGACACTGGGCATTTATCAGAGGACTGAAGGAGAAGAGGAGAGACTCCTTGCTGATGCCGACTCTAGGTCTCTTCCCGCTCCAAGGAGCTGTTCCCAGTCCTCTTCTTTTTCATTAACTTAGAATGTGTATACATATATATGTGTGTGTATATATGCATTTTAAGTGTTTATTTTGAATTAAAGAATAAAGCTAGGTATGATTTTAAGGGTTGCTTACCTAAATATGAGTTAGCAAGTATAACTTGGCTGACCACAAACAGGGGCCTGCTCCCCTGCAGAGTTACGATAAGTAAGACAGGAAGGCAGGCATGTAGGCAGCAATCGTGGGGGCAGCACAATGTCATCTTATCTCTGAGAAATGGGGGGCTCCAAGAGGAAGGTACCATATGGTAACGAATTACTGGCAGGATGTTTAAATA
>JAOXJK010000001.1:81287047-81301501 GCA_025774025.1 Xenus cinereus
ACTACAAAAAGAAAAAAAAAAAAAAAAAGAACCCTGATTTATAAATAAAAAGAAAAACCTAAAACTTCTTTCATGTTTTCCTCAACTTGGTAAAAGCAATGAGTTATCCTGGATTACCCAACTTGCTCCCAACTTGGCTAAAGTTCTATACAATTTTAAACTTTTTAAAATAAGACCATTTTCAGTCTGGATGGCGGTATCTCTCTCTTTTCCATTTTAAATTGCCAGGTTCTTCTCAGAGACTTTCCTTGTCATGTCTTCATTCCTACTGAAATTTCCACAACTGTTGAGGTTTTTACACATGAACGGATGGATGGAAAAGCAAAGGAAGAGTTACCGCCTGCTGAGAGACCACAAGCAGCCTGCTACCTGCACGGTGCTCTGTAAGCTTTGGGAACCTGTACCAAGACACCTGGACAAAACTACCACTCATAATGAAAGCCCTAAGTGTTAGCCCCTCACCAGGCAGAGGAGAAGAACTGCTAGAAAAACGTAACTGGGCAATTTAAAGGTGAACATTTTGCAAACCAACACTAACTAGGCTTAGAGGAACACTCCAGTTCTGCCAGAACATGATGGCTACACTAGTGTTAAACGGATTTATTTGAACCATCATAAGCTTCTGTCACACTGTGCAAACAGGTCCCTTTGTGGATGCAAGTGGGAGTGTTGAAACAGTCCCAGGGTCCAGCCATCCCTCCTGCCTGGGGCAGAAGGAAGATCAGCCACATCAGACTAAGACAGCCATCCTCATTTAAGCATCTCCCATTTGAAGTTTAACCTGAGCTTTTCACTTTTGCCTGAAGTAGATTAGGGACTGCTCACACAGTCTATTCTGCTAAGCAGACACATGTAAGACTAATTGCTGGCAGAGGAGCAGTACCAAACAGCTGGGGCGAACAGGGTGTCTCTACATTTTAACTGGAAACAGCAGTTTGCAAAGCAGATGGCAGTGCAGCATGTTTCCTGTGCCTTGTCCGAGTCATCCAGTAAAACCCACAAAGCAATTTTCTGCTGGTGTAAGGAGAACGCAAACCTACAAACTTTTTAAACACTACTTCCACAACCCTCTTGTAAGCAGGTAACAACCCTATGCAAGTAGGAGGAGTCATTTAAAACCTGAACAAAACTAGTTCTTCAACAAAAGATTATAGAGTTGGAGGATATTCAAGCTTCCATGAAAACAAAGGAAATACAGGAGATTCAGTATCACAGGTGGCTGAAGGGCAACACAATTTAGATTTCAGATCCAGCAGCACAACCCAACCAAAAGATCTTACTACACATGAAACCAAACTTTGGGAAATCTTATGAAAACTCTGCATTCCAATAGCAAAAGTTAGGCCATAACCAAAGAGAAGGAAGAAAGTGGATATCAGTGCATATTGTGGAGCTTGTCAAATCTGCACTGGTGGACAATACTGGCTGGCAATTGCTTTGACGACAAATTTACCTTGGAGTCTTGTTTGCCAGTGTTCTGCATTATACAGAGACACAACCACATGCATAGCACTTATAATGAAGAGAGAGAGGAGAGGCTTTTGCCAGGGTCACAGCATTGGCAGTACTGGCCAGCAGTGCGCACTGGCAGCCCAGAGAGCCAACCCCATCCTGGGCTGCATCAAGAGAAGTGTGGCCAGCAGGTCATGGGAGGTGATTCTGCCCCTCTACTCTTGCACTCGTGAGAGCCCACCTGCAGTACTGTGTCCAGCTTTCAAGTCCTCAACACAGGAAGGACATGGACCTTCCTGTGGAACAGGTCCAGCAGAGTGCCACTAAGATGATCAGAGGGATGGAGCACCTCTCCTATGAGGAGAGGCTGAGAGAGCTGGGGATGTTCAGCCTGGAGAAGAGAAGGGTCCAGGGAGACCTTAGAGCAGCCTTCCAATATCTGAAGGGAGCCTACAGGAGAGCTGGGGAGGGACTCTTTGTCAGGAAGTGTAGTGACAGGACAAGGGGTAACGGTTTTAAATTGGAAGAGGGGAGATTTAGATACCAGAAAGAAAATCTTTCCTGGGAGGGTGGTGAGGCACTGGAACAGGTTGCCCAGGGAAGTCGTGGATGCCCCACCCCTGGAGGTGTTTAAGGCCAGGCTGGATGGGGCTTCGAGCAACGTGGTCTGTTGGGAGGTGTCCCTGCCCGTGGCAGAGGGATTGGAACTTGATGATCTTATAGGTCCCTTCCAACTCTAACCATTCTATTCTATCATTTACACTGGAGCATCAGTTATTCCACTTAGGGGGGGAAAAAAAAATTTAAAAAAAAAAAGGAAGCAAATCAGAAGCGAGAACCTGAAGAGAGTGATGCTCAGCTTTGGTAGCACTTACCTTCAGTGATTAAGAAACAGGCACATACAACAGGGAGGGACCACAAGCTGAGGCACATGGCCGGGTGGGTGACTCTGAACCTATCCTCAGCTGGCATCTCTAACCTTTAGCAAATGCTATCGCTCAATCTCTGCTGAATTAGCGGTAAGAGAGCACCGTTCCTCCACTCCTTCACAGCAGGTCGGAGAACAATGCTGGAAAGCTGCCAAGGGTTCAGACACAAAGAGAGCGAAGAGGGGGAAACCCCAAAGAATCAAACCCCAAACCTGAAAGCTGCTCGAGAGACTGCACAAGCCTAATTAGGCACAATTTCTCAGACTTTTTATTTGGGGAAAATTCTCTCTCAGCTTCAAGAGCAATCACACCTCAATAAAAATTAACTGCAAGTCTGACAATTTTCCCTCCAAGCTTTATCAAGCAGGCTCCATCTACAAGATAACATAAAAGTAGTTGTATTTAAGGATTTTGAATTATTATTCGTTGGGGTGTTTTTGCATTATTCTCAAGCTATGGAGCCTCTGTCATAGACTCACAGATCAAAATCTGACTGAGGTAGGTGCTGTGGGAAGGCAGCACAAAAAAAGATAATTAAGCATAAGCAAAAACAGAAGCATATGTTCTCTCAGGATATGTTCTCGGCACAATCATTCATGGGTAACTAAAGAGTAGCTGAAGCATTTCCACATAATCTCATAGCAGCAAACCAGATGACTCAAAAAAATCCTCCCTATTTCCCTTCATTTTCAAATGATGAGGGAGAAAAAGGCTTTTACAAGATGCCACAAAAGGCTGGTGGGCTCCATTTGTTTCACACCGCCTTGGTACCCGACTGAATACCAAAGACCTCACCGAGATGACTACAACACAGCGGTCCCCAAGGAAAGATGGTCTGGGTCGTTGCTGCTCTGTTCCCCACACAGAGTGAACACAGTTTTTTTATAGTCCTCAGCGCTCTATTTAAAGTTAATTAAAAAATTACTTCCCTGCCTCAAAATTAATTCTGAAGCCTCAGAAGAAGTTGAAAGCCTACTATTAATATTATATGACTGCTATAAAAACGTGGGGTTTTTTTCATTTAGTTTGCTTAACTTATATATACACCAGGAGTGCCTTAGTTTTGTTGAAATATTCATGGGATGATGTTTGGTAGCTCACATCTGTTTATTAAAGGCCAGGAGAAGAAAGATTTCTCATATAATAGTGATGCTGAAAGAGGTGAAAAAAAAACAACACACATGAACAAAAATAACCCTCAAAAGTGAAAATCAAAATCTAAGACAAGGGAATGCTCCCTTCCACACAGCCTCCCCCAAGTGCATTTTCTTCAATAATGGAGCAGCCTGCAGGCAGGCCTTCAAGAGCTGAAATCCTCTGCTGCCTGTCTAAGGTTGTGGAATTTGGCCAGAATGCTATAGGTTTTGCTAAATAAAGAAATACAGAAGTCCCTCTTGCCTTGCCCAACTTACTATGGTCACAGCAACTTACAGGCTGCCCTGGACCTGACTTTCTATTATTAAAAAAAAATTTAAAAAATAAAAAAAATCAGAAATAAAGAAGGGCATAAGCCCATTTGGTTCCCTCTTGTAGTAATTTTAATGTCTTGAGAACTTGGGTCAATCTCCCCCTTACACATATTTTTAAGAAATTTGACTTCCACCTTGGGAAAAAAAGCTGAGAAAAGGAGGCAGCCAGAGGCTGGAAGAGAACACCGAATCGCCTGGAAAATGAGAGATTAAAACAGATGCCTTTGTGTTAACAGAAAACATAGTGAAACGCGACAGCAGAGAGCACTGCCAGGGAGCCATGAGAGCACAGCAAATAAGATGCTGCAGCAGTCAGCCGGCAAACGCACCAGAGATGGGGATTTTTGATTCAAGAAAAAGCTCTTCTTGTTTCTATTTGAATATAAATGTCCTCTGTGGAACCGGATGAATCTCCAGGCTTGGTATCCCCCATAGGAGGAAGGCTCTTCCCCCAAGGTGGTGTCAGCCAGATTGGGCTCTTTAAAATAAACAGCTGGAATATGGCCCTAAGGGCCTAATACAAAGAGGTTTTGGTGGCTGAACCAGAATTAGCTGAAATGGAGACCAGATTTCTGCTCTCCGGCAAGGGTGGTGGCTTGACTCAGTGAGTTTTGAAACTGCTTTAGCTTCAGGGTGACTTCCTGGGAGGGAGGAGAGAAAACTGGAAGGTCATTTCCCTTCTGTCCTTGTTCCCCGCTGCCACTGTCCCCCATGGCACAACCTTGCTGGGACGAGGAACAAGGTCAGAGCTGCACCGAGCAGTGCTGTGCTAAACATCCATCTTCCTCTTAGGTACCAAGGAGCTGCGCTGCTTTTCACTTAGGTGTACTGAGGTACAGCGGGGCTGGAGAACCTGTATCCTCCCCTGAAGTTATCCCATACATAGAGGCTGCAGTAAATATTTCCCTTGTATTTCTTCCAAGTTTGCAATATTTGCTCTTCCACTTCGTAGCAACTAAAAGGCCCCAACATGACCTAGTATCCTAATTCACATGGTCTTAATCTTTTAGGCTGTTGCACAGCTCCATTCAGTAAAATCTGCAACAGATAAACATAACCCCAGAGGGCAATAGGTTTACTATAGTAATTTATAGTTCTTAAATAGAAGAAACTGAAAAGTAATCAGAAGGGGTGGGGAAGGGGGAGGAATGAGAAATAGGACAGCACACAAGACGTAGCTGTCAGCGTTGCAGGCATCAGCTACAGCATGAGATAGTGCTGTTTTTATGGAAAAACCCAAAGGAAAAGTGCATGTGGTGCTGCTTATGGATCGCATTCATACCTAAAAACTCAACACAAAATGAAGATACCTTTAGCTACTCTAAGTACATGGCCATTATTTGGCTTCTCCTCATTTGTTCACACAGACCCTGTGCTTAGACTTCTTACTCGAGTGCTCTCCCAAAATTTGCCCAACTCCGTAACACGACAGCATAAGCCCTGGCTCATCACACCCCACTCAGCAGCTACAAAGCAAGCCATGAGCACCGAGATTTGTCTGCAACAGCATCGGACTCGCCATTCCCAGACACCTCCTGCCACCATCCAAAGCACACCACAACCCATTTGACTTCCACTCAGTAAGCCAAAACCATAATAAATTAAGAACTAACCCAAGTGTTGGTCTGAGAGGGACATGCATGGCTAGCATGCTAAAGGTACTTTGTTTCCAAGGTAGGAAGATAGGGGCTTTGCTGTAGAGTCAGCAAAATTTCAGGGCGTTTTTAAAACATAAGCAAAGCGAGTCTCAAATTCCCCATGACTTTGGGCACTCTGACCAAGAGCACCACCATCTTTCAGCTTTATTCCGGCACACCAGGCTGTGTTTCTTAGAGGTCACAACTGTGTTCAAATCCCACTAAATCCACTGTTATTTCCTGTTCTTTAATCAATCAGCTTAATAAATCTGCTCCATTACTGTCTTATTCATAGAGACAGGCAGGAGACTACGGAACACACCAGATGCAGAAATTTTAAAAAATAAAAGGCAGTGGGGGGAACCTAAGCAAATGGCTTTTATTTACTTCTATCTGGGATCCCCGAATGAGTGCATGGAGCTGCCAAAGCAGTAGCATGGTTGCCTAAGCTCTCCATGCACCCCCAGGAGGAGTTTGCCTAATCACTGCGGCCGTCCCAAACCACAACATGCCTCTAGACTTTATAAGGGATGATACTGTGATAGAGAGTTGGGTTATATCCAAAGATCAAACCACAGAGGATCCTGCCCCACGTTACATAAATACTGTTCAGTAGGACTTGCGGATAAAAAGCCATTCTGAGCTCTTCAGGATTCTGCCAGAGATATCTCACCAGGCTTTGGAAAGCTTGGGTTGAAAGAGCAGGAATTCCAATATATGTGTCAGCTGTTTCATTGCTCTTCACTACTACGTACCATTCCTCGCATTCTGTATGAGAGCACAAAGCAAGGAGTCTTAAAGGATAGGTCTCAGCAGCATAAAGCCGCATCCATCCCTCCTAGCACCTGCTGGTGACGGGATCACCACACAGAAGCCACCCAGGGTCTGTCTGGACATGCCTTCTCCTGGATCAAAAAGAATGGCAAACCCCATGTGCTTTTTCCACCAGCCATGTCACTGCGAGAAAGGCATCATCTACAATATCTGACATAGCTTTCTGGGAGTCATATTCCATTTAATTCCCCAAACAAGGTTATACAGGGCAGCAGGGAGGACACACTGCAGAGCGGCGGACGCTGTTTTAAGAGCAGCAGATCTGCCTTCGCGCTCCGGCTGTTAAACACCGTGTCTCTGCCCATGTATCCATGTAGGTCTGCGTACGTATGAGCGCCTGTACGGGAAACCAAAGGAAAAAACAAGGAATACTTAGAGAGTCTAGTTCAGTTAAACTGCCCTCTGACATCCCCAGATTCTGCCTACAAAGTCACACTCCAGGCTGCAGTTTTCAAAGGGCACCGAGTGCTCCGCATGCAGCGGTTTGCGCTGGGCGGTTCAATGGTTTGTAATGCCAATATGCTTTTACTGTTCTCCTTGCCATCACAGATTTTAGGGCCAACAAGGATCCTCTTGAATCTGACCATTTCTGGGGGAAGCAGAGCTTCCTTTTTCACGGGATTACGTGACAAGAGAGTATCTTCATTTTTAGCAGTGATTTTCTTCTCCTGTTGTTTAACGCTGAAGAGAGAAGCTGCTGAAAGCAGCGACCAAACAAGACAGACAATAGGAAGGGCACGTTTGCACGTTTCGCCTAAGCATTCATCAGCCCATCTGCTTAAACGAGGCAAAGTAAAGCAAAGCAGAGAGAGCATCATATTTTTGCCCAAGCACCTGGATGAAAGGTAGGCTTTATAAAATTTATAAATTCTTTACAGCTTTCATCAGGCACAAGGCTTGTCTTTGTCAGGGCGGTGCCCAGTTTTAAGTTGTTTTCCCTAAACTGGAGATTTACTTTCTAGGATACCTAAAAGCTGCTAAAGTGGCAACTGAGAGTCTGGAGAGGTCTCAGTACAGATCAGTTAAACGGAACCTCCCTCATTTAGTAATAAAAAGAAAACATTAATGTGCAGAGCATGGACTACACTTTGTTTTGTGTTTGTACTCTGCCTAGCACAGGGTGGTCTTAATTCCTTAACCCAAGGGTTTAAAGGTAGAAAAAAACCCAAATCACCAATAAACAATAGATACTAAGGCAGATAAATGAGGGACTGGAACTACTCGTTGAATAAGCATGACAAAGGCTACTAGAATCAGCATCTACAGGACTTTCCATATGCTACAAAATAATTATGAGGGCCAGGATTAAAATGTGAATGATTAAGAAACCTTCATGGAATTCAAGAAAGACCTCGATGTATTCAGGGGGAAATTATAGCTCTGCAATTCAGTTGCATCTCTCATTAAACATTGTTAAAAACTCCATGAAAGGGAAATGAAGTTAATTGAATTTAAATCAGCTAATAAATATTCTTTCGGATACTCTTTTCCCAGTAAAAGAGTAAAAAGGAACGATCCAAGCAACTTGACCCTAAAAACAGCAAAAGAAAGAGGAATTTACTATACATGAGTATGCTAAGCATAAACCTTGCATCCTGTTCCTGGCTGGAACCATTCTCCAAATTAAATCTTCTGGTAAACATTGAGAAATCCTTGATGACTGTAACATGGTATACACAGAGCTGTACACGGGAAAAAATTATCTTCTAACGTGCATTAATGTTTTCTGTGCTGTCTGTATTACTGCAGACAATTCTGGTAGTCGTATAAAACACATACTTAAGCCTGAATATCTCCAGGAAATTGTTTAATAATGACAAGTGAACAGAAGTCATGCAGAATAAAATGGGAAATCGACTCATGCTGAAATTATACATTACAGATTCAATTTGGGAAGCATGCTGTAATGCCAAACTTGATCCATGCGAGCAAATCTTACAAGTTTGGGCCAACATCTGGCTTCTTATCTGAACTTTCCAAGCTGCTTCTCAGTTATACAAAACTGGTTTGGGCATTTTATGAGAACAAGCTCTCTCAAATTTTCCAATATTTTCTATCTTCAGGGCTGCCAGAATTACCACAAGAATGTCTTTTTCCTGGCACTTTGAATTGGACTGATTCAGACCTCACTGATAGGATACACTACAGGATAACTTATACCAGGAACGATGCTTTATTTAGGAGTAGAGATTTTGTTATGCCAACCCAACACAATCATCTGTTGAATCTCATAACCTGCCGACTGCAGCCCTTGCCTAGTCCTCCAAAGCAAGAATTAAAATAAATTAAAAACAACACAAACCAACAACAAACAAAAAAACAAGGAAACCCTACCACAAACCCCAGCAAAACAAACAAGCAAAACCATGACCACAAAGTCATGGTAACTACCAGTAGAGCAGTCAGGAGTGAATCAAGACTCTGTACGTAATCCTTAGTGCCTGTACTTTAAAAAGTAATTGATACTATAAACCCAAGTCATATCTATGAACTAATGCAAATAACAGTGGGTGTTCCTCTTACAGGGACAATTAGATGTGAAATTAATTTACTCATTGGAATCAATGAAAATCACCAAATTCAACCAGTTTTCTGGTATTTCTCTAGATCAGGATATAATTAATCCAAGGAAAAGGAGTGGCCCTCCATTCTTCTTGGAGAGGACCTTAACAGAGTATTTTACAGAAAGACAGACCGATATAGTGGTGAAAAGAAAACCAGCAGTACTGGCGTATGGAGGGGCTGGATGAGCACATCCAAGCTGGGTTAATGCACTTTCTAGAAGAATGCTTAACTTCTTTCAGCTTTCTCATTTCCTTTGCAACCAAGACAACAAAATTTCACATCTTCTTTTCTTCTGACTTTCCATTTCAAGTGGACAGCACAGAAAGTACAAACCTAGTACCAAGTCACCAGATGAAGAAATTTTGGGACTCAAGTTACACTTAATTAAGGGAGAGTCATCCTTAAGCCAACGTTGTAAATGTTTGTCAATATTTTCCATGCCTACCATCCAATAAACTATTTATGCTGAAGACAGTCAAACTGTCTCCAACTTTTAAAGCAGCCACGATGAATCAGAATAAAAAATATTCCTCCCTATCTAGCAACAACATACCACCTTGGAGCACTTATAACTCCACCTGTTCTGCAGTAAAAGCACGTCTAATTTACATGAACTCTGGTTTATTCTCAGTGACAACAAGAAATGCAGCGAAAGAAAGATTACATGTTAAGACATCAAACCACCTTGGAGAGGCAGGTTATTGTACTATCTTACATTATACTATTCAGTGGTCTCTTGAATCAGACTTTTTATTAATTGACCCACCTCGTATCTGAAGAGAGGAACAGGACAATAATCACTAGGATACAGTAATGCCATAAAACTAATGAAGTTCAGAATTGCAACCTCTTTATATTCTTGGAACCGCATTCTAAAAAATAGCTTAAACCCAAATAAATTGATTAAATCCAAACATAAGCAGACATGAGATCTTGGACTGAAGAACTGCTGGAGCTGATCCAAAGCAGCAGTCTCTCCTCTGACTGTGGAGCATTTTGGATCATGGCCCTCGGCCCTTCCAATCTGTTTGTGCATCGCCTGTGCCTTCAGCAGAGCTGCACACCCCTTTGAAGCTGCTCTTCACATTTCAGTAAGTACTCAATGTTGTGTTACAGGCGTCAGCAAAGGAAGAGGTAACTACTGTCCAACAGTACCCTTTGGGTTTTTTTTGCTGATAATGGCTGGAACTTAAAGCAGGAAAACACCCTGAGCCTGTTGCATTCTAGCTTTTTCTCAAGAGGAAAATTCAACGCGGATCCAAGGACACAAAATAACAGAGTCGGTGTAAACTAAGCAGTATTTCTAGCCCAGCCTCTTGTGCTCACTACAGGAAAGTATCTTCCATCACATCCCTCCTCCCATCCTCCCTCGCTGCATGCCCGAAAGGGCATAGGAGATGCTATAGCATTTGTTTTACCAAATCATGCCATGCATTTCAGCTGCCAGCAAGGTAAGTGTTCATATTTTCCTGGATCACAGGCTCCTATGAGCTAAAGATGGAATAAGATCCATTAATTCATCCAGTCCATTTCCCTCCCTATCAGCATTTAATCCAAACCAGCAGAGCATGACTGTCCCTTCCCGCAGGACACACAGGGGAGCGGAGAAGTTGATCCCCAGCAGAGAAGTTGCTAACTCAAGAGCCTCCTTTTGAAAACCTCCATCCTAATCCACAGGCACAGTTCAGCCAGGGGAGATGTGACCCTGAGCTGCCAGCCCTGCAGGACATTTTCCAGGGCTCTCTATGAGCTTTACAAAACCCCATGCAACAACTTCATCAGCATTTTTCATGGAAGATTATTTAGATTCATTCCATCAACAAGCTGTTCTTTGATGTTCAAGTCACCTTCTCTTCTGCAGCCCATTAAGTCCAGATGCACCCTCTTGCAAAGGCTACATGATTAGCTCTTGAGTACCCACACCTGAAACTGTTGGTACCTTTGCTTCTTAGATAATCTGTTTATATGCAGCATTTTTAATCATTCCTCAGAAATCAGTCCCTTTACTCTCCTCATCAGCTCTTCCCCTTCCCTCTCAAACTTTCAAAGGGCAGGTGTCCTATATTTAATCCAGGGAGGCAGATGCATCCACACTGCCCGTGTAAAGCCTGTTGTTCTTGCATTCGGAACTGGGCTATCACGGACTACTGAGCTGTCTTGTATTACTGCATCGCTGCAGGAGCCATGCCTGACCACAGGCCCTTGATTTGTTTCAGCCCTGGGACTTTGCCTGTGCTCTTTGACACCCAATACACACGTTAACCTATCATTCATTTCATTTTCCCATCTCCGTCCCTCAGTCTCCTCAGATTGTTCTGCACGCTTGGACTGCCAGCAGGGGCCGAGTTCATTGCCAGTACCTGCAGACACCCAAGTTTTACACACAAGAAGGTACAACGCACTGAGCTCTTCTGATGCCTTTCATGTTCTTTCCTTGGTTGTCATCACCCTGGGCTTCTACATCATGCCGCCACCGAGCGCAAATACATTTTATTCTTATGCAGGAGATGCATCACCAAGTTTCCCCCAAAGAGCTGCTGCTTTGTCAGCTCGCGCAAGTGGTATGAAGGGTACCTCCCTCCTGACACCCAATATCTTTCAGATCCCAACTGCGCACCGAACCACTCGTCAGCCTCCCAAGCAGATTGAATTTCAGCCCGAGCGACACAAAGGAGGATGTTGTGGTTAGCTGATGGGCAGGAAGGGATTTGGGGTTTACAGTTCCTGTGAGCCTTCCAGCAGTCACAGGGTAACGTGACAGAAAGTACACATCTTTTAAGTGATAATAGCTCGGAATAAAATTGATGTCCCTTTTCTTTTTTTTCCTGCACCTGTCCATAATCACTACAAGAAAAAATCTTCAACTCCATTGTCCGAGCCAGGGAATGGCCGGCATCACTATGTGCCATTTTCCAAGTTAGCTGTCAGGTTGCATTTAGCATTCTGCGCTGGTCCTACAGTTTGGCTCGCCTGGAAATTTCAAATGCAAATGTATTTGCGGGGTGGCAAGAGAGAACAATATCAGAATTCTACCTCACACCACAGCGCCTCGCCCGGCTCCATTCGACTCCCTTTTCCTCCCTCCCATATACATAGATTTGCAGCTACTAAACAAAAAGGCTTAAAGAAGAAAATCTTTACCTATTATTTTTTTCCTATTGAAAGACCTTCCCTAGCCCTTCTGCTTAAAAGAGACCTAAACCACAGATTAAAAAATGCTTTAAAATCGCCTACGACTCCAACTTGAGACACAGAGCAGGCAAGCAATTTCTTTAATAGCAGGGAATAACAGCACTTAATTCAAGTCATCCCCATACAGTATTTTCCATCTTCCAAGGGTTAGAGATGGACTAGTTAATTAATCATTGTTTTCTCCACACCCCAAACTCGCCAGTCTTACCCTAAGAAACCAGGGGGAAAGCAAACACCACCCAAGGGAGGTGCTTCTGGACAAGCATTTGTCATTTTCTTCTCTTCTTTGTGCTCGGTGTCAATGAGTCCCAGGCCACAGAAGCAGGCAGATAATTAGCAGCTCTCACTTGGGTAAATCTAGGTACAACCTGAACACAGCTCTGCCATTTGCACTGAGCTACGTGAGATCAGAATACGTTTTGTAGTGCCACTATCGTGCAGCAAAAAAGCTCCTATTTTCCCTTTGAAGAACAGCTTTTTAGTTCGCATTTGTGGTTTATTACCAGGCACATGTGCTGTAGTGATACTAAAGGAAAATAAAGAAGCAGCCAGAAGGTCAGTGGGTACAAATGGTCAGAGCCTCCAGCTCAGGACCAATCCACCTTGTTGCTGTTAATATCCATTCCAATATTTAACTCTATTGTTGAAACAGGAAATACTATTTTTAGCCATTACCTATTATTTTTCTTTAAAGATTAAGTGCCACTTACAGTTCTATTATCAATCTTGCATTTTATCATGTGTATTTATGGAGCTGTTCATTACTCCCACTGGTTTTTACATTAAAAAAAACCCAACAATTAAAGCAATTTTACTGGCTTTCTTTATTGTGTCTACTTTTTATAACTATAATTCTGTCATAAAAATTAAAAGGAAATGTCTTCAAAATGAAAACGGGAGGAGGTATGACTGTAACCAAGGGACCACATTTTCTGAAGTGCTTGGGGCTTGATTTTCTTAAGTTTTGAAGACTCAGAACTTGGCTTTCACAGATGCATTTCCCTCAAGGTCCACCAAAGAACTCTGGATACAAAACTTTGAGAACTGAAAAGAAAGACTCAAAAATGCAGCAATTTACTCTGGAGCCTAAACACAAGCCTATGAGTGCTCAAAATCTGGTTCTGTCTTAGCTGATGAGTACTTTTGGAAATTCCTCTTACACTGTCTGCTTCGCAGTGTCTTTTTTACTGCGTATCCACTGGGAACGTGTCTTTATTCCATATTCCTTCCAGAGTCTTCCCCTAATTAGATTATTAATGAGAAAAAGAAAGATGAAGCATTAAGTCCTTCAATGGTGTATATTATAAATATGAAATCCCTGTCAATACATGTTTCATAGTAAGTCGTATATTAATAGAGTATCACAGAGAAACCAGGGCTATACGCAGAATTTATCTGACTCCCAGAAAGAAGTTTTCGATACGTTATGTTTTGGCGACGGGAGAAGTTATGAACAAAGACCAGTTTTGCTAGGCAGCACCACAGCTCTACATCCAACCATGCACTAGATGCCAAGCGTGTCCATTATTCTATAGCTGGCCTATATCGAACTATTTCTTTTATTCAAATTGTAAGAAAGCTGCCTAATTATCACCTAGCAATCTTCTTTTTCCTAAAAGCTAATAGGTGTGTGAGACAGAAGAAAATGAAAAGCATTTACTTTAAATGAAGCATCAAAATTTAGTTCAGACCTCTCTTTCTATTATTAATCAACGTGCTGGTAAATGCAAAAACTGATCGTTTCCTCTAATTTAAAATGAAATGCTTAAAAGTATGCTGGCTGGAAATGATGAACATTAGAAAAGCTAAATCATTTCCTCGATCCTTTTCCTAAGGCTGTCTCTTGTTGCTTCTACAATACTGAAACACTGGCATACACCCAACTGAGTGGATTCCTGAAGAAAATGAAGACACCAGACCTTTATCAAAGATCACTAACAAGCTGCCAAAATTAATAAGACACCGCACGCACGCAGACACAAATTGAAACGGGCAAGCCCACCTTCTGCAAAAGCCATCCGAGATCATACACTTCGTGGCTGAAACATGCAAAATCATACTAAAAAAAAAAAAAAAAACAAAAAACAAAAAACAAAAAAGCCAAACCCCCCCAAAATCTTACTCATGCATATAGATCTTACTTGCGTGAATAAGGCTTACAGCAGCTCAACCCACGGGAATCGCATTTAGAGGCAACTCCAGTTACCTGAGATGGCTATTTCAGACTGTAAGGAAAAGGAGATGAGCGTCTGCCCAAACCCGCCCTTAACCTTCCCCTGGTGCGAGTCCGCAATTAACAGAAACCATCCACGCGGCCACCAGCCTTCTATTTTACCCCATTTCACGCGAATAAACAAAGCCGGGAGTACCCCCCCC
>JAOXJK010000001.1:81301601-81337868 GCA_025774025.1 Xenus cinereus
CCCCCCACCGCCCCACGGCCCGGGGGTGACATGAGGGGTCCCCGCGGCCGCTCCCCGCATCTCCGACACCGCAACACCCCCCCCCACCCCCACCCCCCGCAAGCACCGTGCCCACCCGTGGGGAGGGGACGGGGGACAGACCCACTTTCCCCTCCTCCAGGTGGGGCACGGTCCCGAGGGGCAGCGCCCGGTTCCCCCAGACCGAGCCGCCGCGGGTGCGAGCCCCTCCGCCGCCACAGCCCCCCAACTCACCGTGCGCGACCCCGGCCGGCGCCGCCGCCACCGCGGGAAGGAGCCGGAGCCCCAGCCCGGGAGGGTGGAAACCGGGAGTTAGGGTTGGGGGGGAAATGCGTCCGTCGGCCCCGCAGCGGAGAGGGGCAGATACCAGCCCTGGCGCCCGGGGCAGCGGCGCGATCCACAATGCGCGGCCGCGGGAGCCGCTGGAGGGGGCGGAACCGCTCCGCCCCTCCCCGCCGCCGGGAGGGAACCGGGGGAGAAGCAAGGACCTCCCCAGGAACCCCCGAATCCAGCGAGCGGCACGCTTCGGCAGCCCCTTCCCTCTCTCGGGTGGCGTCTCCCCGGTCCAGCCTCCGCTCCGGGGCGGCGAGTAACCGCGGGTCCAGCACCGGCCGGTTTGGGGGGCGCTGAGCTTGTTGGTGCAGCCCCTCCACCCCCCCCGGGGTTGTTTTGCGGAACGACCGCCGAGCCCAAGCCTTGAGGGGTCATGAGGGGAGACCTCATCACTCTCTGCAACTACTTGAGAGGACATTGTAGGGAGGTTGGTGCTGGTCTCTTCTCACAAGCAATTAGCGATAGAACGAGAGCGAATGGCTTCAAGCTGCAACAGGGGAGGTTTAGACTGGATATTAGGAAGAAATTCTTCACAGAAAGAGTGGTCAGACACTGGAATAGGCTGCCCGGGGAGGTGGTTGAGTCACCATCCTTGGATGAGTTTAAGAGTCGTTTAGATGTGGTGTTGGGGGATATGGTGTAGGGGAGAACTTTGTAGAGTAGGATAGATGGTTGGACTTGATGAGCCCAAGAGTCTTTTCCAAGCTGAATGATTCTATGTTGAGCTCCCCCCCCCAATTCCAGCAAGCTGTGGCTGGTGGAGGGGAAGAGGGAGCAGCGCCCGGGCAGCAACACAGACCTCCGGTTCCTACGGGAAAGGTGCAGATGGAGGCAGGAGTTGGAGGAAGGCAGGAGTATAAAGGAGCCCATCCACGGGTGTCAAGCGAAGGGGTTCATTTCTCAAAGGAGAAGCGATGCTGCTCCCAGCCCCTCCGGTGCCAGCGGAGCTGGAAGCCCACCGGGAAGCATCCCACCTTGAGCAGGGACTCGGGTGTGCGGGGATCCATGGCAAGGGTTTGGCTGGAGCATGAAATTCCGTGCAGGGGCAGCGTGACACTGGCAGGCTGAAGTTTGCTTTGTGGCTGCATAGCAGTCAAAACTGGCGTTTTTCGCCTGGTCTGTAGTCGGTAGTTTTGATCTGAGTTGTGAGATTCAAAGTACACCCTGTGGGGATTTAAATTGAAGGAAGTTTTATACAAATCAATTCCAAGCCGATGTTTCAGCCACACCAAATTGTAGCTTGTTTGGGGTATCTGGCAGGCGCGCTGCTTTGGTTTCCTACCTGCTTCAGCTGAGGGAAAGGCAGCGCCAAGAAGTGGACTCAAATTATGGCGGTGTTTGGGTGTTAATGCCACAACATCACCTCACAGTACCACAGGCTTCAAAATACATGGTCTTCTGATCTCAAAAGGCGCTGCTCATGCTTTGCTTTCTTCCTGTTTCAGCGGAAGCTGGACATCAGTGACTTACTGGATTGATTTGATCCGGTTTGTGTTCAGGCTCTAATGATTTTGTGTGGTAACACTAGATGAAGGAACCTGGTAGAAGAGAACTAAGGATTATACAAAGGAGTCTTCCTTTGTAGTGTTCCGGGCAAATTGTTCCACTTTAAAAGCAATTAATAAAGTACACCGTTGCTTATTTTCTGATTGCGAGGACAACATCAGCAGTACACGAGTTGTCATTGAATATTTATACATGCAGAATTCATGGTGTCTTCTGTGATTAAATGGTGAAACAATCAAGTTCATGACGAAGTAGTCCGTGAGTCATGTAAACCTATAAAACTCTGCATAGAAGAAAGCCATGCTTTCTCATCAGCTTAACGACCCAGAAATCTGGGGAAGACAACTTTGCCCTTCAAAACCTTCAGTGGAGGAATGAAAGGAATGTCCCTGTTTGCCCTTGTCCCTGAATGCAAAGAAGTGTTAATCTGAGGATCGGGGAGCAGTTTCTTCTCCAGATCTGGCATTTTTTCAAACAGTAGGTCTCTAGGATCCTGGTACTCATCATTACAATCAATTGTTAAGTACCAATTCTCTCATTTTTATGCTTGATAGGGAGTATGTAGTTTTTAAAGCAAAGCTTTTGGAAATAGATATCTTTTTCTAGATATCTCAGCTGTGGCAGCAGGAAGAATATGTAGGGCTTTGGGAAATGTAGGGCGTTAGCTGTTAGCACTTGTTTTTTTGGTTCACAATTCACAAGCAGTTCACAATTAGCAAAAAAAGGGCAAAGCTCTTGCCTCCTGAAGTAAAAGCTGCACAGCAAAGTTGTGGATGGAAGGAAATTCGCACTAGAACAAGCACAGGAAACCACAGAGCTGCAGAAAGGATGAGTTAATGGAAAAAGGTTGATGTCCTGATACTGGGTAGAGGCTGTGGAAAACTACCAGCTCACATTGTCGAAGAGTACGACTGCCAGAGTGTCCTCAGTTAAGCCGTAGCATGCCCACTCCCAGCAACTTCATTCCACAGATATTACTGAAGGCAGAAATTTCCCTCCATCTGCAAGAACAATACCTCGCCAACCAGTCATTTTTTTTCTAAACAATGAAGTAAGAACACAGAGAAAGCTCAGTTTTCACCAGCTACTTAAAATTAATACAAGGCCACATTGACTTCGTTGTACACAGTTACCGGGGTTTGTGCGCACGCTTGTTTTACAATGTCCCTGCTGTTGCATCTCCTCAAATTACACCAGGGAGTGCTGTCAGAAGAGCTGAGGATGGGAAGCTCAGGGGAAGTGAAGATGAACCATGATCACAAAATTTTAAATAGGGCTTGTAGTACAAAAGTGCAGTTGCAGGCAGTGGGAAAGGAAACCTACTTAGGCAACCAAGGCTCAAGTAGCGGATTAAATAACTTTCTCAGCTATGAAACAGTTGTGATAAAGACCTCTAACTTCTGATTCTTAATGGAGCTACAGGACTTTGGCTTCCTTCTAGCTTAAGTGGCTCAAAAGTGGGATGCTTGTCTCAGCCTTCTTCCCACATTCCTTCTCTAGTCACAAAGTAATTACCATCTATTTAACTTAGCATGGGAAGCCTTTTCTTTATTGTTTCTTGGCTAGTGAAATTGTTCACTGTAGATATCTTTTTTGGCTGAAAAGGAAAGAACTTCTCAGATTAAGGATGTCCTCAGGCAGCTGTATCTTACCTTTTTTTTAATGAGCTTGTTGGGTTTTGCTATCAGCCTTAGATAAATCCAGTGTTTAGGAATGGAGGGAGTGGAATCTGATTTACAACCTAAGGGGTAATAATTTGTTTTTCTGTAGTGTCTTTTATCCAAGAATACCAAATGCTTCACTAAACATTAATTAATTAGCTCTCTCAAAGCATCCAGTTGAGGCACTGATAGTTATTTTGCAAAACAGCTGCAACAGATAAAATGCCAAAACACATGCAAGCGTACTTACACAAAATAGATGTAAAAGCAGGTATGAGCTGCTGAAGGGCATGTAGCAAATTAGCGATATACCACTGATATGTGTCTTAGACGCCCTGTCTTCTGTCTCATATTGCTTCTCAGTGGTCCAGGAACTTTTCAACCTCAAGGTATGTCCAAGTGTTCTGGTAAGTTAACTATAAGTACAGCAGTAGATGGCTGACACCAAGGATTCAGCATAAACAAACAGGTTTGAACATTAGAACCATTTTTTATTTTGGAGTTGTTCTGGCCAACATTGGAGGAGATATGAAATAAACCAGAGATTTCAACTTGACAGTCAGCAGTGAAGGAAGAGGAATTGCAGTTCGGCTGACATCTCAAAAAACAGCATCTTTGATGATGCAGTTCAGTGCAACGTCAGCCCCGAGCTCAATTACCAGTAGCAGTACTGCAGTACTCTGCAGAGATGTTGGTTGGGATCTCTGCTCTTTTTACACTTAGCATTGCTTAAAGACACACTCAGGTAATGTCTGGCAGGAGCCCACTGTCCCAAACCCACCATCCCAGATATGAGAAGGCTATGAACCACAGAGGGGAGAGAGAGACTATCCTTCCTCCTGCTTTTATCTTATCTTGTAAACTAATCAGGATTGGGTAATTTTCAGATTAAACTTTCATTAGGAAAAGAGTCTCAAATCCAGACTGAAACTTTTGATTCAAATCAGGGAGGCTGCCCAGAGAATATACAATGCACCCAAGGATGAAAAACACTTGTCCAGGCTGCCAGGGACCCATGTTCCTGCTTTGATTCAACTGTTGAATTTGCAGGCAGTTCTCCCATTGCTTCTGTAGGAGCAAAACTACATCTGTGGCTTTGGCTGCTTGAGGGAGGACCTGTCTCTGTCTTGTCTTTGGAACTATTCAATTTGGTGTGAATTGTTCGCTGCGAACTGGGCAAAGAAATGGGCTTTTTCCCAGTGACCTTCCTGTTGGACATCAGGGAGCTGCACAGCGATGACAAGAACCACGGGAGAGCTCCATCCCTAGTACATGAGAATCGCCAGCAAAAGGAATCTATCAAAGAAGCTATTGCTGCCCTCTCACCCTATTCCCACCCCTGCTGGGCAAGGGCTGCGAGAGGCTCACTCTCCCTTCCCGTGTGAGTGGGCTGCAGACACCGCAGCAGTCCCTTCGCTTCTCAAACCGCCCTTGTGCTCCACAGAGGTCCAGGCTGCCCCTGCCTCTTGCAGGTACTTGGGACTCTCCCGGCCATGCGGAGTATCTGATGACTTCCTCAAAACAAAACAACAAAACAAACAAACAAATAAAAGACAATATTTTGAATCTGGAAAAGTGTTGCAGGAAATAAAAGCTGTTGCTGCACTGCTTTGCTGTAGGTACTGCAGGGATCGACACAGGTGGTTTCTTGCTGTCGTGCTCTTGCCCTTCTGAATCAGTAACCTGCTCTGGTCCAGAGAACTAGGTTATAGGACTTCCCTGCCCACCCTTTCTAGGATTTTAGGTTATGAATAAATTGGGACCGCTGTTTATTTCACCACCGGATCCAATTCAACTATTCCTTTGATGACCGTGATGCACGCAGTGCATTTGCCTTGCTACCGAGCAGTTGCTACACTCCATGCCAGCACTGGCTGCATTTCCCTGATTGCAAAAGTGATTCTTACACCTCATATCATCATTAAAAGTTTGTTAAGCGCTAAAGGTCTTTGTCAAAAAAGAGATGGTACATAATTATCATGACTAAATTTCCCAGAACAATGAGACATTCAGAAGCAAGTGTGAAATGACACAGAGACTTTAAGGAAAAATGTTTGGCTAAAGAACCCACATGTATCACTTACAGTGATTTCAAGTTCTTACAAAAATATTTTCATTTTAATATTTTTCACTTTATATTTTCGGATGTGTTTTTTAAACAATTTGTTTATTACACTGCTGAGGCTCTTCCTTAAGAGAGTCTGTTTTCTTTTTTAAGTACTGTTTTTAATACCCCGAAGATCAAACTCACAGTAGTCCTATGTAACAGATTTTAAATATTAATAGCAGCACACTGGTAATGCTGTAGGGAATAATAATATCTTCTTTAAAATCCATATACCAAAATGACTTTAATAAATAACATTATAAATCTGATACTAGACTAAAAGTAATAAAATGATAATTCATACATATTTACTCCCTTATACTCACTGCTGTAACAGTTCTTTCAAAAACATTACCAGAAGGAGATATGAAATTTCTGTAAGACTCCAACTGAATATCCTATTTATCTTTGCACAGCCGCTGCTGTTTCCGAATAATAAAAAAAAAAAAAGTTTGATCTCTCTTAATGTATCCAAATACAAATTAACTCAAGTCGTACATATTTGTTGGTGTATCAGGTTTGCATGGCAAGGTTTTGGTAGCGAGGGGGCTGCAGAGGTGGCTTCTGTGAGAAGCTGCTAGAAGCTTCCCCGTATCCAATAGAGCCAATTCCAGCTGGCTCCAGGACAGACCCACTGCTGGCCAAGGCCAAGCCCATCAGTAACAGTGGTAGCACCTCACTGACAATGTATTTAAGAAAGGGTAAAAAAACCGCTGTGTAACAGCAGCCAGAAGAGAGGAGTGAGAATATGTGAGAGGAAAACTCTGCAGACACCAAGGTCGGTGAAGAAGGAGGGGGAGGAGGTGCTCCAGGCACCAGAGCAGGGATTCCGCTGCAGCCTGTGGTGAAGACCACGGTGAGGCAGGCTGTCCCCCTGCAGCCCATGGAGGTTAACAGTGGAAGAGATAGCCACCTGCGGCCCTTGGAGGACCCCATGCTAAAGGAGGCTGTGACCCCATGGGAAGCCCATGCTGGAGCAGGGTCCTGGCTGGACTTATGGCCACATGGGTCAGGAACAGACAGAGCAGTCTGTTCCTGAAGGACTGCACCCCATGGAAGGGACCTGCGTCGGAGCAGCTCATAAAGAACTGCAGCCCATGGGAAGGACTCCTGTTAGATAAGTTCATGGAGAACTGCCTCCCATGGCAGTGACTGCACAATGGAGTGGGGGAAGAGCTGAGGAGTCCTCCCCCTGAGGAGGAGGGAGCAGCAGAGGCACGTGATGGACTGACCACAACCCCTATTCCCCATGCCCCTATTCTGCTGGAGGGGAAGAAGTAGAGAATTCAGGAGAGAAGTTAAACGAGGGAAGAAGGGATGGGTGGGGGGAAGATGCTTTTAAGATTTTATTTGTTGTTATTCTCTTAATTCTTCTCTCACAATTCTCGTTATTTCTCTCAGTATTATCCTACTCTGATTTGATTGGTAATAAATTAAAGTAATTTTTCCACAAGTCAAGCCTGTTTTGCCTGTGACGGTAATTAGTGAGTGGTTGCTCCCTGTCCTTATCTTGAGGCACGACCCTTTTGTTTTATCTTCCCACCCTGTTCTGCTGAGGAGGGGGAGTGATAGAGCAGCTTGGTGGACACCTGGTGTCCAGCCAGGGTCAACCCACCACAGTGGGTTAGGAGTTTCTCAAGTTTAAGCTGCCGGCCTCTACTGGCTACATAAGGCAGCGAGGCATCACTACAGACAGCTTTGTACAGCTCCCTTTGGGTGAGGATAGGGTAATTTGGGGACAGGAAAAATTCCAGCTGTTCATGAGCATTATCTCTTTTAGTGAGTAGCTGAAGACTTTGGGAGTTGTATAAAACAGAATGTCAGTAGATAGTTTGCTACTCAGTCAAGATGCAAAGTCTGCAAGTTTTATATTTTCAAAAGGTCAAGTGGCGTATCCGTGTGGGCAGGTACATACGTAGGTGTGTAGCACTCTTGCTTAAGAAACAGCTTTTCTATCATGAGCAGCTTTCCAAAGAACAGTTCTGTGGAAGAGAAATATCCTTGATCATGGAGCAAAGTGCACTCATTAAGGAGTTTTTCTTGTTGACACCTTGAAGAGAGACCCTTCAAGGAAATTTAAAAGAGAAAAACACTCACCGATACAGAAGGACAAACAACCTATGAAATAACTGGAAGAAAGGCTTGCGTGCCACCAGAATGGTAAACACTGCTGATGTAGTTCAACTCCTTTGGAGAAGGCCTTTGCTCTGATACAGCCATTATCAGGCAGCCAAAACATACACAGGTCCGAGTGTAATACCGCTTGCTGCTTTCAGCTAAACTGGGGGTTTCAGTCTCCTTTTAGCTGTGCAATTGTAAAGCCTTCCAAGTGGCTCTATAGCCTCCTACACGCCAAATGTAAGCCCACTTGCCAGCAGGATGGCTTTTTTGGTTGTACCTTTGGGTAGACCCCTTAAAAATCAGAGACACTCAGGACCCCACAAAAAAAAAAAAAAAAGTGAAAGGCACGGATTTAAAAGGCTGCCCCTCAGGAGCAGCTGGAAACCTGCTGCCTGGAACATGCAGAAAAACAAGGTAGAAAAGCATACTATGAGCAACAGTCACAGGTGAACAAGGTGGGTGGAAGCAGTAATAGGGCATTTGCTGGCTCCTCACCACTCCAACAGTGGAAATCCTCTGGGTACTCCTCAGGAATATGTTGTCTCTGCCACTGAAGGAGCATTACCTGCCATTCACACAAGAGCAAGGTGTGTTCTAAAGAATGGTTAGAGCTTTTCCCCATGCACTAGAGATGTTATCTATGCCACGTGCTGCAGTTTCTGCTCTAATAAATACCTTTGTTTAATGAATAGTAAAGAGGGGAAGATTCCATGATGCAAAAGACTGGTTAGACCAGCTACAAACCCACTGAAGAATTTCAGAGTGATATTGTATAACATTTTTCAAGTTCAGCTATGCACTGATGATGCTTTTTCTTTTTTTTAAGTGGGAGGTACCTATTTTCCATGTGCTTCTTCACATGGACAGTATGGACTTAATAGACACCAGCATGTCTGTGAATACTGGGCAGAGAAGAGCTTTCTCCTTCTTCCCGAGGAATTTTCCTCTGCCTTTGCCAAAGCTCAAGGCTGCTGATAAGTCTAAACCCAGAGAGGGAGATGGAGGGTCTGGAGCACCAGAGGCAAATCTTGTAGCTCTGCTGACTCCTAAAGAAGCAGGGGAGGGTGTTCTTCTGCCTTGGTCAGGGCAGGTTCAGTCCATACAGAGCTGTGGAGAAGGGAAGGAAGAACAGAGCTACTGAAGCAACCTGCGGAGAGGTTTTACATGCACTCCTGTCTCACAGGCAAGTGTGAGAGCAGCAATATGGCTAATGCATCTGCCTGGCCTACCTGGGGCAGCACAACAGCTTGATCTGCCAAAGTCAGAGAAAATAAATGCTCCTTTTTCCTCCTCAGAGCACCTTCCAGCAGCCTCAGCCCAGAGCAAGACATTGTCAGTGTGCTTTGTACAGCTGAACAGAGACAGGCAGAAAAAAGTCACACAAAGCAGTGGTATTCTTTCCATCACACACTTCATCTGACTGCTAGTCCAGACCCCTGCCAGTGCCCTCTACTCCCCAGAACAGATGAAAGAATCACCTATTCCAGATCCTTGCAAAACTTGAAGATACATTTTGAGAAGGCAGTTTCTCAGTGTTAGAGATGTACAGTACCCTTGATGATGGAGAGAACTAGTGTCCACTGCTCTGCAAAGTTGAAGTCCCTCCACCCAGGCAGAGGCAGCCCAACCATGCACCTTACAACAGACCTACAGAGACCAGGCACAGAGGATGGAAAAGCACCTTATCTTCATGGTGATCTGATGATTCAGTCTCAGAATTTTCTCTTAAGTCTGGTAACATGAGAACAAAGTGTCATTTACTACTGTGATGATTCAGTTCAAATCAGGTCAGATTGCCAACTCATTTTTATGAAAACCATCAGATTGTGAGATGGAATCCCAGACTAGTCCAAGCTTTGATACAAATCTGTCAAGACCTTTTCATTCACAGGAGGCACCTCAAAGACAACCTAGAAGGTGTTGAAATTTAGAAAAAGCCAGTCTTTATTAGACGAAAGCCCTGACTTGTTGACTTTTTTAGATCAGAAGATGCCAAGTGACTAGGTACAACAGTAGGTAAGAGAGAGGAGTAGTTTAAAAGGCTTATAAATAAATCTCCCCCTACCCATTGTATCCTAGAAAGGTGGGCCATTGCTCTCAAGCTATATTTTGGAGTTTTTTAGTGGGTTGCAAGTATCTGCAGACTCTCCCCGGTTCTCTAAGAAGATTTCTCTCACGTGAGCACAGAGCTCAAACCGTGCTCACTGCTTCTCTCAGCCGTCTCTTACTTCCTCACTGTGCTGCAAATTGCTGCCTTGCTAAAAAGCCTTGCTGCTGCTTCCTCTGATCCACCCGGTAATCTGGATATCTTTCCCTTGGGCAGGTTCAATTGCTCCCTAAGGGAAGGAACATCCCTTCTTCCTCCAGAGGCCTCTTCACCAAGCTACTCTCTTCTTACAGGGAGATAATCTGCGAAGCGAGAACAAGCTAAGTAGGTACTATCTGTCACGGGTAGCTGTTAGTCAGCAGATGGCAATTAATATTTGTTACTCTCTGAACTGTGCCAGGTGATCTGGTGACATGATGTGACTTCCTGGGCTTTGCTTGTGGTAGTGACGCAGGTGCCCCAGCACAAGGTCCTGCTCACAGGACCGGCACTGAGAAGCTCACTTTCCAGTCTCATTAGTACACATTGCCAGGCTGGAGGGGTGCAGGCAGTCAGGGACCAGCCATCAAGTCTGCAGGGCAGAAACAACTGATATGCTGCAGATGAAGACAAAAAGACGTAATCAGATCCTCCCACAAACTAGACTTAGTAAATCTGAAGAGGAACTTTCAGGGTGCAAAACTTGGAAAGAGGACATTTCTAAAGAAAGCCACTTGCTCTGACAGTATTTTGGGGGTGGTGGGTGTGAGATTCACAGTGTTGAGACACTGAATTTGTCAAAAGATTGGGAAGATGCTTTAGCCAAGAAGCCCCAACAAATATCTGTTGGCAACAGACTCCTTGTCAGATCTGATTGAAGCTATCAAAGGAGTCAACTTTAAAATGGTATTACCATATCTACTGCCGATAAGTGTTCCATATTAAAAAGTAAAGGAACATATGACTTATTCTACTAGGTCTTATTTTCTGTCCTGTTGGGCATCAGAGAAAGCTGCAGAATCAAACAGCAGCACAATCCTCTTTTTTTTTTTTCCAAGAGGTTACAGAAATGTATGGTCAATCACAGTGTGTGTGTTATGCATGCCAAAATAATTGTCAACAAAAGCCTGATGACTGAAGGAGTAAAGAACAGTCTCTCCCTTGTTCTGCCAACAGTTCAAGATTTTAGCACTTCAGAGCCCACTTTTTCAAAAAGCAGTTTCTGTTTTTTTCTATAACCTATGTTGTACTTGTGCATGAGGAAATAATTCCCATCCAGGCAGCCACATCTTTCCCAACTCTTAACTACACAATGAAGACCTCTGGATCACCACAATGATAACTGCCACTGATAAGCAGGTAGAAGCTGTTCCACATACACATGTGCTGGAATGTCTCACATTGAAATTGAGACTGACCAGAGTGGTCAGGAATTCTCCAGTCTGCTGTCCCTGGAAAAGCACCCCTGTCCATAACCACTCCTTGTTGCCCAAGGGAAGAGGTTCTTGCTCAGCCCCAGCAGTGAGACTTCTGCAAGGTGCCCTTGAAAGAACAACAAGACACAAGAACCCATTAGCATGCACGCTTGGACTGCCCTCTTAACGCTTGGGTGTCTTTCTAAGCTGAGTAGACTCCTTCTGTGCCCATGGGGAAGAGAGTATTTTATCCATGCTGTAAGCCAGGCAAGGTCAGCAAAGTCTGGAGAGAACCGCCTGAAGCAGCCAGGCTAAAGGTGCCCAGTTGCCCAGTACAGCATTTGGTCTTGGCCACTGCAAGATAAAGGCTGTGGATTCTTGCAGGGAGATGTCTTCACACAATAGTACCACCCTAACGTGCAACCATTTCTTAAAATTTGTTTCTCCTGCACTAGCATGTTATTAATGTAAGCAATAAACTCCCAGTCCTGCCAAAGTGCTGACATTTTCCTCCTGCCTCTGTGCCCATTTCATCCATTTTGCCTTCTGTGGGTGTGCAGCTTCCCAACAGGAGGGCTTGTGGTAGTACTTTTAAGGATGCATGTAACTGTCCATGGGCCTGGAGCAAAAAAAAAGCCTATGACTAATGAAAACCATCCATGCCAGGAATCAGGCACACCCAAAACCCTGAGAGGCTGAAACCTTGGAGCTTTTGTGAGTTCCACCCACCTTGCTCCTCTAGCATTTTTGCCCGACAACACTACATATATTGAAAAAGCTTCAGGAAAAAACCCCAGCAGCACACAACCTCACTGCAGGGATTTATTCCTCGACTCAGCAAAAAAGAAAAGGAAAGCGAGTAAAACAATGCAGAAGATTTATATCATTCCACTTAAACAGCTTTTCAAGGGGCGGTGTGTAGGCATGCCATAATTATTCACTTTTAAGCTGTGTCTCACTACTGTTATGAAGTGGATTCTGTGAACTGGCTGGCTGAGGCACCGTGGGGCTGAACCTGCTGGACCCCGACACCTTCCCCAGCCCTGCCTTGCAGAGAGCCTCTCTGACAGTAAACTCAGAACATCTCATCATATCCTGCGCATCATTTGCACGAGAAAACTAATTGCTATCTTAGCAACAATGACATTACAGCTGAAACAATGAGCTGTGGGCATTTTGTGCGTAGAAGTGTCAGCCTCAGCTCTCGCAACATCCAAGTTCAGCTTTGATATCAGGTGGCCAGAAGACACAGGGATACAAGGGAAAGCTTGTCCTTTCAGAACTTCTTCAACCTACTGTACACCTATGATGGCAACACCACTGTGGGAGAACAAAAGACATGGCCTTGAAAAGATCTTCTTCTTAATCTTGCCATATAATTGATAAATCACACAGGTATGATTAAGCACACGTGCAAATGCCTGGACCCAGAGGACTCAGTTCTTGGTGAAACCAACAGTGAAGAACAGGGCTCACACCCTTTTGAGCCCCATTTCACTTCTGGAACAGTGTTTCATAGCCCCAGTGTAAACAAAAGTGAACTGCTTGGGCAGTAGGTTCCAACATGTGTTATGTGAAGTGTGGTTAACATTTAATTTTCCTACAGACAGTCTCGGATATCACCCATGGGTGTCTCTGCTTGATAATCTGGAGTTCCTGTAAGCACCCTCTAATGAGCCCCTCTGCTAACATGGTGCAGTTTTCAAGCATACATGAAAGAACTGATCAGAATCTTATATTTTTGCTTGAGCTTTAACTGATGTTTTGCTTAATTAAAGCATTTTTTCATTTTTGATTTTTTTTTCCCAAATGTCAAAGCTGGTTGCTTCAAAGGATCATTTCCATCACCCCTGCAGGAAGAGAGAAAATTGCTCAGAAAGATTAAAGAGAGCACAAGAGAGGGAGGTGCAGACAGATAGAGCGCAGAACAAAATATCTAATGAAAGCCTGATCCTACTCCCACTACAGTGAATCTGCAAAGAAAGTAGAGAGATCAAATATAATTTTTGCATCTAAGGCACATTCATGACAATATACCAGAATAGTAAATGTGACTTTTGTGACATTCATGAGAGATATTTTGGATTAAACTCCTTTCCTTCAACAAGGAAGATCATAGCAATTCTGTGCTCCAGGTATCATATTGCTGCTACCTATTCCAGCTCAGAAGAGCTCCAGAAAAGCCAATTTTAATTCTGCATTCTCAATTCCTTTCTTCTTTCCCCCAGCAATTTAACTTAAATGGGATAGGCCTTAAATCACAATAGCTTTTTTTCCAAATACACACCACACAATGTGTTAAAGCTTTACAATAAAAATGTATTATTTGACATATATCTGTAATATTTTCATGCTCTGCAGTCACTTCAGTGTGTTTCTCTTGTAGAGAACATATCAAAACCATCAATGTCTCTTCAGCCTAGGCTACAGTGAAGTTTCTGTATGTTTTAACAAGCAAAGCCAAGGAACGATGCTTCAAACAGTCTGTAAGTACAGAACTGCTGACATCAGTGGCACTCCACATGGAAATAAGAATATCTTTACACAGCACTGCGCCACACCATGGAGATGTATCCTGAAGGGAAAAGTCACAGTAGCTTCTTCAGGTATTTAACTTAAGATCCTTTCACATTTGGAGTAATGCTTACACTGCCTATGTAGCTACTGAACGACGAGGCTATGTTCCTGGTGGGGGGAAGGGTTGATTCAAAGCACTGAGGTTTAATGCCAAAAGCAGCTGATTTGATTAGCCCTTCCCAAAAACATTCAACTAAAGTTCTGTGAAGGACCAGGATCTTTTAAGACGCTAAATAGAGACAGACAGCTCCTAGTTCTGGGAGGAAGAACATACCCACTTTTAAAAATATCCTTAGAAAAACATCTCTGCATTGTATCACACAGAGGTGTGAATAAATCTAAGAACCATGGATATTTCTAGACGAAGTCTAGTATTATCCAAATTCCCAGACTCCTGTCTGAAAGGAAAAGACAAATTCAATGGCAAAAAAGAAGAAGTTCAAAAATCATTCTCTCTTCGTTTTTCCCCTTTCTCAGTTGCAAGGCAGTGGATTATCTGCTGGTATCCATGTTTCAAAAAAGTCAAGAAAGAAGGTATAAGGATAAGATAGATGACTTGAGGACTGGAAAGCCTACCTTCATTCCATCACACAAGATAAACATGTGAGGAGACCTGATAATGATCTCTTAACAAGTTCCATACAGGAAAGACTCAGGACATTAGATTAATAATTAAGCTAGTAGCAAATAGTACTATAAGAGGCATTGACTGGAAGTTAAAGTTCAAAGCCAGGCTAAAGATGCCTATTGTTTTTTTGAGGCGTCGCACCATTAAAATGGCTACCAGTTAGGGAACCATTGCACTGGCATCACCTCCCAAGTCCCTGCTCTGTAGTGACCTAAACACACTCCAGCCCCAAACATAAGATTGAGATGCAATTTTTTTGTCTTACAGTTAACTTCTTGGATGTGTTATAGGTGTAAACAAACATATATGCACATTCACAAAGGCACGTACAGAGAAGTGTCACATGAATCTCACAAGACTGCTTTTCTTGACTGTTTAGCCAAGGAATATAAGAAATACATGGTCTGGGCAAAGTAATAAGCCCAGTAACTACCCTTGCCTCAATTTCCTTGCTCTCTCATGTGTTCCTTAGTTTAGACCCATGTCCTCTGAATAGCCAGGACCTCCTACTCAAAGGTTTTCTTGTGACCCTTTGTTCTTCCATTTCACCTGAGCATTCCTGGTCCTTCAGCAAGGTCACAGGCAAAAGCCTTAACTTGGGGAATCTGTATTTCATTCTATTTATTACCAGTTAACACCAACTTCTGATCATGAAATCAGGTAATTTATTTGAGGGGAAAAAGGAGTGCAAACACACAAGACCTTTTCTTCCCCCTGCCCAACTTAAACAAAATACTTCTCTCTCCTTCTTCCTTGCTCAACTTCCCTGTTTTTTACAGTGGGTCAGTCTCCGTCCATCCCAGTTCCTCTGGTGAGGAGTTGGGTAGCTCTGAGGTTGGGGTTGTATATGTAACATTTTCTTCCTACTACACATCTTTACGTCTCTTCCTCTGCTCCAGCACAGTCCCCCTGGGGACATCCTTGCCCTGGCATGGACTACCATCCCTCTCAGAGTCTCCCATGTTCTTATACATACATTATAAACTCTACTATCAACATGAATAGTCTTAATATAGTTTCTTTATAAACTCTACCCTTTGTCACTGGCTGGTCACAACATGGCAGCAAAACACACATGCACTTACTCTCCCCTCACCTCTGCAAAACAAGTAATTGCAATTAACCACCACAGCCTGAATTTACTACCTCCTCCCCTTGCCAGGGGGACAATCTGCAGACCAGATTACTGGGGTTCACATTATGCCAATCTCGTTTTATACTCATTAAAATTCCACCCCTTGCCTTGTGGACCAGTCCCTAGGGATGGGCACTGGAGCAGTCTGAATATAAATTGATTACTCCGCTCCTTGCTCCTGTCAGCTGGATCACGGGGGTTAACATTATCATAGCTGGAATATCTAGTGCAAACTTTGTATCTTGTCCTGGCAAACATCAAGCAAGAACATCATACCTGTTTAAACTATTCACTACACCTTAGCAAAAGAAATAAACTTAATTCAAAGACTAACATAACTACTGAGATATTAGTAAGTTCGTAAGTCCAACAGGGCTTCATCCAAGCCCCGAATAGATGGTGAACACCATTCACTGAATAAGCACGAGCCTTTTCCCTTTTGAAGAGTAAAATGATGCAGTGAGGGATGCAGCTCTCCTGGAGCATACTCCGTGTCCTGCAACATTAACTGAGCTCTCATCTCGCTCCAGCACTTGCAATCCCTTAACCCCCACCTCCCCTTCTTTCTTCAGGAACCTACATGAGGCCCTGAATGTTAAAAAACCCAATAAAAATACCAAAATTGCTAAATATTTGCTTGCATTTACAATTCCAAGCAAAGGAGAGAGCAGCTATGGTGTTCCATTTTATTTCTTGTTATCCCCTATTAAACTGATTGTGCTAGAACCATGTTTGCTTTATATAGGCTAGATTCTGTCTCATTTGACATGCTCTCAGAAATACATGTGCACATTTAGTTAACATTTGAGTTAAACCAAATGAGATGTTGCAGTCAAAGCTGTGTAGAAGGCTACCCAGGCAGTGCAATTAGATTTAATTAGGCTTACAATGGAAGAAAGCTATGTAGGCAACACACACAAACACATGTGCAAAAATAGAATGGGGAAGGGTTGGGGGGAAGGAACCTAGAAAACATGTCAGAAAAATGAATGGGAAAAACCAGTAGGGAAGGGGGCAATCAGGGCAGCCCTGGAGCTTTGCCTGGTTGAATGCTACAGGGAGGATCAGGATCAACCAGAAATATTCTTAGGGCAAATGAGAGCCTAACATTACCCAGAAGGAATATCTTCAGCTCTTCAGGGAATTTTGGGCACAGGATGAAGACAGATTCCTAGCTCGAATTCATAACACATATCTAATCTTTACATCTCTTTAGCCTCAGAAAGAATTGCATTGAATGTACAGGATAGGTTTGCTAGGTTTTTTCTAGTCTGAGGATAGCATGCTTTATAAACTGAAAATACATAAGAGAAGTGGCTATAGATTATCTAAAGTAGTACTTGTGAACTTGAAAAAAAAAATGAAGTCTTTTTGATCTATTCTCTTGCTGCAAAACCTAGGCTATTTTTCTTGGCCACAAGACCTGACACCATCTGCAGGCAGAGTAGAAATTTTAATGATATTCCAGTGAAATAATCATTGTATGCTCCTTAGTTACCTGCATTTGTTTCTGATAAGGAAGGAGACAGGTAATCAGTGGGGACAATGGGCTTCGTAAATCATTTTCTAAATAAATCTACATGGTTGAAAATACATGTGCACCAGAAGAGAAGCCAATAAAGGTATTTGTCCTAACAAAACCCCATAGCTAACAAGGCAGAAACTCTTTGCTGCATTTCTTTAGTAGGCATGAACATATGGCAAGCAACATTCCTAAATCTTTGCTACACTTTCCAGTTCTTTATGTGTGCCAGCTTTTTGCTTTTTTCCTGTATTCGCAGGAACTCTCTCTGAGGCAGCCCTCTTTCCAACATCCCTCTTTTAGAAAGATTTGCAGAAAAAAGGAACATGATACATTTTTAGGATATCTACCTCACTTCATGCAGGGCTCCTTGAAACTCTCCTATATCAATGCAGTCTTCATCTGAGATGTTTGTCGTTAGATTAGGCAAAAAACAAGTTCAAGAAGGCCAGGCTGAAAATCAAGGCCAGGCTGGATGGGGCTTTAAGCAACCTGCTCTAGTGGAAGGTGTCCCTGCCCATGGCGGGGGGTTGGAACTCAATGATCTTTAAGGTCCCTTCCAACTCTAACCATTCTATGATTCTAAAAAGCAATGAAGAAATATGATCATGAACAGGAACGCTGACTTCAATCTGCTTGCAAGGTTGCACTATTCATCCCTTGGGAGTACTTAGATGACCTGAAGGTACACCTACTTATCTGAAGAGATGCAAGTTTATGAGACAGATGAAATCTAGATACGAGTCTAGATTATAACAGCAACAAAACCACTTGCTGATGCAAAACTTTCAAGAATTGCAAAAGAAAGGATTGCTTTCTACAAAATTAAGAAAGTCTTCTGTGTTCAGGATGAAATTCTATATGAAATACAGGTTTCATACTATAAGCTCTCCCAAAAAAGAAGGACATACGTACATTTTACACAACCTTTCATTTTTGTGTCTACTTGTAGCTTGGACTTGAGATTGCATTCTGGAAACCACCATTACAAGTAAGTAAATAATGAATTACATTAGTCACTTCTTATTAACTCTTCTTCCATTTCTTAGTCTCCTATTCAAGAATTTAGGAAAACTCAGAGCAATTGCCTTTAAACCCACAAATAATTTTAATAATATCAGTGGGACTTAGCAGTATAGTTTAATATTATTCCATACCGTGTCTAACTGAAGGTGCTGGTCTCTCCTCTCTTGGCTGTACCCTCCCACTATTTTCACTGCATCAAATGCAGGTTTTGCAGCCATGGGTGGAATCGGATCTGTTTGCAGAAGCACAAAAAGGAACTTCCCATCTTTGAGATGAATGGGGTGATCTCCTGCCAGTGAGACTGCAGGCCACCATATTCAATGCAGAGAGGCAGGTGGGAACAGGGATGTCCTTATCAGCAGATTATAACTAAGCAGGGTTTGGCTGTTACATTCCCCCCCCCCCACAAGATATCCAAGGATGGAATGGAAACTGTTACATGACCCATCTACAACATCTCTTTCATCCCTGTGAAAGTAGCAATGTAAATCCCAGGTACAAATATTAACATCAACAACCAATAACCAAAGTCTGGCAACATGACTTGCAGAAGTTGTTTGTTGAGTGGTTATGAACCACAGAGCCAGTGCTTTAAAATTGAAATCAGTATGTCAAACATTTGGAAGCCAGCAGAAAAAGCAAACCCAGGAAGGATTACTTTGGAATGCAATGCATTAACTACAGTTGTCAATCTGTTTCAATTATAAACTCCTTAAGACATCTAATATGTCTTTTCCTATTTACCATGGAGCAGCGATCATGCTATTAGCTTTGAACAATACATAAATGATGAGCATGAAATAAAAGCAATGAGTAAACTAGACTGTTACAATAATTGTAATCACAAAGAAATAAAAAAAAAGAAATAATTGCAGGTAAATTGTCAGGGCGTAACTCAGAGACAGGTATAGATCTGCCATGTAAAATGTCAATGTTGCATGCGTAGCCATAACACACTCTATGAAGTAGTAAGGATGAAGACGACGAAACAAATTCCCTATTTTATTGCACAGTAATATTTAGCTGCTGAGGAATAATGACAATCTTGCAGTATGCCAAAGATACTAAATTTGTAAGAACTGGAGACCTTGATTCAGCAGGGGCCATGGTGAATAGGAACACCTTTATGCTTACCCTTACCAAGATACATAATCTGAAGGCTTTTTTTCATTAAACTGCAGTTAGTGACCAAAACCTATATTGAGCAGCCTGCCACTCTGAGCTACAGCACACCTAGAAAATACACTAATAAAGACTATGACGTACAATAAAAAAAATTAAATATACTTTTTTGGGTCACAGAAATATTATTGATGATCAATCCATTAATCTACAAATTGAAATATGGAATTATGTGTCCAGTGCATTTCAGAAAAGATGCATTGAGAGTGAATTGCTACATCTGTTTTATATGTGACTTGCATGCAATATATGCAGTTCAGTATTTTTCTTTTATTAAAAAAAAGCTTTCTAGAAACAACTTTTCCTTTTCAGCCTGATTTTTCTAGCAGTTCATTTTTACCATATCAGGACAGCCTATACAAGCACAGTGGCAACCGAAAATAGACACCTACATGTACCTGATAAATTCCACATGATTAAGTAACCTGTGACTTGCATTAATTGACTTTGCACTTATCATTGTTGATTTGCTCTGGAAGATAGTCAGCAACTCAAAAAGTTAGAGCACTGAAGAAGGCAAAGAGATTACTTTTTTTTTTGGAAGAAAAGTGGATAAAGTAAGCAAAAAGCAAGCCTGGTGACAGGCATTCATGAGTAATTCAATTTTACTGCCTTGGCTGACATTCAGATGATTTTTGAATGGGTGGTCTGCCTGCATCCCACAGAATGATGATACTACATCATAAGGGAAGTATTCACAGGACATAGTAAGGAATGAATAGCGTATCAGTATAGCTGTGATTACATCAGATACTTCAGATTATCATTGATGGTTCTTTCCTGTGTCTGTACCCACAGAAAGGAGCTGGCTGTGAATACCAGCACTGCTAGAACCACCATGTCTGTATAGTCTGTAGACTATACACAAAATGCTCTGAGGGTAAAGCATTGCATTTTGACTAGCGATAGGTACCCGAGAGACCCCAAATTCTCATTTTTACCTCAAACATTTTCCAGTTTCTCATGCTATGGGAAGATGACCAAGCTGTGGATAAAAGTTTTAGAGTTTGGCCAGTGGGACATAATCCTCTGTTGGAGCTGTGAATGTTACTCATATTGTGTGAAGCAACAGCGGTCTAAAAATCATTTAGTCCACCTCTGTTCACAAGCAAAGACCGAAGATGTTAGAACTTAAAGTTTTATCATAAGCTCATTAAGCCCCCTAAGACAAAAGCCAAATGAAATGCAACATTTGGATGTGAATGGACTGTAAGTGATGAATAAGATGCTTGACTCAGTGGAAAGTGAGGAATGGAGACATTCAGGAGATAAAAAAGATTTTAGTTGTAGCTCTACTAAGTGAGTAGGCTTCTGTCTAGAGGAGAGACAAATCTGGAATTTGTTGGTGCCAAATTTAGAGTCCTGCAACCCAGCACAAGTGTCAAAGCAGTGGTTCTGCCTCACCTTTTTGCTCATTTAGCATTACACTTACCTCCTTTAACTCTCCTTTTACTCATATTTACAGCAAGTAAGCAAACATTCCCAACATTGGGCTGGATGGAGCCTTCTGCCTTTATGAAGATGTCTCTGACAGTCATTGGCACCTCATTCCAAAAATGTCTGGAACAAGCATTTGGCTAAACATCAGATTTGATGTCTGTCATCAAGACAGTGCGGTGGCTGCTGTTTTAACTGCTTTTCTTGACTCCCATGGTTTCACTTAATGTCTACAGCCGACCTCTACCAGATTCGTGGTCCTGTTACTTGCAAAACACAAATGGATTCACTTCATCTTCTAAAGCATAAACAGTTATTTGGCAGGTAAAAATGAACAGCAGTGGCAGGAGAAAACAGCTACATTTGTATGACTTGGTACAGAAGTGTCATTTGTAGCAATAACATTTGTTCTGACAGAACATATGGAGAATGAAGATAATATCTTTGCATTGCACCAACATTAATAACAACTTAGGTACCCTATAATTACATAGTGAAATATTGAACCAGAGTGAGTTCTTCTGAGTCACCCATATAGGAGTTAGTCAGCAATACTCAGCAGAGCTGGCTGGAGTAGAAATTGGTGTGGGAAGTGAGCAAGACGAAGCTGTAACAGTGAAAACACCTGACAAATCCATCACTTAAGTGTTCATCACTTCTTTTTTTCTATCATGATAGGAAATGTGGGATGCTCTGAAGTCTCATCTGGCCATGAGCTAACATTTACAGAAGCTGCAGGAGCTCACAGTCAAGCCTCACCATGACATACCAACTCTGCATAAGCATCAGGAGTATTGTATGGATTGATTCTCCAGAGCCTTTCCCTACACGAATGTAGGAATCAGTTGCTGAAAGGGAGGAATGCGGACTGGTTAGACCACAGTACCATCAGTTGGAGAGTTTATAGGAGTTAAGTAGTTCGCATTTGCTTCATTGCCCATGAGGTGCCGGCACCTAGCTACCCTTAACACTTTCAACCATTCTTTTCTAGATAAATTGTTTGAAAAACTGTTGAATTACTCTCCCTGAACAAAAGTCAATTGTGGAGTAAGTTTCCTAAGCTGTTCTCCTAGTACACTTATACAAGTTTTTTGCCAGCACTTTAGTTAGAGGCAGTAGCTGCAGATCAAGTTTTAAAACATCACTAATAAAACACTGGCTCAAGTCTCATCCAGAGATCTGGAGAAGTTAAGCTAAGCATTCTAGTTCCAATGATTCCATGTTTTATTCAAGAGCCAGTCCTAACCCCACACCCCAAGGAGAACAAACAGTCTCATATACAACACCTAATTCCTCAAGTACTGCTGTAAATGTCCCAGACCTCTCTCCTCTGGAGAGACAGCTGCTGTGATGAAGCTGTTTCTTTTCCCAAACCTACCTGTAGGAGCTGCTCTACAATCTGGGATTACCAAGTGTCACTTGGTATCAAGACCTGATCCAAAATACCACTGGTCTGGTGGTGCAAGCTGTTTCTCCTGGGCTACACACTCCGTATTCTGCTAGCTCATCTCTCCAAGGAGTATCACCAACCACAGATCCACAATGGCAAGGATCAAGGTCAAGGATCCCAGGTCAAGCCAGGAAGTCAGTCCGTGGGTTGAGGTCCACATCAAGGGTGGCTGGAGGAGTAGCTGTAGACTAACACTTCTCCAACACAGTTCAGGTGGGAACAAATACCTCACGACTGAGCTTAAATAGAGCCCATGGGTGTAGGTGGGGGCCCCAGGTAAGGCTGGTCAGGGTCATTAAGGCCTGTTACTGCCTTCTGGGCCCTGACAGAAATCCTCTCAAGTGCCGTAAAACCACAAAAGCTTTTCAGACCTTCCTATCTTCCTCCAACCAGAGCCCTGCTTACTTTTGGACAAAAGGAAAGGACATAATTTCTGTTTTAGTCTTCTGCTGAGGAGCATTCATGCTTCTGTCTATCCAACCACCCATAGATCTGTGGATCGAATACAGCACAGCTGTATTCTTATGTTTTAGAAATTGGTATGGTTTACCAATCGAGTAGTAACTATGACAGAGAAAAGGTGAAACTTAAAATATTCCCTATGTGCTGACATATAATTCCAAAATAACTAGTTCTAAGGTACCTTTCCTTTTCCCCTGAAGTGCTGCAAACTGGTTGCTGCTGGACATGGAGTATAGGAACAGGTGGACCACGCTAATAGTGCCCAGAGGACACATACAGCAGTTCTAGCACAATTCTCCATTGGGTGAGAAGCATCGATCCCCATTCCTTGTGGGATGATACTCTGTTTCAGATCTAAACCTACCTCTGTTACTAAGTCTACTCAGAGAGTGCAGCACTGTTCAAAACATGAATGAAGTGTTTGTACTTAGAGCATGAATCACTGTGTGCCTTGTCACAGTTGCCTTCCTAATGCAGCATGACAACCCATGTCCTTGCTACATCCCTGTGGGAATGCCTTGATGATTCCCTTCATCTCTCTAACTGCAGGCTGGCCCTGAATGCAGTAGTTCGCCTCTCCTGTGAATCTCTTTGTACCTAACAAGACTCGCTTTTGGACAGAAATCCCTCTCAGCACAAAACTGCTGGTACTGTCACCAGGGAGAAAACATGCAGGTGAAGGACCACACAGTGCTGCAGTGCAGATTTACATGCCCCTCAGCTGAATGTGCCACCAACCTCTGATCTACCTTCCAGAGCACCGTGAAAGGGGAAGAAGAGCTTAACTCTAGTGCTGAGATTTAGCAGGGGGCTTATTTCTCCCCATGCTCATCTGCCTAACCCGAGACCCACGCTCTGTGGCCGTACTGCAGAGATGGGCTGTAGCCTCCTCAGTCTGCTCTGCCCCTCATCAGGCCTCTACAGAGGACAGAATCAAATTATGCCCACAAGGCAGTGGTGGTGGGGGGAAAGGAACTAATGCTATTAATTAATTACAATTAATGTGCAAATTATTGGCTAAACACTTTTGAAGAGAAGAGTGTTTTATCTCTTATTCATCTCAATTTTCTGCTTTTTCTGTAGCAGGAGATGAGAAAATGTCCGGTTTTTTGTCATAATCCCCTTATTTTAAAAACCTGTTTTCTACACCTTTTAAGATTTTCTCCCCTTATTTCTTTCCTTCACTTAGCAGTGTGGTAAGACTGGGAAAGGATATATGGAGAGACAAAAAGGGTATGAAAGAGGGAATACTAGACAGAAGACAACAGAATATTTTGTATGAAAATGTTTGCAAACTGTCAGACACAAAATTATTTCATTTCAAAACATGTAGACTGAAAATAACTTTAGAATTAGCCAATTTTTTTAATTTTTATTTTTCTACCAATTTTGTTATCAATGTTTCCAGGGACACATTTGTGTAATAATGATTTTTTAGATGAGAAAATTTGCAAGAGGCAGCCTAGCCTGAAGCAGAACACTTCCAGGAGCACAACCCAGCAAGGTAGATAACGTCTTCATTGTCCTCGTGTTCTTATATTCCCAGCTGTCACTTTTAATAAACACGTTTCAGATCAAGTCTTACAGGGTGTGAAATACACGAATAATGAAGGAGGAAAAATCATCACTTGGGTACTTTTGAATATAATCAATACACATGAAATATTGCATTGTGACAAGCAGAGAAGGGATAAGATGAAGGCAGTTATAATTTTTTAATAAACTGGTATTAAGGTACCTGAAAGCAGTATGAGTTACTTTATCATGCTGAGTTAAACCATGAGTCCCAAATATATATTTCTTCTCCTTGCATCAAGGTATGCTCAAAGAGTCTCTGACACATGAAACTTGTTTAAAAGGGCCAGCGCCTCATGCAGCATAAATAGAGTTGCCTCATTACAATTAATGGAACTGTGTCAGATTTCATCACAGAGTACATAACCTTGAATTTTTATGAGCTAGTAAAACGGGAAATGGCATTTAAAATGAGAATAAATCCAAACAAACAAAAATATGCCTGTATCTCTTCTTCTGATATATTAATATGCACTTTTTTTTAATTATTATTCTCTTTTTAAACCACATTGTTTCCTTCTGTTTTTTAAACTGGAAGTGTTAAGACATTCATGGCCCGAATCCCCACTGTCTCTCCAGGGATCTTGGGAGTAGTGGAGCTGCCTGGAAGTGAAGACTGAGTTGCAGGTTGTTTTCCAGCTGCCAAAAGAAAGAAGAGGGCATCAGGAATCCAGTGTCTTTTCGTCTTTTGTCCTCCTTGCCTGAATACTGGAGAACCTGTACCCCATGTGAGTTTCCTCTGATGCCCCAAAAACTTGTGTTACAGATTCAAAAAATATTGCCGCACTTGTCAAGAAAGGAAATCAAGTACCCGTGAGTTTGATGCAAAAATGAGAAAAGGCTAGATAGAAGTGAAAGAAAACTGAATAGCCATTGAAGCAAAGAAGGCCTCAGCCCTACAGCAGAGAAGGTGAAAAGGGTTTTTTACTGCACTGTTACACTTTGATGTGTATACATTTGCAACAGCAGCAGGCAGAGGCCCTCGTGACTGAATAAGCTGAACTTTTCTTTCTGCAGCAATATCCTGTTATCATACTCCTGCCTGATGAAGAGCTATGTTGTGGTTCAGGAGATCCAAGCCTTCTGAAGAGACACAAATTAAAGTTCCCATGGTTTATGCTCCGTCAAGCTTCCTCAGAACATTTATTAAGAAGGCAGATATGAACCAAACTGTTTTGGCCACTATTACTCTGCACTGAATCTCCTCTAGTACCTAAACTTTATTGTTAAAGATGCATCTGATGACATTAATTAAAGTCATATTACTGCTAAATATATGTCATAGCCTTGCTGTTTTTCAGTAGAGTATAAGGGATTGTAGACAGCTCTGCACAGACACACTTTTGCCTTTATTTGTAGCCCAACTGATTTAGCCCAGTTGACATAGGAATACCCATGTGTCTGAGCACTATGGTCAGTTGAGACAATCCTGCCTTTTGCATGCTTCACAATATTTCAAAATGAAAAATGTTAAATGGTCTAAGATATGACATAAAATTTGTCCCTAAATTATAATGGGTTCCTGAGCAGGGAGTCTTCCAGGGTAAAGCAATGGAAACTGGACTCTGCTGAGCACTGCAAATGAAGAAGAAGCCATCTAAAGAGTAGGCAAGTCCAAGCTAATCTGCTGAGAAACTGCAGAATAAGCTTGCCTGACACTAGCATTGCAATTGTAAAGGCAAACTGTTTGAACATCTGAAATTCTGTGTGAGTGGTAGGAGAAGCCCGAGACCTTTTAATATGGATAATTCCCATTCACACAGAATTGCATAAAATGCTTTGGAATAAAAACTAATTGAAGCTGAAGGGAGCAGCAGAGCTAGTAAACAAAAGTATTCAACTTCTTATCAAAAGGATTGCCCATTTTTTCTGTCTCATTAGATTTCTAATTCAAAGTTTTGTTTAATTCCAATTGCTATTTTTAAACCAAAATTCAGACAACAATTTAACCGTCATTGAAATCTTAAGTGTATTGTTTGTGTAGGTGAAAGTCATGAGACATACCAAAGAAATTCCTACTGGTGATGAAAGCAACTGAAATGCAAAGCAGCCAAAGAGACTTGGCTGTGACAAAAATGGATACATATCATTAGACGAGTCTGGATTAGATCAGTTTTTCCCTGCTGAAGGTATGCAGTCAAGGACTCCCCTCTCCTTTTTACCACAGCAGCTCAGTACTGATTCAACAGATTTGATTTGTGTGGAGTGGCGTTTGCCAAGGTTGGCTGCAACTTCTTAGCTACTGGCCTGGGTCCCAAAGATTTTCAGGGAAGGTCTCTCATGCAAGATCAAAGTCTTCTCATCTTCAGCCATCAGGTGTGATTCTGGTGCATTTAATCAGTATACTCAGGTCTAACATCCCAAATTTTTTTCCACGGTTCTGACTTCGTGGTTCTGTCCTAAAAAACAATTTTTTCCTATCTCTTAAGGAGCTATGATCTATCTCCCTTAACTTAGTTGCTGAGATCTAGGCTTCTCAGCTGGTTCTACTTCTGGGGACAGTTAGTGAAACAGTGCATGCACAAACCTGTCCTTTCAGGAAAGTGAAAGGCTTACTGCAAGTGAGAGAAGGGAAGAAGGGAGTATACCTGAGATAGACATCATGGTTCGGTGGTTAGATATACTGAGTTTTTTCCCCAGATTTTGTATTATCTCTATTTGATCAAAACAGGAACAGACATCACGAAATGTAAAAGTAGGGCACCGAAGCAGGAAAGTCAGTCTTTGGTCCAGACTGAAGTGTTTCAGCAAACTGGGAAAAAGAAAATGAATGAGAAAGCCAGTGAAGAGGAGGTATGCTTTTACTCCTAGGAACGTCAAACATAGTTGAAAAGGAATGTCAGAAAGATCAGGTCACAGAGTTCAAACCGTTTAATAAACACACTCAGCAAACACATTGCTGAAGGTACCGCTCCACTGAAATGTCTAATAGGGTTGTAATGGGAATAAAGATGATTTCCAGGGAAAGATGGAGAATTCATGAGTTCAGAAATGCTTTCTGTCCAATAGTGGAAATAGTAAAAGAAAGACTTAGGAAGTGAGGGTCATTATGGATGATAAAAGGCCCCCAGGAATTTTAAATTCTTTATGGATTTTCCTGAAGTCCTTAATAACAGTCTGGATCATGTGTATGCTTTTTAATGTGGTCAATCTTATTAATCCTCTTCTCCCTCAGTACCAAACCGAAAGGAACAGAAAGTTGATCATAAATGTGTTTGGCTCCTGCCATGGCTTCTTTTGTCATTTCATATGATGGTTTAGAAGGTTCAGGAATAATTGAGCTCTGAGATAATCATCAGGTGGGGTTCTCCTTCCAGTCTTAGGAAGACCATCACCTCACTCTGACATAGGACAAGTCTTTGACATCAGTCTGTGCCTCTGCCTGGATCCTCCTTTTCTGGGAGCAGTATTGTATAACATCAGGATTGTCTGTATTTGCTTTGAGATAACTCACCTGCACAAGCTATTACAATGTAAACAGAAAAGCAAGTGTTAGTGCTGAAGGAAAAAAATAAAGAGCTGTAGTCATTACAATTTTACAAAGTTACATTCTGCAATAGCCTAAACCCATCTTGGATCTCAAATGTGTAAGGTTCAAGCTTGTGCCAGCCTAACCAGTTGTGAAAACCCTGCCTCTGTCGACAGGGGTATGATAGCAAGCTCTAGGATGTAACAGTGAAACAAGCTAGCCAGTAGGGAAAAGGCTTACAGCTTTCTGGCGTGAGGTCTTGGACATTTAGAAATCCCTTCCAGTGTCAGAAATAAACAAACAGCTGCCAGGTGTGATAACTAATGCTGCTGAACAAAAAGTAAGGGACTGCAGAGTAGTACCAGAGAGCTATAAGACATACTGCTTGCTGCAGAGGAGAAGAAATAGGCTGCCATAGCTGAGCAAATGAAAGCATATCTGAGAGCAACCAAAAGGAACTGTTCGCTATCAGACACCAACAAAGAGAGCAAAAATAAAACAATCACATAACATTTTCTCCAGGGATGGAATTCTATGTACCACCACCAGAATTTAAACCAAAACTAACTTACATTGTTCAGTTTTCTACAAAAATCTAGTGTCACTGAGATGAGTTTCTTCAGCTGTGCTAAGTGCTTATGTTGTTTTCTTAACCCCATGAACAGGGTCTTTTGTTATCTCTGAAGTATGCCAGCATCCCATCCAGCTTTGATTTTTTACCTCTATGGCACAAACTGCCATACTATTAGGCAATTGCCATGCTATGGAGGAAACCAAGGCAGCATCTCACATCAGTTGCTAACCCAAGGTGAATGCCATCATGGACACTTGTGATTGTGGTTCTCCAGGCTCTCCTAAGATCCACTCTTACTACTGCCCTGCACAGGTCAGTACTTGCCCTTGGCTGGGGATCACCCTCCCTTGGCCCAGCACGCACTGCTGACACTGCCCATGGAACCTCCAGCACTGCCAGGCTGTGGTGTTTGAAATACTTCCCGGTCATGGCCCCAGAAAAGTCCATCTATCCTCATGTAGCCAGCCACCTGGCCTCATGGCCATACCAAGACTGAGACCTTACGTTTGAGTCCTGATGATTACATAGGGAAGTGCATGCATCTCCTTAGTACGTGACAAGAGCCTAACACACCAGCTGGCTTACTTTCAGGTCCCTCCTGAGCCATGTTCACCCATAACTCTGACAAAGAGAAGGGGACATCGCTCTACAGCAGAGTAAGGGCAAAAGCACTGTGAATCTGTCAGGGTACAAACCTCAGCAGAGCTGCCTAGCTTGCTGCAGCTGCAAAATGTTGCCAAAGTTTGGAGGAAGCATTATATCAAAGCAAGAAAAGGAAATGTTCTGAACACTTCACTCAGCACAAATCTATGCTTCACCCAGAGCAGCCTTCACAAAGAGCCAGGACCTCCAGTCCCTGTTTCTCAATCCCACTTAGGTGGTACAAGAAGGTCTCCTTTTGGATGAGGCCTTGGGCCATGTGGCTTGGTTGCAAACGGTGGTGTGTCCTAGCTCATGCATGCCAAGACACTTAATCCTGAGAGGGACTGTGTATTCCCTCCCCTGATGCCCAATTCCAGCGTGAAGCATTGTATTACTCTGGGACATTTCATCTTGCCATCTATGCCTGTGCTTCTGAATCGTCCGTCTTCCATACAGCTCTTTTCCTAATGCTCAGGCAGCAAGTGCACGAGGAGCTGTGCCCAAACGAGAAGCAGGCAAGCAGGACCCCCTCACTTTCCTGGCCCGTCAACTGCTGGAGTGAGAGGCAGGCACTGGAACAGCTGGGCGTTGTATGGCTGCCACTCTGGGTCACCATGCAAAGGCAATTCTCACCAAAGTGTGCCTATCTTTTCACAGTGAAAGTAAAAACCAACTTATTGCTCAAGTCCTTTTCCAACTTTCCCTCATTCTGAAGTGATGCAATGAAGTGGCCTGGCATGACTTACCGGCTGAGGAAGCCTTCTCATTCCTGAAACATACTTTTCACATGGTGTTAGTTCAGACCATTATGAAGTGACTCAACAACGATACAAATTGGCCCAGTGTACTTCGTTTCAGGGTAGTTTTATTTACTGAACACTGGAAGTAAATGTATATTTTGGGTATTCACACTGGAAACTTATACCAAAGAGATGAAAAAAATTTGTTGGAGCTCTGATGGGAAAAGTTTGAGCATCTATCACTATTGATACAAAGATTAAGTATTTTTCTTGATGGCAAAGAACATCCAATTTTAGTAACAGAGCAATCCACAATAAAACCTATTCTTGTGTTTGCAAACATCTGAACAACTTTTCTTAATATGCAAAAAGTGCTTACAGCGCATGTAGTCCCACTCTTTTCTACGCACTCCCACGTGTGTCTTGTGATCTGGACAAACAATTTTGCACCACTGTTCAGTCATTCTGCTTTCAAAAAGTATGAGACAGTATTTGCAGACTTATTTGTTCCATAAATTTAACTCCACTTTCTTTTAAGTCTCATGCTGTTAACTCTTCCTCAGGGGAAGATCTGTGCTTGCATAGCACTGAAGTCAGATGCATGATATGCATAATAAGTTCCAGGACACAATGTCTAGCTTGAAGGTACCTGAACCAGCATTCTCTCAGAATACGATAACTGAGGATTATGCTAGGATTAATACAATTTACTATGCATGTAATATGCATAGAAAAATATGACCAGCCATAAACTGACTATTCTGTAACTATTCCCCAATAATTCACCCAGTGAATTGTTAAAATGGCCTTGAGACAGCAATGGGTGTTGAGAGCTGTTCCTGGGTGATATCTGTCCCATCTGGAGGTGGAGTTGAGCAGAGGATGCAAAAAAGAAATGAAACTATTATTGCCTGCTGCCTTGTAGCCTTTGAGGAATCCATTATGAACAGGGGAGGAGGAGAAAGAAAAAACAAACAACACAAAACCAACCGGGCTAATTAGTGTAAATATAGTTTGAAATAAGTCTTTTTTGTGCTTTAAATTTTTTGACAACATTTGTGTGAAAAGAAGAAGACAGAACGTCCTTGATTTTCAGATCATTTGGCATAGGCTGAGTACAGGTGCAAACTTTTATATGGGACACATTTGTCTTTGCTGTTATTTAAAGGCAGTGTGAAAGCATTTGGCAAGCCTGTGATTCCTTGGCTTAATGGCTCCCACTGGAATGGGTTCCACTGCCTGGACCAGGAAGGTTTCTGCATTTGTCTGTACAAGGGGTGGTCTCTCTGGGGGAGTTCTTGTTGCTGAAAACACAGAGAATGTCACTTCCCTACATGAAGCAGAAATTATCTTGGATATTTGCACAGTTCAAAATTTATGTAAAGCAGAGTTGTTCAAAATTATGTGAGCACTGTCTGTATCAAAGTTAATGGTTCATAATTTTCATTTATGCATAGCAGCTGAAGCAAACGAGGAGTAAGAAAAGACTTTTTTCAGCCCTGTCCAGCCACACCAGTTACAGTTCAGAAGAATGGCAGAGTAACACATACATAAATAACATTTGGAAATTATGCTAGATTGAGAAGAACTGGACCACCACTAAAGGAAGAAACAGGCAAGGAATCCTAGGGTCTTGTAAGGGACAGGATGGACTTGCCAATAGATATGATGGTTACCTACAAGCATGTGAAGCATGTAACCATCAAGAGTAAAATCCCAGCTACTGGAAGTCAACAGAAACATTCCAAATCATGAAAGTGAAGACACAATTTAATCATGAATGTGAAGATTAATTTACCGTTAGGCAAAGAGTACTAACAAGGTAAGGAAAAGAGAATTCACTTAGAAATCATGAGATTGTATCAGGCAAAACTTCCTGCTAGCGACATATATGAGACAGCAAGATGCTCTGCCAAAGGAGATACTCAAACCTTAAAATGGACTGGACTAAGCACTGGAACACATACTGTCTTGGTAAATATTCCAATGGCAACAGATTGGCCTAGCAGGCTGAGTTACTCCTTTAGATTTCTAAACATGTTAGACAAACATAAAAGAATGAAGTTTCTAGGATTTTCTCCAAAGTTTATATACAGGCTCTAAAATAAGTGGTGTAATTTTCCTAGTTTAATTCAATCGCTGTACATAGTACTCTGCACACTGAAACACACACTCTTACTTGAGTTTGTACATTGAGTCACAACAATTTTTTATTTTGGCTTTCAAATTTCAAATTTTGACTTGTTCAGGTTTTCAAAAAATGCTGCTGCTAAGCCAAGCATACTTTGATGCTTCAATCCATTATTCCCAGCTCCAGCCGGCTGAGATCACCATTGCTGTGTACAGAGAAATGTTGCATGCTACAAGCTGAGGATAGAGGGATCAGACGGAAAAACTAGTGACAGTTTAGTGCTGCTGGAAGAAAACCTTTCGCAACAGTTTTCTGGAGTAGTCAGGATGGCCGGAAAAAGCCTGCACAGGGGAAAAAATTCTGTTCTGAGATGGAAACTCGTTACCAGCATTTCAATGAAAACAATACAAATAGGAAAACAAAAAAATGACTGAAAAACAAAAAAAGTTCAAAAAGATTTGGGCACCAATGTCTGTTCCCATTCCACAGAGGATGGTCTGTGAGCCATGTCTAATCACCTGCCTGGGCATTACTCCTAGACATACTTTTGCACATTTTTAAGGTCCATGGCACAGCTCTTGGGGACATTAGAGAGTTTTGGCACGCGGATTATAGGATGAAGAAGGCTGGTTCCTCTGTTGGAGACATCCCATCTGTACTTCCACCCTTTTTCCTACTTCCCCTCTCTACTAGATTACATCAGGACACCCCCCAAAAAGTAAAGTAGAATCTGATTGTTCTTTGGGAAGTTTTGTTTCCTCAAGCTAGACAGATGGATCTCATTACACACTGTTTTCCACATTTCAAGCACTTGCATCCAAACAGTCCATTAATCAAATTAGGAGAAATAAAAATGCTGTCCTGCAAGTGTTCATTATAGTTCTCAGCCTCCTGGGGTCTAAAAATATGTCTTTTGCTGAGTCTGACTAGAATAATATTTTCTTGTACTTTTTTCTCGATGCAGGACTGCATGTCGTAAAAGAGGAATGCATTTTTAATATAAGAAGAAAACTCCCTGCTCAGAAAAGAAAGAAATTCCAAATCTTGTCAAGGGGTGTTCTTCCACTGACAGCACTGAGCTTTTGAATAGCTCTTTAATTCCTCTGCTGTAGTAATTCTGAAAGAATAGAGGTAGAAATGCATTTCCCACGAGGCCTACTGCAGGTTGATTAACTTTTGCGTCTTAGATCCATGATCACAGAATTAAGAGAAGGCAATAAAGCAATGCAAAACCTCATACATGCAAAACTGCAAATCTGGTTATATCTAATATTATAGGTGAACTGACGTAACATTTTCCCCTTATTACATTATATGTTCATAAATAAGAGCTTGAATTCATTCCTTTTTAATATCAGTGACAAACTGATTATTAATGCTCTCTAAGTATGAAACACATTTAGAAAATCTGTCTTTGAATTTACAAACTTTTACAATGTCTTGAGTGTGGATCATACCCATGAAACAGTTCTTTCAGCCTTTGGACTTACATGTACCTGAAAATTTGAAGTGCTTTGAAAATTTTCATGCCGTCACAACTCTTGTTTAACTGAAATCCAGAACTACTGACAAGTATAATGATTAATTCCCTTCATCAGGCTCAGGGTGCCAGACATGCAAAAATTCCCCTTCCTTCCTATATAGCATGGAAACAGAAAATGCAAAGCCAGATCCTGGAGATAAGTGGGTTTGAACACAGCAGGCTGGAAGGTCATGAGCAGTGTGACCTAGAAAATAGGAGCTTGCACAAGTAATAGTTTTCTTGATGCCACAACGCTGAAGGATACCAGACTTGGATTTCTGCCAAATTTTCTTCCCACTACATGCTGAGAAGCAAGCTCTCTATTCCTTTGCTTACATGAAGTTATTCATTGTGGTGGAACTGAAAGTCAAATCTAAACAACTACAGTAAAAATTGAAACAAGGCTCCACAGTTCATGAGATCTGGAAAGACACCAGCCTTTTGTAAAAAAAATACTATTTATTACTCTTGCTATTAGCAAAAAACACATTATAGTTAATAGTGCAAAATACTTTGTATTTGTAACTTACTGTTTTCACCTCCCTACAACTGTCTTCAGAGGATCAATTTCACATTAAAGGTTTCTTGAGTTTAAGGAATATTTTATTGCTTATATTTGAACAAGTATTTTAGCAAATTTTACCTTTAAGCAATATTATTTCAAAAATTGAAGGGCTTGTCAAACCATGCAAAGATAGCAAGTGACCAAGAGACTGAACTATTGGTTGTGTTAAACATTAAAAATAGATGGTTCCTGCAGTGGGCCTTAACTGTAAAGCATTTGCACCAAATTAGAAATAAAAGGCAGAAGGACTTTCGCACCTCACAGCCCTCAACCGAAGCACATAGCTGAATACTGCTTAGAGAGAAAAACTCTATGTTAAGTGTATGAACGGAATTTTCCAAAAATAGTTGAAAATGGCAGAGATGTCAAAAGTGTTTTTTCCCTCAGCCCATTCTGATGATGCACAGGGGATACACACCAGCTGAAACAATGAAGCAGCATGCAGACAAGCAGGGTGCTGAAAGTCCATATGTATTCACAAGCTACAGAATTCCCCAGCACGTTGCAAAAAAGAAAAGCAAAAAATGCAAATGCCTTTCTTAATGCAAAAAAATGCATTAGGAAAATTAAACATATCCAAGTAAAGCCAAGATAAAATGATGAGATTGCATGCTCCCAGTATTCCTACAACAGTTTAAATTGTAAGCAGACTACCTGAAAAAGAGGCTGAGATTCCACTCAATGCTTACAAAATGGAAATTAGTGATGACAGCTGAAATAAGTGAATTCTTTAACTTAGTGGCACTAAAACTGGCACAAATGTGTCATAGGATGGATGCATAAGGGAAACCAAAACACGTGCCCACAACAGACAAAGCACTGTCACATTCTTGCGAGAGTTGCTAAAAGACTATCAGGATGTTTACGCGTAAAGAAGATAGTTTGAAAATACGTTTTAGCTGGGATATAATGATTCTGATATTTACACAACTGCTGCTGAAATTAACAATTATTTCCGAATAAGTAAGTAATGGGAGTAATAAAGCCAACAGAATAATTAGAAATCATTCCTAAAGTCCTGAGGTCCATGTCAACAACATGTTAGATATCGAGGAGCCAGGCACCTTTGCAAGGATCAAGTGAGTCTGTGCTCTAAAAAGAGCTGCTTCCCAAAAGTCAAAGGAATATTGCGTAACTTGGCCCAGACCAAAATATTGTCAGGAGTTCACGCCAAAAAGAGTTAGTGGAGAAAAAATACAGTTGTATCAGCAGATTTGGACACTGGACAGTAGATACAGATGGTTGAGAGTGTTGTTTAGAGATCATATTGCCACTAGAAGACTACCAGAGTTGCCAGGAAGATATGTGAAGAGGTCTCACAGCGATCAGCATTGTTGTTTATTGCATTCTTGTCAAAAAACATGGGGAAAAAAGAAGCCGTAGCTACAGAAAGTCACGATCACAGTACCACCTCTCCCACAGAAGAGCCTTGGGAACTAATAAAAAATTGAAGAAAGAGGTAAAATTGCGATCGAATGTATAACAAAGCTGTTCTGGCTCACTTTTACCGGTTATATTTTAGCACCCCAAAAATTTATAAACTGCAGAATAGCTCTCTGTACCTAATGATACTAAATCAGTTAGGGACCATTGGAGTTTGCAAATTATCTGACAACTCATCTCCACAGTCTCTTAGATGTGTGTGATGACTGAAGCAAGCCCCAGATGAAGGTGCTCATACAATTAGTTCATAATTAGTTTAAATAAGCACATCTCGTAGTAGTAATGAACTGGTAGCAAGACTATTTCATCAGAAGCTAAAGAAGAAGATTCAAGCGAGAGGAGACATCTCTCACATAGGAGAGCATCTTATACATCTAGATCACTGTTTTCAAAAGAGCCAGTCTAAGAAGCAAAGGGGTGTCGCTAAAAAAGTTGTATATCCAAGGTCTGACTAGTATGTCCAAAGATATGATTTGAGGAAATGAAAAGCTATTTTAAATTACAACAGGGATTTTATGAAAGCTGTCTCCCACCAAATGCCCTTGATACTCACTCTTGAGCTGTCAATGCTCTACTGAAGAGCATTGCCACTTCCTTACCAGTAAATACACGCAGCACATAAATAAGACAGTTGCAAAGGCATAAGGTAAATTTTATCTGAAACCCTTAGGTAAATCTGTTATATGCCATTTTCATAGCAGGAGTCAGAATGACTAATTTATGATGTAGACTTTCATGAGTTCATGTCCAGGATGTCATACCACTAAGTCAAAATGCCTGTCTTTCAAGAATAGAATCATAGAATTGTCCAGGCCGGAAGGGACCTCCGTAGGTCATCTAGTCCGACCTTGCCACAGTCAGCAGGGACACCCCCAACTAGACCAGGTTGCCCAGGGCCTCGTCAAGCCTCACCTTGAATATCTCCAGGGAAGGGGCCTCA
>JAOXJK010000001.1:81337968-81365290 GCA_025774025.1 Xenus cinereus
TCCACCCCCCGATCATCCTTGTGGCCCTCCTCTGGACCTGCTCCATCAGGTCCATGTCTTTCCTATATGGAGGGCTCCAGACCTGCACACAGTACTCCAGGTGAGGTCTCACCAGAGCAGAGTAAAGCGGAAGGATCACCTCTCTAGACCTGCTAGCAATGCATCTTTTGATGCATCCCAGGATGCTATTGGCCTGCTGGGCTGCAACTGCCCACTGCCTGCTCATGTCCAGCTTCTCGTCCACCAGCACACCTAAGTTCCTTTCCTCAGGGATGCTTTCTAATACCTCACCTCTAGTCTGTACTGATAGTGAGGATTGCTCCAGCCCAGGTGCAGAACCTTGCATTTGCTCTTGTTGAACCTCATGAAGTTCATCTGGGCCCACCTTTCTACCCTGTCCAGGTCCTTCTGGATGATGTTCCATCCCTCTGGTGTATCGACAGCACCACACAGCTTGGTGTTATCTGCAAACTTGCTGATGGTGCCTTTAATCCCCCTGTCTATATCATTGATAAAAATGTTAAACAATATCTGTCCCAGCACGGACTCTTGAGGGATGCCAGTTGTGACTGCTCTTAGAATACTTGAACTGCTTGAAACAAATTGAGGAAACAAGACAAAAATTGTATAAAAGCGCTGTGAAAGGCAGACCAGTGATAACACTCGATACACTGGAATGTTTCTAGAGTTGAAGAATTTATCTTGATAAGCAAATCATGATTCATGACCTCAGAGACAAAGCCAAGTGGAAAAAATACAGACTGTGTTTCCAGCATATCTTTATGCAAAGCAAAAATTTTTTTTTGCCGCTGAAAACAGTCCAAGTGCTTTCATTACTCTACTTGTCTTCTCAGCCTTTTGGGAACAAGGAGTTGGAGTGTCCATGACTACTAGAGTTCTCATATTGTGGACAAAGCAATGGCATACCGTACCTGATGTAATCACCAACCAGCACAGTTTTGCAAGACAGACAGATTTTTGGTAGTATTTTCTAGGAAGCAGGAGCTAAGTCAGGTCCTTTCACCCATAAGACATTGTCAGTCACAAGGCTACAACAAAAATGAACTGGCAGTGTTAATGATCTAATTCTAAAAAGCTCTAAAGTCTTCTACTCTAGGAAGAAGAACAGTATTGCAGATTTTTTGATGAAAAGGAACAAATATACCTTGCTGCCTGTAGAAGTATTACTAAACTGGCATTAGTGGCTTGCTTATCAGTGAAGACTGGCAAAGAGGTCTGTGCTGCACACAGTATGCTAATGGACAGGCAAATCTCTCCAAAATCTGTACACAGGCAGAAATAGAAATAATATAATCCATGAAATATATATTCAGTTTAATCTGATCACTTATTGCAATACGTGAAATATATGTTCGGCTGAATCTACCCACTAAAAGCAATGAAGAGAAAACGTAGAATGAAGATGCAAGGATAAATATAACGAACTACGGAGCTGTGAATTCCTACCATGACTGTGGCATAGGCGACTACCCATAACTGTCACTATAGATCAAACATATAGACGCAGTTGCAATTTCAGCCTTCCGTCATACAAGGGAGCAGTGCCCAGAAACAAAACGAGAGCAAAATTCTTTCTGACTCGTAAAACTGCCTAGAGCACTGCACCAGGGTACTGGACACATCTATAATCTTTCCAGCTCTGCGACTGATGTGTTGAAGCCTGGAAAGCTGCCCATTTCTAACCTAAGGAGTTATATGTTTTTCAAGCATAAAATTCTCTGAAATCTGCTGATGAAGACTCTGATGATGAAGCGTCACATGTTGCAATTCTGAGTTACAATGGTACCAAAAAACTATTGTGAAATGCTCTTTTCACACTTCTTTTTGAATATCCACAAAAAATTGAAGAGGATTTAAAATCTGTAAACTTCTTATTAAGAAGTATGCCATTTGCAAGTTTTGATTTTTTTTTAAACAAAACTTATAAGGAATTAATTTTTTGCAGAGCCCAGCTAAACCTTGCCTATACTGTAAGCTCGTGCATTTTTTATTTTTCAGCTTGTGGTGACAGCTGGAAGAATTTCCACAAGACAAAAGAGGAGGTCAGAAACTGTAATGCTTCATGTTTTAACAGCAACACTAGCTTGGCTAAATGGCTCATTGTCTTCTCCTCCTCCTTTTCCACGCTTGTCTAGTGTGGAAACAACACTTCATCTTTGCTGAAAGCTCACACTCTTCGTGGCTCAAAGGCCAGTTTTCTCTTTGCAGCACAGATCAGTGCTGTGGACACAGGTATTTCTTAGAGAATGTTACAAAAAAGTGGACACATACGTCTCTCATCACATCTCCGTCAGCTTTCTGCCTGACAAGTTTCTGCCTTTTCCTTAGAGCTACTGCCCCATTCCCTTTTCGGTCTCCATGGCTTCTCCCCGGTTTGAACACTTCTCTCTCTGCTCCAGTGCCAATCCAGTGCTGCTCCTCAAGGACATGTCTATGTAGTGCGTGCAGTGCCTCGCAGATGATGGACACAATGTCTCACTGAGTGACCTCTGGCTCTGGAGGAAGTCTAGTTGCAGCAACGTGGTGTTCAGATGAGTCCACCACCTCAGCACCTCCCCAGGCTCTCCAGCAGCTTTTGCCACCTGTACCAAAAATGTTGTTACAGAGGGCAAGGAAGTGGTAGGAAGAAGGCAACACCAAAGAACTGAGAAAATTAATAGACTTCACTGGACTCTATGAACCCACTCTTTCTTAGCCAAGTCCTGCCTTTCTCCTAGAAATCTGTCCCAGATTGCAAAGATTATCTGTCCCAATAATTGCAAAGCCAATTATTACTTCAGAAATCTCACTGTTTAAAATTTAAATAGTTGGCTTCATAGAAACGAAATCATCTAGGAACACAGAAGAAAAAAGAATACTAGAGGAACTGTATGTATAAGTGAGTGGTCAGATTTTTGTGTCACAGCTGCACAACTGATTTGACGTAGGAGGCACAAGCAGTCTGGCGAAATGATCTGTTAACATAGCCCTTCTTATAAGAGCTGATAGAAAACAAAAAAAAATTGAATCAAATAATGATTCTAAATACTTCTCCTGGGTTTTATTGTGGTTTTTTTCCAAATCTGATATTTCCAAAGAAAAAGTAAATTCTTATGTAAAATTCAATCACAATACTCTTCTGAAATGTAGAAAGACAAAACAGTAAACAGGCAATTGACAAATCAATCAGATGCAGTCTTTCTTCTCTAAGTTCAGCAAAATATTTCAATTGTTGTAAATTAAAACTTACCTGTATTGTCTTTCCTTACAGAATCTTAACAGGCTTTCACAAACAACAGGATGTCTCAGCATCTTAAAGAAAGTCATAAGGAACAGATAAAAATCCTTACACGTGCAGTAGAGCTAAATACAGCCATATCTCTTTTGGAATATGGCATACTTTCAGCACATAATACCATAGTCCATCTAGTGAAAAGGCAGAATACCATGTCCTGTTGAAATTTAAAAGGGAAGGCACAAAGGAACATTACATTCACCCTTGCTTTTATTATATGGTTAGGTAGCTAATGTTAACATTCTTGTTATTAGTAATAACTAAAAAAAATCTCAGTTCTAGTTTCACTCTGGAAGACTAAACCCTGGCACCAGAATGAAAATATGATTCAGAAGAGAATCTGGTGGAATCTGTGTCTATGACTATATCCCACAAGCACAGATACTGTCCCAGGATCTCATGTGTCCATCGCAGCCTGCTTGTGCATATTCTAGACCATAGCTCAAGACCGGAGATCACATATGCTTGCCCGATCCTCCATCAGGAAACCTGGGTCTATTTAGGCTAGCATATTTTTACTCCAACCCTCCTGGGATTGCTTTCACCACATGGTTTGACTTCTCCCCACTACAGATGTCAGATTTGCTTTCACTTGGTCATCATTAATAGGTCAAAGAGGATTAAATACAATCTAATAATCAGGCTGGGAAAAACCTGGGTCAGTTGCCCTTAGGGGCTGCAGCTAAACTTTCCAACCATAAGCACATGAAAGTGGAAGCTCCTTAGACATATAAAATCTATTTCTCTCCTTTCTACCTTGAGGAGAAAAAGTGCAACTTAGACCACCAAGCTTGGTGCAAAATGGCAATAAATAGCCATGGTCATGGCTTGGGGGCATTCTTTCTTCAGGGGGACAAAAAATGGGGAATGAGTCATGGTGGTGCTCTGCTCCAGTCTCATTTGAAGATAAGGGATATGAGGAAAATACATGCGCACAAACACACAAACATTACTCACACTGGAAAAATAAGCTTCAACTTTGGAAAGCTTCCTAAATTCACCTAGAAATGCAGACGCATCACAAAAGCCTCATCCACTTACCCTCTTTGGGAACACAGCTCATCTTGGGACGACATATAATACATATGACTAAGAACACAGGGAATGTAGATAAAACACTTATTCATTCTGTTGTGAACACTGTAGCCCACAAAAAAATGGGCTTGCATTTCTTGCCCTCTTCCTCACACTACAATGTACAAGATCATGTTTGTTTACAGGTTAGAGGAACCATAGCTCCAACTAGGTACTGAAGCAGCCATGCTGTGAAGCATAGATCCATTTCACAAGTTCACTCTGCTTAGTCATATGTTATTTTTATATTAAGTTAGAATGAAATCTGTCCTAAAAATTATTGGCATGCTGTTACAAACATGGTAGTATGCTGACAGCACCCTTCAAAACGTCCATGAAAAGAGCAGGAGGAAAGAGTAAATTAGAAGGATACAAAAGCACAGGAAGGTGGCAGGTGGTCCAAGAAAGTACTGAGAGGCTCCACATGTGCTGCAGAATAATTTCTTTCATTGTATTGAAGAAGAAACTTGCAGCATGTGATCTACTGTGTCCTTCTGAAATGCAATTCCAGGCCATGCTAAAACTTCCATTGACTTCAGCAGGATGAAGATTTTTACCCCAAGCCGATTTAAAAGACCAATATATTTTGAGTGAAGTGGAAATAAAGACAACAGAAAATTACATGTCCCTAACATTAAGTAGCTAGAAGGGATCCCCAGCCACCTCAGAAAAACCAAGGAATAACCATCTCCCTTTTACATAAATGCATATGTTAGATGTATCTTAATTTGAAATGATGGCAAGAAGAAAACTCTCTGGGAAAAATAAAATCCACACGGCAACCAGAGACATAAATAAAACTTTTCCAATTGATATCTTCTGACTATTTTCTTCTTCTTTTTTTCAGAACACCATAAATATAGTCTGCAAAACTTCTAGAAATCACTTTTTGTGCTCGTAAAATCTTGGTTTGCTTTTCTCTTGTGTATATATGCCTAATTAATTTAGCTTCGTGTAAACTTAAGACGAGAAAACACAAGTTATTTCCATCATGAATATATAGAATGTGGAAAATAATCACAACAGTCTTTCTAAAAAAAGAAAACTGAAAAAGAAATACACGAAGAGAGTAACATTGGATAGAACTGGTAAAAATGAAAACTGAGAAAGTATTTGCTTCCCTAGAAATAGAAACAATTTTGATCAAGAAAATGAAATATTTGCAGCTTTATTCTGCCTTTTTGACTTGTTTTAATATCGGGAATGAAATACTGCACCCTCCAAATGGTATTTAACTCTGCACTGGTTGTTACATTTTCTATATTTTCCTCACACAAAACAACACAGAAGCAACTGAGAAAATAACATAAGGCAATCCTGGCAGAAGTACCATCTTACCCAATTGAAATATGAGCTATCAGACAAAGAAAATTTATATTTGCTAAGATTCAATAAAAATGGCAAGTCCTGTGAAATAATTTGAATGCCTACTGAAGTCTTTGACTTGTTGTTATTGTTCTCTTTTCTTTCTAGTCCTTCCTTGATTTGGACTCTCATGTCTCATGAGTTGACGCTTAATGAGAGCTATAAGGTATCCCAGATATATAATGAAATGTCTATTAAATTATTTGGGTTATAATTTAGGATATTTTGGGTTAATTTAGGAAAGTTCTTTGGAGAGATTTTTGAAGAAAACACTTCCAAAATCTGTGCAGCATCAGGCCAAAATTACATGAGTATTTTCTCCGTGCTCTTAAATGGGGCCAATTTGGTGATGCTACCACATTAGAAAAAATAAATGCTTACGCCAGTCTTGTAAGACTATTCTCCTTGCTAATAGGAGACAGAACATCTACTATGGGGCTTTCCAGTCCCCTATTACCTGGTCCTACCTGCAAGCCCTCACCCACAGCACACATGGGGAAGTAAAAGCAGCACAGTGAAGGCTGCAGGAGAACAGGAAGGCACTGGGGGTGGGTTAGCTGCAAGATGTTTATTCAGGCTGTAAGAAAGCAAGTCAGGATGCTAATAAGCTATTCAATGTGGATCCAAAGTGTAGCACGTAGCAGGTTTTGGGAAGTGGAAGCTAATCTGTATACCTATGTCTGGGGTGTTGCAAAACCAAATAAATCTCTTTTTTTTTAAGGCCCTGTGAAGTATGTGTTCTTATGATTGATTAAAACAGGACATGTTTTCTGTGGAAGGTATAGCGAAACACAGCTATTTCTCATTTAGAAAAGCCCTCTCTGCTTTACTCTTAAAAAAAATTCATGGAGATATCTCTGCTTTCTGAATGTAGTAGCTCTTGTTTTAGAACTTTTTCATGGTGATCAAATATTCCTACTGAACAAAATTAAGTTCATTATTCTTTTCCAGAGGTAAAGTCAGGTATTTAATGCTAATATGAAACTTACAGTAAACATGAAGTATACAATACATGATCCACAGAAGTATAAAATAGGAAGCATGACAAATTTTATACTGGACTTCTGTACTTCCTCTCATTCTCCATGTTTATTCACATATCAGATATTAGCCAGATAAATTTGCACCTCCCTTCAAGGCTTTTCTTTCCCTGTTTCTTGGCTGTATACAGTTTGCTAAACTGCTTTTGTTTAAAAATATCTACAGTTTGAATGTGATACAATCTTATACATTTGTTTTTCATATTTTAAACCACAAAATTTTGATGTGAGACAAAATATATCATACAATATTTTATAGCCACTGAGAGGTCAGTAGTTTTTATTTGAAGAAAATAATGAATTTGTCACTATAAGCCATCATTTCTGTAATGACATAGTCAGCCACTTTATAATTTTTCTGTTTTAACTATGGCAAGCTGTTTGCTTTATGATTCTTTGTAGTCTTGGGAATATTTACTGCTGCAAGTTTCCTATTCCTCTTATGTTCCTGAAAGGAAACTTTTGAAGTCTGATCCAAGGAATGAACCGGTGAATTCACTAACGCCACTCCTGCTTGTAGGTTAAATAAAAACTGCTAAGGAACTCAAGGGTGGAAAAGCAGGATGTCTTCACCAAGGCATTGTGAAATTTGCATGTTATCCTGTCTGGGGACATTAAACAGCATTGCTAATCTATAATAGCAAAAGATATTGGGAAGACTTAAAATTTGTGTGGTGAGGAAAGATTAAATGATTTCTATCTTGTTTCATGTACATTTAGAAAGATAAAGAGGGAATAATGTGAAAACATACAGTCTTTAAGAATTCTTTTGCTGTAGAAAATATTTTCCTTCAGGATTTTATCTTTTTCTCTGCTATTCAACCATTCTGCTCTTAACAGAAAACAGACCGTTGGGGAAAAAGGATGGGACTGCGTCAGGGTGTTTTAGGGAGGTAGCAAATATATTAATATTTTGATAGAACAAACAATAACATGTGTTGGTCTTTATCTGGCATAATACCAAGAAAATGGTGTATCCTCCAAGCTCTGAAGATATTCCCAAACAAGAATAATTCCCAAACAAGAATAACTAAGTATCAGTTCATAAATAAATATAGACTACAAAACCACTTCAAATTCAACTGTTCACACCCAAACAGGAGAAAAAAATAACTAATAGGAATTACTATGTATTGCTAACTCAAAGGATTGAAATCATAGGAGGCCTCATAAAGATCATGAGTGAACAAAACACAGTGGAGTTGAACAGATCTCTACTTAACGTCATAGTTCTGCGCTTTTTAAGATTCATATTAGCAAGCTCTTCTCCATAACCATGCAAATTAGAAAATTTTTTTTGTAAAGGAAAGTTCATGTTGCTATAGTACCTGAAACAAAAATACCTACAAAAATATCTTTGTAAGATGTAATGTACTAGCTAGGCAGGGATAGGGCTTGCTATATATGTAGGATCTCTCATTAAGAACCATATATATCACACATACCCTGGCAAGAAACGAGCTCTTTTATGTTATTGGGAAGAATTTCTCCCAAATTATTTTCCATTAATAAAAACTACATGCTTTGATATTCATGACTCACAATAAATCCTCCAACACTAGCACCTGAAAATGGGGAAAGAATTAGAAGTAATTCAGTCTTTTCAAAAACATGTTTATCTCGGCCATTGTTCAAAGGTGTCGAGAGTTAGACACAGCCCTTGCGTAAGTGGAAGACCAAGCAGGAAGCAGATGAGCCATTTAGGACACATGATGAATGGAGTTCAGCACGCAGATGTGACGGACACGTACAGCAGCTCAATATGTGTACTTATTCTGAAGCAATCTTTTAATGAGGCAGAGCCTCAACTGGTCTACAGCTGTCATAGTGTCCTCAAACCAGGACAATAGCTCAGCTGAAGGCCCCTCGAAGTGACGGCAGCACCCATCACAACCCTGCTCCTGCTTTTGAACTCAGCTACTGGAAAGTGTTCCTGAGGTGCCTCGAGTGCTTTTTCCAGAGGTAATTTCTATAATTAATTCTCTCTGTGAACCCATCTGAACCTAGGACTAGCATTCACACAAGCAAATGAAACCGGTGCACCTGTGAGCAGTTGGTCGCTTTGTACATGATGGCACATGAGAAATCGCTTTTGAAAATTAATCTTTTGTGAAATTTTGTACCTAGCTCGTTTTTAAAATGCTTACTTCAGTTAAAATGCTTACAAAGCACTTGTAAAGGCTGGTGTTGAATTTTAATGGGTTTAAATTGTTTATATTCTGGTTCAACACAAAGATTGTAATGATGAGTTTGCTTTCTATAACCCATTCCAGTTCTTGATCTTAAATCTTAGCAGGGAATTTGGAGTGACTGTGGAAACCTGAGAACCTCAATTACGAACAGAATAACTTTTACTAAGCATTTGATCCCATTTTTGCATAGAAGTTGCATACGCAATATAACGGAAATGAGGCAGCCACGGGGGTATGCAAAATATTACAGAAGCCTAATTCATATTTCATAAGCTTCTTCACAGAGAAGGGAATGGTTAAATGGAAGAGTAAGTTATATTAAATATTTAAGAATCTGCCATATTCCATAAAAGTATTAGCAAAACAGTAAGCAGCCAGTAGATGCTTATTGTTGCTCTTGCGCTCTTAAATTACTCTTTAAGTATTTAGATTAGGGTAAAAATATTGCAGACAGCAGAAAGCAAATGGTGGGATCTAACAATGGAGAAGAATGAGATAGTATATTCTGAGAAAGAGAATTATTTTTGATCAAATTGCTACTCCTAGATAAAAAGCTAACCAAGTGTATTTTGTACTTAAATAATGAGTTCCTTGACTGAGAATCAAGTCAAAGGATCCAACAGATCTCAAATACTCCACAAAACTCATTAACCCGTTTGCTTCTATTTCACTTGAGCTTTCTGCAGAACAGAGAAATGACAGGTTCTGTTGTGTTTGAAAACATCCTTGTTTTAATGGGAACCATTGCAGTATCAAACACCAATAAGAACAGTTTAGGTTTTAATACTCATTTCATCATTTTTTCCTCAATTGATCAGACTTCGTACTTATTCAGTTTTTAAGCTCATGGTTTTCCTATCTCAGGTTGTGATTTAACATCTTCATTAAATACTTCTAGTATTACTCAACAATGTTTGTTGCCCTTTGATAGCGTGTGTCACAGTTGTAGGAGGAAAAGTATTAGCTACCTGAAAGTAAGCATTTTAAAAATGAGCTAGGTATACAGAAAAAAGTCAAGATTGCTGCCTTTTCATGTTTTCATGTTCAAAAATAACCAATAAAGAGGTGAAGAAATATACTTTTGATCTTGACATAGATTGTACATAGACTGAGGCAGAAAGAGTGAAGTAGGTGCAATGTTTATATGAAAAAATCTGCAAGAATTTTACACAGCTCTTCCTAGCCACATTGGGATAGTCACCCTGGCAGCTGTACTCTGGTTGCCTTACACTGTTTTAAACCAGAAATAACTGAAAGTTAGAGCAAATGTCAGAGAAAGCGTTAAACAAATCCCATACTCTTTTGAATTTCATAAGTGAATGCAGGGATTTCCTAAGTACCAGCTTACTCCAGAGTTTGAGAACCTTTCTTATTTCCCGAAAGGTCTTGTTTAGGTTCTTGCAAGAACAGATATCCTAGGGTGCGGTAATTAGAATTTATAAAGCCAGCATAAAAGAGGACCATGGCTTTCTAACATGACGGGACAGAGGAGCATGATATTCTAATAATTAAAGCTCAGAGAAGACAATTGCTTCTCCCCACTCAGCCTCTTCCTTTTTCTCCTGTCTTTCCGGCAGCCACAATCTGATTTGTTTTTCACCACTTTATATAGAACCCTTTAAAATATACTGCAACAAGAGTGCGTAGTCTCTTTCTTACAGCCAAATGCCTTGGTGGAAGGCAATAGGAGGAGAGGAATGAATTAGCCGACATGGACAGGACTATTTTGGCAGCATGCAGTCAGCCATTTATAAAGAAACAGAACTGAACACAACTGATAGGCCTTTGCTGATCAGCCCCCGATGTTGTGCAAAGCTTGACCATGATTGTCTCCATAGACTCCCATATCTCCACCTACCCATGTCTTGTTCCATACTGCATCGCGGGACAGCCTTTGGACTTAGAACAACATACTGTCTGGAGCACTGAGATCTTCGCTGAGACTGTTTACAGACATTAATTTTTATATACCTAGCAGAAAATCCATTGATTTGTAATCTTATATATTAGGTGAGGTACAAATACCTCAGAAAATATAAATAATCTTGCCTGGGACATCACCCAGAAAAGCCAAATTCAGACAGGGGACAGCAGGTGAGGACAAACAATAGGAAGGCAGAGAAAATGAAGGACTAATGAATGTGAAATCTTCAAGACAGCAGAATTCCTCAGACTAGCTTCTCATATAAGAAGAAAAATTTCTATCCTAACCTCCAGTATTCTCCTTAGTTTCTTCTTCCCTCCCTCTGTCTCTCCCTTTCTACTTAGGTTGCTACCACTCATCCATCCATCCTCTTAACCTGCTTCCCCAAATCTCACCCAAACTAAACGATGTCATTTATAATACCCTTGTTTTACTGTATTTCAACTGCAGATAAAGAAATCCAGGGTTATGGGACTGTAGCTGAGGTGACTTTGAGACTGTGTATGTACATATCATTTAGTTTGATGAATCCAAAATTGTAGACTCATATTTGTAGAAATAATAACTGCACTACAGTCAGATATGTCAATATAATAGGAGTAATACCACAAATATACCAAAATATAATTTGGATTTCTAGAGCCACAGATGACAGATTATAATGATACAAGAAAAAAGTCATTAACTGTTTTATGCACAAAACATTATTTCTCTTGGAGCCTAAGTGGAGTATTTCTCTGTGGAACCTAAGTTAATGTAAAGAAGATGACTAGAAGAGCCTGGAATAGGCTAGTATGCATTTATTATTGGGTTACTGTAAGGAATTGAAAATAACTATTTTGATATATTTTTTGCCATATCAGAGATTTCACATTTTCTAAATAATTGACACTTTTTTGGCAGTTTAGAAAATGATAGCTGCAGAAAAAAATATTCAGGAATAGAGGTGTAATGTTTTACAATATTTAGGCTAGGGTTGAGAAAAAAATCACACTTACAGTTGCTATTCTGGAGTGTAAATTGCCTCACTTAGAGTACAATCTTTCACACCATGAAAAAGTAAATTTCTTATAGGATGGGTGTCCTCTTGCTGACAGGCAGAACTGTATGTATGATTATATGCTCATTATTTCAATATTGCAAGTATGTTCCAGGTGGCAAACACTTGTGTTTTTCTCAGCTCTCAGTAACAGGAAGATGAGGTCTCCCAGGGAAAGAATTGGCAGTTTTGCATAGCTCCTTAAAAATCCATGCTCGGGGAAATTTTTTCCACGAGTATGACTTTTCCCTGTGATGTGAATAGGCATAAGTCTTCTGTTAACCCCTCAGCAGAACTAACAGAATAAGGCAACATACAAAACATAAAACAAAATCAACGAGCAGTTAGGCCTATCTGACATAATTTATGTGGAAATTGAAATGTTTTTCACCTCTGCTTTAGAAAGAAATGTAAAATTTATAAGATTTGTCCTACATAAAATACATCTCATACTTAAGTTCTTGTGACAAAGGAAGTATTGTTGAAAAAGAGATCATCCTAAAAATGATGGCAGATTTGTCCATCTTTTTCAGCAGTTCAGAGATGGAAATTATTGATAGCTGGTGAATCATGACCAAAATGTTCTCATGGGTGAAAGTAGCTTTGCTTAAGGATTTTGGAAAATACTTGTTAGCTCTGTAAGTAAAATAGTATGTCGTGGATACTTAAGGAAAAGCTACTCAAGGAGAAAATACAGACAAGTCCTATTTAAATACTGTGCCACAGAAAGTGAGAAGAGCATTCCTTTAGAATGGGTGACAATTTAGAAAAAAATCTAGATTTCAGGAACAGTGTGCATGTCTAGAATATAAACTCTTCAAAGGAGAGGAAAAATAACTGAGAGAAAAAATATACTAAATCTTTGTCCGTGACAGTCTGCAGTTCATTTTCGCTGATTGCTAGAGCAGAGCTTTACTTGCAGCGTCAGCTAGTGGCTATGGAAGAAACTGATTAAGGCGTGAGAATGCAGGGTTTGATTTTTCTGATGACAATTGAAAGCTGATGTCATGGGGGTGGCATGGGCAAGCGGCTTCTGATAAAACATATCCGCCGGCTTTAGCGGAATATCACCATATACCTTTGCTCTTTTTCACCCAGCCCCTTGGTCATTTCTGTGCAAGGTTTCCTTTCTTGTCCGTTGACATTCACTTTTTGATTTTGGGCAAGTCACGCAATCTCTCTGAACAAGATTTTAGTTTTCATTTGCATATTTATATTTCTTTGCATATTTATATTTCTTTCCACAAAAGTGGCAGTTTCTATAGACTTGTTCAGATCTTCAGCTGAGAACCCAGCCCTTAGCACAGCCAGTATTATTTTTGTTATTTATATTTGGGTCAGCTATAAAGGAGACAAACTAAGGTTCCCTTTTGCAGAGCTCTCTGTATGAAGACAAAACAAAGAAAAGCTGCTGTGCTCCAATGAACTTTCAGGTTAAGCATTGTATTGGGTGTGCGTGGTAACATTTTCGTGCAAGAGGGCTACAGGGGTGGCTTCTGAGAGAAGCTAATAGAAGATTCACCTCTGTCTGATAGAGCCAATGCCAGACAGCTCACAGAGGGACCCGTTGTTGGCCAAAACAGAGCCCATCATTGGTGGTAGTAGCGCCTCTGTGAGAACACAGTTAAGAGTGGGGGGAAAAACCAAACCTGTGGGCGCAACAGCAGTCAGGAGAGAGGAGTGAGAATATATGAGAGGAACAACTATGCAGACACCAAGGTCAGTGAATCATAGAATCATAGAATTGTCCAGGCCGGAAGGGACCTCCATAGGTCATCTAGTCCGACCTTGCCACAGTCAGCAGGGACACCCCCAACTAGACCAGGTTGCCCAGGGCCTCGTTAAGCCTCACCTTGAATATCTCCAGGGAAGGGGCCTCAACCACCTCCCTGGGCAACAGGTTCCAGTGCTCCACCACCCTCACAGTAAAGAACCTTCTCCTAATCTCCAATCTAAATCTTCTCCCCTCCAGTTTAAAGCCATTGCCCCTCGTTCTGTCAGTATAGGCCTTTGTAAACAGGCTCTCCCTAGCCTTCTTTTAGGCCCCCTTCAGGTACTGGAAGGCTGCTATTAGGTCTCCCCGGAGCCTCCTCTTCTTCGGGCTGAACAAGACCAGCTCCCTCAGCCTGTCCTCGTAGCAGAGGTGCTCCACCCCCCGATCATCCTTGTGGCCCTCCTCTGGACCTGCTCCATCAGGTCCATGTCTTTCCTATATGGAGGGCTCAGAAGGAAGGGAAGATGTGCTCAAGATGCCAGAGCACGTATTCCCCTGCAGCCTGTGGTAAAGACCACAGTGACGCAGGCTGTTCCCCTGCAGCCCATAGAGTTAATGGTGGAGCAGCTGTCCAGCTACAGCTCATGGAGGACCCCATGGCAGGGCAGGTAGGTGCCCAAAGGAGGCTGTGACCCCATTGGAACCCCATGTTGGAGCAGGTGTATTGGCAGGAATTGTGACCCTGCGGAGGACCCATGCTGGAGCCTGAGCTGGAGCTGTTCCTGAAGGACTGCACCCCGTGGAAGGGACCCACACTGGAGCAGTTCATGAAGAAATGCAGCCTGTGGGGAAGACTCACATTAGCGAACTTTGTGGAGAAGAATCTCATGTGGGATTTCTCCCCTCCATGCTGGAGCAGGGGAAGAGTTTGAGGAGTTCAGTCCCTGAGGAGGAAGGATCATCAGAGACAGCACGTGATGAACTGACTGCAACCCCCATCTTCCTGCACTGCTCGTGGGAGACGAGATAGAGAAAATACGTAGTGATTGTCGAGCCCAGGAGAAAGGAGGTGGTGGGTAGAGGGGGAGGGAATGTGGTTTTAGGATTTGGTTTTATTTCTCATTATCTTACTCTGATTTGATTCATAATAAATCAAAGTAATTATTCCTCAATTTGATTCTGTTTTGCCCATGACAGTACTTGCTGTGGTGAAGCTTATTGAAGAGCAAGCAAAATTATCACATTATCAAGAAGTCCTTAAAAAAGGAAAAGTAATTTTTGGAAAAGTAATTTATGCGAAAAGCACTTTTCCGTATACTTTACAATTGATTGAGAAATGGGACGAAGTTTCCAAAACAACTTCCTCCACTTTTGTAGTGAAAAATTTGGAGTTTACTTTCTAAGTACTACTGTCTTGGTTTGAGCAACACAGCACTATTTTCTCTTCTGGTAATTTAATTTTTCAGTAAAGTCTCTACTAATGCTTGGCAAAACTGCATTTGCTAAAACTAGAGTTTTTGGAAAACACTGGTGTCTGAATTTGCGAAGATATTTACTTTATAGCCTGCTACGTTTTGTGCATTTCAAGGTCTCAGTGTTTTCAAGCCTTGCCAGCAGCAGGGATGAGGAGAAAAAAGACTTCGGCACTTGAACCAAGATGGCCAACAGGATTATTTCATGCCATGAACATCACATCCAATATAAATTAGAAAGTTTGCTAGAGAGTTCTATCTATGCCTTCATGGTGGTGGCTAGAGAAATTCTTGCCCTGGTGCTGGGCCCCGAGGCCTCTCCTTCCTCCCAAAGCCATAGTGCTTGTGGTGTCCAGCGTTTGCCGTTCACAGCTGGAAGTGCACAGCTTCTTAGTGATAGAACTGGCTGAGCACAACCATTGTATCGGGAAAAATATTGGTTCTTTAGTATTATTAATGTTAATTATTTAGTATTATTCTATTAAATCTGTTTATATTCCAACACCTCAGGTTTCCTTTTTTTGTTTTTTTTCCAGTTCCCTTCCCTGGGTGGGCGCGGGTCATCGGGTGATAGAATAATTGTCTAAACGACAATGAATTGCTGTGGGTTTTTCAAACTACTGATGACTTTCAATACCCTGAACATCCCTGGGTTTGACACCTACATTCTCATTGCTCTAGTGCCATTGGTTGTTGCTGCTGCCTGCTCCAGGCTTCGGCCATCACCAGGTTAGGTGAGTGATGAGGACACCACCCCACTCTGTGCCGCTGTGGTTGTGACCTTTCCCTGCTGCGGCGCCAAGCACGCTCCGTTTCTTTCCATTTTCCAGCCTTTTTCCCCAAATTAGGCGGCGGGGGGCTAACGGGTGGGGTGAGGGGGCGGTGTATCTCGCCGTCGCCGCCACCAGGGGGCAGCCGCAGACCTGCCATGCACCACCGGCCCCCCCAGCCCCTGGTGGTGAGCTATCGGTCTCCCGCCGCCGGTGGTCCGACGGCGTGGCTTTTGGTGGTAATTGTCCAGTCTTACCTCTTCTTAGACACGGAGGATGTCCTTTTTGTGCCTTTCCATTTTTTCAAGGTACATCCATGTCACAGAGCTGGTGAGTCGGGCACTGTCTGTAGAACCCTGCAGTAAACACCATCTGTCCCTGAAATGATCTGTAATTAAGAGATTTTCACAAATAAATTGATCTTCTCACTTCTAGGTCATTTCAGAAATGTGACTTGCAGTGCAATCCAGGAAACTATCTTGGTGTAACGAGCACGAGAGCAGAAATGAGAGCTGAGAATCCAGGGCCTCTTCAGGCTGTTTAAACACTGAAAAAATCAAATGAAAACAGTAGCCATAAGTTGCAACCAAATAAATTGACAGTTATTCTTAATCAGCAGCCTAATTGCAAGATAATCAGCTTGCCTTGCCCATAGGAGCTCTGTACTGTAAATCCTGTCGGATATTTAGCCCGAGGATCTCCTGACCTGGAATAATTTATATGCTCTCTCTACTTGACTCCCATACAACTTCTGCTATTCCGGGTGTGGATCAAAGGACTATAGATGTCTTTAGTCATTGTCTATCAAGTCAGTTTGCTATATGGAGGGGGGAAAGCATTTATTAATACATGCAGGTAGCAGAGACCAAAGGACAAAGACTAAGGTTACAAGTAGGGAGTAAAGCCATTACTTGGTTTAGAATCTTATCTCCAGGAAAAGGACTATATCAGAGAGGAAATAGCCTGTTCCCCATTTAAACACGACTGTGGGCAGATTTACAATTTTTTTTCCCTCAGCTCTAGTCCAGTGTTTTATTCGCCTTAAAAACCTGAAACCTGAGGTGTTTCAATATAAACAGATTTAATAGAATAATACTAAATATTTAACATTAATAATACTAAAGAACCAATATTTATCTTGATACAATGCTTGTGCTCAGGTTTATTTGCCTCTTTAGGGTTGAAATCATCTGGGGTGCTCAAATCCAGGGATCTGGGCCTATCTTTACCAAAAAGTTGCGGAACAGAGCATCTCCGCCATTTGCTCTGTTACCTGGCTGCTGACAGCAGAGAGCAGTGGAGTCTGGAGAGGGGGATCCTGGGTGGGCAGAGCAGCCGCACCAGCTTCCCAGAGGGAAAGGGGAAGGAGATGCGGAAGGGGAAACTGCAGCGCTCCTTGCCAGGGCCAGTGATGTGCTTGCACACAGTCTTGCAATGGACCATTCTGACTTTTGGTTATGGCATCCCGTGTTTGAAAGGAGCTTAAAATTCAATAATGACTTGCTTATTAAAAACCAACAAGATGTCCTGGTTGTCTATGTTTAAGGACCATGCAACCAGACCAGAAAGAATTCACAAGAATCATGCGCTGAAGAACAAAGGCACATGATATATTTTTATTATATTTCCATCTGGCTCTAAGCCTTGTCTCCTTTTCGCCAGCCAACAGCTTGTAAGGAGCTTTCACCGGGAAGAATAATGCTGATCTAACTGCACACCAATGTACCTGCTGATAGTGCTCTGTGCGCAGACTGGCAAAGCTACATTGTGGCCTCTGTTCTTCCCTTGTCCTCTTGCCTCTAGAGATAACACTGAAGCAGACATCGAAGTACAGAGGGAATTAGATATGCAGATTTATTTGATTATCTGTGCCTAACACTGAGAGCATAAGGATGTTCTGAAAGACAGTAACATAATTATATGCAAACATATTTCTATTTGACATTTCCTTCCTCTGTGAGCGAATTATCCCAGCATCTTATTGTTAACAATCTATTATTTAGCAGAACCTGCTTTGCTGCCAGAAGTAAACATAGCTGCATAACTTTAGGGGCTATATTAATATTCACAACAGTGCAGTTTTACTACTGAGAAGAAAAACTGCTCTGAAAGAACACTGAAGCTACAAAAGCAAGCACAATAGTAAGAAATATTAGAATTTAGCTTTCCTGGCAACTCTGACTTGATCCTTTCATTCACATGTGTTATAATACAACTGTAATTAAGTGATAAGAAGGAATTTCCTCCAACAACTGAAACCCTAATTCCTAAATTGCTCAGGGCTGCTTTTTTTTCCTGTCTTTTCACTGTAGGAAATTGCTCGTACAAGGAAAATTGTTTTCCAAAAAGTAGTAAATTACATTAACTCATCTTTATGCCCAATCCCCTGGAGATTCTGATCTGATTTAACTTACTGCAGTTTCACAATAAGTTAATTTTAGTGATTCCACTTTCCTTTAAATGTCATGAAATACTGAGGAATGCAAAGTACTTGTACGAGAAGAGAACTTAAACTAATTATAAATAGAATTTGAAAGACACCCTGATAATTTATTAAATGCAAGAGATAAGCATTCATGTTAAATCACTCTCCTTTGTTTTTAATTCACGAAGAGTGTTCTTTAAGAAAAAACTTCCCCGGGTTTAGTTTTCATTTCTGTAGTCCCGGTCTCAATTTTTGAAGGTCTTTGTAAAGTCTAAGTACATTTGTGTACTTGGGCTGGCTGGGATGGGGTTAACTTTCTTCCTAGAAGCAGATAGGATTCTATGTGTCTGACTGTTGACAAAACCAATGATAACACATCAGTGTTTCACTATTGCTGAGCAGTGTTCCCACAGCTTCAAGGCCATCTCTGCTGCTCACTATGCCCTCAAATCAAGGAGGCTGGGGGGTGGCATTTAAAACTGTCCACATAATCATGAACATGATGCTACGTCTACTGAGGTCCAGTCGAGAGCCCAAGCAAAAAAAAGCACTAAAACTCTTTCTTTGGGGCATGTTGTTTTATCGCAGGCACATTCTGGATTTCCCATCATCTATATTGAGAGTAATGATGACAAATTTTACTAATGCTGAAGATGATGTGAGAATTGGCCTGCAGTCAAGTTTGGGGCTCTTCCTCTTAGTGTGCATGCTTTGTTTGGATGTAGTACACAAAACATACGAAGCTTCTCTAGAGAAAAATTTATAGGAAAAGTCTCAGGAAAATTCAATATCCTCTAGAAAATTTTTTCCAGTATGCAGGAAGAAGAAAGAAAGGATATCTATATTTATGAAATACATAGCATAAAAGAAATCTATCATGTAGAGACGCAATTATTTGAAAGTTTTTAAAAGATAAGCTGGTGGAATTTGAATTTGAGCTTCCTGATTCAATATGGAGGCAATGTGAATTTTAGTTCTGAAATAACTATACTCTATTTTCATGTTTCTATCATGTGATTTTTCCTGATTTATTTTAGGAAAACTTTTTACCATCTTTAAGTATCCAAAGGAGGAAAAGCATGCACATGGGTTTATATCTGATAAGTTTCATTGCCAGTGAATATGCTGGGTATGATTTGCAAAGATTATAAGGTCTTTATATCATTTAGTGTCTCACTGCAATGTTGGAAAGACAACTATGAACCGGAGGACTACTGAAGAATTGAAATCAACACATAGTGTTTACATTCCAGAGAATTTACTGTGTTATTTAGGTACTAATAACAATATTGTCAAAAGAAAGGTGATCTTATGAGTCATAGCATATCATTTGTTGCCTTCTTGATATTTAATGAAACACTACGTGTAATCCAAAGGATTTGCACATCTTCGAGACCACAGAATAATTTACCTTCTGCATTACTGTAACTATACTGTGCTTTTATACTGAAATATTTGCCAAAAGATCTGCAAAATTATGCTTGATATTAGGATCATTTGCATGAAAAATTTGTTTGTTTGATATGAAATGTGGAGAGAATACCTCCAGTTATACATAAATTCTTAAATATTATTTCCTGTTGAGTGTTTATTCTCGGGAGCAGCATTAACTTCATAGAAATACACACTATACCTCCCATTAGTGAATAAAGTGAGTGACAATTCAAAGAAAGTATTGTAGAGCTGGCAAATAATGCTTAGTGCTATTCCGCTAATTAGCTTGCATTTTAGAGACTAGAATTAAGCAATTAGAGTCCTCCACAGTAGTTTCATTGGACAGTGATATATCACACAATCTACTTATTTCAGGAAAGGATAAGATAATAACATTCCACCGTCATAAATTTGTATTTATATTGTAAATTTAGCAGTTAATGAGACGGCGAGTTGCATTTATGTAACTGTCCCAGTCTGAAGTAAAAGAGAACCAACATTCTGTTCAGTAATTTTACATCTTTACTAGGTATCTTCTAACTCTCTGAAGTTAATGACAGATTGCAGAGTAATGGTGTGCAGAGAGGCCCTTGGTCCTTCATACCAATGAATAGTGTGCAGAGGGGCCCTTGCATATACTTATTGCTATAACAGCCAATGTCAGCCAATTTTGCCATTTGCCTCATTAGAGAGTCAGAAATGGAAAAGCGTAGAGGGGTCACACCTGTGGGGAGAAGTGGACAGGTTACCCAAACCTGACCCACAGGGATATTCCATCCCATATGCTGCATACTCAGTATAAAAACTGAGGGATTGAATGGTCAATGCTCTTTCGGATGGTGTTTGAAGAGGACAATGTCTGTTAATCTGCCTCTGTTCATGCCGATCCATGTGTTCTTGACTCCAGAGCTGAAAAGCAGTTCCCATCCATCACTGAGTCCACTCTGGGATCTCCCCAGTTCCTGCAGGTGACATCATCCTAGGAGCTTGATACGATTTTGTATATGCTGTAGCTATTTTCATTATTTCTTTTTTTTACTATACTATTAATTCATTAGAGTAGTTTAGTTCATTCTATACTTCTAAATCTCCTTATCTCTTCCTCTCCTCTCTTTTGCGAGCAGAAGGGGGTAAGGGCCATCTATCAGTCTGGTTTTGGTAAATTTATATATCAATTACTGTAAGATAGAAAAAGCTTTCCCACATTAATTTTTATCCGTGACTTTCTTTCCAATTAAAGCCTCATCCAGCAGAAGACACTGAAATCTTGCTGTAGACACTGAAGTCTTTGCTGCCGACCACAGTGTAGAGAGTTTTTGAACAACAAAAGCTCTTCCTCAGTTATACCTTGGGGGAAAGCATCTACAACTATACCATGTCCTTGCGAGTGATGAGGTTAGTAAAATTCAATGCATTATATGAAAGGGCAAAAGCATAGCAAAATAATATTGCCTAATGACCCACAACACACCAATTTAACTTTAAGTTTACAGTAGTTCATGTTTCTTAAACCTTAAGAGGAAAGTATGACTTTCCCCATTTAAGACGTTGACAGCAACAGGCTTTATAGCTGCAGCTGGGTGAATTAATATAGTGTACTAGGACAGTGAGCACACATTTGAGGAGACTTAATGAAAGGCAGGGAAGGGTTCACTACCACATCATGCGTTAGGTAACCATGTACAGTACAGCAAGTTTTGAGGACAATAGAAGCAACAGGTGAAAAAACCATCAGTTGCCAGGAGAAGAGAAATAAATGTTTTTAGAGGAACAAGCCAAGAAGAGAAAAGTCTTGTACCACCGTGTTTATCACATAAGAGGTACAATGTAGTTTTAGTAGAGCTCAAACACGTGCACTGGTAGAGGGAAAAGGGGAGCAGGAATTAGACAAAAGACCAAAGAGAGAGAAGAATCCCTCTGAGTGGCAAAGCCAACAGACTGCCTCATGGCAGACCACAGGAGTCTAGTAAACTTCACATTGCCTTGCATTTAGGATGCCGTAGTTTTGTCAGATTCTTTAGTTTCAACTTTTTCATAGCTTTGTTAGAATTGTCCCAAATCAAGTGGCTGCCCATTAAAAGCTCCTTTGTATAACACTTGATTTTTCTTCTACTAAACTGCTTTTAAAACACTCTATATACTGTTACATCCACTGAAGCCAGAAAAACTCTGAGAACACGAAGCATAACAGTTATGACTTACCATCCTCAGGTAGTTTGATGGATTGTTAAAAAGTGCAAGAGGCAGTTTTGCTTTCAGCTTGATGAAGCTTAGCTAGAAACAATTAATTTCATGATTTGGAATAAATGGCTAAAGCCAGCAGCAAAACAACCTCAATCTCATTTAGTTGCTGAAACTTCCATTTTATAGCAAACCTGATTTAAAAGTCTATGACATTACTCAGTCCTGTTCAAAGACAAAATATTTACGTTTAACTGTCTAGAACATTTGCTAAGGTGACACAGTACCTTATAGCACTACTAAGGATAGGTTTTCACCTTCAATCAATCTATAAAATTTTTTTGTTTAATGCATAAGTGTGCAGTGGGAAAATTTTAAACCAGAGTTAAAATTTTAACCCTGTACTTACTCTATGATTATAGATGTCATGTACTAGCTATCAAACTCATCATGCAAATACTTTGGTCACAAAGCTGATTGGTTTCCTTCTAACATCCCAGGAGAAAATGAAAGGGAAGAGGATTATATAAATAATAGGTGGCTAACAACCTAAGTACTATAAACCAAATAAGCATAAAGGAAGACCACATTCTCCTGATAAGTATTTAGTTTCCTTGAAAAAAACAAACGTCACGGATTTTCCTATTATCAGTGGAAACTTTTACTAGAAAAAGCATGTGGGAGAGAATTCCTGCCTCAAATATAATAATGTTTTATTGGACTGTTGTTTAGATAATCCAAAATACTTCGTGGCACACTATTACAGCACTTGCTCTTCTGTGCCTTGGTATTCTTGATTTGTCTCTGCATTTCAGAGGGATGTTTTATGGTTCTGTAGTTAGCTGCAGAGGAGCTTTGTAGTTCAGGTTAGTGGTCGGACTCTTTATTGCAGAAGAACAACACATTATCAAAATTACAGATTCTTCTTTTTCAATAAAGTTAGTTTTATGAGAACTGAAAGGGGAACTGCTAAGTTATTTCTGGATTAATAACAAAATATTCTTCCATAAAAAAATCTTTTCTGGAATTACCTCCAGAGGTTACCTAAGAGGTAACCAGAGTTTTTGCACAACTACATGATATCTTATATAAAGCCTATGTTGAAAGACATAAGTTTCTTTCTTATAGTCTTCTTAATGGAAAAATTCCTCTCAAAAACAAACAAAATCAGCCTGCATTTACTGCTTGCTCACGCTAATATTGTGAGAAGACTAATCGATGTTAAATTCCATTTAAATCGAAGTAAATATACATTTTCAACGAACTAATCCTTTCTCCTGCTACAATCATCTGACAACTGCTGTGTGAATTGTTAGACAGTGTTCAGTTTTGTACTGAATTAACAAGATAATCAGAAAGGTATAATGGTGAATTTCTCTTCTGAACCCAGCATTCCCCTAATTCATCTATTTTTTTATTTCAAAACTGTCCTCATAGAGCTATTTGAGTACTAAACCAATTTTTCTATATGTGGAAGAATTAGAGTGCTCATACCAGCCTTTCACCTACATTCAGGGGTAGCTGTATAGTTTTAATAAGTGCATATTTATTACTTTTATTTTCATTTTTCACAGTTTCAATGTTTTACAGTAGCACAGCACTGAGCACTGTGGATGAAGTCATGAGACAAGCAGGTTATGAGGCTTTCAAGGTGTGATAAACTATTTGGAAAAAATTGCCACATCGGTGAGATGAATTTGTGAGAGAGCATTCACAAGTGACTAATTCTTTTCTGGTTCTCATTCTAAGATTTTGCTGAATTGTACCACAAATCTCTTTACTCTCTGTTACTTAGACAACTATGAAATCGTTCATTTACCAAAAAAATATGTATTCTACAGGGTGCTATGTGTTTATTCTTTATTTCTGGTGCCGCAAACATTTTGCCACCTGAATATGGTGGCACAACTGTGGCACCCTTTGGATTATAACTACCGATACATTTTCCATATAAAGGTGAATAGGAATTGCAATTAATAAAATAATATTTAAACAGCAGGTTATAGTTAAGAACGCTCTATATTTAAAAGTGGCTTAACTGTAATATTGCTACTGTAGTTCATATGATGACTTTTATGTCCCAAGGTGAATTTGTGCAAGAAATTCTATTATATTCCTCTCTATCTTAGAATAAAGTTCAACCATAAGACTTTAATCTCATCACTTCCTGCACTGCTGTAGACTTTTCTCAAAATCTGACAGTCTTGTGGCTTGTATTGTGTTCCAAGAAAAGTTATTTCTGAAAGGCACGACCTATTGCAACAGTGCTTACACCTGTTTGTAATATCTTCCATGAAAACTAAGGCTGTTTTTGGGTTTTTTAACCTTGACTTAAGTCTTCACCTTTTTTGCAAGCTATAATTTTTCTTTGTGGAAAAGCAAACTGAAGATGTGCTCCAGAACTGCAGCAAGATGTCCTATGAAGGTGTGAAACGTGGAGAGCTTTCTTCTGTAAGAACATTTTTATACATGTCATAAGGGAAATGTACACAGCTCCGTTTGCTTTTCGTGTGATGTGTTCTTTATGTAATTTCTTAGTGAAATTATCATTTTAGTTCTTGTATGAGGCGTTTCGTGTTATGAAATACACCACAGGCAAGAGCTAAGCTGACTGGGGCTCCCACAAGTGCTATGGTCTAAACATAAGACAGCAGATAGCTATGCTTCAAGGGAATAAAAATCTAAAAAAGGATAGATGGAAGAAAATTAAGGATAGAAGAAAAAGAAAATAGACTTCCATGAATGGCATAACTAACAAAGGCTAGTCCTCAATATCTGTCCATGGCATCTAGTATCTTCTCTGACATCTAATATTGGGTATTCTGTCAGAGGGAGCAGTAATAAAATAAGATTTTCTTGAAGCCACTACTGCTGTCACAAAACTTTAGGGAACATAATATCTTTGGTGTCTACTCTCTGTTGGATGTGTTATAAATTAGCCAATGAATTTCCTGAAATGTCAGACAAACTGAATATTGCAGTCTAAGCTTCATTTTCCTAGAAAAGTTAAATGACTTACCAAGTGTTTCCTAGCAAGCAAACAATATCTCTGGGAAGGTTTTTGCATTGTCCTCTGTTGCCCAGCTCCGGTTTCCTTCTCCATGGCTATTTTTATTGTAGAAATACACACCTGCACAGCATGGCTGCAAAAATGTTGCCAAATCAAAATCTTTCAAACCACTTAATGACAACATTTTGGTATCTAGACCTGATGAATGTTCACAGGTGCCAGGTGTGAGACAATAGAGTATCACTCTAATAACCTGGAGTAATCAGTGGTTGCAATGGGACAGAATTTGAATGGAATTAGATATCCAGTCCTTAAAGTCAACGTAACATAGGCACAAGCTTTTCATGCATATCCCCTGTTAATATATAAAATCTGCAGTCTTTTTACAGGAAGTAGAATGTGCTAAATGGATCATATGGAAAGTAAATTCTTACAACAACCAATAAGAATTTATTCACTTGCAAGGAAGTAATTATTATCACCAGAGCAATTAGTATCACAAGAGAAACTTGACCCTGCGAAGTATTTGCCAGCTCTTTAAGGCTGTCTTCATACATAAGAGACAAAAATTAAAGAGCTTCTCTCAGAGACTGAGAATGCTATATCCCTGGCTTACAAGCTTTTGTATCAAAATTATTAGTTACGATTCTTTGTGACGTGGAGCACATTATATCTGAATACCTTCTCATAATAAGAGGCGTTACTGACACTGTGTCAAAACCACTAATCTGTTCTGATTATATTTGGATATTTTTTCAGATCACCTTGTTTTTTCTCTTTTCTGATGCTTACACAGCATACTTGAGTATCTTATATGTCATTGCTTATGATAGTCTGCTCATCTGACAGCCATGAAGATGTCTAAATAACAGATGCTGCAAATTGTGGTCATGAGGACAATTTATCTCAACATTTGTTTTAACTTATTGCGCTGTAAAAAGGAAGCTTTCGTTAGTTAATATTTGTGCAGCGTTTTCAGGATGGACAGGACCATAAAGTTGTTGTGTTATGGGAGATCTGTGACTACTCAATAAGTCTTGATTGCCTTTTGATCGTACTGTAGCATCCTGGAGCTTTGCACTGTGATCAGAGACAAAGCTGGGAAGGGTGAAGAAGTCCAGATGCCTCTGTGAAAGGAAAATCCCCAGTAGGCAGTAGCAATGTGAAATCCATGGCAGGTTGGCGATAACTAAAACTTTTACGTATTACTGACTCTTCTGTCAACCTAATAGGAGAACTAGCAGAATCATGCCAGGGGTTCTTAAGCCCTTTTACGTTGGTATTGTGGTGGCAATCTTTACCAGCAGTGGTGGGTCTTACCATTGCAAGCGGTGTGATGGCAGGTTCTATTTCTGATGGCTGTAGCATCTCCCTAGAGTTTATGCAGACGTCCCTTCAGGTTCCTGAGGTGGTGCAGTTAATTCAGTGTGGCGCAAGGGTTTAAAATAAAAGTCCTAAGGGATGGAGAATTATTTTCAGGATTTAAAAAAGACAGGTTTTATTCCTCAGACTGCCCGCGTGACTTTGGACAGGACACTATGCTCACCTGCACCTCCAGTTCCTCTCTGTAAAGAGGGGTTGCAGCTTGGGGGGTATTAAAAGAACATCTGCTTCAGAGATGCATGAAAGTTAGTCTCAGAACAGACAGTGGCATATAGACATCTGAAATCTATGTGGCTCCCAGAGAATCCTCAGTGCTACCCAGGTTTTCTCCCTATAGATGTGGACACTGCTTTTGCTCCAACAGTACATGTTCTCATATTTTCCTCCCAAACACTTGGAGATGTGCCTTACTAAGAAGCAAACACATCAGCTTGAGATGAAGTTCTTGAGGACAAAGAGGGAAAAAAAGATCAATTTGGGGTTCAAAGTGTAAGGAGCATTGTCAGGACTTTAATGGGACTAGGCTGAGCATATGAAGCGGATGGGTAGTGAATCCACGTACTCCTGATGAGCGGAAGACGGTATTGCAATCCCCAGTTACTGCTTAGAAACACAAGATTTTTAGGACATGTTGAAATTCACTGTTCCATAAACACGGATCAAACAGGGAGGAAACTACTGTTTATGCTGTTCTAGTTATTCAGTTTGCTGCAGGAATTGCTGATTTGGTGCATCATAACAGCCCTAAGAGTCGATGAGAGTAGTGGGAATATTGCTGAGGAAAGATGAGATAGTGCTCAGCAAAACCAATGGCTGTGTCTAAGGAACATACTGCAGAGAGAATCCTTACTCTTCCAGGAACTATCTTGCCAAGCCAGGTTTCAGACTACATTGACAGTAAGAGAGCCATTTTTCTCTTACTGTGTTGCAAAACACCTACTAAAATGGAGCTTTGCACATTTTACCAGAAGATTCTGTGTGTTCTTGCAACCCAGTAAGAGAGA
>JAOXJK010000001.1:81365390-81422072 GCA_025774025.1 Xenus cinereus
CCTCCCTCGACCTGCTGGCCACGCTCTTCTTGATGCACCCCAGGATGCCATTTGCCTTCTTGGCCACAAGGGCACATACCTGGCTCATGGTCATCCTGTTGGCCACCAGGACTTCCAGGTCTTGCTCCTCAGAACTGCTCTCCCGCAAGTCAGCCCCCAAACTGTACTGGTTCAGGGGGTTATTCTTCCCCAGGAGCTGCAGCCTAAAATTGCTCTGGTTAAATTTAATTGATAAAATTTCATTAGCGCTGCCCAACTCCCCTGCCTGTCCAGGTCTCACTGTATGGCGGCACAGCCTTCTGGGGTGTCAGCCACCCCTCCTATTTTTGTGTTATCAGCAAACTTGCTGAGGGTACATTCCATCCCTTCTTCCAGGACATTGATGAATATATTGAAGAGGACTGGACCCAGTACTGACCCTGGGGAACACCATTTTTTACAGTCTTCCAGCTCGACTCTGTGCCCATAATCACAAACTTCTGAGCTCATTCAGCCAGTCTTCAATACACTAAACTCTCCATTCATCTAACCCACACTTACAAAGCTTAGCTATGAGGATGCTGTGGGAGACGGTGTCAAAAGACTTGCTGATGTCAAGATAGACAACATCCACCACCCTCCTTTCATCTATCTTACCAGTCATGCCATCATATTTAACTATCAGTTTAGTCTGATATGACTTCCCCTTGGTAAATCCATGTTGACGACTTCTGATAACTTTCTTTTCCTTCATATGCTCTGAGGACACCCAGGATGAGGCGTTCCATCACCTTTCCAGGGCTGAAGGTGAGGCTGGCCAGTCTGTAATTTCCCGGGTCATCCTTCTTGCCCTTTTTGAAGTCTGGGACGACTTTTTTCTTTCTCCAGTCCTTGGACACATTGCTTTTTCTCCAGGACACCTCAAAGATGATGGAGAGTGGCCCTGCAATGACATCTGCCAGCTCCCTCAGCACTCTCGGGTGTATCCCATCTGGAACCACGGACTTGTGTATATCCAGCCTTCTTATCTGATCTCTAACTTGGTCCTCCTCCACTAAGGGAAGATCTTCCTTAGTCCAGACTTTCTCTGATTTATCCAAACTCCATGGCTCATGGGGTTGGGCGAGAGCAAAGAAGACTGAGGCAAAGGTGGCATTCAGCAACTCCGCTTTTCCAGTATGCTCTGTTACCATGGTTCCCGACTCAATCAACAGCGGGCCCACATTTTCTTTAGTTTTCTTTTGTCTTCCAATATTAATGAAGAACCCCTTCTTGTTGACTTTGAAATCTCTTGACAATTTTAATTCTAAGGAGGCCTTGGCTTTCCTTGGCTTTTCCTCCTCACCAGGAGGTGATTACTACTGCTGGGAGTTTACCTGTAGTTAAACATATATTTGAAAAATGTCTCCCTGACTGTTATTTTAAGATTTCTCCTATTGTTTCCAGAAGAATAGGATTTGGCAGCATTCCTCTGTAAATCAGTCATTATAGCCTGGCTCTGAAGCCAAATGAAATAGACAAAAATTTCCTTGACTGCCCAAGGAGATAATTCCCTGAGTGTGGTGTGTAGTCTTGGTGATAATACCTGTTTTGTTACTAAGCTTCTTTAAACCCTGCTGTCACACTAGGATTGGGGAGAATCTTCAGAATTTTAATCAAGAGCGAACAGACCACAGCAGGGCTCTTCCGCCTTTCTGTCAGTACAGTCACACATCCTGAAGCATAATGTAATTTGTTTTTTGTTTCATATGTTGGGTTTGCTTTCTCCATCCTTTTCATTCTTGATTTACCTTTCTTCCTTTTACCCTTTTAAACTCAATGATTTTTCTTTCTGAGCTTTTATTATTTTTACACAGATTTGCTCGAAGGCTCATAGGAATCCTAGGAAACTCTGCCTTCATGTAGAGAATAAAAGACATTCTATGAATTGGTTTGTTATAACATCTTTTTTTAAAAAATCAACACAGAGAACTGCCAACAGCTTCTGTTTCACTTAAGTCAAGGGCCATGCATTGGGAGTCTGCTCTGTTAAGTGACAATAACCTTTGTGCGTTTGAGAAAGCAATGCTCGTACATTGTAATTTTAAAAAATGTCATGCTTTCACTTTCTTTCTAAAGCAAGGAAGCTGCAGCTCTACAGTAGACATAAAGTAAACCTTGTTTCAAGAGGTACTCTCTTTCTTCTTCCTCTAAATATAGCTACTCTCCCGATCAGGTTCATACATACAAACAGTCTAATAAATTAATGCTTTCTCTTCCACAGCCCTGAACAATTTTACTCCAGTTCAGCTGGTTTTGGTGACAGCCTCATAAAGCTGTGTGAATACTGGAAGTTGCCACAGGTGACTCTCGATTTATATACTGACCTGGAGGGTCAGCAACAGAAAGCACACAATATAAACTGGGTATTATGTCTAAAAAATCTACTCCAGGTTGTAAGAGCTAGGATAAGATGGAGCTTATCAGAATGTTTACAGGGAGACAATCCAGTCCAGTTGATAAGTCCTTTCTCAGTTTTACTTAATTTCAGTTGTAGTCATGTTATAAGTAACTACGGGTAATTTGCTGACCAAATGACCTAAGCAAGAGGAACGATCTCTCTACACCAGACATTGGAAAGCCCTGTCTGGAGAGAAAGAGTTAACCACAATGTTATCTTGCTACGACAACTTGTATCTTTCTTAAAACCTTTGTACCAATCAACCATGTAAAGAAAGAATTTTGTAACTGCCATTTTACTGAAAGTGCCTGAAGCAAGACAGACCTGAAGAAGCCACGATAAGGGAAGAAGCCGAGGGGCGGAACGAAGGTGTCGATATCGACCTCCGTGAAGACAAAAGGAGCCGTTTAGCCTGCCTGAATATGCGAGCCCCTGGTGGAGCCGGGTCTTCCCAGCTGTCCAGCACTGCTTTTGCTTTCCTAACTTAATAAATATTTAGTATATTTATTTCGGACTCGATTTTTTTTAAAATCAACTATAACAGTCAGAAACAGAAAATGGATAGCATGTTCAGCTTAAGGGAAGGTATGCATGGAAAGATCTTGATGATTTATTTTAACATGCATATGGTAGTGGAAGTCATACTGGGAATACGAAGTCTTTAAACACGTGTTTTTCTCTCCTATTTCCAGGAAAATGAAAGAGATTTTTGCATAAAAAGCTGATGCTTATCAGCTGATAAAGGCATCAGCTCTCACTCAATCATATTTTTAATTCCAACAAATTCAGATGTTAGATCTCATCTCTGTCCAAAGACTGATAAAGCTATTTTGGTCCAGAGAGTCAGTCTTGGTATATGAAAGCATTAATGTATATTATCTTGTCAAAATTAAGTTTTGCCAGAGCATAGCACTTCTGTGAATATGAGATGTCCATGTTTGCATGAGACCTGGACTTTTTATCATGACCTAACACTGAAGTTACTATTTCCAGTCTAGTATAAGTTAGAATTACAATTATAGAAATTGGATGCCTAGGTCACTCCATAGGAAAACATTTGACTAATTGCTACAGGACCCATCTATGTGGGAATTTCAGACAGTGCACGAGATTCCCTGCAGTGTATAGGACAGTTGATACGTAATGTTTGCATGCCTCAATGTGTTGGTTACCAAACTTGGGAGGACCAAGGGATAATCGTATATAAGAATTTGGCAGAACAGCAGTTCAGGAAGACTTGTTTAACCGAGATGAACTCACCATGGACTCTTCTTGCCATCCAGACAGCAAACAGCCATTTTGTTCAGGATATTACTCATGTGACTGTTACTTAATTCAAAAGATCCCAGTAAATTAGGATTTTTAATAAACACCTTCTGTCTGTACAACACTAGATATAAGTTATATCACGATATGAGGTTGAACAAAAATTTGTGGGCTTTGTCACAGACTTTTCAATTTGAATTGGGACGCAGATGCAATCCTACATACAGCTCCATGTCACTGATTATAGATAAAATATTAATATACATCAGTGGAAGACTATACATGAGTGAGTTTGTTAATCATTTGCCCAGTGCATGCTAACTACGATTGTTGATGCAATGTATAAAACAAGATTTAATGTTACACTTGTTCATCAATAAGATTTCTGTTAACACGCCAAGTACTTATTACAGTTTTTTTATTTTATATTTTTCCTATATAACAGAATGTTAGAACCAAATCCAGATCCCACAACGCTCATAAATTGTGGCCAAAATCTACTAGTAGCAAATGCATTTAAGCCTTGTGTTCGTGCCCACGTAGTACGCTGAATATCTGAGCCTGTACTTTTAGCGGACTTCACCACAGATACTTGTCCATATGAGGTTCAAGTCTTGGCCATACTACAAAATTCTATATTTAAATATCATTAGCTGCTCTAATTAGCTAATATTCCTGCCAACAAATAATCCTTTCAGTGTCATGTCACCAGCTTTTATGATGTAGGAAAGATGCTCAGGACCACAGCACTGACTTTCACAGAGTCACAAGATTAAATGAATGGTTGATGTTGGAAGGAACCTCTGTAGTTATCTAGTCCAACTACCTTACTCAAGCAGGGCCACCTGGACCCAGTTGCCCAGGTCTATGTCCAGATAGCCTTTGAATATCTCTGAGGAGTGAGACTCCACAGCTTCTGTGGCAAGTTGTGCCGGTGCTCAGTCACCCTCCCAGTAAAACGGTATTTCCTGATATTCAGACAGACTCTCTTCCTGTTTATTTTTTCCAATTGCCTCTTGTCCTGTCACTGAACACCAGTGAAAGAGTCTATCTGTCATATTTACATTCCCCCTTCAAGTATTTGTTTATGTTGATGGGATTCGCCCCTGAGCATTCTCTGAGCTAAACAGCCCCAGGTGTCTCAGCCTTTCCTCAAGAACCAGTCCCTTTATAGTGAGTGGACTATTGCTGAACTCTCGCCAGTATTTCCATACCCTCTGGTACTGGGGAGCCCAGAAGTGGAAATAATACTTCAATTGTGACCTGATTTCTGCCTAGAGAACTACTGAATTTTCTGGGGACAATGTCCAGGATGATCAGAGATGTCCTGGGCAGGAATCTTCCAAAGGGCAACGAAGAGAGGTGGCAGTCTTGGGGATGTACTTAGGGAGCTTTTTATCCAGGGTGAAAGAAACATTTAGTTATATAACAAACTCTGGAAAGAGAAAATGATATATCGGTCTGTTTCCCTGAGAAATTTCTTGGCAGATTAGTCATTTTTGGCTGATGTCTTTAGTCTTGTTTTCTGGAAGAGGGTAATGGCAATGGAAAGCTGCTTCAGTAAAGGGCCTTAATAGGGTCAAGGCAGGAACAGTAACAATGTCAGAAGCAGACTCACAGAGAGAAAGTGACAAATGATATGTTTATATGTATACAGTTACATACATACTATAGTTTTAGGAGATTTTAAATATACGGTACTTACTCATCAAGTCTCTTTGCCGTCACAGATGTTTTGTAACTGCAGGCACTGAGCAAATTTACCAAAAATTCTGCTGCTTCTCTAACACTCATGACTATCAGTTGAAGCTCATGACTGCATTTTTCATATGGGCACTTACAGAGTCAAAAAGATATTTCTCTGAAATATCTTGTGGGCAGTAATCAGTTAATGTTTGCTACAGCAAGAGATTAATAGACCGAGTTAGAGGATGGCAGTGATCAAATACAGAATCGCTTAAATCTCCTCCAACCTACTCTCACATTAAGCGTATCAAAAGTACCAAGTTTATCCTTACTGACATTAATGTGTTTATCTACATACTGTGCTTTCTGAAAAATGATTGCCTCGATGTGACTGGGAGGGCTGTTGTAGTTTCTTAATAATGTTTTCCAAAAACAGGTGGCATGTATATTTCTGCATCTAATTACGTACTGTCATATTTGTTTTTCCTTAGAGTAGCGACAAAGAGCTTTTGTGTCTGTTTTCAATTTGGAAGATCTTGGCTATACTGTATGTATCTAAAACACTTTACACGCTGTTGTAAAGTGTTTGGTGTTACATCATACCACAAAACGTACCAGTGATGAGCGTGTTAAATCCTGTGCTGTCTGTGAGGATACAGTGCAACCTTCATGATATGTACTCCTCACTGTATTATACCAAGCAAATATTCTGACTACCAAACTCCAAGTGTTCAGGGAATCCAGTAAGATATTTTTAATGGTGAGAAAATATGGTTAATGCTAGCTGGTTATATTCTTAGGCAGCAGCTTAATGTGCATTGCGGGCAAGTTTTCAATCTAATTAATGCGACTGCCTAAAAATCATGCAGTAGAATCTCATTTTGATGAAAAATGGCAGTAGTTAAGGACCCTTAAGTGTTATGACTCGGCAATCTTAAATTCCACAATAAAACCTGTTTTATCACCAAAGTCAAAGTAAGATTCCAGATTATTTTGCACTTGACCAGGAAAGTAAGAGATGATATACTGTGATAGGCCAAAGACCTGTATGCCTTCTATCTGATAGGAGTCAATAAGATATGCCTTGGTTAACAGAGCAAACATTCCAATCCTTTCCAAGAATACTAATAAATCACTGCAATAGAACTCTGTACTTATTTCAGTTTTAATCCTTATTCCTGAAATCCTGCGGCAGACAGACTTACTTTCCTTTTAGAAGTATAGTTTCCAATAACACTAATATAAAAGATCAATGGTTAACATTTTCCCTCATGAACTGAAAAGTGAGAAGGCTATTGTTTGAATCTGTCATAGTACTTTCAGCAGCTGCAGCCTGTTATGCCTCCAGAAGAGATCGATAGCTGGGAGGAAACATCGTCACATGAATTTTCCTCCTTTAGTATAAAGAGTGTGAGACTTGAATACCAAAGAAGAGCTAGAAAATCAAGTCTCACAAAGTAGAAATTATCTTTACTGTACTCAGAGGGGCACCCTAGACTCGAAAAAGGTAGGGAGAATGAACATAGGAAACCCAGCTCTGTAGTCAGGACCATGCTTTAAAGATCAGAGATTCATTGAGGTGAAGTGATTATAATGCCTTTTCTTGGCATAGTGACCAGCACCACACAGACACATCCTACAGTATTTTGTAGCACCAGTGTGCAGATCTGTTCAAAACCCAGTGACTTAAAGAGAACTACAAGTTGTCTGCTAATTTCAATTTACTGCAGAATCCCTAAGAGGTAACAACGAACTTTTAATTTTTTCTCTTTTTGTCAAGTTCTTTTTCTCTCTAGAAGGAAAGAGGCGTTTTTAAACACCAATTTATTATTATCTGAGCTAAGTGAAATAGAACAATAACCTGTTTACACTAACTTCTTTTATAGAAAATATCCACGGAATGGACAGAAAATGATCATGGAAAAGCAGAATTTACTGTTAACTGTAAGCAACTTAGGGCAATGGGGACAATTTTTTCTCCAAATAATGTCCTTCATGTCATATTTTTAGTGCTGATTAATTAATTCCATTGTAGAAATGTTTATAGCCTTGTGTAAATCTACATTTAACATTTGCTTTAGTTTATCTGTAGAACAAATTATTTGCTACCATAAAAAATAAGAGAAATCAGACAAAAAAGAATTTTGTGAATTGTGTAAACAACACATTAAGAAGAGTGATTACAATGACGGAGAAATGCATTATTTCCAACAGCACCTTAATATAGCCTGCCATTCTACACAAAGGGGCTATAAAAGACTAGCAGTCTTGGCCAAATATATCCAGCTTGTCATGTGAGGTGTGCAAACAGACGAAAAGCTAACACAAACTCAGCCCAAGTAAAGAGAAATCTAAATTTTATTTAACAAATTCAAGTTCAAATCTTGGTAATATTTTATGGCACGTGAAATCGCTACTTATCTGAGTGACTGGAGGATTATTCTACATTTATAGAGTAAAAACTGCTCTGTGTTCAGAAAATGTTTAAGAAGTTTTTCACATAATTATAATCATCTCTCAAATTTAAAATCTTAATTGGTTATTATCAAATTTTATCTCCTCTTTCATTTTGCAAAACTAATATTAACTAGAGATTAAACAAATTATACGGGATCATATTTCCCATGTAACAGTAATAAGAGTAAGCTTCTTTGTAAGGTACAATATTAGCGGAATACAGCCTGAAGACGCTCACGTTCTATCATCTCTGTCATAAAACCTCCTTATTGATCCAGAATTTGAAGATAGAATTCTTAAATGCCTGAGCTTGAATGATAATGGAGTATTTCATCCTTTATGTGCGCCAGATATCTTCCAAAAATTTTTCTCCCACCTGAGAAATCTAGAGGCATAGCAGTGTCTAAAAGGTGCTTCAGAAATGCTTTTTTTGGCCATAAGTATTTTTCTCTTTTTATGAGAGTAACACATTACCCATTTTAGGTTACGTTATCCTGGTATTCATTATAGTTATCAGACTTAAAAGAAGATGTCTACTTTCCCTTAAGACCTGGATTACGAAAGAAGATGCACCAGCCTGCATTTACAGCAGTATCTTACCGTTGATGCAAAAAAAGGTAATGCATTTATGCTACTCATACTTACAGTGTAGATAAAATTTTATCATCAAAACACAGTGTTTGTAACCTACAATCTGTGCTATCACATGACGGCAATGTCTAAAAAACCAAAGTTTGATAAATGTTTGAGCACCTATTTGTAAGACGGGAGGTCATTTCAAATAAAACTTGTTACAGCTTTTGAGTAGGAAGCTATCAGGCCTATAGTTATAGAGCAGAATGAGGGATTTTTTCTCCACACTTGGTTCCCTAGGACTAATTTGAAAGAAGACTGAGACTGCATAAGGAACTACAGTTTAAGAAAATGGTTAAAATCAGCGTTAAACTAATATTTAAAATATATTTATGTTTGCCTTGCATTCCTTTAACAATTAACATATACCTGAAATCCTAAAAAGGATAAAGGAAATTATATAAGTGGTTTCAGAAATGTCAGTGCCTTAGGTCTGACATGTACTTGTTAAGTGAACTGCAGCTGTATAGAAATGCAACTTTTATTCCTTCCAATGCTTTAGATTCTTACAGTATCATATATCTAAATTGACGATGGAAGTAACCCCCTATTGTTGGGGAAGTTCAAAGTGTCAGCATTTAGCCAAGAAAGAGAAATATTTGTAAAGGGAATAAGTTGATCATATAAACTCTGAAGAAAGCAAAATAAACTGGAGTGGTGAGGGACAAGAATAATACACGACAATTTTTACGTTTCCAAGAAACAACAGCAGTCATCTCACAGCATCAATTGATACAGTGCTTTATTCAGAAACTGTTTAAAGTTTCCATTTCTACTGTAGTCAGCTTGCCATTCACCGCAAGTGAGGATGTAATTTAATGGAAGCCTGTGTTATTTTTTCATTTCCTGTTAAAATTCCCTCAAATCTCACAAGACTATACTATAATAGAGGAGACGGACACCACATCAATGCTTACAATTGTTAAAAAAAAAGTATGAGTCTGAAGTTTGAAATTCATGTAATGAATTAATTCTTTTTTATTTCATTTCATAGGTTTTTCTTTTAAAAAATGTTAACTTTTGGGAATTAGTCGTACCAGTGGTGGTATTTGCTGGATTTCTAAAACACTCAATTTTAAATGTCCAAAAACACCAGTTTATATTAAATTGAAACAGATTCGGAAATAATTTTATTTTTAAAACTGACAAAAATTATTGCATTTTAGTGAATTCAGCTAAGTAATGAAGCATAAAAGCTGAAATAAATTTGTAACAGGGTAAGTCCCACTTCATTCCCTATCAGTAGCGACGCAGGGAGAATAGTGTTTTGATGTGAGCTGTTTCCACTAAAGAAAGAATAATTATATGGACTTAAAAATCTGTATGTCTCTGGTGAGAATTGATATCAGCTAACACTCTGTGTTTTAGAGCATAAATGAATGTCAGCAAAAAATGCCATAATTTCTTCTTTATTCTTCTTTAACAGACTTCAGAATATGTCACCTTAAAATTAATTTCTCTGAGTATATGTTACAGCCAAATTCTGATTCAGTGATATGAGCTTCATTTCTACTTTGCTGGCTTAGCATAAATCTTACATAGTCAAATCAGAAAAGAAAGCAATTCATAATTATTCCTGAATAGTATTGCTTGCTCTCATTAAAGTATATAAATAAAAAACGAAGAAGCATTCCAAGTTCAGTGACAATTTAACAATTGTCCGTGGAAAACCTTTTGGATATGGCTATGAGAAAGTCTGAAGAGTCGCTGCTGAGGCAGGTTTGAAAGACAGGCCGCATTCATTTTTTTTGTTGAGGTTAATTTTTTCTATATTACAAAATGAAGCGTCTTACACAGTTGCAGTGGATACACATTCCAGATTGATGCCTGAAAAACATACTTTCATTCTGTAGTTTCTTTAATAGTACTTGAGGTCTACACAGACTCCTAAAAAAATTACTTTCTTAGTTTCTTAGGTTTATAATCCTATACTTCATTCTCCTGTAAACCATCAATTTAAAAAACCCCTTCCCTTTATGTTGTCTAGGAAAGCATCCCACAACATTTTTGTTTCCATGAGAAAACCTATACAGAGTCGTTTGGGATTTCAAAACAGTTTTTACTCTAAAGTTTTTACTTGAAGCTATGTTAACTATAGATTTTTCAGAATCTAATTTAATATTTATTTTACAGGCAAACCGTGAGGAAAATCATGAAAGTATTTGTGTGAACTCTTACACCTTTGGAACTCTTTCAGAAGACAAAAGCCTCAATTTCATCCGCTGTCAAACATCACGATTGAATTTTATATGACTTGTGGTGGCAAAAATATTCATTAGAGATGGTGGATTGCAAATATGAGGTGTAGATAGAGATCACAATTTCCAAAAGATTCTATAGAAGTGTGACCAACTTTAAAGCATTTAATTTTATAGGAGAAAAACCACTGTGGGGTCAATCCTGTAAAAGTTACGCTCTTTTCAGATGTTCCAGCTTGAATAATAAGACACTGAGTGGCATCAAAAATTTTTCCAAAAGTCATGGGACTTTGACACTGGGGATCTATACAACCTTGGTAGTACACCAGTAAGGAAGAGGCAAGATAATCTGGAGCTATTTTTTGAGACCGAAACTAAAGAAAAATCTCATTCTTGTTTTCCTTTCATGCCTTTCAAATTATTAAGAGCAGAACTACAATTACTTACCATTAGAAATTATCTTCCAATCTCCAAAATAAAATATGATCCACGAATATCCGTATATTGATCCCTACACATGCCCAGTGCTACCTCAGGCAACTAACAATATGGCATTCTCTGGAGAAAACTGTAGGAAAGAAATTCATCCCACCAGTTGAAAGGATCTTTGCCGTGTCTGTTCCTAGCAATATCGTTTAAGCTTAGAAATCTGCAGCCAGTCACTCTAACAATTTTGTCTTGTTTGATGAGGTATAAATTTTCTTATCAAGAAAGATGTTCCCATTCAAGTCAAGTTCCTGTAGTGTTTGCACGATGACTGTTTTTACAGGCTACTGCTTGTCAGTGATAACCGTGAAAACAACTTCCACTAGAAAAACAACTATTTTTGTCCACTTTCCTGGTTAGTTCGCATAAATCGTTTAGAGGTTTGCTAAAACAGGGTTTTGAGACCACTAAAAAATTATGTAGGAGTCCATTATGTTTTTAAGTTACAGAAGTAGATCTAACACCTACTTTACATAGAGACAAAAAGAAGTCAAAGTGTCTAATCTGTTTTGTTACTTTCTAAATCTATCCGAAAACCTATCTCCTGCTTTATGCACCCAAGTGCTACTTTGCAAAACAGGTCCCAGTAGCAAGATGTAGGCTGCTAGGCATGCCATATATAAGAAAAAAATTTTGATTTACTTTTTAACTTCCGGCACATAGGGTCTTCGTTTCACTTTTCAGGAATTCAAATGATAGAGAGGCCAAAAAACTCTACCAAGTCTCCTACTAAAGAAATATCAGAGCTGAATATGAACCTTACTGCCCTCAAGTGCACATTATACCTGATGCAGCCATACAGAGCTTTCCTCAGCACACTCTTTGATAAGGAGTGAATCCAATAGAAAAATCTGTTAAAATCCAAAATCAGTCACGTGAGATATCCTTCTGCATTACCAAGGTGATATAATTACAAGTAGCATTCAGTTGGTTGAGCATTAATTATAGTACTATTCTACTGCAGCTCAGAAAAAATCGTCAAGCTTCATTACAATGAAAATGGACATCAAGAGGTTTGATTGCAACTCAATTTTATTTACTGCCTTTCCAGCTGCATTTAAAAGGAGATCAGTTTACTAAAACTGGGACATTTCTCTATTTTCACACTTGGTGTAGCAGTTGTTGGTATTTCATGTTTTTCTTTTAAGTTTTTAAACCAGTTTTCTCTTAATGCAATTTTTATTTAAAATAAAAAACACTGTTTCCCCAGAATTTACGTGAAATTTGTCAATACTTTTGTTTCTCAGGAACAGGAAAACCTGAACATCATACTTCTTTCCTTAGCAAGCCAGACTTTGCTTTGGACAGCATATCCACTGGCACAGATTTTCCAGTAATTACTGTGGTAGGTGCTGATTTCATAGATGTTAATGGAAATAAAGTATTTTCAGGCACAAACTTTATGCATGAAGAATTGCAGTTCTCCTTGGCTATAGTTTGCCCTGTACTAGAGTAAAATTCTGTAAATATCACACAGTTTTATCTTCCAGAGTGAAAAGTCCAATGAAAATGTGAAACGTTAAAAGAGTTAAGAGTGATTTTTCTTTATAATTAAATTAAGATTATATAATCTATCACATGGACCCAAAATATTGGCAACTCATAAAGCCTAGATTGGCTGCAGAAAATAACATTTATTATCTTAGAATTGAATAATTTCTGTTGGAAGGATCATTTAAAGTCATGTACTCCAAGCCCTTCCACAATGAGCAGGGAAATCGGCTACATCACGTTATTCAGAGCCTTGCATAACCTGACCTTGAATATTTCCAGGGATGGGGCATCTGCCATCTCTCTTGGCAACCTATTCCAATGTTTCACTACGGTGATTTTAAAAATTTATTCTTTCTATGAAGTCTAAATCTATCCTCTTTTAGTTTAAAAACATCCCCCTTGTCCTATCGCATCAGGGCCTGCTAAAAATTTGTCCCATCTTTCCTCTAAGCAACTTCTAAGTACTGGAAGGCTGCTATAAGGTTTCCTGAGCCTTCTCCAGGCTGAACAGCCCCAACTCTCTCAGCCTGTCCTCACAGGAGAGGTGCTCCAGCCTTCTGATTATTTTTGTGGCCCTCTTCTGATGTCCATACAAAATATCCATGTCTTTCCAGGAGAAGAGGGCCAGAATCTCCTTCCTTGACCTGCTCGCCGCTCTTCTTTTGATGCACCACAGGATGCAGTTGCCCTTCTGGGCTGTAATCATACATTGCTAGCTCATATCCAGCTTTTTATCCACCAGTACCCCCACGTCCTTCTTGGCACGGATGGTGTCAATACCTTCATCCACCAGGTTGTAGTGATACTGGGGGGGGTGCCAAGACTGATGTTCATTACTCTGGTCTTAGTTTCGGGTGTTTAAAACTCTCAGTAATGTAATTTAAATCCAAAGCAATCTATATTTTAAGAATAAACTAAGTAACCACGGAAAATTCAAAAACAAGTAAACACGAGTGCTTTGTTCTCTTAGAAATTAGGCATCTGGGTTGTCAATGTAAGGCTATGCTGTGGAAAAAAAATTTTTAATTCACAGCTAATATGGAGTTGTAAAATCGTTTCTGGATCACACTGCAGCATAGCAGCAAGTACATTTAAAGCAGTATGTACTACTAGAGTCAACAAGATGGATTCAAGTACAGATTTCTCTTACTATGTCTAATACATCTGCTTTCTGATACAACAGATAGAACTGAAAAGGTATTCCTTTATAGTTAAATACCAAAGAAACAAAATTAGATTCTCTGGGCTCGTTCTGTGTATATAAGGCATTCTGTTTATACACTAACATATAAAGGCCTCAAACAGAAATAATATCTTGTCACTGAATAGAATACTTTAGCCTTGCTCTTAACACTCTGCTCTGCTGGTTTGAGTTGCATTTTCGTTATCTTTATATAAGCCAACAAAATGTTCTCATAAATTTCTATTTAAAAAAACCCTTCTTAATTGCAACATTTGTTGCCACTCTCCCTGTCAAGCACTGATTCAAACACTAAAATTATAATTTCATCATTAAATAGACTTTTGCAATCTTACTTCATTTTTCGATTTGAAGGAAAGTTTTGGAGTGTTTTGAGGTTTTTTATACAACCTCTTCTTACTTCTGCAGATGGATTTTCCTCTTCGTCTTTGATAGAGAAAAACACCCAGATCTTATCATCTCTCATAACGTGCTAGTGCTTATGCTTTGAAAGAACCTACACTAGATTGCATTCAGATGCAATTCAAAACCATGCAAATGCGCTTAAACCAGATTACTAGATGTTTAAAAGGGCCGGTCGTTGTGCATGTCTGTAAAGTTTTCCAAGCCTTTCACAGTAAAAAAAGATCTTATTTAACATGGTTGTGTGATAAGTTTCAATGGAACTAAAAGAACAGATTAGAGCTAAGTTCAGAGCAAGCAAAGACGTCAAGTGGCCAGAGACTTTCTTCACCTTTTTCTTAAACTGCTTGTTAAGAATTATAAAGAAGTTGAGATTTAAGCCTCTTATCTTTTGTAGGTGACACTACACACTTGACAGCCATTTAAATTTATGATTATACCTTTAACTACCTCAAAAGTCATGCAGATAGAGCTGGATTTAAGTGCCAATATGAAAAAGTGGATATCCTAGAAAATGGGACAGTAAACAGCAGTGTTGAAATCAGAGTGTGATAGAGATTTACCCGTGCATATGGAGCTTCTTCCACACCAATGGTTGCATTCATGCTGATGTTAAGGAAGATACACATAAGCAACACATACTGTACAAAAAGGGAATGACTGACTATAGCACACTTAGTACCTAAGTGGAACATTCTATGGACTAGAAGCATCAATGCAAAAGAAAATTTGTGGAAAGTATTAGGTAGGAGAAAGCAGTTCTGAAACGCAGTGCAAAAAAATTGGAAATATTTACAGAAAATAAAGATTTATACGAGATTTATAATAGGAACTTCGGCTTTGAGATCGACATGTGAGATGAGCTGAAGCTGAAAGAATTACAGTGGGGAAAAAACTGCAGAGCACACTAGAAAAAGTGCCAAGGAAAAAATAAATCAATTTTAACACGGATGCTGTTCGCACTAAATCACTGTGTCTTGCTAAAGATAATTAGAAAGTCTAATTCATTGAGTCTTGGTAAGGACAGATTAGTCCCTTGAGTAGAATGAGTGGCAGTTGTTTTGTGGGGTGTCTTATTACAGAAAAACCCTGCTACGCAGGAAGAAAAAAGCACCTTGTGGTTCCTGGCCATAAAAAGTTAGCAGCATCAGCACAAGGAGCAGGGACGATGGTCCGAATTCTATCCCCCAAAAGGAAAAGTGGGAAAGTTGAGCTAGTGTCTAACTATGCCTGTTTGTTTTATAAAAAGGTGCACACTTTATTTTTTAAAATCCTTTACCACACAAAGGATGAACAATTCATTTTTAGAAGTGTGTTCTCCAGCTTTGATCTTCTTAACATACTGTTTATCTTTGATCTAATTGACATTCTTTTCTTCAAAGGCCAAGGAAAAGAAGCAGATCTCGTCTAAATCTGAGTATTTCTGTAAGAAAAATTAATTAATGAATAAGGCAACTTAACTTTTCAAAATATTTCCAATTTTTCCATTTATTAGATCTCTCAAACTGCAGCTTTGTTGGACTTGAGTAGAGTATATTTCTTAACTTTGGGATATAATGAGTCTAAATATACATGTGGGTACATAACAGGTTATTAGCAGAAACTCTACCTCTATGCTTTCCTCATAAAAAACACTGCTAAAGCAAAAATTATAAAGAAACTACTAAAGAGCTGCTGCGGGATATTTCTAAGCTTATTTACTGGGTGTAAGTAATCTTTCAGTCTGAGGTGGACAAACTGAGGATAGAAAGGAACTCAGTAGAGAAATAACTCTTTCAAGATCCCTAAACTAAACAAATCATATGCCCCCTGCTAGTGACAGTGACTTCGACTGAATCTGTGGGGCAAGGCTGGGGCCTACAGCCGATCAAAACTGAGCCATTGCTCCCTTGGGAGATTTCCTCACGTCACACTGAGGCAATATTTGGGCCCACATTTCTGTGGCTTAATATAATTAAAGGCCTCAAATTATATAAAAGGTTTTCTCTCCATTTCCAGACTCACAAGGGATTTGTGTCCTGCAGATCACAAGTGTTTTTCCTTCAACTCTAAAGCCAACTCTGCTGCCAGGCAGAGTAGCCCTGGCTGGGCTGTTCATCCTGCCAGGGACAGAACACTGGAAGAACTCTGGAGCAGAGAATCTAGAAGGTGTTTCCAGGCTGAGTGATGCTGTGTGCATGAGGGGATAAGGAGGTGATCCTGCCTCGTATAACGCACTGGCTCCCACCCCCGTGTTCAATTAGCTGAAAATTGTGACAGGCATTATCGAGCGTTTGATTAGTCTATTTTCAGATGTCTCATTGATACAATGCAATAATATGATCAAAAAATGGAGCAAACCTCAATGTTAAGTGAAAGAGCACAATGCATCCAAGCCAAGACAGTATACTAACTGCATACTTGCCTGTAGCTCTTGTTTTCTGCATTGCAGTATGGAAAAATCAAGGTGGGAAAAATGAAAGGTGGGACAACTTTTAACTTATGGTCTTTTTTGCAGAAACCTTTGACAATCTTAGTGCTGCCATCAATGAAGGATATTTAAATAAATATGGAAGAGTTATCCAAATAGTCTTTTCAGGCTCGGCATTACCCAGTTCCTCCTGCCAAAATTGTTACGGAGCAAATAACCAGAGCATGTAAGTTAACAGGTATCTAAAATAGCAAAGCACAAATGTATTCTTGAGAACTGGAATTAGTACATTGGTACTAATACGTGTAGTGGGGGGACATGGAAAACCAACAAAGGGCAGAGGTTTATATTAATTTATTTAAATTATAATTTATTTATTAATTTATTTAAATTAACTCCTGCAATGTCATCTAACAGGAACTAACAGTAAACTTTGTTTTTTACAGTGGAATAGATTGCAATTGACAGGTGAGAAAAGCGATCGTTTTAACCATTATACATCTGAGTGATTCAATTTTCTGCTGATTTTAATTTAGTACTTCAGTGGTTACCAGGCCAACATAGAAACTGCTAATTATACACCTGATATTCCCTTTACACTAGTGAAGAAAGTTTTGCCCCTTGGGCTCAAGAAGGCTTCTGACACAAAGGCATGAAGTGACTCAGAAAAATATCAAAGTGACTTCTCATTCTGTAAGGACTGGCACATTACACCTGCCATTAACTGCTGCATCTATCTTCCCTGTTCCCTGCAGAATAAAAAAAAGAAAAAGATAGAGTATACATTACACATGAACAACAGCAGCAGGAGCAATGGGGGAACAATCATTAAGCTATGGGAGACAGAAATAGAAATAAACAGTTTCAGTCATTTTTTGTGCTCTGCAAAATCAGAGAGGGTTACTGTTTACAAAGGTCTACATCAAGGCTGCTGGATATCCCATTTTAAATGTCTGTGATCAAGGTTTCCCTTTGGGAGTGCATTCCAGAGGATCAAATATTCAGCTCTTAAAAAAAATCAATTTGCCAATCCGAGCTGGAAATAAGGTGGATGTAAACCTTGAAGATTTTTTGTTCTTTCGTCCCATAGCTGATGCATATAAATATCTAAAAATAGATATCAGCTTGGACTTCTGGATATCAACAAAAAAAGAGAGTTTTTTTTAACAGGTGATGAAGACAAGCAGTGTCTGAAGTCATAAGCTTCTGAATGTGTGAGGTATTTTTTAACTTCTAACTCACAAAATGATTGCAAGAAGCTGAAATATTTCTGCAGGTCTTGTGCCTCTTTATGGCAGTACCAAGTAGCTCTTGTGTCTGCTAGAGGCCAGCCTCCGCTTTTCAATTCTGTTCATTAACGGTGATGAGCCAAGACCGTCTTGCTCGCTAGAAGCTGTCCTCGGCACTGAGCTGCGGGCATCAGAGAGGAAAAGAATGACTTTCTGTCAGTAGGACCAGTTTAACCTCTGCTGTAGATTATATGGTAGAGTTACTGTAGTGCTAGATGTGGAAATTCCTTTTCTGCTGAGGGACTCTTAAAGCCAGGATTCAAGTGCTCTCTGCTTTCCATGGAAGAAACTCCCTAAACTTAAAAAATTAAATAAAGGTGAACGAGAAGGGGAAGGAAGTACCGTACGAGTGGAAATCGCTCGTGCCTCAAACATCACAGAGCTTCTTTTTATATTATCATCTATTTCAAATCAACTTACGTCTCCAAAAAATGAAAATAAACACCACATAACCTGAAATGGAAAACAAAGAACATCTCCACTTAAAAAAGAACGTCACACTCTCCCAAGCTTTAAAAAAGAGAATATCACGGAAAAATATATCAAAAGAAGTGTTTCTTGCAAGTTCCTATTTCAGAACCAATGTATTCAAAAAAGCTCAACTCTATATTATTACAATTCTGACCCCAAAGCTGACCATATATAGTCTGAGAAAAACGCCTTCTAGATAGGTACAATGTTTTTATGGCGCTCATAATCACTTTGGTGCCAAAAGTTTGTATAGCAGACTTCCTGTGAGCTTGAAAATGGTGACTAATTTTTGGTTACATGCTGCACTATTAGCATCAAAGACCCATTTGTTATTTCAGTAATGTGATTCTCGGTGTCTGGGATTCGTCAGAGGTAATTTTCTGTCTAAAAACAGGTCCACTCTCTCTATGCTTTTAATGTTTCTTGAATAAAATAAAGCTATTTATCTCTTTTAGCTTCAGAGATTGTATGTAAACAGGGATTACTTACCCAGGAATCTCATCCCCATTGCCAGTTTGCAGCATGTTAAGGCTTTCTTTGGGAATGACTGCAGTCTGAGCTATGTGTCTGCCTAAACATGTGCAACTAGTTTAAAGTTAGAATGAATACAAGAAAAATACAGAACAGCCTGTTCTATTAATCTTTTAAGTATCTTAGCGTAACTTATTATTAATCAAGTTCTTGTAAAGGGATGAAAGGTGGAACAAGATTTGACCATTCCAACACAAACAATTTTTTTTCTCCCATTCCTTCAAAAGGTAGTAACACTTATACAATGTAATTTTTATTTCTAAATAAACTGTTGATAAAATCTATATATGATAAAATAATTGCTCCTTTGGGAAACAGACCTCAATTGTGAGAGGGTATAAATTATGCCACAGAAAAATTAAAATGAGAATCAATACAGGATGACTTCTTGGAAAAGAGAGGAGCAACCTGTGGAGGGTATGCAAGGAGGGTTAGGGATAAACTTGAACCTTGATTAATCTGCCATTGAGCAGAATCACGTTATATTTTACATATGATTAACAGATCATATGCAAATGAAAACATGGATATTTTTGCTTCACAAGCCTCTGAATAATTAAAAGAAGCAGAATGCACATGGAGTTATTAAGCAAAAAGATTGAGCCATAAACCAATGATTTGTGCTCATATGAAGAAAAATATCACTGCATCCTCTGTGCTTGTCTTGTTCCTGTAGCATCTGTTGCTGGTTTGTGTCAGCAATAAGATTTTAGAAAAATGACCTGCCTTTAGTCATGTGTCGGTCCCATGGGAGAGGAGGAACCAGCTGTTGTCTTCTCAGAAGAGTCACTGTGAGATAAGGGAGTTGCATGCTCTGGCATGTCCAGGCACGGTACCAGTAAGACGAGGCTTGATCTGGGTTTGGACACCTCTCTAGTTTTTAAAGCTCTGTTGCTAAATAGGATGACTTCATCAGCAGTTATGATAATAGGATTCTAGGGCACAGAAGTTCAGTTTCAAAATTTAGATATCTTTCCTTTCCCTACAGCATACAACGTGTTGCTCATGAATGATAGATAGTATTGTTCATAACATGACAGTAGTTTACATCTACTGTCTGCTGTTGTAACTACAGAGTCCCTTTGATCTGATATTTTCAATTGCGAAGTGAAAATTATAAACCAGATTCTTAGTCCATTGTAGTATTTTAACAGATAAAAATATGCAATGTCTGACTGTAAGCCTATATGCTGGTGGTTTTGGCTGGCCTCCTCTCCAAAAATATTTATACAAATGGGCCCATTTTAAGTAAATTTAATTTCTTTCAAAGATCAGATAAGGCATTGCAGAGTTCTCACGTACTCTGTTGCAGATATTGAACTCTACAGTGGTCCTGGGGATGATCAAACTCCTTTAGATATACATGTATGGAAAACTATAATAAGGAGAGTTGTCATTCAGCTTAATCTTATGTAATTTTCCTTTTATTTTCTATATATAAAAAGTTTCTCGGTGTTTTCATAGAAACAGAGCAGTGTAGGGGTAAGAAGGAACCTTTGGAGATCATCTAGTCCAACCCTCCTACTAAAGCAGGTTCGTCTAGAGCAGGCTGGACAGAAAGTCATCGTGGACGGTTTTGAATGTCTCTAGAGAAGGAGACCCCAGAATCTTTTTGTGCAACCTGTTCCAGTGCTCTGCCACACTTAAAGTACAGCGGTTTTTCCTCTAACACATGTTCATCTATGCATCCTTCAAAGAGCTATACAGCTTAATTCAATCAAGTTGTTGATTTTGTTGAATCACTTGTGCTCCAGTATTCACCTATCCTGTTCAGCACTGATTAGTTTTCTGACATTAATGTCTCCAGAGGAGGGCTCTTGCATCCTTATTCAACAGCACAAATAAAAACTCCATGAGGGTTTTTATAGATTCTTTTTTCTTTTTAAAATCACTGGATATCTCTCTATAACTTTTTTCCTAAACACCATCTCGAGCTATTTGGCTTTCTTATCTATTATAGATGGTTCTGACAGGCCCCAAAGTGTGGCGGTGGCTCAAGCAGACAATCTCTGAGCTAGTAAAGGCTTTGCTAGGAAGACTGAAAACTGAATGTATTGCTTTATTCTGATTTTTTCTGATTTTTTCTGAATGATTCGCTTTTTTCTTTTTCCTGCCAAAATCAATTAAGGATGTCCTGTGAACAGCCTGCTTTAGAAAAAGTATATTGGTGATAAAAACTTACCCAATGTGTACAATATATTGTTACATTCCGAGGCAAGGAATTATGGCAGAGAGCATTTAGAGGCTTTTTATGGCAAGTATAAAGATTTTCATTTGTGAATGTTAGTAGCCTACTCAAAAATACTCTGTGCTTTGACATTACATTCCTAATTTAGCAAGACACTAAAGCACGTCTCCAACTAGAAGCGTGTAGTATAATCCATCTGCTTACAGCTACCCAATATAAGGTCTTCCTAAATGAAAGTCTGTAAAATTATATCTGGTCTAAAGTACTAGTAAATGATTTGTTAAGCAATTTAGTGCTCAAAAAAAAAAGTTTGATTTGTTAGCATGTTTTTTGAGTAAATAAATATTTTTTATCACTGATTTGATATTTGGAGCTACATGATATTTTAAAAGCTAATTTGTAATAAGTCAAACATAGACTCTGAGTGGAAACTTAATTGACATTAAAGAAAATTTCTTCTCCTGACCAAAATGAGAGCATCAGTCTCCTTTCGTAGCAAATAATTAGATGTCTAGTGCACTCAGCAGAGATACAAAGATCCCAGTCCAAACCCTGACCTAAATTTCACATTTAGAAGAGATAGAGACCTGTGTGATTATTTTAGTAAACTGCCTCTAACTCTTTACTCTCCTGGCTTTTTTCCCTTTGCTTTCTAGTGGCAGAATTTCCCTGTTTTCCCTTCTTACTCAATAACACTCCTATGTAAACCTCAGTTTCATGAGTTGAGAACGCTGCTTCCCGTTCAGCTCTGGTTGGAAGGTGAGGCACAAACATTTATATTTTTGCTCAATGAAGAAGTAGTCACACCTGCTGAATTTATTCTTCTAACTTCATTACATTAGAAGCTGCTGCTTTCAGTGTCTGTGTATGCTTCTTGGAATTGAACTATGAGATACAGGAGCCGGGAAAATAACTCTTGAATAAAAGATGCTGTTATCTGCAAAAGGATCATCCTTAATCCTTATGCCACAGAAGAATCCTAAATCTCCAGTAGATTTAACACAAAATGACAGTATATCAGCAGAAGCCAGTGGCAACTCAAGCTCTTCCTGTAACACTGTCATCAGAGCATCCTTCTATTAAGCTGATTATAACCTTTAGAAAAATTTTTAATTGTTTAGATGTTAAAACAAGATTTCTGGTCTGAGGCAGTAAGGCATTCTTTCATTATCATTAAACAGATATCTGGAAATCCTATTGAGAGCAGAAATGCATGATTTAGGAATAACAAAGAAGAAATTTAGTTGTGAATAATAATCACTACCTGGGCAAGGCTAACGTAACTTAAGGTAAGAAATATTCATATTTGGTGCTTGGTAGCAGTGCTTACAGACCCTGAGAAAAGTGGGAACTAATGCTATTCTCCTGCTTGGGCCTCAGGCTCAATGTAATGATCTTCCTGTCATGACGTCAGCTAAGCTTATCAGCGGATTTAATTTTGAGCAGTTCTGCTCCCTGCTTTTCTTCTTTATGAAAAATGCAGTACTCACACTGTTGTACCGCCTGTATTATTTGTAGCATGACTATCTCGAGAGTCTCTCTTCTCTTTATGAAGATTTTCAACACGACTAATCTTTGCTTGGGGACAGGACACTGGATGAGATGGACCTCTAAGACAATGCAGTCTGATAATTCTATCAGTGTCTCTCTTGCCTCTCTGGCCTGTATGAACCAAAAAGTTCAATAATAATAAATATGAATAAGCATGCTTTCATTTGTAAGGAAAATCCGCTCTTTTCAATATGACAGAAATGTTTTCAAATTGACAATGACTGGCGTCTTATTGTGCTGACAGTCATTCTTGCCCCCATTTTTCTTGTTTATAATAATTTTATTATTTTATCATTACTTTTAGTAATGGAAAGAAATACCACCAGCAGTATAATTTTGGGTTTTTTTAACTGTCCATATTACTGGCCTGGACTGATAGCTGTTTCTACAGATATCATTTTTGGAAGCAAAATTATTTGAACCAATGAAAATATGTCCATAAAAATCCTTGGACAGGGAAATTGTATTACATAATAGTTTTTCATAGTCTAAATTTGAATTTTCCACTTGAAATACTGAAACAATGTAGTTTTCAGTACATCATTTGCACCATTGAAATGTAAGCAGAATTTTTATTACAAATAACAATTCGTTTTGTGGAAAAGAGATTCCAATGGAAAATTTTCATCCTAAGCATAATGTTGTATTGATAGTTTAAGAAAAAAATGGTTATTTTTGACTTATGTTTATTTTATCTGTGAATTAAATATATGGTTGAAAAGTAGCGGATACAGGAAAAACTGATAGCTATTTTTCCTCTCATGGTATCTACTCTGGGAGTTGGCGGGGGAGGAAGATGCCTCTTCAGTGTCTGTTTTCTTTACTTGTTAGCTACCGTTAAGAAAGAAGAAATGAAGAACAGTCTTCCTTCTTTTTATATAGACAAATATAAAACATTTCTGAATGCATGTATCTTTGTTTTCATTGCCCTACACTGTCACACTCAAAACTAGGAGACAGAGTCAAGTACTTAGGCCATATAAGTGTTAGTTTTCTTTTACTTAGATGGCAAAGAAGTTCATAAATCCTTAAGTATCCCTGCAGACCGTTTTTTGCAGAGTCTCTCTGCCAATGTAACCTACATTAAAAGAAATTATCTGCTATTTTTTTCTGAGTCACAAAGATGCCTGTATAGTCTGTATAGTAGAAGTGAGAATTTCTAAGGCAGATACTGCATTTAAATGTCCATCCTCCAACAGCAATCATCATGAATTGGAAACGGATGGCCTGCCTGGTTCTTTACGCACTCTAATAAAATACCCTATGAGTTTTATTGATGTAAGCTTCATCACTCAGGGATCTCTCCATAAAAGATCACCAATTGATTGGAAAGGTAGTTTACTGTACAGGAGCTGTGACAGTGCAGGAAACTAAGAGTCTTGCCTTGAAATTACATTCTGGTGTGCATCAAGAGGAGAGTGGCCAGCAGGTCGAGGGAGGTTAGCCTGCCCCTCTCTCTGCCCTGGTGAGATCCCATCTGGAGTACGGTGTCCAGTTGTGGGTCACTCAGTTGAAGAAGGACAGTGAACTGCTGGAGAAGGTACAGAAAAGGGCCACAAATATGACTAAGGGCCTGGAGCACTTCTACGAGGAGAAGCTGAAGGACTTGCATCTTTTTAGTTTTGAGAAGAGAAGACCTAGGGGGATCTTATTAATGCTTACAATTACTTAAAGTGAGGGTGCCAGGAGGACGGGTCTGCTTTTTTGTCAGCGCTGCCCAGTGACAGGACAAGTGACAGGGAAAAATGTGCCCATTTCCTCTTGTATAAGAAGTTCCCCCTGCACATGTATACAAGTTCCACCTAAACGTGAGGAGGAACTTCTTTACTGTGAGAGTGGTAGAGCACTGGAACAGGCTGCCCAGAGATGTTTTGGACTCTCCTTCTTTGGAAACAGTCAAAATCTGCCTGGAAAATTTCCTGTGCAAACTGCTCTAGGTAGACCCGCTCTGGTGGTGGTGCTGGACTAGATGATCTCTAGAGGTCTCTTCCAACCCGACAGGATTCTATCATTCTATGAATTTGTGAGTCTGTTTTCTCAAAATTTACCCATTTAAATATATACACATTTACATCATTGAATGCTTATGAAATACTCCCACGTTTCATCTTTTAGCCTCCTGTGAAGATTAAAGCAAAACACAGTCCATCTGACATAGAATCTGAATATTTGTATCTGAAAGAGACATTCTGGTGCTTGAATTTCTGTTATTGCTCTGAAGAGTAAGTGCAGAAATTATTTTTAGGGCAGAGAAGATGTCTTAAACAGCTCTCAGTGCTATGTATCTTCTATAGCCTTCTTGTCTGTCTTATTCCATTGTGTTATGTCAATGGCAGTATGCGTATCACAAAATGTATCAGAACTGTACATAAAAAAAAGCAGTGCAGAAGACAGGTGTTAAATGAACAAAAACACCTAAAAGTTTTCTTTATGTCTTAAAGGTGCTTAATTTGCTTTTCCCGATCTCATTAGAAAGTTTTGCTATTTGATGCTCAGAAGGAAAAGAAATGGAAAAGCAGGTGGTGATGACAGGAGGGTTTGCATAACAGTAAAACTACAGATGTGATGAACAGGAGCCACAGAGTCAATTAAATCCCCACCTGTAGCATAAGCAAGCCAGCCCTGGCATTAGAGCAAGCATGTAAAACTGCTTTCTGAACCAGCACCATCTTTACAGATGAGAGAATGACTGCAGGCATAGAAAAATCTCCATTTTATGCGATTTACTTCATTGCTGGAGTGAAGAGTCCATCTGAAAACCTCTTTGCTCAGGGGATAAGTGCTGATTTTGTTGAGATCTCCAAAATAATTTTTTGGTTTGCTATAGAGGGAATAGTTCTATACTGAAGTCAAGCCATGACCTAGTAATTCACCTTACAAAGTAAAGAAATTTCTTTCAAGTAACAGTTGATTATATCAAATAAAACTTTAATTTTGTCACATAAAACTTTAACATTATCACTTGGCATAGTGCTCCACAAATTATGATGTCCTTTCACTGCAGATACGGGGGTTGTAGGGCAAAACTCTCGTGGGCCAGGAGCATCTCCACTGACATCATGATCTTTGGCATACACATTAGCAGTGCTCTGTGCAGGAAGACGGTTGAATTCAAAGATTATTTTGGGGCAATAGTGAGCAGTGAAAGAAAGATGAGTGTGCATCTCTCTATACACAGAGATATATAGCACAGAAACAAAGCTACATGTTGTTTTGGGCAATTTATTTAATATGTGGTGTGACATAGAAAAAAGATGAGAGTTCTTCTCTAGGCAGAACTTCAGAGAGTAGCAAGTGCTACAGAATCAGTGACACCACAAACATCATCTTTGAAGAGACGTGATTAAAACCAAAATAAAAAGGTAAAAAAAGGAGATTGTGAAAATTTATGTCAATTATGAAAATGGAAAATTTTTATATAAATCTTTCTCCTTAGTGGAAAAATGAGGGCAATGCCTTCTCCTTCAACTTTTCAAATTTAACTCAAATTTGTATCAGAATTGGACATGTTTTATTTTCTTTTATAGAGCACAACATTTTATTTCAGGGTCAATTTAAACATTTCTTCTTATTTGCAATGTTTTACTCAAAACACTCCGCTTGAAAAGAAAGAGTATTTCAGTAGACAGGAGAGAGTGTTTTTCACTGGTATTTTATGTAATATATGCTGATTTAATGATTTCCTCAATGGAGAGAAAGATTTTGTCCAAGACCCAAGACTCATTATTGTATTTACTGATTCAAAGAGTTAATGAAATGCCGGTCTAATTCAGACACGCTGTTTTTATTACTAATATCTGAATTTTGCAGTATTTTCCTTTTATTTCTTTCTTCATTACTCGTTGCTTCCCATTCAGACATCAGCTCTCCGTTCATGCTCTGCCTCTTCCATTCTTTTATTACAGTGCTATGGAGTTTTCTTTCCCAAAAGCTTGGAAAAATTTCAGTTGTTCTTGTCATCTTATATCTCTGCGGCACATGGAGTAATTATTTTCTACACTCACAAATTATAATTTCTCTGTTTCTTAAACTTTTCAACCACAAGAATCTCCTAGCTCACTGTGGCCACTTGATGATACTACACCTGGGTTTTCTAATTAATATTTTCTTCGCCAAGGTGGTGTCCGTTCTTGCATCTAGAACCCACGTATCAATTTTCTTTCCATTACAATGTGGAAAAAAGGAGGGAAAAAAAAGTGGACAAACAGACTGAAATAAACAGCCCAAAATAACTTTTCTTTAAAAGTTAGGCTTTTGATGAGTTCTTTTCCTAGCAAGAAAAGAACAAGATGGGAAAAGAATCCCTCCAAAGCTGTTTTTTCAAGATTTCTCTGGAGTAGGGTCAGATTGGGGAAGGAAAGAACTGTTCCGAATTCACCTATCAAAAATGCTAATTACTCTTATTATTGCTGCCATGGTTCCATACTCGTGTGCTGACCTATAGAGTGACAGATCCTTATTTCAAGCCTTAAGGCACTCTCTCCTAATCCTCAGCCATGCTGGCTTTCTGCCAAGGTGGTATGGTGGCAAGGTTATTTTATTGTTTGCTGTACCAACTAGAATTATAGAAGAAACATTGTTCCATTTTTTATGGAAGGCATCTAGAATGGGGGGAATAATCAATAGTGCAGCGTTACCAACCACGGCTCCCTGCTGTCGATGCTGATGGGGTGTAACTCTGTTGCCCATCATTTTGCAAGCAAGACCTATTGTTGCCTACTACAGAGAGAAAGAAAATTATAGTGATATATGATAATATTGTTGACTCCCTGGTAAGAAACTGGAAGCTTTATTGCTCCACAATCAAACAAATAAATTCCTTTGTATCTAATGAATAGGTTCAGCTCCAAGTCAAACATATTTGCAGATAAACCCTGCTTAATAGAAAAGCTCAAAGCAATCAAACTCCTCAGAAATAATCAGACCTCTGTCAGTGATATTTGTTACACTTATTACCAGATAAAAATGATTTACATGCAAAAATCTTGTTATATATTGGATCAGAGTAGGTCATTTTGAAGTTGAAGCTCTGGCTATAGTTGATAATGTGACCATTATTTCTGTGATTGCTTTGGGACTGTAGTTCCAAGTTCTAATGTAACGTGCTGCCTTTAAAAAAATATCTATTTGCTTGGGATACGGGGGGCTCTCAGGGAATTCAGGTTTATGAAAGTTACATTATGACCTTAGTGTGCGCTACGACAGAGCCCTGAAATCATTTCAATACAACACAGGAGATTTTCGAAAAAAATCAGTATTCTTCATTGAAGGGAGTGCATAAGCTAACACAAGGAACTTTGGAGACTATTTGTGTTTGGTGGGGTTTTTTTGGAGGGTCTTGTTTAAGAGCTTTTGAAATATTTCCAGACAAATGGTCCTGTTTGTCTCCTAATGCTACTTCCAGGAAACAGAAATTTCTGAAAGTAGGAATCACATCCCTTAAGTAATCGAGGAGGCAATTGTTTATCTGATTAACAAAGAAGAATACACAGACTAGTCCACCTAGCTTTGCTAAATACCCTTCCGTTTTTTGCTTGGTATGAAAAAAGATGTGTCTGATGAGATAATTCTAAACAGCTTTTCTCAAATAAATTTATTTATTCAGCAAAAACAGAAAGATGCCTATGCTTCTACGTTTCCCCTAAGTCTAATGCATAAAATTGTTCCTGAAAATGTAGATGACATAATCGTTCAAGAGTTGTTCATTCGCTCAGGGACCAGAATTTTTTATGCTTCATTGGTAAGCACCACTGTCCTTGCGGTAGAAAGTCATGGTTATGTCTTTTCAGTCACTGAACTATAATTTTTTTCTGAAAAGTAGCTTCAACAGAGGAGGTGGAATAAAAGCCAACAATTATGTTTCTTAACTTTCTCAAACACACACAAGGCATGTAAATAATATCTCCTTTATAGTGGCAAACAGAACGGGTCACAGCATAAATGTGTGGGGAGAGCAAGAGTGCAAGGAGGAACAAAATACTAGAAAGACCAAGACCATCACCCATTACCAGCAATCTAATTTGCTTTTTTAAAGACTCTGTGTTTTGAACAAAGCTCTATTTAGTAGATGTGCTTTGGGTACACTTTGGAGATTCTGCCATCCTGTAAGCTCATTTCTGGAAACCTGTGGTAAGAAGAGGCAATAAGGACTCCACTTTAGCCAAGGCATATGCTAGACACAATGATTCGCAGCTCTGTAAAAGTGGCAGCAGGGCCCGGGAAAGAGCGTTACGTACATAGGTAGCTTGACTTGCATTTTAATGCCTGAGGGGATTATATCTAGTTGTCCTGCTCATGTACATAAAGTTGAAATGTATTTTTCCAAGTCTGTTTCAGCTCAATTATCAATATAAGATCTACGTCAAGAAGGCTCCTTGAGTAGTCTAACTATTTTGAAAGCAATATGGAAGACTGAAAGTAATAAACAATATGAAACTAGAGCTACTGTTTTCAAAAATCAGTTGTCACGTTTGACCTCCTTTAATAATGCTAAAAGAAAGATTATTTTACTTGAAATTTTTGTGTGCCTATACACTACCTGGCAGAAAGGAATAAGTTAATGAACAATCAAAGTAAAATATAGAGATAACTTAAGATATTATTCAAAAGTCTCATTGAGATTAGTAGCTCATGACTGATTTACAGCAGATACAATCATGTAGGTCCTGGATAAGGAAGAGATAAGGCAATGGAAAAGAGTAATAAATAATTGAGGAGCTGGTGGAAGGAGATAGGGATAATCAATTTCTGAGGGAGGCGAATGTTTTCCTTACAAATACATGTTTCTTAAATATCATGTTGTGATTTGGGGGCCTCGATATCCAGAACGTTTTCAAAAGAGATGTGGACTCATTGCTCTGTGGTTTGCACAATATTTGAATAGGTGCTGATTTTCTGCTGCAGTGGAAGAGCAAGAAATAGCGGTAACATTTTTTTCCTGGTGCTCACCTGGACTCTCCTGTTTACCCACCTGCCCTAAAGCAGCAGAGAATCCTGCCTTACAGAAGCATGGATTCTTTGGGTCTTTTTTGCTTTATTAATTGAATAAAGAGCTGCAGTAAACAATATCTTTTCTAAAAAGTGTAAACCTTACAGAGCACCTCAGTAGCAGGTTTTGCCTTTGCTTTGCAACCAGGACTGCACCTGATTCAGTTTACAGTTAACATCTGAGATTCTTTTCCTTTTTTCTCCTAGTATAAATTTGGAAATATATGTTTCAAGCTTTCTCATTTTTTGTTTAATGAACTAGGAAGATATGTTTCTTTGTTGGCTTTGTTTCACTGAGAGTATGTTGTTATGTATTTTCAGTGGTACATCCACTTGTATTTATTATTATGTATTATTATGTATTTTCAAGTGGTACATAATGCAATGCCTCTTGCATTACTTATGAAACCTGTGCTCTACCTTGGCCACTAGGAAATCTCGGAAGCTCTGTTATTCTATTTGGATGATTATTTAAAACAGTAAATAAAATATAACTATAGTTCCAAAAAAGTTTCCGACTATCCTACATTTCTGCAACTTGCCGCGGTGGTCAGAGCTTTCTGTTTCCTCAGAAAAACATTCCTTTCATGACTCTTAATGTGGGAATTTCCCCGTGCCTTTTTGATGGCCCAGCCTCTTGCTTCCCTTTATCTATTGCCTCAGCCAAGAGATATCAAGGGTTGTATCTTAGTCTTTGAATTACTTTGGCTTTTGTTTCTTTTACACTCCTCTTGCAAAAGCAGAGGATTACTGGTGTATACTGTCCAGACCAATAGCTGGTGCATTCAATTCGATTCTTGCAGAGTTCTGGTGCTACTGGGATGGGTTAGCCCAGATGGGCCATGTCCTTTCACACAGAAAAAGTAGTTGTTAAGGTCCAACTTCTGTAAGCTGTCCCTTTGCCAAAGTGTATATAAGTCCTTTTTGAGGAAACGGCCCTAATCAATATGCAATCACCTGTGTAGCGCTAGCAGTTGCACTGTTAGCCTGAATCTACAAAGTACAGCACTATATCATTGTCAGCTCTTTCACTTGTTCTGGGAAGGATGAACAAGAGTGTGAATATACCAACTTTTCCACTAAGAGACCTATAGCAATGTAATAAATAATGCATGCATTTTCCCCAGAGGCTTCTAAGAGAAAGTCTTAAAATTTCAATGTTGTCGTTAGTAGAAGATTTGGCTCCATTATTTTACACTTTTTCCCATCCATGATGGAAACGATTGGTTTTTTTATCAATATGTTTTCAGAGTAAATGAACAATTATATTTCATGTCTCAGGCAGTTTAATTTCTGATTGCCACATTAAATACTAGAGGCTCTTTTCCTGCCTCAGATCCACAACATCTGTTAGCACTTGTCTAAGAATATTTGTCTGCTTTGGAAATCTGTGTGGTATCAGACAGTCACTATCAAGATTAAATTAAGAATGTGGCTCTAGCATTCCTGACAACAATTGCAAAATTGAGGAAGATCTTGCGCTTTATTTTTTCCCCCCAGAAAACACCGAAGGTAGCATATATGAGGTTTATGAGAAAAAAACATAAAGAATTCCTACCTCAAGGAAAAGAGGACATCATTAAGAGCAGATAAATAACAGTATAAATATCATACCCTTATTCAGTATAACAGGATTAATGATGACCATTATTCTGTATGAGTCACTTCAGCTTTATTGGTATCAGTAAAACTTTGCTCACATCTCAACTAAGAATTTCAAGTAGTATATTACAGTTAACTGCTGTCCTCCATTGCCTTCTGTAGAATAAGTGGAGACTTCAGGAGAGAAAAAGTCAGTATTCAAGGAGCTGAGGTCTAATTGTACAATTCATTTACTCTAATGTGCTTCTTTAGTTACCTAGTGTGTAAAGTTAGGATACAGAAAAGCACTTGTTTCCCTGAAAATTTTATTTCTCTTATAACCCATGGTCGTTGCCTAAAGATACTAGTATAGAAAAAGAAAGTGAAGGATCTGATACCTGAAATACATGAATAGCAGAAAAGACAGATATTATTTTTTGTCACAGAAGAAATTGAGCTATGTATTGGTTAGCAATTACAACCTTTCTCTCTCTTCCTGGTGTGCTGTGTTCTTTACTTTCATGTATCAATTGTCTGGGTAACCAGTATCACCAAGTAAATAAAAAACACCTCCTAATTTTCCAATCATTTTTAAAACAGCCCTCCAGTGTACATGGTGTACATCCAAGAGAAGAGTACACCTTTCTTTCTATGATTTCTACCTGCACATCCCCTTTTTAATTTCTTTGCCACTGTATTGTCACATCTATGTCAGTCCTTCAGTTTGTGCTGTGCGTCTGTTTCTTAAAAGCCTCCATTTCAAAGGCTGTCAAGTTTCCTTAGAGTGCCATATTTGCATGCCCAGCTTGTCACTGCAATGAATGAGAAAGTCTGCAAAATAAGAGAAACAGAGAGAAATTCTGCGTCTTATACTTTTGTGGAAATTACTTTCTTTCAAGAGACGAAATTAAATTTGTATAGGTCATTTCTGGAACAGCAGATGTCAGGCATTTGTGTGGCCATCAGTCTCTTAACCAAAGCGTCTCTAGGTTTGCACATTGTTAGTGTAAGACAATGACTCCCTGGGCACATGAGTCATTATTTCACAGATGCTAATGTGAGAATTATTCTTCTCTCAGATATCTACATCTCCTATTCTATAAAATAAAACTTTAATCCAATGATTTACAGTTAATAAAAAATATTATTCTGTTGGTTAAGATAAAGATAAGTGAATTGACTCCATCCTACGTATTTCTCAGTTCTGTTTTAATGAAACTCAAATATTTCTCACCTTTGGTTCTTGTTGGAATTTGCATACTTGAGCTCTTTGGTATGTCCTCTGCCCCCAAATACGCCTTTGGGACCTTTCTACCAAAAGGGACAGGTAGAAAGTAAGAAAAAAACAGAAAGAATGAACTGTGTGTCTCCTTGTTTAAACTCATAGCTTCTCCACAGTTGCTCTCTTACTACTTAGTGATAAAAGCTTGCTTCTATAGCATGCTTTTCTTCCACGGTTCCGCTGAATTGTAAAGGATGCCAGACTTTCTATTTGATCATTATTAAGGAAGAAGAGGTTCTGACCTCTCTTTGGAATAATAACATAATTTATCCTTACGATGTTAATGTAAAGTTGAAAAGGCTATGATGCCTACACTTAGAAAAAATTATTTTGGAATGTAATCTAGCCTGAAATACTACTAAAAATGGTGAAAATGGGAAGCTTTCCTCCATGCCTTTTCAGTTGCTAGTATGAATATATCTTTATATGCTTAAAATTGATTTGAAAATGTGCTGTGCCCCATTTTCTCAACTAAGACCTTCATTGACCTGTAGAGTGAAGAAGGACTTATTGCTGCCTGTTTTAATATAAGAGATTACATGACCAGGTTATCACACATCGGAGTCATGAAAAGAAGAGATTACCTATAACATAACGAGCAGCAAATCCTTTCGACACGTAGCAAATTATTGTGAGGTGCATTTGAACCCGTTGATACTAACAGATTTCTGAGTGTGAGAGAACAAATATTTTTACTAATACGTAGTTACGGTTATCCTACTTGCACTATAAACATGATTTTCATGAGAACTGAAAAAATTTAGGAATGAGAGTAAAATCGTAAAGCCAATGTAACACTTATTTCTGCATTGAAAATGCTTTTCAAAATAATAAAATACTTTCGTATATATTGTATGCCAAAACTAAGCTTGCCATCTAAATTGAAGGAGGAAAAATAACTTTAGTTTTGCTGTTACAAAATCCACTAAGAAAAAATATATAAATGCTCTCTAGCTTAAAATTAAGCACTTGCTGTCCTGAATGGGGATTTTGATAGTGCGTAGGAGTGTGTCTTGTTCAAATCAAGCTACACAGTCTTGATATATAGAGAAGTACAATTTTATAGTGCCTTTGATCCTACTCTCCAATTGTCAACTGCATTTTTGTTATTGATTTTATTTAGTCTGGATTTATCACAGTATGCTTTTCCATATAAATGAATTCTCTATATCCCTGTAGCAGGGTGTTTTAATAGCAGGAAAACTTGTCTAAGCCAGGATCAGTAAGTATATTGCGACTTTTTAAGCTTCTAGAAAGCAAACACGAGCTCCTCCGATGCAATTTTGAACCTCTTATTAAAATAAGAAACTTCCAGCTCTGTTAGCCGACACTTCTACAATGAGCACTACCAGATGGATAATTGTATGCCTAGACCTGCCTGGCAACTTATCATTTCGAGTTACAGAGCAAACACTTTACATTGGCAGGAGCAGAGTGTTCTACCTATCCCTTCCAGAGTGTTCTTTGCACTTGGAAATCTTTCTCGGGATACTTATTAACACGATGCTAGACTAAGTAAATTAAATGTGGTTAATTTCGTTCAAATCCTTCCCTACCTAAAATAAATTAATTTAGGTACTGAAGACCTATGTAATTTGTGGCCTTCTTAATTTATGAATTTTGTAGAGGCTTAAGAAAGAAAAATTCATCCTTTGAAACTCTGAAACAGCTGTTTATTAACTTTTGGACTTTCGCTAAGACAGAAAAACACAACAAGGAGACCAGTGCTTTCTGGTTAGGATAAAAGACCAGTATGTTTGACAGTCTTAGGAAAGGTGCATAATCAAACGGCCTGCAATTTTTTTTGATCCTATTTGATCAGGTGAGAAGGCCTTGAATTTTTTGGACCCGCCTTATTACCCAGCAGTGATCTATATTTTAGAGTGTCCACAAAAATATCAAACTTTAAGTTTGAAATAGAGATATTCCCAGAAGCAAGACTGGAGTTTCATGTATTCTTACTATAAGACAGATATTTAAGCCTAGCAGTATTCATTCAACCAGGTGCTTTGCTAAGGTGTTTAGTATCCAGTGACAACAAACAATAAAGTTAGCATTTGAAATACTAGGCACATTTAATGAAATCACATGAGAACAATCTTCAGAGATAAATAGCCATAAAATGAATGGTTCTGGGTAGTAAATAAATACGAGTACGTTATGTTCGTCATGAACAAAAGAGCTTTAAACCATTTAAAAATAACTCACTGTGGACTATTAGCATATATGTCCATAGACATAAATGTTTCCTGATGTTTGCGGCCCATGTCTGCAGCCTGATATGATTTGGATAAAACAGAAGAGAAAGAAAACTACTAGAAATACAGGCAAACTATATAACAGTCTGAGACTTACCTATCCCTCCATGCTAGTTATTTTCCTTCAGTTACAGAACTTGTGATATTCATTCCCCTCCTGAAACGATCTGCTTTTCAGTCATGCATCTTAATTCATTAGATTTCATATGGTACAAGCATGGGTTATTGGATGAAAGGAAAGTACCTTCTGGAACAAGGCAGGGGCTTTCTCGTAGCCCTTCGGATTGCTAGAAAACTAGGTGATCATATCTACACCACTGCAGCTTCATTTTCACGTTCTAATATATAGATGCCTGCACTTGCAAAGAGTTTCAAAGAAAAGATACTGTAACACCACGCTATGTAATTCTCCATTTCCATGGACCTGGTTGGAGACTGGGGAAAAGATACATCGCTGAATTTCACTCTCTGGGTTTCTAGTGTGCCTCCTTCCTTTATGAAGTGACTCTCTGCAGTTGAACAATCTCTCATTTTGCAAACATATGGTGAGGAATTCATGATCTGTTAAACGTGGATACTGGTCAGACATCAGACTGACCAGAATATTTTTTTTTGCTAAAAATCTTAACAGTTTTATGTTCACTTTAGTTTCGCTACCTTTGTTTGTGTTGAAACTCCATAGACATGTGCCGTTGAAAGATCGCTGTGGTAAGAGAGTGGGGGCCTATGAATAATGTCCTTCTCTGTCTATAGCCCAAGTAGTAATTAGTTTTGATGACTCTGATACTGTGAATAATGCTCCTCTATTGCGGTGTGTTGGTGATAGGCCCTTGGTTCCCTATTTGATACAGCTGAATTATGACTTTAAAAAATAAATACAGCTGAGGACTGGAAAGACGTGTTTCCTGTCCAAATGTTTTGGGGAACTTAATATTGAATGGACCTTCTGTTTCATTGAGTCCAGTTTACTTGATCTCACAGCCATGACATAATAAATCTGTGAAGAAAAATATATCTTAGATCTTCCGCCCAGCACACTTTTTCTCCGTGTCTATCAGGACAGTGTTTCAGACATATGCTTCTGTTACAGATATCTCCCAGTTTCTTGTCTAGATTTATTTATATTTTGATTCCGTACCAGCATTAACCAGACCCTTAAATGGTTTTCTCCCCACATGGTACTTATATGAAGGCATTAGATAATGGACTGCAGGCAGGGATGATATTCCTGTCCTTGGCTTCTCTATCTGGGGTGCAAAAAAATGTGCTCTGCTCTGGTGGCGCTGCCCAGCCCCTGGTCATTTTAAGAGTCTTTGTGCTTTTTCCTGTTTGATTTAATCTTTCATAATCCCAGATGATCAGGGCTATCTACAGGAGTCAATAAGAGTTTTTCTGAGAGCCTTTTGTACAAGATTTTCTTGGAAATTACTTGCCATTTTTAAGGTATTTTGGAAATGTAAAGACATGAAATTGTTCTAAGTAAGGGAGAGCACTTTAAGCAGTGCATGGTACTTTCATTCTTATCTGTTTGTCATATAACACTAGAGCTAGAAAAAGAGTAACAGAACCTACCTTTCTTTACCCATATGACTTAAAGAATGATTCCATGTAAATAGAAACATGAACAGTTTTGGATAGTCTGAGACTATTATAAATATAATTAATACCAAATGTTAAATTCTTGCTGATATGTCTTGCATATGAAACCACTTTAAATGTGCAACTTAGTAGACCATATATAAAATACATTAATAATAAATATTTCTAAGCACTTAGTTAATTGTATCAGAGCTTATATTTCTTCTTTTATTTAAGATGTAAAGCACAGAGGGATGGTTTGTATTTATAAACACCAGGACAGAAACTGTTTTATTCAGGAGCTGAATCTGGGTCCTGCATATAAAGTTACAATTTACTTTTGCCACTATTTTCATCTACAGTGAAAATCGTTATCCTCCTTTCCTGGCTGAATACAGTCTGAGCTTGCAATAGCTGTTCAGGTTTCAAGGATGCAGCCAAGTGAGCTGTTCTTACCCTTTCTACTCTCCCTCCTTCTAGTGTGGTTATAGCACATCTGGAAGTAACTGGGCATGAAAACAAGTATATCTTTATAGAGATTCTTTTAACTGTCCCTTCCTTGCTCTTCTGTCTTTTTTTTGCAAACCACTCTCTGCCCTCTTGTCTGCGGTAGATAGAAGGTACTTACAACAGCTTCTTTGAGTTTCGTTACACATTTTCCTCTTGGACTGCTTCAGACTGCCAGAGTAACACTTAGGGGCTCCAGGCTGCCAGCAATCGCATGATATGCTGGGTCAAGAGGGTGTTGACAATATGAAGCTTGTTGGACAGAGGGTTACTCACATTTCCAGTAACGCTGAGACTATTGTGCAAGGAAGCACAGGGCTGGCATCAGTAATTGGAATATATATCTGATAGTAGAAACATATCATATGCTTGGCATGCCATGCCAGGATGAAACAGGGGGTGCAAATATTGCTCTTGAAGGCAAAGAATATTACCTCAAATATAGAAGACCCCTGCTTTCATATTTCTGCCTTGTGAAGGCTAAAAATGTACATGCCATTGTCCCAAAAGCTGAACTTATTGACCCCTCTTCATGATACTGTTCTCCTACAACTGAGAGGGGGACAGGAAAGAGATGGCCCTAAGGAGTGAGATTTCCCCTGAGAGAAGAGGTGACTCACCAGCAGGCTGTCTCACCAGGCGTCCCAGGAAGAATTGTCCAGGATTCCTTCACTGGTGGGTTCTTAGGCACCCAAAAGAGTGGGAATGGAGGAATGGGATTTTCAGCACAGCACTCCGCCCACACCATACTTGTTATCTATGGCGAAAGGCAGGAAGGCCAATGAATTCCAGAGGTATTTATTTACTCTCTGAGGTGTGCTGAGCTGCCCAAGGATTTATGAAGTGTTTCCCTTTCCTCCTTCCGTCTTCCCTACAAGACTCCTAGTTTGTGTGTTTCTTCTTTCATTCCCCAAATGTTGTCGTTCATGTGATTCCTACACTGAAGCAGATTGTGGAAGTGAGGTCAGCAATGCAAACTCTGTTTATAAGTCTTATCCTGCCACCACTTTTTCAGGGAGAAGAGAAGTCTTAGACTTTCAAGGAATTTTTAATAACATAAAGCTTTTTAGCAGTGATCTTACTCTTATACTTTCCGTTGTTTGTCAGTTTGTAACTGACACCTGCTTTTCCAAGACAGCTGACTTCACAAACAAAAAAGGAAGAGTACAGAAATGCAGCATTCCAGTTGTGGTCTTGCAATGCAGAAATGAGGTGGGAGAAAAATATTTTCTTATTTTTCCTTCCTTCAAGGAAGAAAGATAATGGAAGAGGATGCCTTTGCAGACATTTAGGGATGTGAAAGGTGGCCGTTCCACCTTGTGACTTACGCACATCTGAGTCACCAAGAGAGGGAAAAGAGCAGAAAAGCGTACCGCTGCTGTGAAAATGCTAAAGAGCTCAAGGTGCTTCCCAAAGATGCAAAAGAAACAGGAGAAGATGTAGGACAAGTTATTGCAACAAGTAGTTAAGAGGAGAGTCCCAGGATGCTCTGTATTTTCTGCATAGGCGCCAGTAACTTTCCCGTGTTGACTCCGGCAGCCATGCAGATCCTTGCATTCAGTGAGTCACCTAAGACAGGCCTTCTGGCAAAAATAGCTCTCCTACTATTTGGCCACACATATGAAGTTGCTCAAGCCCTTCTCCCACCACACTCTACAGAGCACTTCTGGGACATGGTGGCTGTCTGAGAGCTGAAATTATAAGTGCTTCTCAGGAGACAGACTGCTCAAATTTTTGCAAGAGGGTAAATGGCTCTTTGATCCTGGCCCCCATACACTCTCAACATACCTAGGCTCCCAAAGAGAAGTTGGAAAGGGCAGAAAACACATATTCATCTGTGTGTACTTTAAAATTGCATGCAGAACTTGAGAATTTCTTGATTGTTTCAAATTTGTGTTTTAATTTTTTTATTGCACTTTCTCAGACACTGCAAAATTCTTTGGCTTTTCAATAAGTATAAGCAGCCAGCTCAGCTCACTACGCATTCATTTATCTTCCCTAAATATAACTCTAAGTTTAACAAAGTTTTGTTTGACATTTATTGTTCTCCTCATTGTGCCTATAATTAGCATATATTGTTGCTTGTAATGAAATAACCAGTAGTATGCCAAAAAAATTTGTTAAAATATCAGAAAACTGTAAGCAGTTAGTCAGTATAATGTAAGTAATAAATAAATAATATAAATAAATAAATATAAATATAAATATATATTATAAATATATAAATATATAATAAATAAATAAACAAATAAATAATAATAAATAAATAAAATAAATAAATAATAAATGTAAGTCAGTTAGATGGCACTCCAAGAACATAAACTAGCAGTCACTGAGCTTGCCAGTGAGATTTTATATGGTAAGGAAATCAGCCTACACGAATGCCATCCATAAAGTTATTCAGGCACAGTAATCCTTATAAAGGTCAGTGGCTCCTTCATCACAGGAGGATATATTTTAAAACTCCCAAGTAATACTACAACTAATTTAAAGAACTCTAACACATTAGTACAATGTGTTCCATAATAAAGCAGAGCCTATACCGGGAAAAAGGCACTTTCATTGGAGAATAATCACCCATAAAATCACCACAACAGTCCAGGATAAAAGCACAGAAGACATTTTGAATTCTCATTTCCAGTATTGAACCTGTTGCTTATAGGGAGTATATTAAGATGAATGCTTTCATCAGTTACACAAGTTACTGAGGACATGCACAGGAGTCCAGAATTCTGCTCGTTTGTCTGGGTATAGTATTTTTCTCAGACTTCACATATATCACAAAGGGCACAGGAGCACACCTCCATAATTGTGATGTTTTTAATAATTACATTATCTCTGAAATGTAGCTCCAGCTTGTCTCCCGTATAAATTCTAATATTGCTAAGAATGTTATTAAATTACCTACAGGGCTCCATGTGTTAAACACTCTTTATGCAATGTTGGAAAGCATGGGCAATTCTGCCCTAAAACATGTTCATAACTATGTAGTTGGAGAAGAATGCTTGTGTGTCACCTCCCCAGACCCTCAGTGCTACGAACTTGCCTAGTACTTCCCAAACATTTATATTGATCATATCTCTGGGATGCCCCAGGTCCAGCACAGTCAAGGAGATTTGTAAGATTGTCCTGCTTATCAGCTTTGCAGGAAAGAAGATTTGTGCATTTGTAAGCCATCAGTTGCTCAGAGCTGTCTGGAGAATTCATTCATTCAAGACCAGCAGCTGTTTTCATAGACGTTTTTATATTTCATATACCACATCCAGCAGTTAAGTGTCTTTTATAAGGCATCGCAGGCCTGCAGCACCAGTAACCTATCATTTGGTAGATGGAAATAAGGCAGCCAGCTGTGGAGGTGTGAAGTCCCTCGGCTCTCAGTTCTCAGGCATAGGAGAAGCTGTGTTTCATGGAGGTATACTTCCTCCTGAGGTAGCTGGAGTCATGTCATGTCTAACAATTTATTTGATCCCACCCATTCTCTTGTTCCAGAAGTGATGAACACTGGCCAATATTAAGAAAGTTGAACCTTTACGCTGAATCTGTATTTAAAATTTTTGAATAAGAAAATAGAAAAGGCAAAGATCACTGATATCGAGCCCTATAAATCCTCTGCTTTCCAAACCGAAAGGTTTTTCTATCTGGAAGCAGTTACTACTATTTGAGAAGGAAATTAAGAATATTCACATTAGAGGAGTACATCAGGCCTACTTTTGAAAAAGGTGTTATTCTCATGTATATCTGTATTGCATCTTATTTCCGAGGTGGGGGAGCACTCTTCCCCCATACAGCAGCCAATTCCTGTTCTTTCTTCCAACTACGTTAAATCCAAGAGGACGGATTCAAGCAGGAAGAGTTGCCAGCATCTGGATATTCAATCTAACATCTGCCTTGGGATTAGATGATTTATTTTGTTTGTACATCACTTGTGTTTTCAATTTAAATAGCATTTAATTTTTTCTAAATCTCCTACGGTCCACAAAACCTCCTCTTGTTTAGGATGATAAATAACCAGATTACACTGGTTAGTTGTTTTAGAGATTAAAGCAGGTCAAATCAATTAATAAATCAAAGATATCATTCCCTTACTGAATTTCTTTCTTGCGTAAAAGAAAGCTCTATTTTGTTTTTCCAGAATCATCTTCTTTATCTTCAGAACTTCTTACCTCCCAGAGCATCTCATACAGCAAGGCCTAGATTTTGGGTTTACCTAGCAGCACTCTCTAAAATTCCAATTTTTTTCTCTAGGTATCTTAAACAGCTAAGTATTTCTGAGCTGATATTTTGCTTAGTAAAATCTTGGACATATTTCTGACTTAACAAGATTATAATATTGAGGCTTTTTGATAAGTTCCTCTCATACTAGCCTAAACTAGGTATTTTTAAATAAAGATGATTTCTGATACATGGAATATATATTTCAAAAGCTGTTCCTATTCTCCTATTTAAACTTGAAGGTGAGACTACGGAAAAAATGAGATGTGTCTCGAATAAGAAGTTATGAATAGTATTACTTTGATCATAGTCTAAACATTCCTGTAATGCAGCTGCACATTTGTACATATTTACTCTGCAAGAAATGATACTTTGGATTGTTTCTCTGATACCTTTATAATGTTCATCTTTGTTCTTCTGTCTACAAATACTGTTTTCACCTCAGTAACTTTCTAATCTTATTTTGAATATTACTATGTAGTTGACCTCCTATACAACCTGGGACAGTGATTTCCACATGGCTTATAGATAGCTTTATACAAAAATTGTTTGGGAATGAGAATACTATCCATTTATAAACTTTCATTGGACTTCAGTATATAATACAGAAGAGATTTTATATTTCCAAAGGCCATAATGCCGTATGATTAGAATATATGATCTTCATATACAGACTGTTAAACTTCACATGTACTATTTTCCATCTTGCTCTCTCTCTAGGACTCTATCAGCAATATTTTCTCTGGTTTCAATTGTAAATCATTATTCGTGCAACATTCCTTATGAAGAAAAATATCAACTGGTGAAAATTTCATTTCTGTCAGCAAAGCAGATTCTCAGAATATACATTTTTCTATTGCAGAGAATATACTTCATCACATGTAGCTATTTAGCCCTAATTACTCTGCCCTTAAACTGACTTCATCTTGTCCAGAAACATAGCTTGCTAGTTTCCGAAGCACAAATAAATAATTCTATTTAATGTGACCATAGTTTTATTTTTTCTTTACTTTCTTTTTTCTTGACATTCCAGTAATACTATTTTCTTACTGCACAACTGTTATAGCTTTAATGAAGTTTAAAGCAGTTGGCTTTGGCCATTACCATGTTTGCTACAGTTTCCTAAATTAAAATTTGTCTCCAATTTCACGTGACTTCTGGGCCTAGTTCAGTGTCGCGAAATAGAAAATATTTATTATATTTTGCATCAGTATAACACTGTTGGCGAACAATAGTATTGGCTACTTTTTCTGTTTGGGTTGTTTGAAGTATATTTATTACATATATGGCAAAAAAAGGCATAATGTGAGTATGTTATTTATTTGTGCCAGATATTTAAATTTACTTCAACTTCTCTAGACAATTTTCTCTGCAAATACAGCAATCTAGATTTCTTCAATAAAATCAAAAGCTAATCTCTTGTAGCTGAAAGAATTTGAAATGGGTGTGATATACTTCCTTTTCTTTCACCATTACAAAACCTGGTATCTTCCCCCCTTTTTTTCTTCCTTATAATTTAAATTCAGCAAGCTGCTTTGTTGTCTCTCATGTTTCTCCAGCTGCATTGTGAGATATTTTGTAGGCCTATTATATATACATATATCTCATGTACAAATTTATTATTTTCATGGCTCTATTTGGCACTAAACCAGTTTGTAAAATTCTAGGGGCAGACCTGTCCCTTCTCTGTGTCCATATGCTATTAAATACATTGTGAGCATTCAGAGAATGAGCCATCACACATACAAAGACACTTGCTGTTAAAGCAAAAAAAATTTCCATAGTTAAACATTCAGAGGCCAGGAAATGTGAAATTTATGACTGAATTAATAACCTCTTTTATGCTCTCTATGCAACAGTGAAGTCAAAATCCCTCTACTGCAGGAAGTGCTTCATATTAGATATTTTTTTTCTGATATAGTTTTTTAGAAATATAAATTTAATAAACTTTTTCCTGCAAAATCCTCATGTAATATTTTCTCTGGATCCTAACTAACATTGGCACAGGTAGCATAATCTCCAGCAGTCTGTTGACCTATGCAGTAATGAGTATATCTGTGCTACAAATCCTATTGCTGGTCTTTCTTGGGACCAATAGCATAGAGATTTCACGTAGCATTTTCATACGGGGGACTAAAATTTGCTTTCATAACATTACCTGTCTGAGTTTGCGGGGCTCCACTTGTCATTGTCACAAGTAAAACGCACTTCTAAAGGCTGAAAGGGTAAAAGTAAATCAAGGGGCATATCACAATTTCAGTAATGTTTTGCACGACTCGCGTTTGCTGAGAATATTATTCACTGAAAGTACTTGAAGCTGCAACAGACTGCTGTGTGTCTTTCCACACTAGTGACATGGGCTTCAGGTGTTAGGGATTTCCTGCTGCAAGAGCTTCCTTCTCAGGGTAATACCTAGTAAACAGAGAACTGTCCCACTGCTTTTAGTAGAATATATTTTCATCAATATAGCTTTTTAGAAAGGCATGATTTTTCTTCTCACAGGAATGATTTTATTGACTATTATAAGGGGTGTCCATCACAGCAGGATATATTCACACCGTATAAGTTTAGACTGTACTGTACCAAAAAACCAAATCACACAGTGAGCCTAAATAATGTAAATACGTTCAGCAAATGGAAATTGCTGGGATGAAAATAATTCTTGAACCAAATCCATTCCCAGCAGTAACTCCTTTGTTCATCGCCTGTCACAGGCAATCCCAGTGGTAATAATTCGGAACATTATCATTACCAGTGATGCAAGTCTGAAGTTCATCTGGTGGCTTAGCACTGCAGGATGATAATTTCTGGCAGTTCCTCACTGTGTTTCTCCAAGCACAGAGGATAAGAACTGTGATAAATTTTGGTAAAACTTAGACAGCTGTCAGGTATGTTGACAGTGGGAAATAGGGAAGGATGGATTGTATATCTTACGTGCTAAAACCGAATTTGTTCACACAATTATTTGCTCCTTCTGTAACTATAACAGAGCTCAACCCAGAAACTCTTTTTTGCTCAGCTCTCACTTTCCATTTAGCTTCAGCCTGGCAAAGAGGAGTTGGTGGTCCCGCTCAGCTTCCACTCCCTGTATCCAAAGCCCATCTGGTTATGCCGAAGTGATATGCCATTCAGATATGACTTGGCAATATTTCGCTTATCCTTCTTATTCCTCACATATTTATCAGCAGTGACACTGCTGCCAAGCCTTATGCACCTCTGGATGAGATTTATGCAAATTATCAGCTAGGCTATTTTGTACATTTGCTAATAATTTGCATACAACTCTACAATTTAGATTAATATGTGCATACTGAGCACTGGGGAAAGGCTTCTAAGTAAGGGGGCAGATGTCTATTGCAGTCTACCCACAGTGACCTTTTCCAGTCTCTCAATTTTTTTTAAAGTGGGAAGCAATAAAAATTGCCTTTCTCCTGAGGAAAGGCTATGCAACTCGGCTGTACAGTCAGCAGCACCACAGAAATGCAGAATTGTTTTCCGCAATAAGCAGGAAAGGGGAATATAGAAATATGTGTTTAGTGCTCCAATCCAGCTCATCTCCCTTTGGTTCTATAATCAGGCAGGCATCTGCAAAGCCACACATGTACTTTCCTGCTCTTTCTCTCCCTCCTTTGCCCTCTCTTACTCCTCTGACCACTGCCTACCTGTCTCTGTCTCTCAGTAATTTGAACAGTGAAATATTGATAATTCAATGTACAGAAGTAGCATCCTTTTCATGTGGTTTTCAATGAAGGAAAGTATTAACTTAGAAATCAAATTATATTTTACTGTTGGTTTTAAAGGTAAAATATTTAAAAAATGCCGAGTTTAATCAGATGGGAAAATATCTATTTATTTTATTGCATGTTGCTGTCCTTACTGTAGAAGTAGTTTAGTTTTGATCAGTTTCAGCAACCCAAATAGACCCATATCATAGTGTTTTAATGTTGATAGGGGCTAAATAAACGAGGGAAAAAAACCCATCTTCTGCTGCTTTGCTGTGCTCTAGCCAGTGCTAATGGTACAGCTGGTGGAAGAATTTTCTAGAGACAAGTAACTTGTTTTCAATGAAAAAGGAGAGTTTTTTTGAAGTTTTCTTTATATTATGATTACATAATATACCTGTAAAGCCCACTGGGGATGTGTGTACACATGCCTATGCATTTAGAAAGCTCTCTTCAAACAAAATAAATGTAGAATCATACCATCTAACTGGAGTTTCTAAACTCACCAAGAAAAGGAACACTAAGCTTTCCAAATGCTTTTAATAAATGGAATATAATTTTTTTGCCCGCTCAATTACTTAGGTCTTGGTTTTCAGCCTACAAATATTCATAGCTACTTTCAGAAAAATGAACTTATCTAAAATTGCTTTTTCTAATAATATGTTGTCACTATTTGCATAAGTAGTCTGATGAGTTATGTGGTTAAAGTTGTAAGAGTGGGACCATACGTTTTCCATTAAACATTTTGGGTCCTTATGATTCTGGATAGTTTATCTTTCTTAAGCACAATAATAAAATACTCAGTCATCATCCAAAATAATCGCCTCAAAATTTAAATAACGTTTAAAGACCTCTCTTATGAAAATATGAAATATCATTCGCTATGGAAGTATTTCATTTCTATTTGAATTAAAACTACAAAAAGAAAACAATTTTTGAAACTTGTTTTTCTGTAGTGGTGAAATGCTCTCTGGCTGTAAACGTATCTGGTTTTGTTGGTATTTGTGTGTGTTTTTATTAATACAGCTGTAGGTTTTTTGTCCTAATAAAATTCAGGTGTATTTAATACTGGGAAAATCGTCAGAGATAGGCATTGTCCTGCTAAGAAATTATCTTAAAGGAAAAATTTTAGAATAGAAAGGGAATCTGTGTATTATGGAATTCCCTTTGGAAAACTTAATGTGATTGATATCGAGTTTTGTTCAGAGGCTAAGATACATTTAAATATTTTACAGCAATAGTGCCTTTAAATGGGTTATAAATAATTCACTCAATAGCTGAACAGATGTCTCTGTGGAGTGTGAACTCTCTATATCTCAATGAGTAGACTTAACAGAGTAAAACAAACTTCCAAGCTTGCAGTTATTGGAGACAAATAGCAGCAAAATCTCTGAGCAAAATTCCAATAAACCCCCAAAAACTCAGACGGAGAGCAAGGGAATTTGGAGAGGATGAAAGCCAAGAGCATAAGTTAGTAAACTAAGTTCAAAGATTCTGATAGCTTTGGTAGCAGTGTTAATAATTCCTAACGTTCTGTGTCTTTCTGAAAGACCCTTTCTGGAACTTTGTGAATAGGCAAAGCCACAAGCTTCCCCTTGTAAAGACTGTGACTCTGAGAGTTTCACACTGGTGAAAGAAATTTGACAATACCAAACCTTCAAAGTTCAAAGAATAAAAGGAAAACAGAAATACCCAAAATTTTTTTTATTACTATTTTAAAAGATTTTTAAATACTTTTTTGAGTGATATAGAATATTACTTTGTATGTGAGCTTTGTTGACACCAGAGTAACTTAAAATCCACCTTTGTTCTGTCTCCTTTTAAGATGAAACTCAGAGGGGAAGCAGCACAAAGTCTGTCGTAAGAAAAATAAATAAGAAAGGCACAAGGTGAAAAGTCATGCAATAAACTACTGCTGGAGTGTCAAAGGCGAGTGCCTCCAAACTGCTGAGTAACTCACACTGTACCTGACCGGAAAACTTAACCTGCTTAGAGAAAGAAAATATCTCTAAGCAGTAGCACCAGTGCCTGGCTGAGAAGCACAATGCTCTTGTGGGGAGTCATGACTAGCAGGAGCCTGAAGGTTTGCAAAACACCTCAGGTGCCTTCCTATCTCAGCCCTGCGCCCGTGCGAGGGAAGGTGTTCTACATTACAAGCTAGAGCCATTCACAAATCATATTTTTCAAGGAAATGGTAAAATAAAAAAAGCTTGCTGCTTTATTCTTTTTTAATAATTTATTTTATTTTTAAATGCCATCCTTTGGTTAGATCTGAAGAAATCTTAATTGAGCCAAATGGAGAACCTACAGTATCCTGTATGTCCAGATCTGCTCTCTACTGAGAACACCGATATTTTCTGCAATCTGTCGCATTTACTCTTCCCTTTTTATCATATATCAGAACCTTTAGTAGATAGCTATCTTGTCAGTACAGAAGTAGTAAAATATAATGGGAAGCATGTGGGAGCAAAGACAACCACCTGTGCAGAACAGCTAATATTCTTTCATTATCAGATATATGGCAGCTTATGCCGGAATGCTATATCTCATCCCCAAGATTAATTTTCGCAATTGCTGCTTGCAATACAGTGAATCTAAAAATGTATATACCTAATTTATTTCCCTGTTTTCTCTGTGTATAACAGGTATACTACAAGGAACTCATACTTAAATACAAGATATGTAGGCTGTTTTCCAAGTTATGGCTAACTAGCGTTGAATGCTAGACAAGTTGTATTCCAAGTGCAGTGGAGGAACCTAATTTTCTTCTGCCCAGACTGGACCAGACTTGCAAGTCCCTTCTTTTAAACAGCGTGTGATGTTCATTGTTGTGTGCACTCCTTCAGCTTGGCACTATACTGCTAAAGCTGCAGTTTGCTTTTGTAGGTTGGGCTAGATGATCTTCAGGGGTCTCTTCCAACGCCATATCATTCTGTGATTCATTCCTGCATGACAGTTGCTTCCATGCTTAGCACAGGCGTTTGTGGCTGTCAGTGCCTGTCCAAGATTACTCTGGAGATCAATCACAGAACTGCTAGAAGTGGAAGGACCTTAATATCATGACCTCATCCCCATCTCTGGGCAAAAAATGCAAATACAAACTCTAAAATATGCATCTCCAAGAGACGCACTTGTGTCCAGTCTGAGAGTTTACATCATCGAATTCCATACGTAACTTCTCTTTGTCACTTTTGGCATCTGACAACTTTTTCATGCTGAATGGACCTATTGTAAATTTTTATATATTAGCAACATTCTCTATTGTGTTAGAGTATCATAAATATCATTTTCATATTTTGGAAATTTTTTCTTCTGCCTAGCAAAAATATCATTGACATTTTGTCAATCAATTATGAACTGATAATTTTGAAAATTTAAATTTGTGGAAAAAGTATATAGAATTTCTTTTTTTTACCTAAATTAATTATTTGTCTATTCCTAAATAAGAGCATTGCTTTTAAATCAGCGTAAGCTAAAAGTTATTATGAGATATGTGAAATTATATTAGCTATGCCTGGATTATTGAAGAAGAGGTAATAATTGCACTGTTATCTCAGACGTACAAACAGTATTATTGGTGGAAAGATTTCACAGCTTTTCCTCTTAATTTTCTCTGTATTATACATTTTTCATTTGACATTGTCCTTTTTGTTTCTTTTGAATGTATTCCAAGAAATTACTTGTTGTCACTAGTTAGGTTAGGGGAAAATGCCATTATTGTTTGCAAGAAGATTAGCTCAGATTTTCATTAATATCTAAGCACCGTACAATGACAACTCCCTCTACCCTTTCTCCCACCCCAGTTGTGCCACCGCTCCTCTGCGATCAGGTCATTAGAGGAAGTCTGGAGCTTGTGATGAAGCTGCAGTGTTAAAACATGCTGAAAATTCACCTTTGTTTTTCACTGAAATAAGCGGCAATTGCGTTACAGCTTTCTCATCACCGAGTTGACAAGCTGCCTGATGAAATAACATGCTGTGGCTCTCCGAGAACTGCCTTCAAATCAATCTCTGCGAGGCCAGAGACAGCCATTTAAGCACAAGCATCCAGAACAATGGTTTGGACTGGTGTCTGCAGCAATTACTGAGATGGTCTTTCTGCTCTTGTCAAATTATTTTGCAACCTGTGGATCATTGTGTCTACCTTTGTCCCAAGTTCCCAGGAGCAGACAGGTATTGTTATCATCTGGGGCAAACCTAAAAGTAAAGGTTTTCTCCCTCCTGCGCCATTTGTTTTTTATCTGCGCTATACATGTCTCCAGCCAGCATACATTAGCAGGTGGGGAAGGAACCCTTTTAGCTACTGCATTTAAACACCAAATTACTGGACTCTTTCGGCAATACAGTTCCAAAGTTTGAACAGACAGAATTCTATACGCACATCTTTAGTTGAATTTTACCACCGCAATGATTTTCTCTGAGGATGACTTAGAGAAAACAGCAATATTCTGAAACATCCTGGATATTTCAGACATAGGGGGGATGATTTTGGATTCATAGTACTTATATCTTTGAAAACAGAGAAAGTGAAAATTGAGAACAAATTTTTTGTCACCTTTGACTATCCATGATAGAGACCAAATCCTGCTTGTCTTCCTGGAGTAGTCGATTTGAAGCTGACAGTGATATTTAAACGTGTCCAGTAAGCAGGACATACAGGGTGAGAATAGCTGGCAGAAATCTGCGAAATAATTGGCACGCAACTAAAATACATCAGATGATTATCCCAGTTGAGCTCTTCCCAAAAAATTGCCAAACTAATTTAGATGTGCCAATATCAGTGCTATCACAGACAGTTCTTCACAAATTTTCCCTTTCTCAATTTTTAAGCCTGTTTATTATGAGATAGTCCTTTACAGGAACAGAGTAAGACAAGGTACTGCATTGGAACTGTTACAGATAGAATAATGTTTTCTGAACAGTACAAAAAAATGGAGCAAAAAGATAAATATATGTCCTTTAAAAAAAAACCAAAACCACAAACAAACCACCAAAGACAGAAATTACTTCTCATCTGTAGTTTCTGTTTTTTTTATGATGATATTTTCAGAAAACCACTAGGTGCTTTAGCATGGGAAGATATTATTTTAAAATCCTTTCTAGAGAAGAAGAATTAACCTATCTGTGTATTTGTGTGGCTAGACATGAAAAATTAGTACTTTTACTGAACAGAAATTCAAATAAACATTTCTTTCAAATAATGAAAAAAAAAATCTTATCAGGTATATCAGCCAAAACATTTCTTCTTCCTCCAGCAAAATATAATATTTGCCTATGATTAATTCTTTAAAATCTCTGCAAAATAGATAACTACAAAGTGTCTTCCATCCCCACACTTATACAAATAAATCAGACTACATTTTCCACATTGCCAAGGGGGCTTTCCTTGAGATTTCCCATGTAAAAGAGACCAAATATGCTCTGAAGCATAATTAAATTGTAACATATAGGTCAGCTATATTTCAGATACTTGTTGGATTACATTTATTTCTCCACCGAAAGGAAAACATCGATGAGAGAACCTAGCTTCCAACTGAGAACTGTACGACAAATGGAGTAACAGCCAATCTTGTGAAGTGAATTTTGCATTGCAAAGCGTTCCCTGGGGGCTGGTTTTGCACAGCTGCACAGATTCAGCAGTTGCTTCATGTTACCGTGTTTATTATCTACCTATGTGAAAGAGGAGGAGCATCAGAACTAACATCTTAGAACTGTACCTGCTGCCGTGTGGGTGCCACAAATATTCCTTTTAACCGTACTCATGCTGTGCCGTAGGGAAGGGTGATAGCACATATAGCACAGCGTGATGGCACTATTGCCCCCACATGAGACAGACGTACTGTCAATCATCAACAAACCTTGAGGCTGGCAAAATCAAAGGAATTCATGAATAAGTGAACTCTGACGAAATTATGTTGGGCTGATGTATAGCAACTGTCAGCTTAAATACAGCCCTAAGACTTTTCAACATGCAGATATTTCATCTTGGAAAGAGCAAAAGTTGGGATTCAAAAGCCATCTAACTCTCTGCCGTTGACTTGCCAATGATGAAGTTGTTTTCTAAATCTGCTTGTATTTAACAGATTCATCTAATTCTTTTGATGAAAGTTTCCTTTAAATTTCTGCCTTATTTGCATCAAGAACTGCTTAGGACTCTAAACAGCGATCTTCTGACCATATTTTTATGATCTTGTAGTGGGAAGTGCTCATTAGTATATCAAACATTTCTCTGTTGCCTGAGTCTGAGCAACGGAAGCAGATCTGCAGCTGGTGGGAACTGATGTACACATTGAGCTATTCAGGCAGACATTCAGGTATGTTTTCTTGAGGAGTATGATGCGTTCGACGTGTAATGCCATCTCTGAGTCTTTCTACCAGCCCAAGTTCCCCTCCCAGGCACAGGTTTTCCCAGGAAACCGAGGTAAAATTACATTTTCAAACACCCCCTTTAACTTTTGAAAGGCCAAAGAGAATAATTTTCATAGTGGACCTTCAGGACTATGTTAGCAGCTCATGACTCACAAGTGAGAGGAAAACTCATGGTATATGAGTATCTACCACTAAATACTTTTAAATCTGGGAAATCTATTTATTCTGACTTAATGAGAAACAAAGGTTTCATTAGTGCGCTGTGAAAATATGAATGTAAGGTATGAGAATTCGATGCTCTGTATGTGGGACAAAGTAAAGGCTTTGTCATATCCTCTCGTTCTAGAGCTCTGTGTAATTTTCCTGACATACTGTCAGTTCTATCAAGAATACACCAAAATAACCATCACAGTGATTTTCTTTTTAATGTGGAGAAAATCTACTAAAAATAGATGGCAATTCCCTTCCTTTGTATGCAGCAATGCATTCAAAATCAGGACCTGGTTATGTTAAATTACATGTCCAAAGTTACTATAAGAAAATACTTCTGCTTTTACTCAGGCCTCCTTTTTAAAAAATTGAGAAACCATGCAGTGCTTTTCCTTTGCTTCGCTTGCAATGGAAGGAAGTTTATGTTCCAATTCAAGAGCCAAACTGGAATTTCTAATAGAAATATATCCTTAAATCTCTTAAAAGTCTTTTCTCTGAGTATAAGGGCTCTGCTGTGCTTGCAATGTAAACATTTCAGCATTGTGCGAATGCGTTATAGCAAGAACTGGAACCTAAATAATCTCTTTCATTTTCACAGCTGAATTCAGTGCAAATAATAAAATCGTACTAATGATGAAAAACAGTTAAGACTATTATCTTGATAACATATACACGCATGAACTGTTCCATCAAACACACAGGACCTAATTTACTGCATGAATGTTATAGGTATTTAACATGTGTTCAGTGTTAGTAACTTAAGACGGAATATTTTAAATAATTTTAGGCTTTGAACAGTGTTTTTGACAGGACTGAAAATGGCACAGTGCTGCCCTTTACTATGATCTTGCTGCAGTGAGCTTTGTGTGAGTAGATTAATATACAGAATGTTTTTGGAACTGCAAGGAGCAACCACAAGAATTGCAAGTAATGGGGAAATATGTACTACCTATACATAAAAAAAAGAAGCACGGTTTTCATGCAGGATAAAGAGCTGCTAAAGGGCTGCCTTTACACCTAGAACTTGTTAAAAAATTGGAGGTGACAGCCATTTTATGGAGCATATGATCCTTTTTTTCCTAAATACTCACCGCCTGTCATAGTACTTATCTTTCTTTGAAAGAGGAGAGGAAAGAAAGCAATAAATATGCCTGCTGATTGAGTGGTCATTGTTCTCTGCAGTTACACATTAAGCTAACAAACGTCAAAGGATGCAAGAAAACAGTTCTTTAAAACAGCTGGTTTTATATTTCAGTGTAAGAAAACAGACAGCAACCTCAAAGTTTTACTGCTAAAAGTTCTGTTAGTTTACTGCTAAAAGTACTTTTCAGTTCTGCAAACAAACAAAATAATCAATTAAAGAGGCTTCCTAAGTAGCAAAGAGCATTTCCTCCTATTTTCCTGTATATTCAGATTCTTACTAGTAATCAATTTGTAACTTTCTCTTCCTGAGAATATTGTCATTCTGTGTAGGACTAACTATGGTCAGAGAATACATAAAAAACCTAGGACTTAGTTTTCTATCTTGTTTTTCTTTTATTCCCCTGAGTGGCAGAGAGAAAGTATGAAGAAATAATAGCTTTTTCTCTTCATAGGTTTTTTTTATTTTGCTCTGCTTCCTTCATACTTCCTGCTTAGCCTGCCATGCGTAGGAGACAACCATGGTTCCTCCTGAATTATTTCTAACCACTTGCTTTCATAAGTGGACCTGATTTTCATCACATATAGTGCTTCATCTTTAACATTTCTGCTGAGGATCTTGGACAGAAGCTGTTCCATAAATGCTACAGAATCTTTATTTCTATGATTATATGATTTTCATCCTTATGAAAATGCTTCTAATATACATACTGCAGGGACACACATAGCCTTCTAACTTTGACATATCTTCAATAAGCCAGGAGTCTCTGGGGCATAAGAGAAAAAGTCTAGTTCAGTGGCTCTCCCTGCAAAAGTGCTCAAAGGAAAGGCTCTAAGGTGAGTACTTCAGAGCAGAGAAACATTTCTGGAGGAAGAGACATGGATCTCAGGATTTCCAGCACTAGGGACTTAATTACACTCTTCTTTTCCTGAGTCAAGTTGATGATTTGCTAGCTATCTATCTCCAGACCAGACCACAGAAACTACCGTAAGATAGTTCCATAGCGTACTGAGTTGACTTGTCTTGCAATATTAACAATTACATTTTGCACAATGAAATACACATAAAAAGGTAAAATGAAAGACGGGACTTTGTACACAACCTTCTCTTTTTTATACTGACAGCCAAGTGACTTTTAAAAGTTTTTTTATCAAACAAGATTACAATCTCAAGGGTTAGAAAACTTTTTTCTTGCATTTTTGAAGAGCAAAGTTGTAAAATTCTCCACAGAAATGAAGTTCCGTGTCTCTAATAGGACAGAAACTTCACAAGGTGTTTCAGTGAGTGTTTAGAAAGTTTATACTTTTGATTATTACTTCTTTTTCCATTGCTGTAAAAATTACATTGATGTTAATTCTAAGATTCAGACAGAGAGTCCAATAATACTATCAGTTATGTGGTAGTAATATAAGGAGTATATTGAAAAATGAGAGTATGACATCCTCAGTCAAGAAGAGAATTCCAAAGGAAAAGTTTAAACTCTGACGAAGATATAACGAACTGAGTTTATTTTATCGCTCCGTATAATTATTGTGCTGTCTGGATAAAAATAGTAAATTTTTTTTTACTATCCAAATGAGATAAGAAAGCACACGATACTAAAACTAAAATATAATTTATAAGATGGAGAAAAAACCATCTGGAATTTAGGAATTTAAAAATGAGATTTCTGATCGGAAAAGTTAAGATGGAAAGAAACACAACTTCCCAGTCTAAAAAAACGTAGACCTTCTCTTTTGAAACTATTTCTTTATAATAGCTCTTTTCATCACACATATGTCAAACTAAGCCAAAACAGGTAAAAAGGGAGACATCGCCATAATGCCTTTGTATTTAAATGCAGGGAGGAGTAAGAAAATAAAAAGGAATTGTGTTAAGTATTTGAACTTTTTCTAGATGTAAAAGCAAATTGAATGGAACTGGCATTTTACATTCAGTGTTTTAGTCAAACTCCATTCAGCATGGAAGGGAAATTTGTACTGGCAGGGATGGCTCTTACCCACATTAGCTAGGGCAAAGTGCTATTACCTGGCAAAATTTTTTCCTACTGCACTTATCAAAGTGTTCAGTGTTGATTTGAAGGTAGACTATTGATACTCAGACCCATGCGTATTTTTATGTCCTACCAAACCATTCATCTCCTGTTTATTTCCACTGGCGCAGGGGACCCAATACAGCTAATGATGTGCGTTCAGCCTTATCAAGTAAAGAGTTAACAAGTTTTAAAAACAGTCTGTATTACTGGTCATTACCAGTAATGGCATGAAATCAAGAGGGAACAGGACTTCTGATTGCTTATCTGGGCTGAGATCACTAAAGCACTGTAATGTGATACTATGAAGTACAAATTTTACAGCGTAATACTGCTCTTTAATTCCCACAAACATAACTCAGAGCTAATTAAATCACCTTTTTTCTCTTGTGCTCTCTTGTGCTATTAAATAGAGAAAAAAGAGAATTTACTGGAATTATTGAAAGCTCTGTTATCATTAAGATTCATAGCGCCCTGAGAGTGCCAAACTGCTTTGACACCAGTAGAACCAAGCACAGGTGAAATGCAGCCATTTCAAAGAAAATTATCATACACAACTCAGGAAAGTTTTAGAAAAGAATGAAAAATTCTATTCTTATCTGACACCAGTAAGATCAAGAAGCTTTGAACCAAGCCATTTCCTTTGTAGCTGAGAGCATTTAAGTAATGAAACTCCTTGGTGTCTGCATAGTCTTATAGAATATTAACTTTAGGAGCCAAGATCTTAGTTGAAATCCTTTAAGCATTTAATCTTCGTTTCAACATCTGAGCTCTGTTGCATAATCACTTATAACAAATTAACCACAAGATACCTTGGATTACTCTCTTGAGCTCTAATACTAAAACAATCAACTCATAATTTTCATCTTTTAGGAGTATTCCCCTGGCAAACCTTATATAAATAGAGGGATTTTAGAAAATTTGAATGAAAATTCACCATAAAAAATAAATATACAATAGTCCAAACTCAATTTCAGTGATTTCTTGCCAAAACATAAGACTGTTTTGAGATGGACTAATGCCAGCATTTTAGGAAATATGTGTAACTATATTACAGTGCCGACTCAGAATTTTATTTCTTGGTAAGGGTGGGGAGCACAGCCTTTAGAAGATATTAATTTGTGACCATTTGTTTGTTTATAATTTGTTTCTGTTCTGTATCAGATCTGCCTCATGTGCTATGAGAATCCAAGTAGAAAAGAACCAGAATAAATTAGCAAAAAGGGCAAAATCTCAAAACTCGATGCAATTTGTTAGTCCAACGTGTGGGACTCGTCCATTTCCTTTATATTCCTCAACAATATTAAATACCTCATTGTAATCATTCCAATTTGTTTCTTTTTTACTCTCTTCTCTAGTTTTTCATGTGAAACAACCTTACTTTTCCCTGCAGTCTTCCAACTCGCTCCCCGTTTACTCCATCAAATTATTAATAAATATTCTAATAGTAGGTTCCCTGGTATCTGAAATTTCCATTAACCTGTTCCCCCTCTGAGAATAATCTGTTCTCCAACCCTTTTTTCCTATTACTTATCAGTCTTTTTTAAGTCTATGAAAGAGCCTAAAAACTTTCCATCACATTTTTTAGAAGAGAAATGGAAGGGTTTCTCTCTCAGTAACATTATAAGGATCAGGTTGGGCTTTTCTCTAGTAAAATCTGTTCAAACAGGCCCTGCATGGGTGATTTTCCTGTGTGCAGCTGGAGTTGCTTAGAAGATCCCCAGGTCTTAGGTGTACTCACTGGCTTGGTTAAGGATCATCCTAAAAATTCTCTTCAACGCAGAAAGAGCTTCCCAGTATCACAAGCAGTATCTTTAAAGAAGAAGAAAAATCACCAGCCTCTAAAAGTTGTGCTGTGTGTTATGACCAAGAATCGAGATAGGCTTTTGATGTCATTTTCTGTGACCTGGCACTGTCACATATCTCTACAAGTGGCCACGAGCCCCATCCACGAGCGGTCCGTAAGCCAGATTTAAAGCAGCAACGACTCTTGTGGGTAGTTAGGGTTTGGCGGCCGGAAGATCTCGTGCTGTATGGACAGATAGGGCCCCTCTCCTGATAGCCAATAGCGTTTAGTTCATGATGTAAGCAGACGGAAGTGACGTCGTAAACCTAGGCTATA